>CM076601.1:55177500-56427500 GCA_038502835.1 Octonoba sinensis | reverse complement strand
AATATAAAACTGGTTTTAATAGTTCAGTTTTAATGATCAATATCTTCCACTGAGAAAGAAATTAAGTTTACGGGTTCGCCAACTGAGAACACTTTTTTTAAAGGCACACTTAGAAGTAATTAATTTTTTTGTTCTATAAATGGTAAAAAGTAACAAGCTTCAAAATTATTTAAGTGCGCCATCTAGAAATTGACTAACGTACATATGCTGTTCGTCTGCGGTACGGATAATTTTCTTTTCATTCCCTTTTCATCGCACATTTTTTTCGTTACTGATATCAAATACAATTTAAAGACGCCAAAAATTACCGAAAACTAAACAGGTTTTAAAGTATTATCAAAATAGTTATTGAAATAAAGACAAATATTAGTGAAATAAATTATCTTTAAATTTAGTAGACTAACAAAAGGACAAAATTTCTTTGTATTGCGTGCTCTTCTATTTTTAAATGCATTGCATACATTTCTTGTGATTGAAATGCAATGAATGTATGTTAAACAAAGAATAAATTTCAAGAAAGTCAAAGAAGTAAGAGATCAAGCTGTTTACACGTGTGTTTTCATGTATTCCAAATCGTAAATTCTGCTTATGCTAAGCCCTATGAAAACAAGAATAATCATTTCCATAGTTTACGGATATATTTTATTCCCAAGATGCTCAGAAGGTCTTGGTTGACGGCACGTTTATGAGTTTTTTTGACCGAGTAAACATGGCAAAACTTGGGACGAAATATGGCTACTTTTTTTGGAAGAAATGAGTGCGTGATTTTTAAAATTATTAATTTTTCGGAAAAAACAGCTTATTATAGAAATAGAATAATTTAGTTAACGATTGACGTTAAAATAGTCTATTTAAATGTTACTGAGTAATAAGGTATTTTTTAACATAAAAACAAAGAAACTGAATACCGTCTTTTATTTTATACACTGATTATCAAGCATTTTTTAAAGATAGAATTAAACTAGTCGATTTCTTGTAATTATTTTTGAATTAAAAAAGAGACCTTGCTTTAATTTTACGCCCATTTGCAGAAATGCCAGCTGTACTCTAGAAGTTGTAATAGCGATGAAAAAAAAAGTTTCTGCAAAGAAAAGATGAGTTGCGCTATTCGTACGTATATAATTAACACTACAATTAAAGAACATTAAACTTAGATTTTTTTTTTAGAATGTAACTAACCCTCGCTCATCTTAATATAAAGAATAAAGTATCTAACACAAAATGTTTTATTTAAAAAAATCTTAATTTGCGTACGTGGCGCCCGCAACATGAACAAAATATTATTTGTACAAATATTACACCCGCAACAATGGATTAAGCAACTAATAGATGTTACGGCATTTAAAGCTTCAATTTTGCTACTTCGTAGGCAGAATAAAACAAAGTTCTCGATTTGTTATTTGCTTCTAAGATTAAAGAATTTCAATACATGGTGACACAGTAATGTATCGCATCAGCGTTTTACTGTTCTTTTTTTTACTTTAGTCTCATGACTGGTTTGCGCAAACTAAATTGAAACTTGCATTTAAAGATATTTTTTTACGATTTCGGACTCTAATACAATAATGTAAAAGTAACAATTTAATATTAGATATACCAGGCCGTTTTCAGCCATTTCTAAACTTGCATTTTAAACCAAGTTGATACAAATTTAATAAAACTTTCATTCACATTAACTTGTCTAACTTACCGCGTATTAGGAAAAGCCAGTGCAATTAAAAGTTGCACTATAGATAGCAATAAATTCAAGCAATGGAAGCTTCAAAACAGACAAAATTACTGGTCTGGTAAATCTAGTGTTAATACGACTACTGTATAAACCAGTTGCATTTCGCTGCCGTAAATGTTACTTTGGGACCGTTCATATATGATGTCACGCTTTTTCCCCACATATTTGACCACCCCCTCCCCCTCGAAACGTGACATTATTTATGAATGATCACTTTGCTCACTGTAGAAAATCCACTTATTTTGTAATATATATATATTAAGGTAAGAATAACAAATTGGTGATTTCATATAATAACCCGGAATTATGCATAATCACCACTTAATTTGTCAGATATGATAAAATTTCTCAAATTAACCGATTTGTTTGCATAATACAATTACATTTTTAGTATATTTGGAGACCCCAGTGTACTGCAAAGAGACAACGGTCGTGAGTTGACTAACAAAATCGTAGATGAAGCTTGTGAAATGTGGCCTAATCTGAAAATTGTACACGGAAAACCTAGACACAGCCAGACTCAAGGTTCGGTTGAGCGTGCAAACCAGGATATTGAAAATATGCTAAGTTCATAGTTGGAAAGCAATTACACCAGTAAATGATCCGAAGGGTTACGTTTTCTGAAACTTACAAAAATTAGAACATTTCATGAAGGCATCAAGTGTTCTCCCTTTGTATTAGTAATGTTTGGGGCGCCTGCAAAATTTGGCTTGAAAACATCGTCTTTACCGATTGTTTCTATCGAACATCTTAGAACTGAAGAAGAGCTTCAGGCATTAATCGAGACAGCTGATAATGCTTCCGAAATCACCAATAGACAAATAGAAAATATTTCTAATATGGACAATAACGATCTATCTCAAAATGATCCTCCATCTAAAGTTAATTTTTATACTCCGAAAGAGAATGAATCAGCGGTCGCTCTAATTCAGACAACTATTTTTGCAGGCAAGAGCAGATAAGAAAACATGGAATGAGTGGTAAAGAAGGTTTAGAATTACAAGCAAAGAAAATGTCGAAAGTTTCAAATCTTAAAATTTCCTGCTGGTAAAGTTGGTTACACAATGAAACTACGAATACCAGACGTTGACGGAGCAAAAAGTGATCCCCGAAATTTATTAGCGGTGATATTAGCATTTTAAGATGAAAAGTTTTATCAGTTAGGAACGAAACAAGGAAGACTTTCACAGTCGTATAGTAGAAATCAGTTCACAATTTGTAAAGAAAAATTTACTTTGCTTGACGATGTTCTAGATGCCTCGATATCACTTTGAGAATTCTTTAGAAAGACATCTCTTTCTGGAGGTCAGGGATATCAGCGATGTGTTTGTAAGAAGAATTGCGAGTCTGATGTAAAAAAGTATAAATGTAAAAATTCTGGCAAACTTTGTAATTCTAAATATCACAACAGTCTAATATGCTTAAATAAGTAAACTTTAAGTAATTAGTAAATTGTAGAAATAGCACTAAACGTTATTTGTAACAAAAAATTTTTTTGTCAAGAATATGGGCTTAGTTTGTTTTCTGTATGTAACTGCAGTTTGTTTTTTATGTGTAACTGTTTTGTACAAGTTCATGTAATTTTTTTTCCATTTTACACCTATCAGTCCCTTATTGAAATTTCGTTCAGGCTAAATAAATGTACGTGACTTAAAATAATCATTTATTGACTCTTTAATTGTAAAATATGAAATATTGTTATTCGTGTTCTCTTACGCCATAGTGTCGAACGAAAAAATATATTTCTGAATAGTAACGACTCACAAAAAACTGAACTATATTCTACTGGAATCATGATATTTACCAGTTACCCTTAGGAGTTGGGAATTATGCAAACAAACCGGTCAGTTTGATAAATTATCAAAAATGTATCATATTTATTAAATTTAGTGGTGATAGAGCATAATTACCAGATATTATATATAATCAATGGATTAATCACATTTACCGTAACACACACACATTATATATATATTATATATATATATACCAGGTGTATGCAAATGAAATGAGACGATTATTTTTTAAAACAAGAAGTTCCGTCTAGAACTATACGAGCCTACTTTCCCGTATACACCAAATTCAAATTTATAATCTAGCTATCTCTTTCTCTCTCTTTCTTATTTATCTTTAGTTCTAATTATTGAAAATATACCTTTTGCAACGGATAATACATATTCATTCACTCACTCATTCATTCTTTCATTTATTCAGCCATGCATTTATTCATTCATTCGTTACCTCATTCAAGTGTTTATTCATTCATTTAAGCATTCATGTATTTATTCACTCATTTATTTATATTTTCATTTATTCAATAATTTACTCATTCATTCTTTTCCTCATTCATTTATTCATTGATTTATTCTTTCACTCTTTCATTTATTCATTCATTCATTATTTCACTCATTGAGTCACTGAGAAATATCCTTGAAAATCCCGATCAAAAAATTTCATAGCAAAATAGGCTCGTAAGTTCTGGATAAACTTTCTATTTCTACATGTTCTACGTTATAAGAGCTTTCCGATAAAGTTTGTTCCAAGCAAATCGGTCCGTTAGATCAGGATTTATATAGGGTTGAAATTTCCCCGTAAGCTCTGTGTTAATTTTTTGAACTGTTCAAAAATGAACAAAAACTGTTCAAATCAATATTTCACGCCGAGAACTCCTTTCAATAAGCTTGCAATAGGAACTTGGCTCTTGGGCCCAGAGTTTACAGAATTTGCTTCAATTTTGTCCATAGGCGCTAATGTTAAAATTTTTTGAACTGTTCAAAATTGAACAAAAAATTGTTCAAATCAAAAAGTAAAATATGGAAATGAGATGTCCTCGCCGAGATCTTTCGAATGCAAAAAGAATTTTTCGAATCGGGTAATTCGTTCAAAAGTTATTAGGGGGGGGGGACAGACCGACAGACAGACCGACAGACACAGACAGACCGACAAACCGACAGACAGACAGACCGACAGACACACTTTTTCCCCATCTCAATACCCTACTTTCAAATTTTTTATTTTTCAATCTTTATTTAATTACTTCACTTATTTTTCACTTTTCTTGATTTTTAACGATATTTTCACGATACATTAAGCCTTCTTTCATGCTTTATTATTATTATTTTTTACTTTTACGGGAAAGTAGGCTAAAAACACAATAAATTTGCGAAAACTGTTAATATTTCTTTATTCGAAATAATATCCATCGCTAGCTACACATTTCCCCCGTCTTTTGGGAAATTTGCGGATACCACGCCAAAAAAATGATCAGTCTTTTGAGGCCAACCAGTCATCAAGCCAAGATTTGACGTTTTCGTAAGAAGTGAAGCGCTGGTCAGCCAATGTGTGTCCCAATGATACAAATAAGTGGTAATCGGAAGGAGCCAAGTCTGGCGAATAGGCCGCATGCGCTAAATGCTCCCAGCCGAGCGCCTTAACGATGTCCTTGGTCGGTTGAGCAAGGTGGCTAGGTGTGTTGTCATCAAGAAAAATCACTTTGTGCTGCCGTTTCTTGTATTGCTCGCGTTTTTCGAGTATAGCATCGTTCAAATCAAGTAATTGTTGCTTGTAGAGATCAGTATTAACGGTTTCACCGGGTTTGAGAAGCTCATAATAGATTGGGCTCTCCTGATCCCAGAAAATACACAGCATTGTCTTGCGGCCGAGGTGATTCGGCCTTGAGGTTGATTTGGACGGCTGTCCGGGTCAACATAGGACCGATTACGCTTGAGATTCTCAAAATAAATCCATTTTTTATCGCCAATCACAATACCATGGAGATATGACTTGCGCTTGTAGCGGGCAAGCAACATTTCGCACACGGTTTTTCGGTTTTCCTGCTGATGGTCCGTTAGCTCGTGTGGCACCCATCTACCGACCTTTATTATCTTGCCCATTGCTTTGAGACGACGGGAAACAGTGCTCTGGTCAACATTCAATCGTTCTTCATGTTGTTCTTGCGTTTGGCCATCATCTTCATCGAGTAATGCTTGCAATTCAGCGTCTTCAAATTTTTTTGCTGGTCTGCCACGTTCCTCGTTTCTCACATCGAAATCACCATTTTGAAACTTTTCAAACCACTTGTAGCACTGCGCACGGCTCAGGGCATTGTCACCGTATGCTTCTACAAGCATTTGATGCGATTAGGCAGCATTTTTCTTTAGATGGTAACAAAAAATTAATGCTGTCCGCGAATCGAGGTCGGAAGGCATAAAATTCGACATTTTCAACACAGTAAAAAATACACAATGCACGCTGAAACTCGTCCAAATGTAAACTAAACGTGAGTATCAAAGGTCAAACTATAAAAAAATCACATGTGATGTTTTCGCGATGTTCGCATATATGCGTGGCGACATCTGTTAGCAATCGTCTCATTTGATATGCATACACCTGGTATATATATATATATATATAAATTTACACCGTTATTGCTTTCTGTCAGTCAAGACACTAATAAGTATTAATTGCTTATGATGTTTTATATTTTAGGAGTATTATTTCCGACGACTGTAAAAAAAGAATTAAATAACTTTCAAACCTATCCAAAGAATCGTTTCATATTTAAAAGCATAATTTTACGAGTTTATAAAAAGGGAAAAATTAAAGAAAGAAATCAATTAACGTTTTGAATTAGATGGAAAATGGACGTTTCATTCATGCATTGATTTCTTGGAAAAGTTACAGTTTAATTAATGAGGATTAATGAGGTGTGATACAAATAAAATAAATTGTTCTTAATAGAATAATCATGTTTTATTTAATCTTATCAAGCTCGTGAATAGTTTTATTTAAAAAATCGCAAAATTAAGATTAATACTGCTTCACTGAAAACTTTTATGTAGTTGCTGCTTTTAAATATCAATTTTCACACTTCTCTTGTCCTTATGGAGCATTTAATTTTTCTGCAGATTCTATCGCACTGAGGACTTTTTTAAGCATTTAGCTATTTTTGCTTATTTATTTAATTATTGTTTTGATAATACTTGCTTCAGCAATACAGCAACCGATTCTAGCGTACACTTTGTTAAGTGTCACATACGTGTACTTCTGAGTTATTGTACTTCTTGAAACAACAGATTATATTCATTTTTAATTTTATGACTTTATATTTTGTTGTCTGCAAAAGTAGCAGCACCGACATATCACCGACTAATGAAAAGTGCTGTACAATGTATTAAACCTGACATATTACTCCGCTATGGCAAGCAAACCACAACTTTAAAACGACTATTTTCTCAGGATAGTTAGAATAAGATTTCAACCATAGTTGAAAAATGCAGCTTTCATTTAAATGCATATGTACCCTAATTAATAAAACTTAAAATTATTATAATTAAAAAAGGGAATTAATAGGTATGAAATTCTCATATTTCAAGATAGTATTTCAATTATCTCGAATAAAGGAAATGTAAATGAAGACATGGCAAAGCAGTAAATCTTTATTCTGAATGTTCTTGCATTTTTACTGTTTCTGAAAATTGGTAATTTTGATCAAGAGTTTTACGGTGGATGAACACATGCAATACTAGAGCGGTTCCAAGATTGCAAATAAAACATCGATACGCTTTCTCAGTTCACATGCTTTCCTACTTACTGCTTTCCTTGTTTTAACAATACACTTCATTTCTCTCCATAAATGTTCGGTGTTGTGTAGATTACTAAAGCTCTTGCTCCATTAAACCTAATCAACGAGCCAAACACAAATGCTCTTGATGTGTTATTTCAAATCGTGTTTTCTTTGTTTCATGCAAGAAAAATACAGTTCGATATTACCCTTAAAAAAAACATCTTTAAAACTCATTTCAAAAACAGGAAATGCTCTTGAAAATTAAGATTTTTTTCCCCCAAGATTACTGGGGTAATGAAATTTTTTCAGTTAGAAACCCTTCATTCCAGACATACTTCGTTAGGTACAAAACAAGCGTATCTCGTATCGTCAAACGAGGTAAATTTGCCCACTTTTCAAATGATATTTTTTGTGTCATTTCTGACAAAGCTAACCTGATAAAAAACGTAAGGCATAAAGCATTCATTCAATACAGCTAGCAACCTTTTGCCGTGAAGTTGTCAAGCACAAGAAATAAACTAACATTTGAAAAGTGGGAAATGGCAATACACCAAACCTCGTATGTGGCAAAGTCACATCAGTTGGCGGTATATTTACAGGGATAAAATATAGTTCTTCTAATATGAATGTTAAAAGCTACTTCAAAAAAAAAAAAAACATATATATAACTATTTAAAATTGATATCAAATTTATTTTCTCAATTTGTTACAATTCCATAGTATTTTTAATTCGAATGTTTAATGCTGAATCTTAGTGTTTCAAAATGTAAGAGCATTAATGTTGCAATGTAAAACTGACATGCAACACAAATTCACACAGTAAAAATTCAAAATAATGAAAAAATTTAGCGATAGATAAATGACGTATTTTTTTTTTGCGCAGGACTTTGAGACTTATTTTATTTAAAGCTGTAATTAATAAATTACGTTCGTTTACGCTTCCGTTACTGTGTCTAACTAATTTAAGCAGCCGGAAAGTCGTTTTATACGGTAAATACAAAAGGATCTAATTTTCAGATTATGTTTGTGAAACCAAAACGTTTAATCTATGAATCAATGGTCAGTTTGGTAATTCAATGTCAAATTTACAATGTTTATTAAAACGTTAATAGTGTCTTCTGTGCCACGGAATAAAAGCTGAGATTGTGTTGATAGTCTCTTCAATTTTTAGAATTTTTGAAGTTTTCTTTCAAGCTTCTAAGCTAACAAAACAAACATAAAATATTTACTTTTTTCAATAGATTAAAAACTGAAAAACTTAAAAAAGGCACACAAAAGTGGAGAGCTTCAATACTTCAATGAATGCAAATATAATGCATCTTTAATCATTCACTTAAACTTCAGCCTAACAGGTTTGATATTAATGGAAAACGAGTAAAATTTGAGAATACATTGAACCTTTTTTTCATTATCAGCAGCCATTCATATACTACTTATACTCTTAGAGATTATCTACAAATATAATCATTACCCAAATGATACGACAGATCACTCTTATAAGAAAGATTACGGTATTCAAAAACTAAAATATCTATAAATGCGTCATGTTTGAAAAATTAATATCCTACAAGAAAGCAGCAAGGTTTCAGCACAGTGAACGCGTTCCATCATCATTAACTGATTTTTCTCTATAACTGACATTTTTCCTTATCATTTTCTTTTCGTAAAATTCTGATTGAAACACTTCGTTGTAATCAGCTCTATGTTACTTAATAAATTTTGTTTATGGGGCAGATTTATCTTCTAGTAGGAAGAAATAAAACGTTTGGACATGCCTCTGATTTAATATCTTGATGCATTTTAGAAAAACATAAACCGTCTTAGCATGGTTTTACGAAAGAGAGAAATAAAACTATTTGGTTGGATCCAAATCACTCTCTGTCAGTTTATGCGCCTTTGAGCTTGCTCTTAAAAATTTTACGAGGGGTTTCTCGTCCTTTTAAACAAATAAGTTTAAAGCTATTAAACGCATTTAGAAGAAAATTATTCCTCAAAATACGCCTTGTTTTACTTCATTTTTTTCATCTTGAAAGTTAAGGATTTTATCTCAGAACTTTGAAATGTGATGGTTTTTAAATTAAGAAATAGAGCTTATTAGGTGAAAGAATGTATAAATTTAAAATGAAATCCTTACGGATGCAATCTCGTGTCTGATAGAAGAAAAAAAAGGATTGGAACATTGCAGTTCGTTTGAAAATTCATAAGAAAGGGATGCACTAATGCAGCGTTTCTTTAATGTCTAAAAATAATAATAAGCCGGCGTGACGGCGTTGTGGTAAGTCGCGGAGCTTGTCCGCCCCAGGTCTGAGGATCGAGCATGGCAGAGTGGGTGCATTTTCATGATGCAGAAAATCGTCTGCGCCCATGTCGTATGATTATGCGGCATGTAAAACAGCCCTTGAGTAGACATTCGGCTTGGATGCTCTCGGCTAAATTAAATTCCTTGTGCAATTTCGCATTGACAGAGTCCGAGTGATCGCCCTTTAGGTGGAGAAACCGGACGGCAGAATTCTCATGCGGCGATGGTACTACACTCATTGTGATGCCGCTGAAAGAGTTTGTACCAATCTCTGGTGGGGGGGGGGGGGCGCTCTAGGTCTGCAATTGGCAGAAGCCAACGGCAGCATATTAGAAATAAAATTTAAAAAATGTTCAAAAACAATTCCGAAAATAGCCGTGTGTAGTGAATTCTGCCGTATTTGAGACCTTCTATCCTAATCAAAATACAGTTGATACTATCCTAATCAAGATGATTGATGCGAATTTAACTGTTACGTCGCCGGACCGTAACAGCCATATGCGCATTAACTATCTAAGTTACTAAAATGGAAGCGAAATATATCTATTATTTCATTTTTTATAAGAAAGAGCTATAATGCCTATTCAAAATTTCATTGACTTTTCAACGACCTTCTTAACAGTTACCTTCTTAAATGTTATGTATGGAAAGCCTGCAAGTTTCATGGAACCTTTGAGCGACTTCGGGGGAACCCCAAGGATCCGCGGAACACAGTTTAAGAAACGCTGCACTAGTGCATTGCTTCGACAACAAGACGTGGAAGCCTATGAGATATTGCAAAGGACCTTGTTCTAGATTCATAGTTCCAGAAACTGAGCTACTTGTTTACTTGAGATGAAAACTTATGAAAGTGTGGGGAAAAGTCATAAAACTATTGAATAAAAGGAGTCACATTACTGAGATAATAAATCTTTAGTTTATGATTAATTACCTAAATTTGAAAGAACTAATCAAGAAAAAAATTGTTGTCGTACTCCTTCCCAAGTTCCAGATTAAATCATTATAAGCAATAGCATATGGTTATATTTTCCACGTTAGAAATAAAAAAATACTAAGCCGTGTTTTTCATCATGCACTGTCAAACATCAGGAGAAATACTGCTTAATAAACAAATTAAAGTTTTTCTGCACTCCCTTTCACTATGTGAAACTAAAAAATAAGAAATATAAATAATGAAACATTATTACATTATTAAATTTATAACTTTACTACCGATTACTATGGAATTAAAGTGCTTGAAAATTATACATTACATTTTCAAAAGAAAAAAAAACAGCGTTTCTTATACTGCTAAAAATTAATATCTTGCGGTTTTTATGGAACTTTATTCTACGTCTTTCTCCGTACAAATACATCTTGTTGATCCAAAAACTAATCAACGTAAGTTCATACTAGGGTCCATTTGAAGACCAAATTTTGTTTGATTAAATTACATGTCCGACATAGAAATCGCACATAACAAAAAATGTTCTATAAGACCGCTCTTTTGAGTGATTCACGTTTAAAACTGACCTGCACCAGTTTTTATCAAAATTACTTTCTTATCCTAATTTTGTTCAGTTATTTTGCACTACTTTAGTTCATTTTAGAACATCCACAAAAAACTTTCACTCCCATCTCAAAAACTAGTCAAATCATGTTTAGCATGCTTTAAAACCGGTACATCAATCTAATTTTTAAAATCAAAAGGTTTTATGAAGCCAATGCTTTTTTCTGTACCCCTTGGATACAGAAGGAAACAACAAAAAAGAAACAGACATGAAGTACCGCCTAGAACTATATGAGACTATTTTCCCATGTGGTAAAAATAATTTGAAAATATTGCTATCTTCCTCTTACTTCTACAAGCTTACATTCTTCATTATTTCAAATAGGTATTTCTAACTTAATATTCATACAATAAATTAAGCATCAAAGCATAAAAAATATATTTTCATCGAAAAGAAATCGATTGCCTCTTATAACTTTCAATGGTTTCGTTTTTTTTAATTTCTTTTACTACATCATTCATAATTGTATATTTATAATATCTAGAACAGCGGTCATTTCGTATGACCGCCGGGCTTACTAGTAATTTATATAATTCAGTTAGAGATATATTTCACACAAAGCGCGATTTTATTTTAAAGCACATTTAGCATTTGCTTATTGTTTCTCGATGTTGAAACTCTTTTTAAAATTGCTATTCTGTTTGTTAAGCCATGCAACTAAACGAATTATCATTGAAACTTACTACTTTACCTTACATCTTAGCAATTATTTGGAACAAATTTTAATTTTTCTTGCTCCCTAATTATATACAAGAACATTGTTGTCGGTATTTTAAGAATTTCAGTTGTTACTTATCCTTCTAGCTGTAAATCCAATGCGCAATTGCATTAGACACATTTCATATTTCCTTCAGAAAGAAAATTTCCTGAAAAGCGAAGTTTTGCGTCTCAGCTTTTGACTGACGTTTTTCTTTGATGCCGGACAATATGCACTTACATGACAAAAGCCTTATCAGCCAGGCCATCAATACACTTTCATTAAGTTGAACAGCTATGTCAACAATCTTAAGCCTTTTATATGTATATCGCGTATCACCGATTATTAAATTATACGAATATTACTGAATCTGACAACTGCATAAAAAGAATATAGAACACAAGATGTCACTATATTTTATTGTTAGAAATCGCCTGGCGCAATAAGCAGTGCAAATGAATTTTAGTCCAAGAAAGTATTATATTTAAATCTGAACAGTCATGTTTCTATACTTTGGATCGGAAAAAATGGGATATCATGTTAAAACGGAAAATTTACAACATCAGTTTTTAGCTTACTTTCCTGTAAAAGCTTTTTTCTTCATGCATTAGCGCACTGACTCATTTATTCATTCATTTATTCCCCCACTCATTAAAAATTGTCCTTAAAAACTCCACATCAAAACGTTTTATGAGAAAGTAGGCTCGCCTAAATCCGGATGAGCATTTTGTCTATTCATTTTCTACGTCTTTCTGATAAAGTTCGTTTCATGCAAATGCCTCTCTTAGAACAGGAGGTATGTAGAATTCAAATTATTTCCGCGTAGACATTAAAGTTTTGTGAATTGATCAAATTGAACAAAAATTGCTCAAATCAAAATATGGAAATTTGGTATCCTCACCGAATTTAATCAAACACATACAAAAACAAAAAAATAAATAAATAAAATCAGACAGTTTCCTCAATAGTTATTAAGGGGGGGGGGGCAGACAGATCGACACACACATTCCCCCCCCCCCATTTCAAACCCTTCTTTCCCTTTATTTTTCAACTTTTATTGAGCTATCTAACTTATTTTAAACTTTATTTTGTGTTTAATGATATTTCTAAGCGACATTAAGCCTTCTTTCATACTTTTTTAAAAAGCTTTTACAGGAAAGTAAGCTAAAAACTGATGTTGTAAATTTTCCGTTTTAACATGATATCCCATTTTTTCCGATCCAAAGTATAGAAACATGACTGTTCAGATTTAAATATAATACTTTCTTGGACTAAAATTCATTTGCACTGCTTATTGCGCCAGGCGATTTCTAACAATAAAATATAGTGACATCTTGTGTTCTATATTCTTTTTATGCAGTTGTCAGATTCAGTAATATTCGTATAATTTAATAATCGGTGATACGCGATATACATATAAAAGGCTTAAGATTGTTGACATAGCTGTTCAACTTAATGAAAGTGTATTGATGGCCTGGCTGATAAGGCTTTTGTCATGTAAGTGCATATTGTCCGGCATCAAAGAAAAACGTCAGTCAAAAGCTGAGACGCAAAACTTCGCTTTTCAGGAAATTTTCTTTCTGAAGGAAATATGAAATGTGTCTAATGCAATTGCGCATTGGATTTACAGCTAGAAGGATAAGTAACAACTGAAATTCTTAAAATACCGACAACAATGTTCTTGTATATAATTAGGGAGCAAGAAAAATTAAAATTTGTTCCAAATAATTGCTAAGATGTAAGGTAAAGTAGTAAGTTTCAATGATAATTCGTTTAGTTGCATGGCTTAACAAACAGAATAGCAATTTTAAAAAGAGTTTCAACATCGAGAAACAATAAGCAAATGCTAAATGTGCTTTAAAATAAAATCGCGCTTTGTGTGAAATATATCTCTAACTGAATTATATAAATTACTAGTAAGCCCGGCGGTCATACGAAATGACCGCTGTTCTAGATATTATAAATATACAATTATCCCAGTAACCGGAAATGCACATCAAATCAAAGAGATATTTATCAGTTGAACAGTAAAGTTTAATGAATAAATAATTAACATACAATAATTTCGGGAACAAATATTCTTACCGGAAAAAAAAACATCTAAGTTATAATAATCTGTAAAATAAAACTATTATTTACTATATAATCAAATTGTTTGTGAAAAATATTTATTTATATCCAACATAATCATCGTCAAAACAATAGTTTTAACGAAACGGGAAAAAAAGAGTGCTGCCTTTTAATATATGTAAAAAGCGCAGACGATAAAGAAATTAAAACAAAGAAAGAAGGATTAAATTAAATTCGCGTTTACATTAATTTTAACGGATATTGCAAATCTAGCGATGCTTCATTCAAAATGTATGGAAATGTTTTGATTATTAGTATATTTAACATGTGTTACAACAATGGCAACTGCATTACAGTTACGCAAGCAACCAATAAGCTAGCGGCGACAGACACTTAAGCCGCTTATATATAAGAATATCTTGAATTCCCATAATATGAAACAATACGTTACTTAAGTTAATACTTAACACGTTGAGGACGGCGTGTACCAGCGGTGGCTCACATGGGAACAGTTTATCTGGCGGCGAGTACCACCGGTGGCTCACACACGAATGGTTCACCTTCCGGGGTGTACCACGGGTGGCCTCTATCAGTTATAGTCCTATAACACAGTTTGGTTAGATAAAAAAAAAACTTCATGTGGTTAAAAAAAAAAATTTTACTGAAAAATTGAAAAGTTTATTTTTACTGGTAGCAAAATCTGCGCCTCAACGTGTTAAAGTACACTTTTTTTTATCACGCACGTAAAAGAAAAACCACATTTAATACAGCAGTTTAGAAAGTTTTTTATACAGATCCCTAACTTAAAATATCAAAGTAAATTTTCTAGTAACATTAAAACAAATGTCCGTCGTATATATTGCATAAAAAAACCTTAATCATTGTTTTTAACTAAAAAAAAACTACAAAATAAAAATGTATGTTGCATAAATATTTCATACAGTATTAAAAGTTTTACATTAGCATAAATAACAAAATTCCAGTCAAACCGAGATGAGCTAAAGAATGTTTTTGAAAACACTATCCATCGCTTTAGAGATATTAATTTGTATGTAAATAAAAAGTCAATTCGTTTTCAGCAACAATTCCATTCATACAAACACACTCAATACTGTTAGAAACAGCAAACTAGATGCCCCAACAACTCCTCGTTAAAACATTTCTCATACTCTTATTCAAAAAGAGCCAATGTTTCTTGTATATTTATCATAACTAACAGTTGCGTTCCCTTACATCAATAGAAGCTATTGATATGTTCATTTTGGCCAATCATTAATGCATTTTTCTCCCCGAGTGTAACAGACTGGACATGTAATATGTCTTTCTGGTTACTATAGCAACATTAATAATGCTGGAGCGTTCGTTATCCAGCAGAGTTGTTCAACTTCCGGAGTCTTCAATCTCGAAAACGTGCTTTTCGGACAAAATCAGACTTCATTCAATAACATGCAAAACGTTTGTTTAATAATTTTGATTGAGATTTATAATAAATCCTATATTCTGAGGAAATTAAACTTTTTAGAGACAGTACACCTTTCGAAAAATCCTAGCAGATAAGAGCTTTTCGGAATGTGAAATTGATTTATCATGAGATATTTCGCATTTAATGAGAAGGAACTTCTGTAATAACAGGATGAACTAATATATTTTATTGTTTTCGTTAGAAATCACGTTTTAGAGCAAGTTTCTAGGGTTCTAATTAAATGGAACCATTATCGTCTTGATCGATGGAAAACTCTTTAAAAATAGCAGTAAAATAATATGAGCAGTAAAAGAACGGTAAAGTAATTATATAAATGAGGGTCATTTTAAAAGTGAAAAACAATTTTTCAGCCTTTCATGCACATTCAAGGTAATGAAATACAACCTTTTTTTTGCAAAATGCTTTTGATATCTTACCTATTTTTCTACGTCGTCATCATTCAGATTGTAGCATTTATCGTAGCGCTCTACCCGTTTTCCTGTGTCTTCTGGATACTCATTTGTGAACTACTAAATAAATTCGATCCCGATCGAATAGAAATCGGATTAGTTTAATCCCGATTATTTTGAATAGGAAGTTCGTTACTGTAATATATTAATAATGTAAGAAACCTCCACACACACAACACATGCTAAAATTTGGCTGAATTAGAATAATAATTCATAAAAATGGGAACCTCTTATGTATAGATAAATAAAGGAAGCTTCTCACAGAAGCGGGAAAATAGACTTTTTTTGTTCATTAGAACTGCTAATGCCATTGCGAAAATAACAACAAATAGTTAGCAGTGGTAATGCTAATTAGTAATTAATAATTACCGTAGACAGAAAGTAAATACAATATTCTGTATGGCGTTCGAAGTTTGCGGCATTTTAATGTACCGTTTAGGCTGGAAGTGTTAAAATGTTACTTTTCCAACAAGGCGAAGGTAGATCAAAGAATCGACAGAAAATAAAATAGTTTTGCTCGATTCGTAGTAGTGACAAGTGGAACACTTTCCATAGTCTAGCAAAGAAAAACAAAAAACAAAGTTTTCTCACCCCACCCTAATGATCAGCGTAACTAGCGTGCAAAGTTTCAAAACCGATAAGAACCGTAAGGTTCAAATCGTCTGGTGAATAACAGCCTTATTCACCAACTGATGTGAACTCTGTCAAACACTTGAACCGCCGATTTGAGCTTTCTGATTGGTTCAGGAAGCCTTATATCTGTAGTTCGAAAATCCAAATCGGCTGGTGAATAAGGCCTTAAGGCCGTTAGTTGAATATGATCAGCGTTAACTATCTTACATTGCAGCAGCTTCGCAATGATATTTGAGGTTGATAGAGAGAAACAAGAACGTATTCATTCTTCAGTTTGCTCTCTTCTCACCTGGTGGTAAAAGTTCAAACTATAATTTTCTCATGGTTCCTCATGGTACTGGCCGAGTTTCAATGACATCGGTGCGAGAACCAACTCAGCGAACGGGCTCTGAGCTGGTCTAAACAGGGTAATTTTAATTATGACCACATTGTACATTGCGTTTTGATTGAATTTATTTTCTACGATACATATTTGTATGTTACTTGGGAAAAATCTGTTAAAAATGGGCGCAGAAACTTTGATTAATAAAGTAATACATAACTTTATAATTAGTACAGAATGATTTATTTTATCTTCCAAAATAAAACGTAATGTTCGTCAGTGATTGAGTTTCTTTATACAGAAGATATTCTACAAGTAAGTACCCTAACTCGAAATCGTGTATTTCCTAAAACCTCTATGAAAAAATCAATTTAAAGGCATAAGTGAAAGATTCATTTTATAAAATGAAAAGAAATAGTCTCGAGAAAATATTGTAAAGCATTTTCATCCCAGTGTATTTGATCATTATTTCGACCATTAGTGTTTTAGCTAAAGGATACATTTTGAAAGTATCTTTAGTTTTAAAATGATATAAAGTTGTTTTGTAACATATTTTGTGAGATTTATTACATAAGATGTCTCATAAAATGTTATTCGGACGTTATTCTAATAAAAATGCATTATGTGTTTACATGACGTAATATTTAACCGTTAAACTTAAAAAAAAATGCTTCACACTCTTCATCTGTCATATATCTTCAGTCAGGAAGATGATTTAGAATTTATATCAATAATTCTTTGTTTTCTTTGCTGCGTTACATGAGGAGTAGGTACGTTATGCATCGCAAATTTCTTTCTATTGCTAGTACTACTTCCGTAGTTGTATGTTACCGACAAATAGAGTAGATCTTATTTAATTGTCACATGAAGTAAAGAACAATTCCGTTTGATATATACAATTCCCAATTTTATTCTCAAAAAGTTCATTTAGCAACTAAACGTAAGTAATTCTACTTTGTTTTTTTTTTTTTTTTCATAATAAGAATGCTTTTTAGCCTACTTTCCCGTAAAAGTAAAAAAAAATAATAATAAAGCATGAAATAAGGCTTAATGTATCGTGAAAATATCGTTAAAAATCAAGAAAAGTCAAAAATAAGTAATTAAATAAAGATTGAAAAATAAAAAATTTGAAAGTAGGGTATTGAGATGGGGAAAAAGTGTGTCTGTCTGTCTGTCGGTCTGCTGTCTGTCGGTCTGTCCCCCCCCAATAACATTTGAACGAATTGTTCGATTGGAAAAATTCTTTTTGCATTCGAAAGATCTCGGCGAGGACATCTCATTTCTATATTTTACTTTTTGATTTGAACAATTTTTTTTCAATTTTGAACAGTTCAAAAAATTTTAACATTAGCGCCTATGGACAAAATTGAAGCAAATTCTGTAAACTCTGAGGCACAAGAGCCAAGTTCCTATTGCAAGCTTATTGAAAGGAGTTCTCGGCGTGAAATATTGATTTGAACAGTTTTTGTTCATTTTTGAACAGTTCAAAAAATTAACACAGAGCTTACGGGGAAAGTTCAACCCTATATAAATCCTGATCTAACGGACCGATTTGCTTGGAACAAACTTTATCGGAAAGCTCTTATGACGTAGAACATGTACAGATAAAAGTGTATATGGGAAAGTAGGCTCGTATAGTTCTAGACGGAACTTCTTGTTTTTTATGCTACTCAATACTGTTTCAGGGTTTCAAGAAACCCTTCAATTAACACAAAGATTTAAATAATGTTCACTCAGAATGCATGTAACCTCAAACATTTTCATGCAATATGTTTGTCGAAATTGGTTGTATAGCCAAGCGGGTTTGCTCACCAATTGTGAGCTAAGTGTTTCATTTCTTAATTTCTTTCATTCAGAAAAATAAAGAAACTGGCGTTCTTTTATAGACGCACAGACTGGTATTTGAGCCAAAAGGCTGGCTATAGACCGGAACTGCCGACTTTACCGACTGCTGGGTTTTCACTTAAGGGGAGCGGGTACCGCGAGACCATTTTTTTTCTCTATGGTGTTTTTATTTACAATTTTTGTCTCATGTCATGTTACATCATTTCATAAGAAATTTAATATTAAAAAAACTGGATTTCTTAAATATAATTTGAAAATTTTAATTTTTAAAACGAAATTTAGCAATTTTTAAAATTGCATCTTCTTTTTCAAAAATTGGAGTAAAGTCTTAAATTTTTTTTTTGATTCATTACTCATAAAACAAAACTTCTATGCTTTGAATTTTTTATAAGTCATATACTTTTCGAAAAAAAAAAAAAACTGAAGTAACGCAGGAAAAACAACGAAAAATTCAAAAAACCTGCAAAAAGAATTATTTTTAAAAAAGTACTAAGTAATCATAAAAGTTGAGCATAAATTTGTTATGTATAATTTCAGGAACGTGTGGGGGGGGGGGAATCCGCATTATAGATCCAAATTTTAAAAAGCCTTTGCATTTTAATTGAGATCATATGCGCAAAAAAAAAGAAAAAAACAAAGTGAGAGAAAACAGCATTTTAAGTTCTCGGCTTGCAAAAATTTAAATCCTTTGTTTGTCAAAATTTCAAGTAAGGAACATTTTTTTCAGTTACAGTCACGATGAAAGTGCTTCTTCTTGCTTATTTTATTTAAAAAAATAAATATGTGGCATATAAATGAAAAGGTGGCACCTCACACCGTAATAAAAGCAATGATAAATCAATAAACATTGATTCAATTTTTCTGAAACTTTCAGGGGATTTTTTTAAAGATTTGTTTTACTACTTAAGCCAATTAAAATTTTCTTGGTGTTTTTCAACATTTTTGGATGCTGGCTCCCCTTAAAAGTTATTACTAGCAATAAACTTGTGATAGTTATGTGTGCACTCTCATATGTGCTTACTCAAACACAGCTCATATATAAATTAAACTGCCTAAAGCATGCAAATCTGAAAATAACCGAAAAAAAGTAAGAACCCCCTCAAACGACGACCCCCCCTAATCGTCAGTCGACCCAGCAGCACTAAAAGCCCATGAAACGAATCCACCCCTCAAACTCAATGTCACAGTCTGCGCCATGACCCCCACCCCCTGCTGGGCACCCCTGCTAAACGGTTTCTGAAATAAACGATTCAAATGTATCCTTGCACATTCTTCTATTGATAAAAAAAAATGTTCACATATAAACTAGCAAATTCCCTAATATTACACACTGGCAAATTCTCTAATATTGCCTTTTTCATGAACGCTATTTCTTTCATTAAAGTAAACATTTTCTTTTACACTTATAAACTTAAAACTGGTGAATTTTACATAGACATGTCCTTATTACTTCAAAAAACCAACATTTTATGCTCGGTCGTATTTATAGATACATTGTAGTACTCGATAATACATATGAAACCTCATTCCAGGTGGAGGCAAACGTTAATGAAATGCTCGTAAGATACTATAAATATGTTTCAAATTTCACTTTTTAGGAGAAATAACAAAAATAGTTCATTTGATTGGAATATTAAATTTTACTGCTTCTAGCAAAAGAAATCATTAATATTTTTTGAAACACATTTTGTAAGTTTCATTGTGTTAAAACCTTCACAATCATCCGCATTGTAAAGGTTGTTATTTTCAATTACAAACCATCCCGACTGCAAAAGATGAAAATTTGAGCAGAAAAAAGAAAAAGCTGCGAGTTTAATGAAAAGTTCGGTTCTGCATTTCAGCTACTCTTGATGACTCATTTTTGCGGTGCGAATTTTGTACAAGCTTCATTTTGAGTCCCTAAAATATCCTAAACCAAACCCTATTATAGGAAAACCTATTAATAAAGTATAGTTGTTACTTAACTTAGTTAACTTAACCTTTAAGAAGCGGGGCACAAATTTCTTAAAAGATATACTCGCATCTAGATTAACATAAGAAACATTATGTAAGAAACATTCTTGATAATATTTTGTACTCAATCATGACTTGAGGAATTTACTTATACTCAGTTATGAAACAATAAACGGTGAATATTTCATCAAAAAAGGTGAAAACAGAATATCAAACACTCACAATAAGTGGACGTTTAAAATAAGCGAGATTTTAAGTTTTAAATGCATCAACTATTTCATAACATCACTAAATATCTTTGTTTCCAAAAGCATATTTTTTCTGATCCCATTAAATGATCAATTAAGCAAAACAATCTTACACCAAAATTACACACACATTATACATACTCGGATTAAAATATAAATCAACGTACCTCCAGGACTTCCTCACATTATCAAATGACTAAATGCAGCCACATTCCTTAAATAATGCTTTGATACCACAATATAACAGTACTTTACTTATTTCAGGCACTGACTTACATTTTTGAAGTAGTGTAGTATTGTTTCAACTTATTATGTTTAACTCAAGATCTATTTTAAGTTGATCTCAACAAACTTCAACTCCTTGCTACGTGAATTCCCTTGTAATAATCATTCAATATCTTGACCTTGAAGTTTCTTCCCCTGTGTCACTGAGAAACGTAATTTGGCGAAATTCTTAGCAGTCAAAACAAGATTCCGTAATCTTATATATAAGCTGATTATTCTGTCTGTCTGTCTGTCCGCGATAGGATCCCAGGCCGTTTTACCGATCGGGACCCCATTCGGCACGATTAATGTTTACGACCCGAGAAACGCATCGCCGCAAAAATGAAAGTTGTGACTCAATTAGTTTTTTTTAATTAATTTTTAAAAATTTTTCAATGCTTTTTTTGACCCGTTTTATTTTATTTTTGCATTGTTGCTGTCGTTTCCAACAGTATAATCACAGTTGCCGTGTGAACAAACAAATCAATGCAGTTGCCATTTAACAAATGTAACAAATATATTAATAATAATCAAAACGTTCATCTAGCATATTGAGTGAGGCTTCGCTGTATTTTCAATTTCCGTTAAAAATGAATGCATACGCGAATTTAATTTAATCCTTTCTTTCTTTTTAATTTATTTCTTTATCGCCTGCGCTTTTTTTATTTTTCTTATTAGAGTGGCAGCGCTCTTTTTTCCCAGTTTCGTTTAAACTGTTATTTTGAAAAGCATAATAAAATTTTCAATAAGTTCTTTCGATGATGAATATATATTTTTCACAAACAATTTGATTATATAGTAAATAAATGTATAGTAGTGTGGGGCTGTAAGCGAAGGGGTGTCCTCGCTACCTGATCTGGGTAATTCAGTTTGAATTAGCAGACACTTTGCACAAATCATTTTAATTACAATTTATAATATCTAGAACAGCGGTCATTTCTTATGACTGCCGGGCGTACTAGTCTTATATATAAGCGGCTTATTCCTTGGCTTTTCTTTATTTTTAACGACTTTTTACAATACATTAAACTTTCTCTCATTATTTATTTATTTATTTTTTAATTTTACGGGAAAGTAGGCAAAAAAGAAAGGAAAATATATTGTACAGCTGTAAGGCATTTTACGCAAGCTTTAAAGACATTAATGCGAATTTCAAAAATTAAGCCTAAGATGTTTTCCTAACTCCAATGTAAGTGAGCCACAACTCAAAATCGACTACTTTCTCACAAGAGCATTTGAAAATTTTAACTAGAATTTTAAATACTTTTTTGGTTTCACTTAACATCTATGTGCGATTTAAAACATTTTGGATTGTCATAATCTTATGAGGGCATTTTATTTTCTTTTTTAATGTATGTACAGTTTTGTGAACTAGTTCTGGATTTATCGCGCAATTCACATTTATTTTATTCTATTCTAGGTGCTTCCGGCATTTTTTACATCAGAGCTCTGCATACGCCTTCGCCCAGCCTATATATCAGCTCCAGCTGTATAATTTGAATTATCTAGATTAACTTCAGAAGCATTGTAAAAAGTTTTGGCCCTCTTGAATTGTAGTTGGGATTAGAGCAGTTCTCATCACTACGTCGATAGTTTTCAAATCTCTCTCGGATATACTCGTATCCTTTACGTATTTTCAAATCATTTCTTTTTGCGTTAGCTTCTCTCCTTTAACTAGAAAAGAGATTATCTTAAAATTAACTTATACTGCATTTGGGAGAACAAAATGTCCGCTTTGGAGCTCAATTTAAGAAAACTTCAATACGTAGATGTCTAAGAGCGCTTTCGAAATGTATCACAAATTGTCTTTTAAACGAGAGTTTTACACTAGTCACTCAGAAAGAATAAAACGTTAGTCGTATTTCCACACTAAACTTGTTTTTTCCTAAATCCAGAACATGAAAATGTTTTCGCAAATACGTAATGCCATCAATGCTTGTTCTCTGAATCCCACAACTGCAGTATCTTTAAATCCTTGGGATAGTTGAAAAAGAATATTTATTTTCTTCAGCATTAGAACCTTTTGTAATTGTAGATTTTACTTAAACTCTCTTTTTTTTTTACCTAGAATAAATTTTGCTATTCCTTATCATAATAAATCAAACACCCCTAATATTCGTAAGATTTGGGTCATAAAGATGGTGCTTAAAGTTTCGCCTTACTTGTACAGTGATGCATTCAATTTGAATACTTCTATCATATTGAAGAAGAGCATGATCGATGTTGCCATAGTTGATTTTTTTTAATGTCTTCTCGACATTAGCATATCATGGGTTGTTTAGGCAGCGCAAAGCGCTTTTTCCTGGTGGGAAGCGGGACTAGCGGTGGGTTAGGTCAAGGGCGAAAGGGATGGTGTTAGTGGAGTAGATTGAGAGGGCACATTAGAAAATAAACACAAGATAAAAAATAACATTCTACACATGAGAGAAGATGATTAATGTATTTACATATTTTCAATATTTACATAGACCGATTATAGAGAAAACGCCCTACAGTTCCCTGCGGATGGTGTGAAACGAAGGATCATCCTTGCATATCCGAGGGATTATTGTAAACTTTTCCTTTTATATTTTCTCAATTGATCATAAATATTTTCAGTCTTTTCATTGCAAATTCAAGTAGTTTTTATAGAATCCTAACAATAATTTAGAAACATATTATTAGTGATTTTAGTACAGCTATCGATCCCAAGCATCTAGTTAGTAAAATGTTCTCAGAGATGGTAACATGCAAAACTAAGCAAAGCAGGTTTTCAGTAGTATAGAACTATTTTCAGCAAAAGTTTTATGTTTTATAAATATTTGGTTAATTATTGTAAAAGGTTTGTTATATCAATTATGTCAATTTGTAATGCATGTCAAATGAGTAAATTCAAATTCAAAATATTAGGAACAAATATTATGTATTATAGAATATTTGTTCCTAATATTTTAGTTACTACAGAAAACAGAATGTTTTCCGTATGGCAACATCGATTTTGAAATACTAGTTCTTGTTACATAGTTATCTACTTTAAATCATTTTAAATGATTCTTCGTCGATTAAAACGAATTATATAAACCTAATTTCAGCAATTTATTCTAAAGATTTGGAAAAAAATCTACTTCGTAGTTATTTTATTTGCTTTAGATTTAGAAAATGGAATGCCTTTTTATTGTTCAACACAATATCTAAAATAGGAATAAAAATTATATCTATGCAAAAAATCTTATTCAAATCTTCGAACAGGACTTCTTTCAAAATGAAGATTTAATTTTGTCCCAGATTTTATTCTTATTCATCAATTGGCTTTGCCAGCACAAGACTTTTCATAGCAAACATACATACTTACATATATTCACACAAACAAGCTTTATATATCAGCATTCTTTTACATTTTAGTTGGCGTTTCCGTTTCTTGCTTTTATACTTCTTAAAAAGCCTGTAAGCCCTGGGGACAACTTCGGAGGAAAATTGTAATCTTTGTAGTTCCATTTCCGACGTATATTTCTTTCAGGAGTTCGATGGTTTTATCTGGTAATATAAAGTTTTCCATTACGGGATTAAAGTCATTTAAATGGGAATAGAAACTGCATTTTAGAATATATATTCTATAAAATACCGCAAAAATATTTCCATAAAAGCAACACGTGTAAAGAACAGGGATCAATACGCGATTAAAAAACGTATTCCCTTACAGTAAGCCATAAACGGCTTATTTATGCTTAAAAATAACAATAAAATTGAAATGTTTCTGCCGAATGTATTATTTTAGATTTAAGAAACATATTTTTTGACTAAGGGAAGGTTACTAAATTTTATATAGTCCGAAAACTAAGTTTTGGCCCTTGAGCGCTTCTGCGCATGGTAGAAAAGGACGAATCCATTCGAGTTTTAGGGAAGTTCGTTTTGCTGGTGCCTTTATTACCACGTTGCTTCTCTGTTTGTTGAAAAGTTCCGAATTTATGAACGCGCATGTAACATCAGCTCGGAAGAAATGAAGTGTGTAAAAGAAGTAAAACGAGAACAGAATACGGCTTATTACTTATACCAGCAGTGTCTCCCTTGAGCATGAATGGATTCTTCTTCGCACTATGCACAGTTAGAAAGGTTTTTTTTTATCGCTAGGACTGGCTAGGACTGTACGTGACCAAATACTATAATGCACAATATTTGTTTACATAGCTACAACTCGAAGTTTCTCAACTAAAAAACAAATAATGCTAATATAACGAAAAGTTTTATCCGTCGTTTAGTTCAACAAAAAAAAAAAAGAAAAGAAGGTTTTCGTAATTTAACCGGACTGATTCATGACACATTACAACTTGACGAAATAGCCTTCACATCATTTTTAAATAACTAGTAAAGTACTTAGATTGCAAAAAAACAATATAAAAAGTGATTTTCTCACCCGACTTGATGGCGACCTCAAAACAAAGTTTTTGTTTAGATGTTACTTTTGCCATCTATGAGCTGACTACTAATTAGAGATTTGGATCGCCTGTAACGCCAGTACTATAAAGAATATATTTTCAATGTAAAATTACTGCTAGAGGTTCGAAATAACTTTCTGTAAACAAAAATTTATGAGACAATATAGAAACTGGGCATTATGATATTTACCACATTAAAAAATCTAAAGAATTGAAATTTATCTTCCAGTCCAAATTATAATTACCAATCAATATATATCGTCAAAAATTTATTTTGAATTGCTCGACACAACACTTGTATTCTATATTCATGCCAGTACCGACGAAACTCTTAGAGGGACCGGAACTGAAGACTAAATAATCTGTAGCCTTTACAAGCCAAGTTTAGGTCACCATATTTCAAAAAATATTATGAAGTTTAATTTTATGCTAACTTCTTTAATTTTCCCCGCAGTCCAACAGGTAAACCTTTCTTTGTGCCTGGCTTTGTAAACGTTAGTTAATAGGAAAGTAAAATTTTTGAATAAATATTTCGTAATACTGAAGAAGTTGTAAAGTTATATATTTCAAAAAATATTATGAAGTTTAATTTTATGCTAACTTCTTTAATTTTCCCCGCAGTCCAACAGGTAAACCTTTCTTTGTGCCTGGCTTTGTAAACGTTAGTTAATAGGAAAGTAAAATTTTTGAATAAATATTTCGTAATACTGAAGAAGTTGTAAAGTTATATATTTCAAAAAATATTATGAAGTTTAATTTTATGCTAACTTCTTTAATTTTCCCCGCAGTCCAACAGGTAAACCTTTCTTTGTGCCTGACTTTGTAAACGTTAGTTAATAGGAAAGTAAAATTTTTGAATAAATATTTCGTAATACTGAAGAAGTTGTAAAGTTATAATTGCAATGATACTTGTCAGACCTATGTTGATGCTTCAGACTGATATAAACTCATGTTTGTGAAAATTGCAACACCATGAAGGAATCGTTATAATTGAATGAAATTTAATACACAGTTGAGTGGTAGCGGTACAAATAAATGATTAAATTTTCAAAGCAAACAAACAATAACAAGAGATCGGAATCAGTATTTTGTGTAGCCACCACGCGCCGCAATAAGTGCTACTACACGACGTGGCATGGAGTCAAACAAATTTTGAATGTCTGGCTGAGGAAGAGCATTCCATATTGTTTGTATGCGTACCCACAGTTCGTCTACAGAAGCAACAGGGCGAGGATCACGAGCGAGACGCCGACCAGCGAAATCCCACACATGTTCAATTGGCAACATATCCGGGGAATACGCAGGCCAAGGAAGAAGCTGTACCTTCTTCCTCCTGCGTTGCAAAGAAGGATTGAACAGTCCTAGCAATATGAGGGCGGGCATTGTCCTGTTGAAATACAGCACCTGGCAAGCTTTGAAGGAAGGGAACAGCTTGGGGCTGTAGAACTTCACTGATGTACCAGTTGCTGTTCAGATTGAGCACAATTCGTACCAATTGAGATCGTCCATGATAGGCTATGGTGCCCCAGACCATAACTCCCGGTGTTCGTCCACTGTGGCGTTCGATAATGCACTCCGGAAGGTGGCGTTCACCGGCATAGCGTCTGACACGAATGCGGCCATCATGGTACCACAAATTAAAGCGGGATTCGTCAGAAAACACGACATGCTGCCAATCAGCACGACAGTCTCTATGCTGATTGGCCCATTGTAGCCGCAGGCGGCGATGGTTTAGCGTGAGGGGGATCCTGTATAAAGGAGTCCTTGCGCGCAGTCCACGCTACAGCAGACGTCTACGAATTGATGAAGCACACAATGAAACACATGTAGCTGTTGACCACTGTGCTGCCAATTGTCTAGAGGAAGCTGTACGGTCCGTCCGCGCCATGCGGACCAGGTGTCTATCATCGCGAGTTGACGTCCCATTTCGGGGTCCACTCACGGATTTCAGAGTTGTCTGACCCTCGTCCGTCCACTGCTTCCAAACACGCATCACTGTGCTGCTGTTACGCTGCACACGAGCGGCTACTGCACGATACGACAATCCAGCTTCACGAAGGCCGATGATTCTCCCCCGTTCAAACTCTGTAAGTTGTTCAAATCTCGCTCTCTTTCGTCGAAGAGGCATAAGTAAAGATTGAGCTAACGTTTACCACTAGCAGATAACCACCGATAACCATACACGCCTCGCTAGAGCCGTCTATTTATTCGGATCCATCCGCCGTTCAGAGGGCGCTGCTCAGCATACGCATGCGCTACGGATTTGAAATTCTAATCATTTGCATATCATGCGCTACTTTGCATTTCCTGAAAATTTCAGCTCACTCGCGTAAGTCCTTCATGGTGTTGCAATTTTCACAAACATGAGTTTATTTCTCTGATATGTGCTATATACATTCTGCAAAGACTGGTCTTATTGCAAAACTGCAATAAAATAATACCTTGCAGGCATGAAATATCTCTCCTTTTTACAAAGACATTTTTGAAAGACTTAGTATTGGGACGGCAGAGTGGCGTAGTGGTAAGGCACTAGCCTCGTACGACCAAGATTGCAAGATCAAACCTGGCCCAAGTCGGGTGAATTTTCAAGATGCAGAAAATCGTCAGCGTCCATGTCGAATGATTAAGCGGCATGTAAAAGATCCCTTGAGTAGACATTTGGCTTGGATAATCTCGGCTAAATCAAATTCCTAGTGTATTTTGCATCATTAGAACTCAGGTGTCGCCATCTAGGGCGAAACTGAGCGTCAAAATTCTCTAGTGGAAATGGGATCCGCCGAATGAGTAATGCCACACGAAAGAATGTTTGTCAGTGCCTGGGGAATGCACTAGGTCTGCAAATGGTAAAGCAATATACAGCCCCATTAAAAAGGAAAAAAAATAGTGTTGGATTCAAGGGCTAAAGAGTTTTCTGCACAAAACTTATCTTAAGGGCCAATTTTTTTTTTCCGGATTGCAATGAATGTTTTGGCAATTTCTGAGACACAATGAAACTAATGACTATATAAGAAAAAAAAATAATAAAGGAATAGTTGTTTGAGTCTTAAACGTTTGTAATCAACAGCATATTTTCCAGACACAGGAAGATGTTTATTGGATGTACAAATATATTCTTAAACCCCATCGAAAGATGCTTATGAATTTCGGAAAGCCTATTGAAGATGTAATAAAATGTTTTTGAATGTCAGATTACTTTTTAACGCAGAAAGATATTTGTGGATTACATTTTCAGGCGTGGGGAGACATTTATGAATTCAGACGCTATAAAGATATCAAATTTTATATATTTTTTTATACTTCAGAATCTTACACTGTTGAAAATTTACGTAAGAAAATAGTAATATAACCATTTATTTAATTGTTATTTTACAATATTTAATTGCAACAGTTGAATAACCATTAAAAAGATGGTACTCAAACCGCTGATTGTGAAAAAAAAACGTTTATTCTCTGTTTCTGCTAAAAAACGTTTAACTAACCGTAATTTACAAGCGCCACTAGGTCTCGGAGTCAATAAGAATCGGGCGTCCATCCAGGTTGTGAAATCTTTCCGGTCGTACGTAGTTGTTAAAATATGAATAAAGATTTATCAGTTCAAATCTGCATGTGTAGATAAAAAAAAGGAAAAAAAAAAGAGGATTAAAAAGTGGTTACTAAATAGAAACACATACACACGTAAATCAAAAATTGGAGACATCGGATTCCCGAACTGCTTGCAAATTAGCGAACCCATAATTTGAGCTGCTGAAGCTTGTTTGTATTTTAATTTTTGCAGCAAATAAAATGATTTTCCTCAATATACAGTAAATTTAGATCAAAAATGACTTTAGATCCAATCAAAAACTGAAATCTCAGTTTTAATGCAGTTTGCCTCTTGGAAAAGAAGATTTATTGATAAATAAACGGCAGCTTTGAGTGGTGTAGATGGCCGAATGATTAGAGCACAAGGTTGGTACACCATACACCCGGGGTTCGATCCCCACACGCTGCGTTTCCGGCTTCGAAGATTCTACGCCTTGAAATTGTTCAAAACTCGTAAAAATTTAGTTTTCAAACAATTTTTAAATTGTTATAAAACCGTGAACTTTTGTATTTACGGCTTTTTAACCAAGCTGATTGGAAGTTGTTTAGGTCCCGTAAAGATAGAAATAGGTTCCAAACCGTAAATTTAATGGTGAATTAGATGGACAGACTGCTGCCTGCTATTCAACCGTAATATCATGATGAAATTTCTAACATTGTATGGTCCAATCAAAAACAAACAAATTGTTTTTATATTTAATGAATCTCACCTTGCATGTAAAAAGAAATAATTGTAAAACAAAACACTTCCAATGTTTCGTAACTCTTTTCTTGTGAAAATATTTTTTATTCGCAGACCTTTTATCCAAGAAGGCATTTCGCAATTTACTCTTATAACATTCTTACGCTTCATCTAGTTATTCAGTTAAGATAACTAATAATAGAAGGATTTGTATGAAAGGAATTTCTTGTTTGCTTTTCATTAAAAATGAAGTAAGGAAACTCAACTGTTATTTTTATTACCTGTTGTCTAATTCTTATTTATTTATTTATTTATTTATTTATAACTCTGGTATGGTTAAATGTAAGCCAGTATTCCAAGAGTAAATATTACATCAAATGCAGTATACTTACCGCAGAAAATAATTTTGTGATTTCTAAATAATAATACAAAAATGTACTTTCCAAGTGATTGAAGAAAACGTCTACCTTGGAAAACGAAGACGAAATACTAAAAAAATTCACATGCGAACCGAGTCACGAATTCCTTTATTTCATGGTAAGAGGCTGCTCTTCACGTTCGCAATCGACCGTTCTAGAATCCGATGATAGTAGATGGGTTTTTACTGTCGAACAAACTGTAAAAAGCTACTGGTTACGATATGGTTCTTCAAAACTGCAACATAAAACTGAATTATTCTTTTTTCGTCGTTTGTGAATTGCGTCTAAGAACATTTTTTCAGGACTGTGAACTTTTGCACATGTTGAAGAGTTATTTTATAATAACGTTTGGCAGTTTTGAAAATATTTTGTGAACTAATATTTCATGAAACAAAAATTTAAGAACTGCACATCTGCTGCTTAAAACAAGCCATAGAGAAGGAGAATTCAAACGAAAATAAACGTCAAGCATATTTTATTATTAAACTACAACATGACAAAGTTTCATAGTTTGGCTTAAAATCATTTTGATATTTTCCTTGTTGCGAAATGGAGAAATATCGAGAAAGTTAAACTAACATCCTCCGTTATAGGTAATTGGATGTTAAGTTGATAATTGATCCTAGGCATTATTACATTTACCACATAAATTTAAATTCGTTAGATTTTTTTTTAACTTCCAGTAGAAATTATGATTATCAATCTATATATATCGTCAAAAATTTATCTTAAATAGTATTCCATTCCACTCCAAATTCATGTCAGTGCCGACGAAACTCTTAGAGGGACCGGAACTGAAGAATAAATAATGCATGAACGTATGCGCTTGCATGATTATTTATAGAAATAGAAGAATAATGTCAAGTTAGAAACCGACAAAAACAACGAAACAAAGCACGTAACGTTGAACACGATACAAAGAGGAAAACGAACTATAAAAAAAGCACACTATTGCAATGCAACTTTAGTTCAGGTGTTTAAAACTTACGAGGAAGGTTGCAGAGAGAGAGAGAGCATCTAAAAATGGTCATATGTATAATATGCATATTTATATCTTCCCAAACAGCCCTGTTGTAAACTTTGCCCACCAAGAAAAGCTTAAACTCTTAACCGCAAAAAACAACTGTTTCATGCTAAACCCTAAAACGTTTGGTCGTTAAAAGTTATGATATCCAATATGCCCGTCCAGTATCTTCCTCTCCGTCTTATCCCTCTTAAAAAAACCATCGTCCGCAAAGACTATTAATACTTATTTGACCTGACAAACTAGCATCCTCTCTGTTTTCCCCTTTTTCATTACACCTACTTCCACTAGAACCTCCCCCACCCACAACTCCTTATAGTTGTATAGATCCTTGAATTTTTTTCAATGCTGTTTAGTGGGAAGCGTTTTGCTCACCAAGCAATCGCCTCTCTTTGCAAAGTTCCCAAGCATTGGCCATGACGTTTCGCTACTGATTACTATAGGACTGTGTACGCTAGTGAGAGCTGATGCACGTTAAATCCGTCGTGACTCCAAATGTCCCCAAAGTTTGAAAAATTCCTCTAGGCTGCCAAACTAGGTGATGATCTCTCATCTGAGATATGGTTCAAAATTAGGAGGTCCGTCTGAGCCAAGTTGTACTTAAATTGTGGTGGAGCTCATTAATAAATGAAAGGGCTCCGTTGTCTGCCTTATTTCTGGTCGCCCTGCGAGGGGAGCTTGGATTTAAAAGTTTTGGCACTAGTAACAGGAACAACATTTATGTAAAATGACGCAAACGTATAATTTACATCAAAAAATAATATGTATGTCGTAACAGAAAGATGGGGGGTTACAATGTAATAGGCATTTTTACGACCAGCGGAGACAGTCCGTCTGGACCAACAATAGCTGAAGATATTTTCTCAACAAAGGCCCATTGGAGGGATAAGCTAAATATAAATTTTATAACTCAAGATGGCGGAGGAGGCAACAACACCGTGAGAACACCAGAAGCAAAACGCTCTGATTGCGTGGATCTTCGTACCGCCCCACTGATAAACTCGCCAGGCAACGGCCGGCGGGAAGCGCCCTGGTTGGGAAAAATCTAAGAAAAGATGGGAGGCCAATTGTGCCTGAATTGGTCAAGACCTCCCATCAAATTAGCAAGGGGCTTTTGGTGAATTAAAACCAAAAACATCATCAGAAAACATCATCAGAGAACATCAGAGTTACATAAGAACTGCATCAGAGCATCAGCAGATCAAGACAGAGGTGATCAGTTTTTCCCTGGAACCACTTCATCTTCCAAGGCAGAGATGGCCCCTTCTGTACAATTTTTGATTGACAACATCTGCCGTCTATAAAATAGGCGCGGCAGGCCTCTTCTGCAAGCAGGACTATGATGATCACCACTCGCTTCCGGACGAGGAAGGATCGCCCACCGACACATATGGACTAAATTTCACAACAAGTGCTGCCCGTTGGATCCGGACATGGTTCGTTCCCTGCACATTTGCTTTTCCCTTTTAATAGTAGTAGTCTCATGGGCCTAAGTTAATATCTATATAAGTGAATAAATTAATCTAGTTAACCAAAAAAATTTGTGTTTTATTGTCTATGCCACTTTGCGTATCACGCGCCTTGATGTCGTGAACCTGGCCGCGACAATGTATTATCCTTTCAAAAGATTGTTAATACCATAAACTTTAGTGTTTGCAATTACCCCAGAGTAAAAGTATATGGGGAAATTGTAAATACCTAAATGGTGCACAAAACTATTAAAGAAGAGGAAATTCATAACTAAATGCTTTATCAAGATTCCATAAGACAAATAAAAATGGTTCAAACAGCTTACTTCGTTAGAACTTCGTTAGAGAAGTTAACAGCTTAAATTCTTCCCCCCTGTTTCGTAACTCTTTTTTGTGGCAATATTATTTATTCGCAGACATTTTAACTGAAAAGGAATTACGCAATTCAATCTCATAACATTCTTACGCTTCGTCTAGTTATTCAGTTAAGATAACTAATAATAGAAGGATTTGGATGAAAGGAATTTCTTGTTTGCTTTTCATTAAAAATGCTTGAAGAAATGAAATTCGCCGGTTATGCTTGGGGATATCAGATATGTTTCCATTGAAAGGCGACTAGTTATTTAAGAAGAAAATAAAAACTTTCAATAGCTTGATGTCAATCGGCGATAGCAAAAAACACAAATTTAGTCTGAAAATGACTCCGAAACTAAAACACTGCCAATACTCCTTTTTAAATAGGAGGATGCGATTTAGAAAATATGTATACATCATCAAATATAATTTTGATGTTTTATTTATTAATTAGGGGGCTCCCGCCATCTGCTCGCTTACCCTCAGAGCTGTTTACACAGCTCAAAGTTTGAGCTCGTTCCGTTCGCTCATTCCGAAATAAACTGTTTTAGAGTAGAGGAAGGAATGGAAAGAATATGTGCCGTCAAAAATAACGTTCTATATTGCACACATCTCTTTGGATTCAAAAATATATATCTTGTCACGTAATGTAAAAGCTTTTTACACGGCGTCAGAAGCTTGACGAGATTCCGAATATTGCTGTTACTACCCACAATTGAAATTGTACATAAAGTTACGAGGTAATATGCTTATTTGGAAATTGAAAGTAAAGCGAGTCGTAAAGATCTCATTCTTAGGAATTCAAGTCCCTCTGTAGTCCCTTGACTACCACTACCCTACGCTGGTGATGTCATTGCATGACAGGTGCAGTGCAGGGTAGCTAGAGGCATAAATAAATTATAACAGCAACATACGTGTATTTTTACGTACACGTTCTATTTATTATTAGAACTCTTGGCGTCGACAGGAAGAATTTAAGTGCTCAACCCTTTACTGCATATTTTAAGATTTTTTAAAGACGTTTTCACACTTGGCGACAAAGCTTAAAGCTTAAATAAATGAAATATTTTAATTGTGGGATTTTTTTTTTAAATAAGAATGCATGAGAAAAAGTTAGTGCCAAGATTCTGTCACTGAAATATCCGTAAAAATGTTGCCACTCTAGTTATTTAACTGACAAATTAGTTTAGAGAAATCAAAGAGAAGCATAGCAATCGTGTCAGTTGCCAAGATACGCCATTGGTTGAACTTTAAACGTGTGCACCGCTGATGCGATTTCGCTTCTAATTGGCTACTGTGAATAGCGAATACGATTTTGTTGATTCCTACAACATCATCATTAGATTTATGCGTATATATATATATATACAGAGAGAGAGAGAGAGAAAGAGTGATGCATACTGTATTTTTTAAATATTATTTATAAATTCCATCTACAAGAAATATAGCATAGCCTTATAATAAGAATAAAAGTATTATTCAGGCGATGCAAATAACTTCAGTAGGTAGTAGAAATTTGCTTCATTTTGGAATCGTACAGTTGTACATTGTATTTGATCTGTTCAAATTTACAGAATGAGTTTGATCTTTTAAGCATAACGAAGCTATAAGATTCCTCTAAATACGTAGAATTAGTTTCTTGTGACTTTATTCAGAAGTTTTTACGCATAAATTTTTAAAGACATAATTTTAGTTTTTAACTAAAATTAACCTCACGATATTACTACCGTGAGGTTAATTTTAGTTATTCTTAATTTAAGCTTTTCTTCACTCTTCTTCTTAAGTTTTGTAAATGGTACTTATAATATCTTACATATTTACGTGTTGTTAGTCAAGTTTAAATTTAAAGTTATCACCTTTGTAAAGAAACTCAAAACTTTTTATTGAACTATTACCAAGTGGCTTAGCTATATATCTCAACTAAAATATGAATATATTCAACTTCAATCAAGTTGTTTTACCCAAAATGTGTACATATATCAAATAGATAGTTCAATCATTCTTACACAGGAATAATTATTACCAGAGAGAATTTTTCTCTCGTTTTTTTAATGAAACTTCCAGACTTAGAAATTATCTTCGAAGTCCAGAAAAAAAATATATTTAGGTAAGCCTAATCGTATTAGGTAATGAGATAATGAGGCTAACTTGCTTTGCGGATTAGAGTACTGCATTTTTTGTCCTAATTTCACCAATACCACGGCATTAAAAGTTTGTCTGCTTGACGGTTGTAGTTAACTTTTACTAAGTTTCGATTTTTTTGTACAGCAAGCAGAGAGAAGTAATTTAAGAAAAATAACTACGCATACCATGCTTTTTATCAGAAAACAATGTAAATGGGGGGGGGGGACCGTGCGGATCTATAAATTAAAGCATTAACATCTATTTGAAAGTTTGACCTTTATGCCATGTAAGTATTTCAACTGAGCTGAACTTTATATTTAAATAAAATGACTGTTCAGTTATAAATGACGAATTCCAGCTCAGTTTTAAAAAATAAAAAGTCCAAATAGTCAAAATGTATGTAATGCTTCAGAAGAGAGGAAAAACTCGCGTTCAGATTTTATTTATTACATTTTAAACGTACGTGGACTGTTAGGAAAATCTTTCATATTTAATTGGTTAGCATTTCTGAATCTCATTTCCAGCTATTAATTATTTGGGGGGATGATTAATTTCATGAAATAAATTTCTTTATTTTCGAATGCCCCATATTCTACAATTAAATGATTAGTTTTATATTTCATTTCTAGGACGAACAAACAACACAAGAGAAAGAACATCAGAAGAAAAAAAACACAATCTCATTTTCAAATTTAGCGGTTTTCTCCTCTTTGGAGAAACTTTTCTTTTGGCGAGAATCTGGCAGGGCGTTTTCTTTCCTTGCTCCTTTCTTGCTTGCAGTGAAACAATTCCATGTAACTCCAAAACGCGTCTGCTCTTTGTAATTTAATTTTGTGCTTAAATTCGGAGCCTTTCTATTTACTGCCTTTGTCGCACAAAAAGTAAACGTTTTTGCTTACTACGTACATTCGTTGATTTATAAACAAAAATCAATGAAATCGTGGGAGAGTGCAGAGGGAAATTTGGCAGGGGCGGGAATCTGGCAGGGTGTTTGCTTTCCTTGCACCTTTCTTGCTCGCAGTGAAAGAATTCCACATGAAAAACCATGTTATGAGGCTAAACAACACCCCCTAGCGGCCATTTTTAGAACTTTTTCACGATTCTTTGAACGCATCTCGTGTATAACCCACATACCAATTTTAGTGTCACTCCGTTGAACGGTTTTAGATGTAGGATGCCCTAAATAGGGGAAGTTTAATTATAACCACCCGGTACATTTCTAGAACACTTTGATACATTGAAATTTTTTAAACTAAAACATAATAATTTTTTCCTATGAAAGGGGAACATTTTTTTTTTTTACACCAAAAAGCAGCTTTCAACGGAGGAGAAAAACTTCTGCAACAATTTTTTGAAAAATTTCTTCAACTGAAGGCATACGCATGCACGACGCAGAAACTCATCACACAGGACTGCTTTCAAAAAAATACTGATGCATATATGTAGAAAAATAACATTTTATTAGCAGTGTTCTGTCGTGAGCTATGATAGTTAAAGGAGTTTAGATCAGAAAATGGTTTAGTTCAACTATCTATATACATTTTTAAAAAACTTCTAATGGGCTGTTATTGGCTTCTGCCAAATACAGACATGGTGCGTTCCCCAGATTGGTACCATCTCTTTCAGCGATACTACAATGAATTTGGTACTATCGCCACATGAGAATTTTGACGTCCAGTTTCTCCACCTGAAAGGACGAGTATCTGAACTCTGTTGATGCGGAATTGCGCTATGAATTCTTAATTTAACCGAGAGCATTCAAGCCAAATATCTCCTCGAAGGATCTTTTACATGCCACATAATCATACGATATGGGAGCAGACGATTTTCTGCATCTTGAAAGTCCACCAACACTGCCAGGCTCGATCCTCTGGGGCGCACGAGTTCCGCACCTAACCCTGACGCAACTGTGCCGGCTTATCTATATACATTTGTAGATTAATATTACAATAATTTAATTCTTTAATAGCATTTCACATTACGTAAAAACATGTTATTTAAAAGGCTCTTACGTTCTCAATAATCTCTTTTAACTTGAGAAAGCATCTATTGTTTTACTTCCTTCGCTATCCTACATAATCAGCCCATCAGCCCAACATTAGTTCAACAACATCAACAAATACGGCGTTTATCGGACTTTATGTTACTAATTTAAAAGGAACGAATGCTTCTTCACGCACACACACACATGTTTGTATTTTAAATGCATATATAGGACAAAAAGTATAAAAGTACAAACCAACGAACAAACAAAAAATCCCAGACCAAAATGTAAATACCAGTGCGAACACCCAAAAATATCTTGAAATGTAAATATTGCTTGAGCTGCTGAGATTGTACTTGAGCTGTATAAAACAAACATATGATAAAATATGGAATAAATAAAAACAAACTAAACAAGAAGTTCCGTCTAGAACTATACGAGCCTACTTTCCCTTATACACCAGCTTCAAATTTATATTCCAGCTATCTCTCTCTCTCTCTTTCTCGTTTAGCTTAAGTTCATAATTGCTTCAGACATACCTTTTCAACGGTTAATGCATATTCATTCAATCACTCATTTATTCAGTCATTCATGTATTTATTCACTCAGTTATTAATTCATTCTTTTGCTTATTCATTTAATCATTCATTAATTCAAAAATATTCTTGAAAATCTCGATCAAAAAATTTCATAGGAAAATAGGCTCGTTAGTTCTGGATTAACTTTCTATCTGTACATGTTCTACGTCATAAGAGCTTTCCGATAAAGTTTGTTCCAAGCTAATCGGTCCGTTAGATCAGGATTTATATAGGATTGAAATTTCTCAATAGGCAATATGTTATTTTTTTTTGAACTGTTCAAAAATGAACAAAAATTGTTCAAATCAATATTTCACGCCAAGAACTTCTTCCAGTGAGCTTGTTCATTGGAACTTGGATCTTGTACCCAGAGTTTACATAATTTGCTTCATTTTCAGGCGCTAATGTTAAAATTTTTTGAACTGCTCAAAATTGAACACAAAATTGTTCAAAAGTAAAATATGGAAATGAGATGTCCTCGCCGAGATCTTTCGAATGCAAAAAGAATTTTTCGAATCGGACAATTCGTTCAAAAGTTATTAGGGGGGGACAGACCGAAAAAACAGACAGACCGACAGACAGACAGACCGACAGACAGACAGACAGACACACTTTTTCCCCATCTCAATACCCTACTTTCAAATTTTTTATTTTTTAATCTTTATTTAATTACTTAACTTATTTTTGACTTTTCTTGATTTCTAACGATATTTTCAAGATACATTAAGCCTGCTTTCATGCTTTATTATTTTTTTTTTTTTACTTTTACGGGAAAGTAGGCTAAAAAACGCACGTAGTTTTGCATACATTTATTTGATTATATTTTATACATATAATATCGAACATACCTCTTACTAAAAGAATAACCGTTATTGTTCATTACAATATAATTCTCTTGTTCAATTGTTCTCGAAATTTTTCTGACACTATAATAGCTGGTGTTAATAGTAGAACTTCCTGGAACATATTAGGGATGAAAGGAAAAGTGATAATCCCTACAGAAAGCAATTATTTCACATCATCCGGAAAAGTTTCTTTTTTTTTTTTTTTGTACAAGAGTACTACTTAGAAGAAATACAATATACTAAACAGAAAAAAATAAACTAAGTTATATTACTGAATATAACTAGATTGAGCTGATTTCAAGTATCAGAAGTTTACTACTTATGTTTACGCTTGGTTGAAGTTACAGGAATTACTGCGTTTAATAAGTGAGAATTTTGAAGTGGAATGCTTGAAAGAGAAGAAAAAAAAAAGGAGAATGTTCTAGATTTTTATCAGTACAAATCGTAATCGATTGTAAAAAGTTTAAAGTTTATCAAAGCATCGCAATATTTCCATTTTTTTTTAATCGCCTTATCTTTGAAGTATTTAAACCAGAAGGATATTTTTGTGCGTTTTCTACTTTTGAAACTGCATCTGATAAAGCTTGTTCAATGCAAATTTGATAGCACTTTTATGACATACATTAGAATCAAAAGAGTTTTTTTTTTCTCTCTTCAACTGTTCAGTTGTGGAAGAGAAATTAATGTAAAAAAGAGAGAGATAGAGAGAGGGAGAAATTAAGAAAAACGACGAAGAAAAAATGAAACTTGAGAAAAAATGAAAATGAGGAATGAGAGGACTCGAAATGCGTTATATCCGAATAATGATGTTTAACATTGCAGTTCATCTGCAAATGTAAGAAACAAAATTTCTTCTCGTTATAAGTATTGTCACTATAAGCGATGTAATCAATAACAACAATAGTTATATATAAGTTTAACAGAACTTTTATCTTTTACCAAATGTTCGAGTAATAAATTGTACTTTGTTCAAAATGTTTTCTCGAGTCATTTCTTCAAACTGAAAAAAAGTCAGTATGTTGTATCGAAACCTAGTGCTAATTTGCTATATGCGAAGAAGAATGGTTACTATTACCATATTTTGGTCGTGACGGAAGTTTCTTAGTGCCCTCGATTTAAACATGTGTCCGGTGTGAGAGTGATCTACTGTGTCATGTGACTGTGTGGCTGGCTGCAAGTGAGCTGTGAAAGATGCGAAAGACATCCTTCAAACATCTTAGTGGTCACCAATTTATGGTAAAAGCACCGATATTAGTTTCAAATATACTACTTTTTAGACTACTTACCCGTAAAAAGTAATAAAAGAAAAAAATAAATAAAGCAAGAAAAAAGGCTTAATGTATCGTAAAAATATCGTTAAAAATGAAGAAAAGTCAAAAATAAGTGAAGTAATTAAATAAAGATTGAAAAATAAAAAATTTGAAACTAGGGTTTTGAGATGGGAAAAATGTGTGTCTGTCGGTCTGTCAGTCTGTCGGTCTACCTGCCCCCCCCCCCCTAATAACTTTTGAACGATATGTCCGATTCGAAAAATTCTTTTTGCATTCAAAAGATCTCGGCGGGGACATCTCATTTCCATATTTTACTTTTTGATTTTTTTTCTTTCAATTTTGAGCAGTTCAAAAAATTTTAACAATAGAGCCTATGGGCGAAAATGAAGCAAATGATGTGAACTCTGAGTACAAGATCCAAGTTCCAATGAACAAGCTTCCTATAAGAAGCTCTCGGCGTGAAATATTGATTTGAACAATTTTTGTTCATTTTTAAACAGTACAAAAAAATTAACATTAGCGCCTACGGGGAAATATCAATGCCATATAAATCCTGATTTAAGGGACGGGTTTGCTTGCAATAAACTTTATCGGAAAGATGTTGCGATGTAGAACATGTACAGATACGAATTTCAACAAGAACTGAACGAGCCTATTCTCCTATGAAATTTTTTGATCGGGATTTTTATGGATATTAAATACATGAATAAATGAATGAGTGAAAGAATTAATGAATGAAAAAATGATCAATGAATAAATGAATGAGTAATTCATTCATTCATTCTTATGAATGAAGGAATACATGATAAAATAAATAAATAAAAGAGTAAATAAATACATGAATGGGTAAATGAATGAATAAAGACATGAATGAGTAATTTAATGAATGAACAAAGGAATGACTGAATAAATGAAAGAATGAATGAATGAGTGAATGAATATGTATTATCCGTTGAAAAAGGTATATTTGAAGCAATGAAGAACTAAAGCTAAAGGAGAAAGAGAGAGAAAGAGATAGCTAGATTATAAATTTGAATTTGGTGTATACGGGAAAGTAAGCTCGTATAGTGCTAGACGGAACTTCTTCTTTACACTGAACTTATTGTCTAGCTACGTCATCATATAAACAAGACGTGGATGAAAGATAAACCCGGAATCGGACTTCTAATATTGGCCTGAGCGTTTTCGAATTCGCTCACTAATTTCTGACGAAAGGAACCTGAACTTGAGCTTAATTTTAGTGTAGATATAAAATCCGCACCTATATGATGATTTAAAGTTTAATGAAATTTTTAGTGCATAGAATGAATCGGTGAGTGCAAAAACAGTTATAGTACAAATAACTCATTCTGAGATGTTTGAAATACTACTTTCGTTTTCAAATATAAAAATTACAGTTGCCATTATGATAATGGAATCTTGTTAAAGTTGCTAGCCTGGCCTATAAGAACGTTCTAATTTTCTCCTTTGTTTCTATCATTTGTCAAAACTTTAAAGTAAAATATTAAATTATTCCTGGACATGTACTCTTTTCCACTCAAGTTCACTTAATTAACTTTTCACTGTTAATAATAAGCTCCGTTATATACATTTCATACATTAATGTACATTTATGAAAATGCATTAGCACCACCGGTGGCTCATACAGGAAAGAATCATCCGGCGGCGCGTACCACTGGGGGCTCACATGCGAATAGCTTTTTTGGCGGCGTGTACCACTGGTGGCTCACACATGAATGGTTCATCTGGAGGGGTGTACCACTGGTGACTTATATCAGCTATAGTCTTATAACACAGTTTTGTTTGATGAAAAAAACTTCAAATGGTTAAAAATAACTTTTTAACTGAAAAATTGAAAATCTTATTTTTACGGGTAGAAAAAATCTGGTCCGTCCTCAACGTGTTAAACATTCTTGATATTGAACAAATCTGTAGAAAAACAGCAAATCAATATCGGGAACTACACCAAGAGGAACACTTTAAAAAAAGTAAGTAAACACAAAATGTTACAAAATTAGACTTCCTCAGCAGACGTTGAAATTGCTATTTGCGTTATTTGTTTGGACAATTTGTGCTTTTTTTACTTTATACTCATTCAACGCCATGCCTAGCTCGTATAGCGTGAGAGGTATTGAAAATTGTATTCTTCTCCATTACAACGTCTAGTTCTATGTTTTTATTGTTACTTTTGACAGTTATCAGAAAATGACCGATTATGGACCAATACTGTTTTTTTTACTCACCGATTTGATGAAGCACGTTTAAAGGTACACACGAGTTCCCCAGCTTCTTCATTATATGGATGCGGATAAAGGGACGCTCCAGGAAAGTTTTTCCCGCCGAAAAAGAGAGCGTTCAAGAAAGCTGGGCGGCTGCAGTATGATGCAGACCAGTACATCATACTACAATCGGCCAACGTTTCTAAGTTTACTTTTCGGATTTCGATACAATCACGTTGTTGTTCATGCGTGAGCTGCAAAGGAAAACTAAATTGATCACTCGAATTACTTCAAGTTTTTGCAAAAAGATAATCTCTGCAAACGAAATACTTGATGAAATTTGGTTATCACACACATTTAAACACATTATAATGACAATGATATTTTGCTAATCAGACTTCGGTAGGAAAAGGTTTGCTTACACACCCTCCAGCATACATACCCAACTGTGCTTGTACAATCAATGGCATTCTTGATACAGAGGTTACAGTAGCGTTTCTTAACCTTTCAATATTCGCATCCCGGTTTTTAAGCATAATTTTCATCGCGCCCCCCTCCCCCACTTAAAATAAAATGTATACAACAATAATGTATGTTGAGTACTTTGGATTCTGTTTTTGAATTATTTTCAACTAACTGCCAAAACAAGAGTAAAACGGACTAATTTAGTAATAAAATTAATTTAGTAATAAATCACTACTTCAATTTTGGGCAGGAGTGGAGGATGATTTTTCAGAACTATAAACAAGGGCATTTCGCATTCTATTACCATTTTCAACGTCCTACTTTTGTGAAACTGGATTTTCTGCTGTGGCTTACTTGAAGACAAACTATAGATCTCGGCTATATATAGGAACAGAGCTGAGAGTTACTATTTCTAATATTAAGCTTTCCTTCGAAAAACTTTGCTTTGCAAGAAAGGCCAGAGGAAGTCATTATAATTATTAAATTTGTTTTTAATTTAGTATGTTTTGATTGAGAAAGTTTTGAATTAGTAATTTGTCTTACTTTAATAAGTTATTAAATATGTCGAAATGTATTTTGTTTTCTATATGTATGTGTCCTTTCCTTTCAGACAGTTAATCAAATTTCTTAAAGTAATATTTTCTCTTGGATATTCTCGCGCCCCCCTTCTAGAGTGCTCACGCCTCCCTAAGAGGGCGCCCCACAGGTTGAGAATCGCTGGGTTACAGTTTGCTTGTGCAAGCATCATGTTTGTGAAAAAAATTATACTACACTTGCTAAAAGTTTTATTGCATACAAATGCGTGTCAAGAAAACTTGAGCGTGTGTATTCACCTTAATATATTACTATACATTTTTATTTGCATTACAAATATTTGTTATGTTACAAAAACTCATATCTGCCAAGTGACAAAAACAACTTCATTATTTTTTGACAAAAACAACTTCATTATTTTTGAGCTAGAAAACTCATTTTTTTGAAGACTTCAAGTCTCAAAACTTTGTTTGCGGGAAAATCAATACGACACGTTTTCAAGTAACGACGTTGTTTTCAATTGAAAAGTTATTTTCTGCCTCAAATGAAGACAATAGTGAAAAAAAAACAAGCTCAATAGGTTTAGATGCGTAGTATTTTAAATATAAATATATTCTACAACTTTCATTGCAAAAGGAAGTTCAATTGCACTGCGAATTTTATAAAATCAAATATATATTTACTTTAATTGAGCATTATAGTGAAAAGTTGTACACGTGTAATAAATATTTCCGAATACTCTCACTTTCCAGAACGTAAATATCAATTTAATATACAGCGATATTGCTTTCGATGAATTCGCATCGCTGAAAATAAATAAAGTATTCGAGTGGGTATGAATAAGATGAGTGGGCTGAAAAACTGAAGATTAATATTCCAAAATGACAATTTCTCAAGTTTTGCCGCAATGATTTCTATTATGTGAAAGTTACTGATGGTGAAGAAACAGTTAAAAGTGAAGTTATGTTTCTTTAGATATTGAAAAATATAGCATGTCCAAAAAGTACACATTTGGCAAATTGCTACAATTTTTATATTTGATCTCTGTTCATTTTCTTTTCAAGTTCTGCTGAAAAGTGAAATAGAAAACCGTTTTGGATAAGTTTTTTCATTTACAACATATATATATATATCAAAAAGTTAATTATGATTTCACATCCGACATTAAAATTAAAATTTTCGTTAAATTATGCATAGAATCTTTGGGGAAAAGCTAAGTTGTGTCGGAGAAATTAAACGAAAAGTTTTGACAAGACGAAGATTATAACTTTACCTATCTCGAGCTTGAAGTACTAGCATTGATGATGTTTTTTTAATTCTTTACTTTGAAATTGTGTTTAACATAATGAAGCATTACTGATAAAAGAAAATTCTGAATTTTTGTTCAAAAATGGCTCTAGATAAACTATTGTTATTTCCTATTACATCGTTCATTATTCTCAATCCAATACATTCCTAATGATATATTAAATGTACAAAAGTTACTTGTCGAAGATAAAAACTCCGTCTTAAAATATAACAACAAGTTCCGTCTAAAACTATACGAGCCTACTTTCCCATATACATCAACATCAAATTTAATCCAACTACTATCTCTCTCTTTTTTTCTCATTCAGTTTTCGTTCTTAATTACTTCGAGTATACTTTTTTCAATGGTTTATACATATTCATTCCCTCATTCATACAGATATATACTTAAAAATCCACATCAAAATGCATCGTGGCAAAATAGGCCCGTTTAGTTCTAGATAAACTGCATATCTGTACATAATCTACATCATAAGATCTTTCCGATAAAGTTTGTTTCAAGCAAATTCGTCTGCTAAATTAGGATTAATGTAGGTTTTGAAATTATGCGTAGGCGTTAACGTTAAAATATTTGGAACTATTCAAAATTGATAAAAATTGTTCAAATCAAAAAATATTCCACGTCGAAAGGTCCTTCCAGTAAGCTTGTTGAAAGGAACTTCGATTTTATGACCAGGGTACAAAATTTGCTTCATATTTCCTCATAAGTGCTAATGATAAAATTTTTTTAACTGCTTCAAAACGAAAAATTGTTCAAACCAAAAAATAAAATATGGAAATGGGATGTCTTTGCCGAGATCTTTCGAATGTAAGAAAAAGAGACTCGATTCGGGCAATTTCCTCAAAAGTTATTAAAGGATTTGATAGACAGACCACCTACAGGCAGACACATATTTTCCCCATCTTAAAATCATACTTTCAAACTTTTTATTTTTTATTTAATTACTTCATTTTATTTTTAACGATATTTTTATGATACATTAAGCCTTCTTTCATGCTTTTTTTTTTTTACTTTTACGAGAAAGTAGGCGAAAAAGCGAACTTCAAAGTCGTATGTGTAATTTTAAAACTTATTGCAACCGAGAAAAAAAAAGACAAGTACCAATAAGCGTAACTTTTTTGTAAAAGCTAAAAAAAATCGAAAACACGATAATTCCCGATTTTTCAAGAAGGTTTCAATGCGAAAACTGTCACACAATATATTTAGAATAATAATGGTTATTGTTTTCATTATTTAAAGGTGTATATTTCTTTCCATACACATTACATAAGTTCTCTTCGTTGAAAAAAAAACAAAAAATCATCTGTTTTTCAAAAGATGTTACATTACAGCAGAATGCATAATTAAATACCTTCAATATTTCAAATTAATTAACATGTTTATTTTGGTATATATTTCTTTTATTTCTAATGGACTAATGTTGGCTTCTACCAATTGCAGACCTAATGCGTTCCCGAATTGGTTCTGCAAAAGCAAAATTGAGGTACTTCCTTAGCCACCAAACTCACCAGACATTAATATCATCGAAAACTGATGGGGTATAATGAAGAAAAAACTAGTAAATCCTACTTTAAGTAAAACTGAGTTAGTGGCACGTATAAAGTCTATTTGCGCTAATATTGATAGACGTGTTTGTATATGGTATGCAAAATCGGTTGTACGCTGTTATGAAAGCTGAAGGGGATGCTACAAAATATTAACTACCATTTGCTTCATATTAATAAAGTTATATTTTGAGTGCAATAAAATATTCTAATATTATGAACCAATCTAACTTTTATTCTAATATTTTGATGTGCTTTACAAAGCTATTGTACACCTAATTTACTGTATTTTATATTTTGTAAATGTTAAAAACTTATCTAAACATTCCAGATTCAATTTATAAGAGATTTAACTGCATTTACTTAGTATCAAAAATAAATAAATGGAAAATAATTTCTTTCTCATTACTTTTTCTCAATTATTCCAATATTTTGAATAGGAGGTATATAGGACTCCCCTTGCTTTATGTGCCTTTTTTACGTTTTTAAGATAACGTAATGGAGGCAATTCACCGCTAGAGAGACTCATGAACGGTCACCGTTGTCACGTGATATCCGCTCTTTGTTTAATAAGATTTTCAATGGAGTTCTATGTGGAGTACACTAAGCAAAATTAGTTATCTTAAAATTACACTGTTAAAAAAAATCTACTTAAAAATAAGTACTTCCATGTACTTGGTTTTTTCTAAGTAAAATAAACTCAAACACGAGAACATTAAGCGCTCAAATACAAGTGCTGATTCTGATTTAAAAATGAGCTTCTGGGTAGATATAAATATAATCACTTTTCATTCTAATCGCATATTAAAAATGCCAAAGATAAAATATGAGTATGTGTGTTTTGATATATACTCCTATTCGAGTCCTGTATGTACTTAAAAATGAGTGTGTGTGTTGATACATACTCTTATTCGAGTCCTGTATGTACTCAAAAATGAGTATGTGTGTGTTGATACATACTCATATTCGAGTCAGGTAGGTACTCAAAAATATGAGTATGTGTTTTGATACATACTCATATTCGAGCCCCTGAGCGTACTCTAAAAAATGAGAACGTGCATTTCTCAAATTTAAGAGTTAAGTACTCGGAGCTATTATAAGAACGTGAAGTACTCAAAAATGAGTACATTTTACTTATTTTTAAGTATCCAGTTTTAACAGTAGTTAGACTATTTTCACAGCTTTTTTTTATTATAACCCAGTATTTACATTTAATTTAATCATTACTCAAGAAATTTATTGATTATTACAATAGTTACAATGTTTTATTTAGTGTTAATTTTATGTAATGTAGAAGAACTTTATTTAGTCCTAGTTTTTATTAGATTTGTCGAACTCGAAGTAAAGCGATGCTACGGCTTACTTTGTTTACATTGCTTTAATCGCTGTCACGTGACCAATGACGCTGCTTGAGTTGCGTCCATTGAATCGGAGGTGTAAGACGATATAGTTTCTCATTTTAAGCACATCATTTTCAACTGTGTTTCTTTAGAGTAGAAAATATACTTACCTTTAAATAAATGAAAATATTAATTAATTGCACATGTCTTTAAGCTGTCGAAATTTGAACATGCGTTTGAGAATTTTTTTTCGCAGGTTTTAAACGAATCTCATTCTTTATAATTCAACATAGTGTGAAAATTCATCTGAGTGCCTATTAAATCTAAATCATTTTAACTCCCTGAGGAAAATAAGTAGCGAGACCTGAAATTGAAAGGGTATTTAAAAAAATTACATACTACACAAAGAAAAGTTCCCGAAATAAAACATTTTTCACATTAACATAACTTTTCGTTTTCATGAAAATAATAATGATAGCAATAATAGTAATAAAATTAATAAATTTAGGTTTTCGCATAAAATGTATTTGAGGTAATCATGTGGGTATTTTACCTCATTTTAAACAAAAGCGGTCAAAATATCATTTTCCAGGTATGTTTTCCATTTAAATTTTCAAAAAATACTCGGCACTGTTAGACTGGCATTTCTCGCGATTTGTAGCATACAGACGCCTATGTGGGCAGGAACTATTTTCAGGCACTAACCAGTTTGGTAAAAATATCAAAACATATAGTTTTAAAGACTGTTAAACATGCATCGAGTTCTACATATGAATCTTCATACTTCTTTGAAGAACAGAAAATTGAAATAAAATAAATAAGCAAATTAGTTAACATGAAAACTGCATCTACATAATATATATTACTGATAGTTACATGGAACAGCAATTTAAAAACCCTCGTCTATAGGAATAGAGGACTTCCAATGTCGATAAAAGAAAAGGTTATAATATAATTTCTTTTGCAATCTAATCTTTCAAAGTTTGACATATGCTAACAAAGTTTGGTTTTCTTTGAAAAAATGAAAAACTCAAACGTTGTTTCAAAATTATTTTACAAAAACCTTAGATAAAATGTTTCATTTTCACTATGTTAGGTACAGAACGTAATTTAAAACAATTTTTCATTCCTTTTTTTCCTCTTTTTTTAAATTATATTGATTTGCAGTAATAGTGTATTCTGGAAAGGAAAAGGTGTTATTATACAGACAACCTCATAAAAATTTTTAAAATCATATAGAAAAATTTGATGTTTGAATTTAAAATGATGTTAATGCATTTAATCTTATACATTTAAGTCCGAGGGTACACAAACGTATCTTTCTATGTCACACTATCTCCGCACGAACAGTGGGAGCTAAGAACCGAGTGAGGTATTATAAAAATTCATAATTTTCCAAGGAAGCCATTTTGCCTATTTTTAGCGCTGAGAAATTTCAATTAGTGGAGTTAATAACTAAAACCACATTAAAAAAAAGTTTTATAACCGTTTAATTTTACTTGCATCGTTGTGATTTCAACAATACAGTAGCCGTTTTAATAAATCAAATCAATGGAGGGAATTCATCATTAGAGGGACTCATGAGCGATCATCGTTGTCACGTGATATCCGCTCTTTGCTTACTAATCTTTTGAATTGAGTTCTACGGGGAGTTCACTAGGCAAAATTTGTTATCTTAAAATTAATTAGACTATTTTCACAGCTTTTTCTGATTATAACTCAGTATTTACATTTAATTTAATCATTACAAAAGACATTTATTAATTATTACAATAGTTATAGTGTTGTATTTAGTGTTAATTTTGTGTAATGTAGAAGAACTTTATTTAGGCCTAGTTTTTAATTAGATTTGTCGAACTCGATGTAAAGCAATGCTAATGCTTCCTTTGTTTACATTGCTTTCATCGGTGCCACGTGGCCAATGACGTTGCTTGAGTTGCCTCCATTGCCATTATGACAAATTCTAATCAACGTTCCCAGCATTTTAAGGCATCTCTGTATTTGCTCTCCATTTAATTAATGTGCATGTGTTTTAATACATCGTTGAATCATTCAATCTTTCGTCTGCAAAAATCGATTGTAACGGATGAGCGAAGCGATCCAAATGAACTGCGCAAGCAGTTGCGGGTTTGAACGCATATATAACCAAAGAGGTGAAACATTATTCTTGATAAATATGAAGCGCCGGCGATATCTTTCGAGTCAATTCTTAAATGTTTTTAGGAATTGTAATTTGAGGTAGCCCGTGCAGCGCCGTGCGAAGCAGCTTATTAAAAATATTCTTAGTAGACATTTAATACCGGAGCAACTAGAAGTTTTGTAGGTCACAATCACCCTTCAGAACCCTTGTTTTTCGTTGATTTTAAGCAATATTGCCGATTTTAGAATCGTAATATGTATTTATATATACATACGTATAAGGACCTCCCCCCCCCCCTCCCCGAGAAGCTCCTGGTAGCACAGTTGATTTATGAAAATTCAACATAAAATAATGAGACGATGTCTTATTATGCATTAAAATGCATTATCCACGAGTTCGTATGTGTCATTTATATTCCTCTGCTTGTATTTAACGCACCATCAAAGCATTTTATGGGTGCTGCTATTCTACGTGACTGGCGTGTACATTCTGTACAGCTGACTCACGTCGTTCAACCATTTGTTCGCGCATGAATAAATGTCTCTATGTTCCGGAATAAAATCCACTGTTACGGGACTATAGGAGACATATGTAAAGAAGTTTGACAATAGCTTTTCGTTGCAAAACGATAGTTTGTAAACAAGACGGAAGTTGTAAAGCATTAAATGATTTGTATAGCTCGTTATAGTTTTTTTTTTTTAGCAGTTCGAGACTTAGTACATAGAAGTATAGGCTGCAGTAACTATTTAAGAATGCTTTTTAGGCATAGTGATCAAACACATACAACACGTATATGGTGAAAATAGTTCACCAAAGAACAAACAATTGAGATAAGGATTTGTTTTAACTTAGAGCAGTGATAGTATAATTATTTAAACATTAAAATATAATGTATGTTATTGGTTGAAGTAAATTATAATAGCTCCTGAAAGACATTTCCATATGCATTAACCATACTTCCGGTTTTTTTCTAGAATCAAAATTAAATATTTTTAAAACTACTAATCAAATGCTGCAGTATATATAAAGGAATATGTGCTTCGAAATAATATATTTTCCGACACGCGTAAGTTAATTATAAGTTGAAATTTAAAGCTAATGCCTCTATAAATTTTTTTTAATAGTTGCCTAATTCTTTATTTTACATATGAAATATGTTCTTGAACCCTAATCTACGAGCAAAATTTCCTGTGAATTTTTATGTCAACTTTTCCTTTTCATAGAGCATCAAAACTTAATCAAAGTATAGTAAAAAAAAAATTATTACGCTGAAAATTACGTAATATTTCTTTTTCTTTAAAATTATCTCTGTATACGCGATACATGTTTGAACATCCTCACGATATATTAATTTAATCTTCACTGAAACAAATTTGAATAAAATATAAAAAAAAAAAAACCACGAAATTGAGAAAATGGGGGGGGGGGGGGGTAAAGCTGGTAAACACTTTAAATCGGCTATTAAAAAAACTTCAATAAAGTTCTTATGAATAAATTTGTACCTTATTTTAGCTTTGTTTAGAGCCTTTTTTTCTACATCATGCTTGGAATGATCTTTAGAATTATTTCATGCTTCACACTTGAATAAGTGTTACTTATTTTTAAAAAGTGCCCATTTTTTTATGTTGCCAATGAAAGCAACACTATTCGCATTTATATTTATTTATTTTCTTATAAAAACTACAGACATTTTTTAACAGAAATTTTTAAGACATTACATTATTAACTCCATAATTTTAACGTCTCATTAAAATTTTGTTCATGCCAAATATAGTTAAGTTTTCTTGATTTCAATCATTTATTTCACATTACCGGATTATTTTGTTATTACCTTTCAAAAAAAAAAACTTTTTTCGTAATGGTTTAAAGCGTTAATTTTTATCAAAGATAAATAGTCACTTCACAACAAATTAAATCTTAAGACTTTTTAAATCAGTTACATTTTGAGTAAAATTCACAAGTAAAAAACGTGTTCCAAAATACCCGAAGTTTTTTTTATATAAGGTACTTGTACCCAATATGGACAGTGCTCTCAATATGGACACCCCTAATATCTCTAAAAGTAACAAATTTGATCGAGAGAAAGCACTACATGTCCGTGAAGAAAAGCAGTTGCAAATATAATTTAGCCAGGAAAGTGCAAAAAAGCGCGCTGTTCGCCATTTTGAAGGAAACTTCAAAAACTTCTTCGTTTTCGTGGTGTACTGATCTTAATTTCAGGTAACTTTAAATTCTTATCAGATGTGGTAAAATTACTTTAAATATTTAAAACTGGAGTGTTTTAGAAAGCTGATAAAACATATTTTCGGTTGCTACTGCATATATTGCTTAAAAATGTTTTCTTGTTTATTTATTACAAGATTTAGTAAAACTACGCTTGACTCCCAATATGGACATCTTATGTCCACATTGGAAGTACAGCAAGTGAGTCTTCAGATTCAAAAATTTGTAAAATATCTGTTTAATATTATTTTATTTAGCTAATTCATAATAAATTAATGTTAATATTTCGATTACTCCGTCGAACATAACCAGGTTTTCAGGCAACAGGAATTTTTCCTTTCGATCCAACTATAATTCCACAAGAAGCCTTCGCGCCTAGTGACATTACTGCGATCCAGAACCAGCAGCAGAAGGGGGGGGGGGAAGCACCAAATTTGGAAACTGCAACATATATTGAAGCTCCTGTTAACAACATACCTTCTCCTGTTATTGACTCACCTTCATCACCTGCGTGAGAGATCATTTTACATAGGAAATTCCTTCACCAGCGTATTATGACTCCAACTGTAAGAAGGAAGAAGACACAACGTCGCCAGGCGATTAAACTCAAAAGCATCAAAGTGGTAAAATAATTGTTCAACAAGATGTCATTTAAACAGTCCTCCAATAAAAAAAAAATCCTCCAAAAAGTCATTGCAGAAAAATCAAAAGAAGCCTTCCCTCAGTAGGGTATCTGTTGGCGAATTCGCAAGTACCAGCGGTATCACTTCCTCAACAAAGGAGAGCTGGTACTGCTTCTTATGAGGTACTGATGCTGTTGCAAACATGCGGCCATGCATCAAATGCGGCAGATATGTCCATGAAGCCTGTGTGGAACTCAGCGTCCATGATGAAGAAGTTTTTATTTGTCCATCGTGTATAACTGAGTTAATAGCACATGTAAATTCTGCAGACATATGCAATAAAGCTAATCAAAAGCAACTATATTATTTCATAATATTTTGTAGTAACTGAGGTGCTTTGCATGGGTCTTCTAAGAGCCGTACAAGCAAATGACCCCCTTCTAAAGAGCATGCTCTGAAAATATTTACTGTGCACCCCTCCCCACAATACATTAAGATAGATTTTTTATCCCCTACCCTCTACAATCCCTTGGAAGAGTGGCTTTTGCATACAACCTCTGTAGTAGGTGAATAAGGAGCCCACTCTCCCTAATATAAACATGCATGTCCATATTAGGGACAGGTGGTTCCTTATATGGACACTTGTAAACGTTTTTTGTTTTCATCATTTAAATTAAACCAGGTCGCTAATTTTAATAATGATAGTCAACAGTCCAGTGATAGTAGTCATATACTTTTGAAGTCCTATGACGTGTACACGGGGGTGAAAAAAATACATTTTCCTTAGGGTGTCCATATTAGGCACAGGTACCTTATACCAAGTTTTCAAGTTATGTTACTTGCTTTTTGCTTTTTTTTAAAACCATTCTAACAAACACAAGAGACAACTCATCTTAAGAGATATTTTTTACTTGTGCTTTTTTAAATGTATTTAAAAAGAAACTTCTTTTTAAGACAAGGCCTTATCCAGGGGGGAGGGGGGCGCAATGCAGCATATATTCCTCCCTGAAACTTTCCTCAACATAAGTGTTTCAAAGTCAGCCCCCCCCCCCCTCCCCCCGAAAAAAATTCTGGCTACGGCCTTGTTTTAATATTCAAAGATAAAAACTACCTACACAAGTTGTCTTTTTTTCCGCTGTTTTTCTGAAGATACTAAACACAGTGTATTATTGATTTTATTCTTTCCATTCTGCTCAGCTAAAATTCCGAATTCCTCGAAATCTGAATATTTTTTCCATATTTTTGAACAGCGAGGAAAAAGTATTTTCTATAATATTGAAAACTGAGTCTCCGAAAGATAAATAATCTGTTTTATTGCAGCATGCCATAAGAACTTTCTTCTGTTTAAAAAACAAAGTTTTGTACTTGGAATAATGAGAATAGACCGAAAGATAATAATAATAAAGTAAGTAAATTAAAATGAAGTAAGTATGTAATGAGGTGAAATTAATAATTGCGGTAAATAAACCATTATTATACTAAAATAGAAGCCAACATTGATGGAAAACAAAATTTGGTTATATAATGTGGTACAAAGTACTAAACTTGAGAAATGACGAGGGGACATCCATGTGACTTTGAGAAATGACAACACATGAAGTTCTATACTGAAATAGATATCAACAGTATAAGGCACAAAACTAGGGTATGGGATGTGGTGCACTGTTAGAAATTTCATCCTGCAATTACGGTTAAATAGCCGGCAGCAGTCTGGCCATCTAATTAAACTTTAAATTTACGGTTTGGAACATTTTTGTATCTGTACGGGTTCTAAACCGTTTCCAATCAGCTTGGTTAAAAAGCCGTAAATACAAAAGTTTTCGGTTTCATAGCCATTTAGTAGCACTTATGATAACATACTGCAAGTTATGGTAGTAAACTATATGCGTAGAATATTCGAGGCGTAGAAACTATTCACAGCTATTATATTGTGGCGGACGACGAGGTGCGAGGACACGATGGAGCAGCAGGTTTGCCGGAGACGAGGATAGAACCACGGACCTCCACGGTGGAAAGCCAGCACTTCCTTGCTTTGCCAAGAGAGACCTACTGGATGTCTAAGATTTTGAGAAGTTTTGTTTTATTCTGAGAAAGACAAAAATGCAATATCAAAAAATAATTAAATGGGATATGTTTCCACAACCAGTTTTTATGACTGTTACTAACTTCCATCTTCTCTTCATTTCTCCCCTTCAGATAAAAACTATACAATATTACGCAATGCAATTCTAATCTTCACACTTCTTCGATCCACAACCAAGATGGACCGTCGATTCTTATTGACTACAAGACCTTGGTGGCGCTCGTAAATTGCGGTTAATTAAACGTTCTTTAGGAGAAACAGAGAATAAACAATCTTTTTCACAGTCAGCGGTTTGAGTACCATCTTTTTAATGGTTATTTGACTGTTGTAATTAATTATTTTAAAATAACAATTAAATAAATTGTTATATTACTATTTTTTTATGAAAATTTTTAACAGTGTGGAAACAAATCAAACGTTTGAAAAAATATTGGTTTTCTAAGTTAAAGAAGCGGCGAAATTTTGACAGTTTGTATAAACGGGAATGGAAAATAGCATAGGTATTGAATGGTAAAGAAAAATTGAGCTATGTGATGTAGTGGAAAGAATGAATCATTTTAAATCACGTAAAAAGTAAAACCATGCAGCTGATAAAATGGCGGATGATGGATGCGTTTTGTATGTTATTAACATAGGTAAGAAATAAAACTAAAGTATGGATGCGGTAAAAAGATAAATAATTAAATGTTTGAAAATGCGTTGGGCTGGCTATATAAATTAACGCAATGGCAAAATATTCAATTGTGTACCGGAATAAAGAATGGTATGGGTACTAAAGGTAATATGGGTATTAGATATAGTGAAAAAATCGCTCGTTTCTATTCGAATTTGGTCCTTGCGTATGCGGTAACGAAACTTCAATAACTGGGTCTATTCTACAGTGGATTGGTATCTTCGTGGCATTAAATGTTCCAGAGAGTATCCGTAGTAAGGGTAATTTGATGAAGTAAGAATTTGGCCATGGAATTTTGATGGCGTTTATTAGAATTCAAAAGTAGCTGCATTTAAAAACAAGTTACAGCGGTTCATAATCCAGAAGTTTTAAGGAAATCATATAAAGTAATGTGTTTACCCGTTTATTTGTTTGTCTCTTTACTTAGTGTATCAAAATCACTTCACTTTGTTCCCAAGTGGGCCAAGAAAAGCTCCAGCAAAGCTTTAAAATTGGTACATGACTACCAAGTAGATAATTGTTGTAAAACTCGATTATTGTTAATAACTGTAAAGCAGGTTCACCGGCTTGAGCCCCAGTTCTTAGAAGTCCCAAATTAGACTTTTGTATTATTCGTTTGTATTGTCGAAGTAAGCGGATGTCAAGTTACCGAGGTTCCGTAATTTCAATTGCTAATATTGGTCTGGTATTGTTATTTACTTACCATTCAAGTTATAAAAGCCAATTCCAGTGAATGAAATTGTCCCCATTTATTATTTATCTATTATTATTATTATTTTGAAAAGTTATATATTACAAATAACTAAATTTATAAACATAGTACTACATCAAGTCAGAATACCTCATGAGAAAAAATCCATAATTTTTGTTTGTTTTTCCCCTCTAAGCAGAAAAAATAAATTCCTCAACGCTATTAATATTGCTAATTTGCAATTCACTTTTTTCTTGTGCTCGTAAAAAGCGCTTACAGCTTTAAATGCCTCGCGTCTAGACGGAGCTGCAACTTGGTCATCTTCGTCCGAATATGATCCGTTTTCAGCATTTAACAGATTTGCAGTTTGATTTATAGCCTCTCAGATATCTCTATTTTCTAGGGGTCCTGAAGTGATCAGTTCAAAGTCAATATTCACATAATCCTCACAAATGGTGAGGCTCCCCAGGGTACAAGGGGAATACGGGGATCTTCCAGGAAGAAAAGAATTGATTTATTGACGAAGGAACATCACTGTAAAATTCTCAGAATTGCACACCGTGAAAAAATACCAGAAGAAAAAGTTACCAAGAATACAAGATGGAAGTCAACTCACAGGGATTCCTGGAAATTGTGTGTCAAGTTAGAGAGTTTTTCGCCCACTGAAATTAGCATTGGGTCAACCATTAGGGACGGAATTGTCGACTTACCGAGGAAGCCGACTTGTCGAGCTACCGCGGTTCCACTGTATTTAAAATTACCCATGGAACATTGTACTTTCTTTGTAATCGGCTCTGTAAGACGTCATAAGGCACTCTAAAAGTTAATTAATCATAACCGGGCTGTACTACACTCATTGCTAATCAATAGCTATTGATAATTTGGCACTTTAATATGTAATAACATAAAAAAAACCTGTGACGCTGTGTCGATGACTTTTTACCTTAGCTCACAATATTCCAACCTAACATGGCATTCAGTTCGAAGTGATGTAAACAACTGAAATACTGCTTCAGTCCCACAAAATGATAAAAGTCTTCTTTCAATTGGTGAACTAATGGCAGAAGAGAAAATATAATCTATTAAATGTCAAATCAAAATATTTCTAATCTTAACATGTCAAATAATCCGTTTTCAAATGTATGATATGTTAGTCAGACTGTCTGTACAGTAGAACGTCAAACATAATAAAATACCATTTGAAGCTAACAATATCTAATTTAATATAAATAGAGACAACAAGTGGGGTGACACGTTATTTTGCTTCGAAGCAACGTTTCACAAGGCTGGAGATTTGCATCAGCGTTTTGAACTCTTGATTAAATTAAAAGCGAATTTTTGTGTTTCTAATTTATTCATTAATAATAGGGTAGTATGAAAATTTTTATTTATATTTTCTTTACGAAGTGCAGAAGAAAGTTAGTGCAGAAAGATAAAATTTATGTATAATATGTGTTACAAATGCATTAAATTAAATATCTAATTTAGTGGTCAATCATCGCACTGAGGACTGAGGAGGGGTAATCTCTAATTGAAATATTTAAACAAAACAAACTTTTGTCAAACAGAAAAACTAAATTGTCTAAAAGTTGTTATAATGCTCAAGGCTGAACTTGAAAACTTTTAATGAATTACGGTCGAATTGCATCCACTGGGAAAACGCTAGTATTTATTCAGACTGAAAATTTAAAGCAACGTTAAACTTGAATTTTTTCTATTCATTCATTTACGTAAAACTGGAAAAACTTAATATTAAAGAAAACAAGTGTTAATGCTTTTGCGTCCAGAATTTAATTCGGAATAGTTAAATACATATTTTCTAAACATTTGTAAGAGTTGTAAATTTTTCGTAGTTTTTTGACCAATGGTTATCTTGCGCAAAATAATATCTGAAATATATTTCCTCAATCTTGCGAATATTTGACATTGTTTCCAAATAAATATTCTATTTTGCTGTGTATGCAAATTTTGTCAAACCGAGATGACACGAAAGTCTTCCTTTATAGAAAATCGTTGTAAGAATGTGACAGGATTCACTGCTTTTTCAACACTGAAAGTGAACTGGTTTCAATAATATATTTTTTTTTCGTGATATTTTGCTTTATGTGAATCCCACTTTGCTTTTTTTTTTCTTTTGTATCTTTATCCTTTACTTATCCGGGTTGTTATACCATATTCGTATGATATATTTTTCGGTACTCGTTTTTGTGGTTGCTTCTAGATTTTTTAAAAACCACCCCATATTTTGTAATTAAAGAAACGATTTTTGCAAATTTTCTTTTTTTAATAAATATTTATGTGTGAGCTTTTTTCGGTTTTTTTTTTTTCGTTTTTTTTTTTTTACACATCGATTCGTTTGAATAACTAAGTTATGATTCTGACAAACGGACTCGCTATATCTTTGCATACTTCCAATTGTTTGGTCAGAAGATCCTGGTTTGTTCAAGTACTCAGTAAGAAATTGCTTTTATAATGAAGAAGAATTGAATATCTCTTTCTGAGGGCTGCTTATTGTCCAAAAGAAGGTTGAACTTGGACGTAAAATGTTTAATACGCCTACTCGAAAGTATTCAAACCATAAACCAAGCTAACCCTCTCGTGCCCATGGGCCTCATTATGAGGACACATTTTTTGCGTCAGAACGTTATTCAGATTAGCATTTGTGCTGTCATTTGCATGCCAGTCCCCACTTGGAGACGGAAAACATTTCTTGGAAACCACAATCATTCAACAGAATTAAACAAAATATGAACTATAAATTTGGAAGTCCATGCAGGATGGAAAAAAATAACTAAAAAATCTGATATTGCGTTAATTTTTACTTCGGCACCACTGGAAACATTGGTATTAGTGTATATCTCTACTTACACTTTATAAATGAAGTTTAATTATCCAGTTTTCATGTTTAAGATTAAATTGACTAAACATACCACAAGAGCCTTTAAAATCCTCAGACAAGGACACTAATTTTTGACTATACAAGACAAAAATTTAAAACAAATTATTACTCCATAATCCTAAGATACTAAATGAATTTGCAGCATATCGAAAAAAAAACGTATTTGTAGTCAATTGAACAACTCAAAGCATGAGAGGGTTAAGAGAGGACTTAGAAGAGTTTGATTGGTAGAAAAAAAGATAAGTGGCTCTTCAATGCAGTACTTCACTCCATGACTACAGATGGTTACAGATCACTGGATACAGATGACCCGAAATCTCCTATACAGGGGTGCCCACCAGAGGGGGGGGGGTCACGCCACAGACTTTAGCATTGAGACTTTTGGGGGCTCGTTTAAGGGGCATTGGGGGGTTAGTCGACTGTTTGGCCTATTTGGTTGGGATTAGAGTGTGCGCAAATGCTCTGGGGGGTGGACAATCTTCTCATATATACAAACGAATATCGAAACTGCAACACGCTTTCCGTTCAGCAAAATCCCAAAAGTGACACCGGTGCACAGGAATCTATGTAGCTGTGATAGTACCACAATGAGAATGAATTATTCGGAAGAGGCAAGTAATTACAAGAGCACGGAACGTGCTGCCATATGAATCATCTTCACAAATTAGCCGTTGCTGAGCATGTTAGAGTATACCTTTCCGTCTCTGAAGAAGTTTAAGCACTCTTTACAACACTACAGTATTTTCCGTGCCTCAACAGACAAGATACAGAAATGCGTAACCAAACAGAGAATTTCCATAGAAAATAATTATTTTTGAAATGTAGAAATATATGAGTGTTTTAGAATGCAACAGTCAGATGTCCACACTGTTATAAATTTCATCATGAAATTACGGTTAAATGACCGGCAGCAGTCTGTCCATCTAATTCACCGTTAAATTTATGGTTTGGAACATTTTTCTATCTTTACGGGACCTAACCATTTCCAATTAACTTGGTTAAAAAGTAGTAAATATAAAAGTTTACGGTTTTATAACCATTTAAAAATGGTTTCAAAACAAAATTTTCACCGTTTTTGAACCATTTTGAGGTGTAGAATCTTTGAGGCGTAGAAACCGTAAACGAAGCTTGCAGGACTCGAACCCCGATTGCATGGTGTACAAGTCTTTCTCTCTATCCACTCGTCCACCGTCATCACGTAAAGCGGACGTTTATTTATCAATAAATCTTCTTTTCCAACAGGCAAACAGCCTTAAAATTGATATTTCAGTTTTTGATTGGATCTAAATTTATTTTTGGTCTAAATTTACTTTATATTGACGAAAATCATTTTATTTCCCGCAAAAATTAAAATACAAACAAGTTTCAGCAGCTCAAATTATGGGTTCGCTCATTCGCAAACAGTTTGGGAATTCGATGTCTCCAATTTTTAATTTACGTGTGTATGTGTTTCTATTTAGTATCCACTGTTTAAGCCACTTTTTTTTTCTTCTTTTTTTATATACACATGCAGATTTTAACTGATAAATCCGTATTCCTATTTTAAAACAACGTACGACCGGTAAGGTTTTGCAACCAAGATGGACGATCGATTCTTATTGAGCGCTTGAAAATTACGGTTAGTTAAACGTTCTTTAGGATAAACAGAGAATAAGCGATTTTTTTCGCAATCAGCGGTTTGAGTACCATCTTTTTAATGGTTATTCAACTGTTGTAATTAAATATGGTAAAATAACAATCAAATAAATGGTTATTTTAATCTTTTCTTACGGAAATTTTTAACAGTGCAATAGGACCGAAAGCACCCAAAACCAGCGTTATCCAAACCAAGTTTAGTGGCATGTTCAGTGAAGACTAAAATAAGTAACCAGGGAGAACTTTCAGACCAAAAATTCTTTTGTGACTTAATTTTTCTGTTATGACAAGCTAAGCATTACCTAGACTCAATCTTACCTGACCACGAGCCATTAATTTCGAAGCATATTTATGTTATCGACTCAGAATCTGGCAGCCTTCTTATTCAAGATAAATTATTCAAATTATACAATTAATAAATCATGAGAGTGATGTATATATATATATATGACTAAGCAGTGTTCTTACTAATATATTAACAGTTAACTAATTATGCTTAGGAAGAGGGAAACTTTTCAGAAACATTCGACCTTAAAACCGTTAATTACGAGAAGAAAAATGTTAAACTATCCACTGAATATATATCAAAAGGCTTTCCTGTCATACGCAGCATTTCTGAAATAGCAGAAATGTAACTGCGTGTCTGCTTTGATTGTTCATTACACGTGTCTTTGTCTTTTTTTTACATGTATGTATTCTGGTCGTATTTGAATTTTTCTGTCTTCCAATATTTTAAAGTTTTATATTTCTGTTTTCCAATATTTTAAAGTTTTATATTTCTGTCTCTTTGTCTTCTCTCTGTCCTTTTTTTTTTTTTTTTTTTGCTTTAATGAATGTTTTGTTTGACTACAAAACAAAGAAATCATAGGTATTTGGTTTATGATCTAAAGTTTTTCTGTTTTGTGTTTTCAAAGCACGAATTTAAAACCAATTAAGAGTTGGGCTTTCTGAACACGCTTATGACTGCCATTAAAATGTTTTTTAGACTGGCTAGCAAATTGCTTTTATGAATGCTTCTAGGTGATAGTCAATTAGTTAATTTGGTAAAGAGCTCATTTTCGAAATCATGAATATGTTTATTTATAACATGCATCTGCTGTAACCTGTACGTTTGCAATATGCAGATGAACTCCAATTAGGAAAGTGTTTTGTTCTTCTGCGCAGTCGCATTAGTTAGCTTTCTATTTAATTGCATTGACGTAATTTGGTGGAATAAGTGTTTCGCCATTATATAGTTTAGGTAACTTTTTCAGGTACACATACAAGCATGCATTGAAATAAGGTCCCTATATGTTCAGTTATTAATAATAATATATATATATATTAATATATATATATATATATATATATATATATACAAAACATATAACATATAATGTAAAATAAAAACTATACAGTATGCTTTTTCTTAGTTTTCACTTCACATATAAGATTAAAACAAGCCGTTATTTTACCTGTAATAATGTGCCCATACGTTATAAAAAGTGTTAAATTTTAGAAAAATCTTAAACTTACCTTAAAAAAATCTTATCGCTTAGTTAAAGTAAAAGTTTTAGGAATACCTTAGTAAACATGGCGTTAAATTATCTTGTTGCTGAAAGAGAATAATTAATTTTAAAATAAAGAGTTTCGGTATTTTGTGGTTCTGTTGATTTTTTTTTTTTTTTTTTTTGCGTCCGTGAAATATTTAGCATTTGACAAGTTTAGAAAAGAGAGGGGGGGAAAACTGCGAAAACAGGGGGAAAGTGGTCTAAAGCAGGCTTCAAAGAATTTTTCTTGTGTTTTTATTAACTCTGATGAGCTCTAAGAAGTGCTTTATACTAAAAACTATGAGGAAATGAAATTATTCGTACATTGTTTTTGAAGAGTTCGTACTTTTATTCTGTATTTCAGCTAAACAATGTGAGGAAATCTTTCACCGGAAGCATTTTGAAGACGAAAAAGTATTGAAGTTGTCATTTCTTTAACATTTTTTTCCATGTCACAAAAAAGCGATAGAACAATGAAAAAAACTCAAAGCATAGTTTAAAAAAATGTCTTGCCGAAAAGTTTGTAAGCTGCAAAAATATTTTGAAAGTTTTGAAAGGTTTTCAATCATATGTTTTCAACATTTCATAACTGAAAAGTTACCAGGAGATAAGAATTTTAAAATATTCGGCAGAGAAAAAAAGTGACAACTACCGTCACGGAAGGTAATTTTATTTGACTATATACTGAAGAAACATGACATGTGTCAAAATGTGTCACATGTTTTCTTTATGCATGTCTGAATAATGCTAGTGAAAGTAATATCTGGCTGATTTCTGGAGATTTCTTCTAAGCTTTAGTTGCTACAAATCATTTTGTTTACTTTATATATCGAAAGTAAGCTGCATTACTGATACAGGAAAAAGAAAATCATTGTACCGTTTCTGAAGTAAATTTAAATGTTTTGGAAGAAAAGAAATGATATTTTAAATGTGGATTATCAAGCATTTAGAGCATCCGAAGTTTAATAAACTTGCGCTCATGAAAAAAGTATGGATTTCATTAAATCTTATATATAAGCGGCTCATTATGTCTGTCAATTTGTCTGTCTGTCCACTATAGAATCCCAGGCCGTTTTACCGATCGGGACCACATTCGACACGGTTAATGTTTACGACCTGAAAAAGTCATCGCTGCAAAAATAAAAGTTGTGACTCAATTAGGTTTTTATTATTATTTTATTTTTCAATGATATTTTTGACCCATTTTATTTTTGCATTGTTGCCGTCGTTTCCAACCATATAATTACAGTTGCCGTGTGAACAAACAAATCAATGCAGTTGCCATTATTGTAACAAATGTAACAAATATACTAATAATAATCAAAACGTTTTTCTAGCATATTGGGTGAGGCTTCGCTGTATTTGAAATCTCCGTTAAAAATTAATGAATACACGAATTTAATTTAATCCTTTCTTTCTTTTTAATTTATTTATTTATGGTCTGCGCTTTTTATATTTTTCTTATTAGAGTGGCAGCGCTCTTTTACCAGTTTCGTTAAAACTTTTGTTTTGAAAAGCATAATAAAATTTTTAATAAGTGCTTTCGATAATAAATATATATTTTCACAAACAATTTGATTATATAGTAAATAAATATATAGTAGTGTGGGGCGTCCTCGCCGCCTGACCTGGGTAACTCAGTTTGAATTAGCAGGCACCTTTGCACAAATCATTTTAATTACGATTTATAATATCTAGAACAGCGGTCATTTCGTAGGACCGCCGGGCTTACTAGTATATATATATGGTGAGGGGCTGGCGATGGTTAATTTTTATTTAGCCAAATCAATTGTTTTACGCGTTTAGTTTGTTTTTAGGAAAAATATGTAAACATTGCCAATGGCAATCCAAAACGTTGCAGCAGTTTGATTTATCGAAAAAAAATTAACCATCATCAGCACCCCCCCCCCCCCTTGCAATGGAAAAGTACTAAAATAATCGGGTTGTCATCAAACATACATGTCATTCAATTCTTCCTATTTCTTATGATGGCTCTTAACGCTATAGTAACATTTCTTCAGCAAATTACAAAACCTTTTATATCAAAAAGTAAGTTTGCGATGTAACGAGGTATGTAACGAGTACCAAGAGACCAACGTCTTCTACCAAACCAGCAACACCAATAATACTTAATATTGATAAAACGAAACTTAGATATAAGTGAGTTTACTCCCCTATTTGTAAATTTTTAACCAGTGACTAAGATAGACTGAAGTGGTTGATATATTTTAACTAAAGAGTAATTTCTGAACAGCACATACCATCACCGAAACGCACAGATGTTTTTTAAAATTTACCAACCATATTTCTTCAGAAAATTACAATATTTTCAATCTCAAAAGGTAGTTAAGTGTTTATTTTACAAAGTGAATACTGGTAGAATAACATCTTTACTATTTCAAGAAGTTCTCTTTTGATGATAACATTCGGAGACGAATTAGTTAATAACTAGTTTCCGAGAAAAATTGAAGGAAAAAAGCTGAAGAATCTTCTCACCGAAAGACGTGTTTTAAGCAATTGTTCCTACATCAGTTTAAAAATATACTAAAGGAATGACAAGCATTGTCAGGAGATATGTGAGAACAGTTTTAAACGAAGTCGAAAAATTCGCTGTTTTTAAATAGCGAACAGCTTTAAAAAAAGTTATTTCAAGATACAAGTGTTCTAAAGTACGACGCATTCTGTTGCAATAAAATATTAATAGATTCTAATATATTTGAAACTAAATAAGATATATTGTTTTCCTAGTATGTAAAAATTAAAAGGAAGCAAGCACTTAGATATATATATGTTACAGGTACCTGCACGGCGATGCCTTTGCTAAGAGGTTAAAGAACGTCACCTGTGGCGAAGTTCAAGGAGAGCACTGTTCTCCCGCTATGGCGATTCCCGTGGAAAACGATTCTATACGCTCTTATATATACTAGGGTGGCCGTTATTATTCAAGTTTCAAAAATTTAAGCTTCCACTCGTTTTTTGTTTTTTTTTTTGGCCAATTATCAAAAAAAAAAAAAAAAAATTTTGGCAAACTTTTAACTCAATCGGACAACTGAAAGGAGACCCTCATCCATCTTGAAGTTTTGGAATTCTAGCCGAAAAAGTAATTTATCACATTTATTTAGTTATTTATTTTCAGGTTTTGCACCCTTGTTCCACTTAGTTCTGAACCACTTCTATTGGAGTTATTATTAACGCCTCAAACTGTGCTTAAATAACAACACAAGAGCTGTTATGAGGGGTAAAGCCTTGATAAGTGGGCTGGCAATTACTCTTAAGATAGGGGCCCGGTGTAAAGACCTATGCATAAAATTATTGATTTCCACACTTGATTAATTTCGTACTTAAATTCGGATGGATCTAGGAAAAGAGCAAAAGAGTCAATCATTGCAGCTGTTGATGTGATTGTAACTTAATATTTTTTTACTGAAACCTAATTTCAGATGGTTTAATAGAATGTGACAAAATAATATATTACAATTTTTCCCAAGGCTGAAATATTTATCTTCATTAGTTTGTCTATTAATTGGAAATGTTTTTCTATTAGTTGGAAATTGTTATTAATTGGAAAATCCAATTTAGCAAACAAAACTCTTTAATCAAGTTCAGTTCTCATTTTACATCTTGTAATGTTACTCTGTAACAATTACAAGCGAAAAAAAGAACCAAAAAAAAAAAAAAATATCTATGCTCGGTTTGTCTTCCAAGTACCAAATGAATATCAGGTTGGGCTTTTAGTTTGAGTTCCAATTAAGAATAAATGAAGGAATAATGGATAAAGATACAGGAATGATAAAATTTATGCAAAAAGTATAATATATATATACATTTCGTCTTGAGGAAGAAATTAAAGCCCATTACCCTAAATATTTCCTCTTCTAAATTTCAGGTTTGAAGAGTTTATATCTTTTGAGATTTCGTAATGAATCAGCGAGTGGTATTTTGTTTTTTACATTAAAAAAATGCAGGTTATTTTTCACTAGCTCGCATATAAACTGAATATGGAAAACCTAGGCCTCTGTTGTCTCGCCTTATCTCAACATGATACACATAAATAATATGTATCTTCATTTAAAATTAAAAATTCATTTGTCTTTCGTTGTAGCATTTAAAATTACGTGGCTAGAATTCATCAAATACCGTAAAACGGTTTTCTTTATAGAGGCACTACTGCTGCAATGAAGCGATCTTATAGGCTTAAGTTGATGAATTTCGTTTCGTAACGACGAATGTCAATGCTGATTTAAATCACTTTGGAGTTCATATATTGCAATAAGAGAGCGCCCCCTGCTTCGCTCGCCAACCCCCGGAACAGCAAGCAGTTCCATTTGGATCGCTTCGCGTCCCAAGCTCGTTGCGCTCGCTCACTAGATAGTAATATTCTTGTAGCCTAGAATGCGTTCCTTCTACAATGTCCGCTTGATCACAATAAATTCCTCCACCTTTCTCTAGAACAATTTTAATAAGAATGTTAAGGACAAAATACCTGGCTCTGTTAGAGTGCCGCGACGCATGGGTACTCCCTACCCCTACGCATGAATACCTATCCCCTACCTACAATAGAAATTGTACATAAAATTTGGAAATCTGTTGTAAAGCGAATCGCATCCTGAGGACAAAAACCAAAATTCTAACATAAATATATAGAATGGACATAAACATTTATTTCTTTTTATGAATCTTGGTGACGACAGGGACAATTTAAGTAATTAACCCTTCATTGTATATTTTTACGTTTTTATAAAGAAGTTTTCATATTTGCCTGCAAAGAGAAGCTAACGAAGAGTTTTCATATATATCGATAAAAATATGTAATAGTAGTCTCAATTAATTATTAATTAATATGCATTTCTAGAACGAAAATACTAAGTAAACGTTTATGGTTAGTAATCATTTAAATATACATCACATTATTAAATTGATGATGGCATTTTTTCGCTCTAGAACTGAAAGAAATACAATATTTTAGTTCGAAAAAAAAAATTCAAATGCAATGAATAAAAAATTGCAAAGATTCTCGTAAATAGTTGCCAAGAGTCTCAGTCACCGAAATATTGTGAAAAGTGATGCCACTCAAGACGTTTAACTGAAAAATAATGTAAGCAAAGCAAAAGGAAAGGAAAAGCATAACCATTCTATTGCCAGTCAAGATAACTACCAAACTAATTTAAAGAATACAGGATAAAGAAAAGTGTAACAAAGATGTTTCCAAAACTTATCTAAATTTTCTAATATATATCTAAATTTTGGCTGATTTTGGGTGTTACGTGAAATAAATTAATATAAGATTTTTTTATAGGCATAATAACCACATACTAATGAATAGAGGCGTTTAATAATCTGTTGAAAGAAGCTCTGAAGCGTTTTGATATGATTACTGTCTTGAATGCATTATTATTAACAAATAAATTTAATATTTACTAGCTGATCCAGGCAGAATATCTGCAGAACAAAAATTAACCATTTTAAAATCTTAAAAAATGCTTTAAAACTCGAAAGGCTTAAGAAAACATCGCTAGATATAAACAAACTAAGGTGTTGCCACTCCAAAAAAAACGAAAATTAAAAATTGAGTTATGAATGGAAATGCTTTTAAAGAAATAGAAATAAATTTGTTAAAGCCCTGTAAGCAGCGATAATAAATATAAATATTATGTTACTTTTCTATTGTAACCATTAAACACATTTTTAAAAATCGTTTTACCATAGCTTGGTTTTTGCATGATGTCATTATCTTATCTTGCCGCAAAATTTAATCGTAACTGGTCCACGTTAAGTGAAATATATATATAGATATTTGCATAATTTTATAATCAACCGACGCTCTATATTCCCTTAAAAAACAATAAACAGTCCTAGTTCGAAAATAAATTAGTTTAGAAAATATAAATCTTTTCCCGATTTCTCTAAGGCATCGAACACTGTGACGCCTCTCAGAGTTTCACTGGACCGTTCTGGTACACGCGTCGGTGATTTTTCTTGCCAGCATAAGTTGTTAAAAGCAAATAGTAATTATGTTGAAATAGTCATGTCGTTTTCATAATTGACTTCTCATTAGCTGTGACGTAATGCAACAGCACAATTTTTTTTCATGAAAACTTAAATAATACCCTTTATTTTAATATTTACTGTTTTTGTGTTAGTTATTATCCTTTCAAAACTCCCAAATTAAATGATTAGAAATAAACTCGTAAAATTTGGAGATAATCATGAATAAACAATACATTGTGAAGTTCCAACTCCATTAGTCAAAAAGTCGTCACTTTTTACAATGTGATGTTTTTTTCCTTTTTTTTTTTAATAATTGAAGTTGGCAACAGAAAAATTATTATTGTGGTATTTGCGATGAAAAAATAAATTTAAATAATTTGTAAATATTTTTTATAATTTCAATAATTTGTTTAGTGGCTATATGAAGCAAAACAATAGCGATAGTAATAGAAAAAGTGGTAGTGAGTTTTTAACTACAAAGACAATATTTTATTAAAATCAACATTATCATTTTCTCTTCAAAGAAATAGAAAGATAAATTACTTTCTAAAGTAATTGGAAAGTGAACATTAATTCTGCTAGAAAATGAATTCTTAATGTTTTTTTCTTGTCCTAACGTATGGCAGCTTTCATAAATTCGCAAAATAAAATGTTTTTAATGATGTTCATTTCCGATATGTTTTAATTTTTTTCCAGAGGATTATTTTGAAAAGATAGAAACCTAATATTTTTATATAATATATTCTCTTTTAATTTTTAATTTGAAAGTATTTCAATGTTGCGTGACGAAAAAAGTTAAAATTATTCGTTTCAAGTCTTTAAAAAATACATAATTTCTTTCAAACCTAACTCAAATATTTCTACATATTTCACAGAAACGCACATCCTTTGTGATTTGGTATTAGTGGCTTCATTCTTTCTGTTAAAAAAAGTATCAAATTAAGAATTTGAAAGAGCTGTTTTCTTTTCGTTGAATTCATTGTTTTTTCAATTTTATGATGAGCGATTTTTAAAAAAGAATATATCATAATTTGATATAAGTATATCATTTCCTGGAAATAAAATAATGAAATGTTTTTCTTCCCAAAAACTCCGTCTCAGAAAATTTATGTGGTATGTATTCTTTAATATCTTTCGGTGAATTACATGTAAAAGTGGACATCTTTGGGAAACATTAAAATAAAAAATTTTAACAAGTATATTACTTTACGTTTTTTGGGATACAGAAGTTATTTACAAGCACTCTTCCTACCCCCTTCTGAGAAAAGCCTTCTGCACAATAAAAAATTTGGCTGCCACTAGATGAATATTAGAAGCCCGTGTTTCTTTTGTGTTGCGTCAGTTACTATTATTTTTTGTATCATAAATAATTAGCCTAACACCAAAGAGTAACACAAGTGCACATCTTTTTAAGCATACATAACTTTTTCAATTAAATAAAAATTTCCTTGTCAAAAGTTCAAAATTCACAGATTTTTGAGTTTGTTTTGCATTTTCCAGTACATATGTCTATTACATGTTGCGTCAGTTACTGAGATGTTTTTATAATATTTTCTCATTACGAGTGGAATAACAGGGTTTCAAAAAAGGCCCTATACTAATGAAATAATTTAGCTGTATAAGACAGCAAAATAAACTATTTTATATCTAATACTTTACTTATTCTAATTATTTAAAGTTAACTTTTTGCTGCCAAATGTTGCGTCAGTTACCGTGGAATGCACCTTTTGTACAACACTCTTATGTGTCATTAAAATGTGCAACATAAATTGAATTTTAAAAAATCCGATGTGTACACCACATGAGTTCCTTGTACTACGCTCATTGGATGATATATCTTTTTCACAACTAGAACAAGACAAGATAAAAGTTGAAAACCTTTGTGCACACAATAAGATCTTGCTCAAACTTTCCTGTTCTAAAAAAAGTAAATTGTTGCAATTTACTTTTTATTAGAACAAAACCGTTTATATAATTCTCTCAAGTGCTTAGATCGCTAAATAATGCACGTTATGTAAAACTGACACTCGATTTGGTCTTTTCTGCTTAGGCTCCAAATTTGGCGATATCTTGCCAAAATTGGCGAAACTTCTACAATTTGTCACCAAATGAGCGCTTATATAGTTAACTATGGAGTTATATTGAGTGATGACTCTGGTAAAAATATATTGATACGGAAAACAACTTGAAAACGACGCCGATTTTACACAAAAGTAAAAATGACCTTTTGGAACATCCGATTGCAACCAAATAGAAATGCACAAAACTAGACTTCGTACAGGTCCAACATACAAAATTTCAACCTTCTACGACTCACCATTTTTGAGTTCTGTGAGACACATAGATATGCACATACGCACGTACAGACGTCAAGACAAAAATCGTCAAAACGAAATCTGTTATGGTCAAAACGGACATTTTGGTGGCCCGTACGAAAGCATGTATGTACATACATACGGACATCATGAAATAACTAGACAAAATTGATTATTTTGTGATTAAAATCAAAATTTAAGCGGAAATTTAAGTCGGAAAGTTTTCGTGAGTGCAATACTTCCTTTGCTTTTTACAAGGAAGTAAAAATAAATAAAACCTTATTTTACACAGGTATTTTACAATTTTAATGCTAACGAAGAGTTTTCAAATTATAAATATCTAATGTCAACAATGAAACTAACGCTTAAACGTAAAGATGGCTGAAATATTTGGAACTTCCTCTCTTAATGAGGCGATAATGATTATTTCATTACCACCAAGCCATTAAAGTAAGTAGTACCATGATCTTCAATTAAACTAGACGCAAATAAGGAAATAATGCTTCTCACTAATTGAAAAAGGATATGACTACACATTTAGTGGAAGCCGAAATGTTCTAAAATAATTATCTAATAAAAATTTAAACAAAACAAATGATTTCGAGAATGCATGACGCATAGGGTAGTCCCATATCTAGTTTAATAACTCATTTTCATATTGATTACCAGCAGTTACGGCCCGTTTTGCACGGTTTATAAGTGTTAACATGACATTCCGAACAAATAACGAATAAAATACAACACTTTTTTAAATATAATTCTTTTACACTGCAAAAAAAAAATGTAAGAAGTTTAAAAGTTTAAAGAAGTTTAACAAATGGCGCACTGGATGCTCAAAAATAATAATTCTCAATTTAACTGGCACACTTATCTGAAAAAGGTTCGTCCTCCCTGGTTTAGGACAATGTCTGACTTGATCGTTGATGAAACTCAAGTACAATTATACACAGTCCGTCCCACAGAAAAGGTGACTGATGTGAAATAAAATTCAAGACGTTGGTTTTTATAGTGTACATGTCTTTTTTATTCAAAGTAGTCTCTTTGTGAGTCATTACATAACTGGAAATGTTGGGAAAATTGTTCAAAACAATTCTGATGCTCAACGGAATTGCCTGCAGGACCGTTGTTTAGACTTCTGGATATCCGGAATCGTGTCAAAACGCATTTTATCTTCATTTTAGTTTGAGAAATAGCCAGAAGTCGCACAGAGCCAAATCTGGCGAATAAGGAGGGTGGTAAACGATACCTTGCTTCATGTCTCTGCAATGTTCCACTCTCCAATGTTTTTGATCGTCGTGAGTGAGTTCTCTACTATATCCCTCCCTTGTTAGCAAGTGGCCTTAGGGTTGCCCTCCCACGGACACGGGGAAGTTAAGTCCGACGAATGCTCATTACCGCTCGAAGATAGTTAGGCTGAGCTGGCTCCCAGAAAACCTATCTCTTGCTGTTTAGTCCTGGCCCTCCTTGATACCCCAATACTTAAAGAGTATCATTAGAGGGTTGTGGTTCCCCGATCGTGAGTGAGTCTGGCCCAAAGCGACAACAGATCGACTTTTTGCCCAAAGTTTCAGTCACAACGCGATGCACAGTTGTTTTAGGAATTCCAGTGAGCTCCTCAATTAACCTTGTAGATGCACAACAATCATTTTGAAGAATTTTTGCCACGTTTCGAACATTTTCTTCGACTCGAACTGTCGCTAATGCTCCTGGATGGCTCCTGGGCGTGAATCGTCTTCAATACACTCTCTGTCGCCACGAAACCTCGCAATTGGCAAACCACCTAAAAACGTTTTTACGGCTCATTGCTTTACTGCCATAAACAAGTAGCATCATTTCAAGAGTTTCTGTGGTATTCTTACCCAGTTCGAAACAGAACTGAATGTTTGCATGTTGCTCCATTGCTGTTTTCACGACCGAACTTCAAAACATGCTGTTACAGTTTTGTTTCCTGCGTGCCACCAGCGCTCATCCGTTTTAAACGGCAGGTAGTCGAAACACCACGCGACTTAATTCTTGCATCAGATCTCAGATGGCAGTAATGATTCCGCGAATATAAAATCAGTCTCCTTTTCTGTGGGACGGAATGTGTATATCAGCTTCAGCAACCCTTAGATGCATGAATCAGTTTAAGCCACCCGCCCACCCACATATCGCGCGCACACACACAAACACACTCACACACACAAACTCTAACAGATGTAAGTTTCATACAAAACTAAGTAGAAGGTGAGGAAACTCATCTCGTGAGAGAGCTCACTGAGCTCGAATCCAGAAGCGATTTAGGCTTGACCTCTTTGCAGCTGCGGGGAATGCGAGTGACAACAACGAAACCTCTACTCCCAACACTATCCGCAAAATTTTGAAACGAAAATGAAAAAAATAATTTTTGGAAAAAAAAAAACAACTTCAAATTAAACATTGCGCTAAATATTGAAAAAAAAATCATTTCCTTAAATAACATCGATACTACTCTTAAACATATTTTTTTAAGCCGTCGCAAAATTATCTATTAATTATCATTACGCCATGTGTCTCTTTACATTGAAACTGTTGCAAACTCTGGGCCATGATTTCAAAGGTAATCTTGATGAATCAAAATGAATCAAAACCTGTCATAATTTTGCACCGACTTCAAAACTCATGTTTAAAAGTCGTATCGATATTGTTTAAAGCCTTTTTTTCGAACTTTTTAGCGCAATTTTTAATTTGAAGTCAGTTTTATTTTTTTCTAAAAATTATTTTATTTCATTATTTTTTGTGTAAATGCATTTTTTATATAAATGCTCTATTTTTAAAAATCCATATCAAAGGGCAAACCTTCATTGAGCACTAAAAACTAATCATTGGTATGATAAATATTCCGTTTTGAAGTCGATTTTAAAAGGTGGCTAGAGCAAACAAATTGAATTGGAATTAATTTTCGCTTCAGAGAAGCCTTCGCTCTTTTTGTGATTGCTTTTAATGATTGTGGTATTTGAGTTAGACGGCCCTTTATCTATTAAAGAAAAAATTAATCAAAATCGGTTCATTTAGTCAAAAGTTATGGATGGAAAAACAAAAAAATCACTACATTTTTGCTCATAACTGTTTTTCTAACTATCGAATATGGTCAAACGAAGGTACGGGACCCTAGGGAAACCACCCTTGATCGTTTACCACAAAATCAAGAAAATCGGTTCATCCGGTGAAAAGTTATGGGTGGAAAAACAAACAAAAAAATCGACATGCATACATTATGAATATATAACCTCCTCCTTTGTGAAGTCGGTTTAAAAAAATCATGAAAATCGGGTCGTCCGGTGAGAAGTTATGGAACAACAAAGAAAAAAAAACGGCATACATACATTATCAATGTAAAACCTCTTCCTTTGTGAAGTCGATTAAAAATAATTGAGAGTGGATCAAATTTCAGCCACCCACCCACATATCACGCGCGCACCCATACACATATAAATGTGAATTAAGTACAAAACTTGCAAAGTAAAAAGTATTATAATATTTCAGGAAAAAAGAATAATAATGGTTCACATAACATTTATCCTTCTTTAGTATCTTATTACTCCAAAACTCCAGGGTAAGTTTGATACATTATTTTGATTTCATGATATCTTCTATGAAGAAATATATATGGTTTCAATGATTGGGTTGTTATGGTAGTATTATGTGATGTGTATTATATTGTAACATAACTGTAACATATAAAAGGTAGAATAACATTACCAACATATGAAAAATGTTTATATAAGTAACATAAGAGATACTTTATCTGGCTAGAATGTCTAGCCAGTGGAATCAGAAATAACATAAATCGAATAGAACTGCATCAGTTGCTTAGTATTTTTAAAAAACACATGATTTAACCACTTGGTAAAATCGCATGCTCGTAAACGGTCGGTTTTTAGTCGGTAACAAATAATTATTAAACAGGTAACCGACAAACAGAATCATCAATACGTGTCAAGATAACCCGTTTGGTAAAGATATTTTTAAATAGTATTTTTAAATAATATATATTTTTGAGTTGCATTGTAATTCGAAATGCATCCACATAACTAAAAGGTAAAAACGCTATTAAATGAGTTAAAAAGTATGAGAACGCAAGACATTGTAAATACATTTTTAAATCATCAGTCGTATAATAATCGTGTTTAGAAAGATTTTTGAAACAAAGTGGAGAGACGCTTACACTTCAAGATTTTTTCTTTCTTTCTTTTTTCTTAGAAAAAACCTTAGTTAACATTTGGTAATTTAGATTATATCTTAATATCTTAATCACGAAATCGGCTTTTGTGAACATACTAATATTATTGCTTTTCAGTTTGAAAATCATCAATATAGTTGCAATCAATTATAGTTGCAATCATCAATTAGTCTGCATAATGCAACTAAAAAGAGCAATTCAATAAATTTAAGGGGTTTTTTTTTTTCCAAATTGACTATGTTTCATAACTTGGTCGCCGGAATTAAAACGATGCTTTTTTTAAAATTCAAGCACTATTAATGTTTTTATTAGCATTATTTCTTTAATAGAGGCTCACAATGACTGCGTGTTTTAGACTTTGATAGTTGATTCTTATGTATTTTTGCGCTGAATTCGAAAATGACGATAATGATATATTAATGATAATTAATTTTAAAAATTTAGAAAAAACTTAATCCAACTTTTATGTTTTGCTAAAGCAAAATGTTTAAACGCTTAATTGTAAACATATTGCATGGAAAATAATTTTTACTTGATGCCATTTACTATATTAAAACATTATTACATTATTTTTTTTCAAATAAGGCTATCAAATGTACACAGGCCTTACATTTCCAAGTTTGTCAGAGGGGGGGAGGAGAGGTAAAGCGGATATATATCCTCTCCCCGCTTTGTCACAAAATGTCACACCTTATGATACCCCCTCCCCTTTGTCACATGCCACGCTATTCTATAAGCATGATGTCACACTTCTTGTCACCCCTCTCCTCCCCTTGTCACAATTTCATGAACCCCCCTCGAAGCGTGACATCAATTATGAATGATCCCTAACGAACATTACATGAAAAAACATTAACATGCACACGTGCTTAAATACATTATATTTAAAAGCCAGGGAGGGGGTAACCTCCCATTCTTGGCCCTCGTAAAAGTTGGCCTGAATATACACCAACCATAAAATATGCGCCGTACTGCTTTAAAAAAGCTACTGTCTTTCAAACTTTTTCATGGTAAAAACAGTTCGAGAATAGGGAAAATATTTTTCTAGATATTTTAAACGATGGTTAAGTTGTATATTGTTTTCAATTACAGTCTTTATGCGTTTAGTTTAATATCCAAGTCCTTAGAAATAGGGATGTCTTCTTTTTCGTTTCGTTGTTTGTTTGTTTCTTTTTTTTCATGTGTATTTATTTTATCTAAGCAGCTAATTTTTAGAAATTCAATCTATAAAAATAACGCATAATAATGCAAAATGAAATGAATTTTTAAGTTTACAAAAATAAAATGTCAGTGCAAAATACACATTACAGTTTGTATTAATTATTCATATTTGCATCAAAAAATGTAAAGATGTTTTTTTTTAATTTTTCTATCTCTTTGCAACGTTAGTTTTTTATTTTTCTAGAATTTTTTATTTTAGAAAAATGGAGCAAATAAATATTGGTGATCCGAACTTAAGTTAAAGTCGTATTAATAAAAAATATATAAATGAGAACGGAAGGCTGTCGCATAGAGTGTCATACAATAGTAGTTGGACAAAACGAAAACATAAATAAAATTGTAAAAACTACTTTCAACCTTTTTCTTTCTTAAAAAATCAAAAACATTATTTCGCATTAGCGACTCACACCAAAGAGAACAATAGAAGTTATGCTTAATGGAAAATATGATCTTATGAGCAAAATATTTTTAACACTACAGAAAATAAGAACAAATCATATGACAACTAAAAGGCCGAACGTTCGAAAAATACGAACTCTAGAGACACATAACAAAAGAAGCATTGGGGTATTTCATGACCATTTTCATCGATGCCATACGAGTTTTGCTTCAAAGCTAATGCATCGCAGTAAAAGTTGATAGAAATAAAACATACTAGATTTGATGCGTTCTTCTTAGAAAGTTTTATGGCGCAGTAAGTTTTCATAATATATCAAGGAAACTGAAATTCAATAAAGTAAAATATTTGATATCTCCAAAAGTGCTAATTTAAGAAAGAAAGAAATGTTCATTGTGTGTTGGAGATATTTCTGATAGCAAAATTTCTTTTAAAATTTGGTAAATAAATAAAATTTTTGGACGAAATGCTAATAAGAAAATGGTTTACATTTCACTTAGATTTATTTACTAATTAGCACCAATTTCTTATACGAAGAATTTCAAATCCAGAAAACTCATTCCAATTCATCCTATTTTCAAGGTTTTATATAAAATATTGTATAAGTGAGAGGTTATTCGGTAATTAAATATTTTTCATTCACTTCGCAATTATTTTGTGTGTGCGTGCATTGAAAAGTTAAAAACTAGAAGAGCTATTTCTAAATACAGCAACCATGCACTACTGCTACTTTACTCTCTAAGAGCATCAGAAATAAATAGTTTCAGGAGAAAGAAATGGAGCATTTTCTGTTGTATTGCATACACTTATCACAAGTTTTATAGCAATTTATATAATCAAAACATGTCTAGTCCAACAGACAAATAACATTGATTATTTCATAATAAACATTCAAAAAATTGAACAATATGAAATAATATCCTAACAAAAAAATTTTTTGTGATTCTTTCTATGTAACTTGTGACAGCTTATTCAATTCGGGGGAAATCTTCAAAAAATTAATTTTACGTTTTACATACTAAAACACTTTTGAATCAAAATCATCCTGTATCACATACAAAATGTACTATTAACCACTTAACCGTGGGGCCCGAGATAGCTCGGGATCGGGAAAAGTGGACCAAACCGTGCGGCCCGAGCCCCTGGACAGGAGCAAAGAGCTTCACTGCAATGCTCGCACCGTCTCTTCCCCCTTGTCGGAACTGATGAAAGGAGCAGGGTGTTAGGGACTGAATGGGTTTAGTGTCAAAAGGGCTGATCACAGATTTTTCCGCTTCCGCGGTATTTCTTTATCTGAGCAGTGAGCAAATGTCTTTTCTAGTCTGGAAGGAAGAGATTGCCAGCTTTTGGTTTTCCTTTCTACTCAATTTTATTTTTCTATCTCTGTTTTTAAAAGCTTTGTGAGTTTATACTTTAATTTTTGGCATTCTGTATACAGTGAACTCATTTATAACGATACCACTGTTAAGTTCACATCATTTATCACATGTTCCCTTTGACAAAAAAAAAACTTTAAAAAACAACGCTAAAATTATCACGCTCGTTCCACCGCGATAATTGCAACTTGAATAGGCGGATTTTGCCCTCAATCTATACTAGCTACTGTCCGTTTCTTAGCTATCAGCTGCTTAAAACTTGAAATGTATTGGTTGATCAAGGTGTATGAATCACGAAGTAAAACATGGTCCCGAACTCGGAGAAACAGACGAAAACCCTGACAGCGTACTAATACCCTATTACTTAAGGTTTAAACAATTTTGAAATAATTACTCAGCTTTGGGTACATTCATAAATGATGTCACGCTTCGAGGGGGGGATGGGGGGTTCGTGAAATTGTGACAAAGGGAGAGGTGGCGGTAAACAAGAAGTGTGACAGCAGGCTTATAGAACATAGTGTGACATGTGCCACAGGGAGGAGGGGAATCCGTTGAAGTGAGACATTTTGTGAAAAGAGGCGGGGGGGAGGAGGAGGATTAAATATATCGGGAAAAAGCGTATCATGAACGGTCCTTTATTCAAAAACTGAAAGAAAGAAAAATAACGATACCAAAAAATGGAGGGGGGTGCTACTATTATTACTGTAAAGCATGTTATATAAAATTGACACGAAGCAATATTGTAGCATAAAAAACTTGTACTTCACACTTGTAAAATACTTTTTTTATAGTATTCAATTCAATTTGCAAGCGCTGAAAATCGACCTTGCTTATAACTTCGCGTGGTTTGCCATGTTATAAACATCACGGACTTCTGATATTGTTATAAGCAAAGCCGCTTTATATCCTAAAAAGATTTATGATTTTATACTATGATTTTAATACATACCAAGCAGTGTGACTAGAATTCAGCAAGTCCATCCTTCTGCCAGCCATCGAATTTATTATATTATACTCAATTTTTAGTTTCCTATTATTTTATAAGAGCTTATTTATCAATTAAAAAATAACTATGGAGAAACAGTCCTTTTAGAGCTATATAAAGCTTATTCTTTTAATGTATTAGTTAAATTTGAGCATAAATACAAAAATAAAATTTTGATAAACATTTTTAAAAATATTAAAAAATGCCTGCGTTTCATTTACTCAATAAAAATTACCATTGAACGTAGGAACATTTGAGTGACTAAAATGATAATCATGATTTTTATAGACAAAAATTATTATAGATTTTACCCTTTCACCCTGATAATGAAAACTATTGAATATTTGAGCAACAGAATGTGTACAAAGTATTATGGCATTGTTATAAGCAGCTAATTTGACGATAAAAGGAATTTTGCTACACACAAATCTCTGGTAAAATATGTATCGTATAAAATTTTCCAATTATGTATCGGTCTTACAATGACAAAGATTAAAGTTATTAAATGTATTGTATGAAGTACTAAGCTTTTCCAGCCGCCAAATATTAATGATATACTTAAACTTTCTTAGAAAGTTAGGGACCGTTCATAAATGATGTCACACTTTTTCACCATATATTTGACCCCCTCCCCTCCCCCTTTTGTCACAAATATCACACCTCAACGGACCCCCTACTCCCCTTTGTCACGCTATGTTGCATAAGCATGATGTCACACTTTGTCACAATTTTACGAACCCTCCCCCCCCCCTTGAAGCGTGACATCATTTATGAATGGTCCCTTAAGAAATTAATTAAACTTGAGTCCTAATGAGTACATCCATTTGGCCAAAAGTATTTGCTTCGTCATTTCTCATTTTCTAAACTCTGATACGTATTAGATTTAGAAGAAAAAATCGTTGATTGAACTGTAGCAAAGAAAAGAACACCAGTGTCCAGCTTCAAGGTCAGCTGGTTTGACCCTTTGACTTTATTTTTCTTTGCTTCTTTGTGTAAAAAGCAAAGAATACTTAGCTGAAAAAAGGGGTAGCTTGGTAGTTACTCCACTGGGAATTTATACATACCTTCTACCCAGCCTTCTACCATTCTCCTTTGTTCAACCTCTTATGATTCAAACACGTGTTCGCCACATATATTCAGAGTGGTTTTGACCTTGAATGTTTTGCGTGTACAATTATTGCTTACAGCTTACTTTGAAAAACCAAACTACGAAAGAAATACGTTTTTGGATAGTCGCTGAAAATGTAAAATTATTCATCGAAAAAAACGTCAGTTGTGATGTGATGCGCCGTTCATTATAGTAATAATGATAATAATAATTACTATTATCATTTAATTCTTTGCTCGCGAAATCATAAGCAACAAAATTTTAATCAAGTTCAAAGTTAAAGTCATAATGCAATTTTGAGAATGATTTTATCTGCGCAATAAATTTGATGACACACTGAGTCACATATGCGCGGATAGAAATTGGTTTCCAATAAAAATTGCCTTAAGTTCTTTAAAAGTTTAATTTCAAGGAAGCGAAAAGTGGTTTACTTGGTCAAAGTTCCGATGAGAAGTCATGGCAGGTCCAAAAATGTGCCTTGTTCAGCACATTTTGACTGATCATTCGGTAAATTTAAAAATTTGGTATTACATAGGTTTTTTATTTTATTTTTCTATAAACTTATTGCATATTGATGACTGACAACGACATAACAGAAGTCAAGGCATTATATTTTGTTTTGTGTATACAATGATTTAGTAATTCGCAACTATTATTAATTTGCAATATATTGTTTGTAATTAAGTTTGAACTGTGTTCGCATTATATGTCTTGGTAAGATTTAAAATTTCATTCGGCCAATGGAAAAATTATCCCCTCCCCCTCCCAAACATATCTGTTCGGGGCACTTAATTTTGGGGATGATATCATTATTCTTTGTAAGTAACATTATTTTGCTTCTCTAAAATGCATTACTTAGGTAAAGGAAAATCAATTCACTTCTCATAGACTTGGGCGTTGACTAAATGCTTTCTTCAAGATAGTTAAATGCGCGGAGTAGTAATTCAAAGTTATTTTCCTTCAAAAGTATCTTTTTTTTCCCCCCATTCGGATTTTTTGTTTTTTGTTTCAGATTGCATGAGCTTTCATGGGTTTTGAATTGCGTACTTTTCCGTGAGAACAGTGTCTTTCTGCAGCAAAGATGAGGACTAAAAAAAAAATTTAAAAAAAAAGACACATCAAAAGTTTTTTATAATCGCTATGTGTGCCTAGTTTGTGTTAAACAAGTAAGCGTAGCTTTGTGTGCGTACTTTTCTGAAAATTGTTAGAATTTCATAGATGACCCAATGCAAAATAATGCTGCATAGAGAAAATAGAGGGCTAGGTACTTTTCTGAAAATTGTTAGAATTTCAGAGATGACCCAATGCAAAATAATGCTGCATAGAGAAAATAGAGGGCTAGGTACTTTTCTGAAAATTGTTAGAATTTCATAGATGACCCAATGCAAAATAATGCTGCATAGAGAAAATAGAGGGCTAGGTACTTTTCTGAAAATTGTTAGAATTTCATAGATGACCCAATGCAAAATAATGCTGCACAGAGAAAATAGAGGGCTAGGTACTTTTCTGAACGTGGCAGTCCTTCACTCTACGGTGGGAATTCTGCAACGTAACACCTGACAGTCGTTCGAATATCTTGTATTATTATTATTATTATTATGTGAACAAATTCATATACGCAACTTACGATTCCTTATTTCGTTCGTCGCGTTTTCACTGTTGCAAATTCAAGCTGGCTGACTCAATTTATGTTTTCCTAAGAGTGGGGCGGAATGTAGCAATAAATTCCGTACTACATTGTTTGTTTTGATGGCTACAAATAATTCCTCTTATTTTGATAAAAATCTTTATGAAGATCCTGTATATAATAACATTGAAAGGGATGAAGTAAGTTTTTTTGCTTGTGAAAGATACGGTTATTCTTGCATAACTGACAAGGAATACCGCATTGTATGTGAAATTTCGTTTGATTTCATGCATTATTACCTATTAAATTAGAGTAACCACAAAAAAAAAAAAAAAAAAGCTACCAAATACACGAGTTTTCACGAATGCAACAATTTCTTCTTCATATTTTTGCAAATAAAAGAAAGAAAATGAATATATATGTAGATTATTGTTTACAATAAGTTCTTAATTTTTAAATTCTGAACAAGAGGGATATATATGGCACACTTGATTTACAATGAGGTAACAAATACATTGCATGATCTTATAAATCTGTCTATATTTAATTCTTTTTGCTGTCGTGTTTTTCGCTATTTTCTTTATTTAGGTAACTTGAGTCAGCTTAGTATTTTTCTAATACTAAAGGATCCCGATCCCATAAAATATTTCCAACAAAATTTAACATATGTTTTAACATTTAGAAGTTCAGTTTAATTTGTATTGATAAGCTATAAAGAAATCCAGATTTTGCAAGAATTTGACCTTCATTCAAATTTCACATAGTCGGAAACTTGTTTAGCTGACACTGGCAGGAAGTTCTGTGCAGTACTGTGCGTATCGAAGGGGGCTGATTATTTCCCAGAAACGGGAAAAAAAAAGTATCAAGCATGCTTTTACAAATGTTTAGGTTCAGAATTGTATGACGGTATCTGGAATAAAAATGGTTTAAAATATAAATTGAAAAATGAACCGATTCAGGCAACATATAAATATACTTATGAGTGGGGTGTTTTTATTTCTTAAAAATTATAATTTTATTTTAATTTTAACCAGCTGCATTAGATGAAAACCTCATTCGCGGGTGATCGTCTAGTGCTTTGAACTTCTAAATTTATGGCTTTGTATATGTGTTACAATTACAACTTACAAAGCCATTATTGAGTTGCGTTGGTGTTTGGCTTTTAATTACAAATAATGAAACAATGGCTACTGGTTGTATGTATATATTTGTCTATCTAACAAAAAACACATGATATCTGTACAGAACTTTAGAAGTAGTAATTACAAAATTACCCGCAGAAAAATTTTTGTTATTACCCTCTACCAAAAAAACAAAAGACCGTCTTTGATGAATTTCGACACATCCTTGATGCTTATAATTCGTTCATGGGCTGCAATAGCGGCAAAACTCAAAAAATCCTGTTTTGAAATAAGTGGGTTTAAAGTTTTCTTTGCTAAGGAAGATGCATAAGAAATGCATTAGTTTGATGCCATCTTACGACTTAATATTGAATTATGAGTTGTGCTAGTATTGCTCCTGAAAAGAATGTGTATTTTCATATTCACATCTGTTCTTAATCTAAAACACGTGTTTTTTTGAGATGTGCCACTATTGCAGCCCATGAGCGAATTTCTGTAGCGCACTTTTCATAGAATGCTGTAGTGCTTTTGTAGAATTCCTTTTTGCTCAGAGTAGAACAATATTTTTCTGTTTCATAATTTTGGCATGTATAGCCCCTCAGTTTTAATGCTAGCGGTTCAATTTATGTTAATTCCCGCCCGGGAGATGGGGCAATAGTTATAATGCGCCAAACACCATCAGGATGAGGGAGAGATTAAATAATAATAATAATAATAACGTGTTTGCTGTTTTACACATGATATGCAGCATTTATCCAGATGTAAAATAGCACAGAATATGTCATAACAAGCGGTTAAATGGATGGTACGGTTTTCCAACGTTCTGAGCTAATTGATTTTGCATAAGCATGAGAAAATTAATGAGTAAAAAATTTCACTTTTGTACTATTTCTATAACGAGCACTTAAAACATTAGTAGCAGTGCCGGATCTAGGGGGGGGGGAAGCCTGGGCCCAAACACTGGGCTGAAAATCCAACTGTGATGCATGAAAAAAAAGATAGAAAGAAATTAATTAAATATACTTTTCTTTTTTTTTTTAAGAAAATTCAACTTTTGGAAAGAGAAAATCCTAGTTCGGGGGGGGGGGGGGGCGTTCTGATTTGATCATTGATTCGGCTATTTTGCTAACGATTAAAACCGATTAAGAAAATTATTTATTTGCATAATTGTCAGAAACACTAAATCTGAGGTATACAGAATATGTTGTGTTGTTGATCAGTCGGGCCGGTTCCTGTATCATGCAAGGCTCCTGGGAAGGCAGTTTTAGGGGCGGCAAATTTTGCAAAGGCAAAATTAAAAAAAATAAATTAAAAAAAGTCAAGGTTCCCCTCCCCCTTGTAATAGTGAAATATTCATCACGCTATGCTCAAACGATACGACAGTTTTTTTTTTTTTTTTAAATTTTCAAAGCATTCCTTTTGGAAAGAGGGGGGTGGGAAGGGGGACTTGTAAGTATCGCTTGAGAAGACAGACACGTGGCTCTTCGATATGGGCGTTAATAAGAACGGGGGAGGGGGGGATCCTGCCCCTCTGGATGTAAGAAAAATTGCTTATTTTGTTCTGCATTTTCATGAGAAAAAGATTTTGTTTGCTTTCTTCTCCTATTACTTTTAGTCCCAAATGCATCTCCCAATCCCTCAAAGGCAGCAGTTTGCATATAGTTTTCAAAATCTTCCCGGGGAGAAACCCTCGGACCGCCTTCAACTGTCAGAGTTTCATATCTCCAGCTAATACTTCATTCAAAGGGGGACCCTTCATATGGCTCTATTCCACTAATTTTGAACTGAAAGGGCCCTGCCGTCGGACGTTAGCGAAAGTTTTATGGGGTTTTATGGGATTCACTTGGATGTGTCCTCCAAGTGAAAACTCCTCAAGTAGCTAGATGGTCAGAGCATAAAAATTTATGAAATATGAACAATAATTGGATGGAGGGGGCGGCATTTTAAAGTTTTGCCCCTCCACAGAAAACTCCAAGATCCGGTACTGCCGCAGAACAAGTAATAGCAGCCTGACCATCAGAAACAAAACTAGCAATTGTCGAGACTTGATCTTTTTATTTTATTTTATTTTTTGCATATTTAGAGTAATTTTTTGTGTCTAGTTGTAGGCAAATTTTTCTTGTGTGCAAGATCAGTTTAAAGATTTGAATATTTAAAACAATCCCATTGAATTCATTAGTGGATTGGCTAAGCTTTCTGAAAATTAATAACATAAGATTATGATTTTTTTTTTAATTTACACAAAAACATGTTCGCTTTTAAGAGGAACCATCAATTTGTCTTCAGATAATTTTAAAATTTTATGATTCTGGCTAAAAAAACATTATTTACAGGTCACAGTAAGACATCGATGCACAGGCGAAGGAGGGGCTCTTTTTTTTCGGAAATGAGTGGAAATTATTCATTTATTTTATTTATTTATCTTGTTGAGTTTGTTGTTGAAATTCAATCATCGTTTTTTAAAAGAACAAAAGAAGATTTTGTCGAATTTTATACAAAATTAACACGCTGATCTTAACAATATACAAAAGTAATATGCATTGACCTATTTGTTATGTAAAAATTTAATCATCAGACTTTAAAAAAATCCAATACGCACACAGAAAATAACTTTTTAGAAATCCTTTTTTCCTAAAATTTCCGTTTTAAACTGCTATCTTTAGTCACTTTGGGAAAAGAAAGCTGTCTAGCAGAACAAGTGCTTTGAAACTGGTTTAGTTTTCAACAAGCAAAATTTGGGGGAGATAGCTTTCCAGAGTCATCAATGGACATCGTCACGCCTCAGTGTATTCAACAGTGAATTTGAATGACAACTGTAAAGTCTTTACCTCTCCGCTGAGGGGGAAAGAAGTACACTGCAGGAAAAACAAGTTTTGCCAAAATTTTCTCTCCCCGTTTTGGAGTGCATGCGAAGCGTCAAACCCCCACGGTTAAGTGGTTAAGTGCATCATAAATATTGAATTTAGTACTAAATTCATTAATTTAGTGACGGTGGTTGGTAGATTTAAACCGAAGTTTTTATAAAAAAGTGGGTGCATCTATGATCATGTATTACAAATTAAAAAATTTAATATTTTTTTAATGTTAAAAGAGTATTATACATTTTACTAATTAGTTATCCAGACCTACGACCTTCTTATGCACGCAGTTCTATGATATTGCTAGTTCTATGATATTGGAATAAAATATTAAAATAAGAGCAAGAATTACACGTTATATTTTACACAATCGTTAAAGATGAAAAGAAACACAAAAGAATTTAACTGTATATAATGTTTTGTTATATAATTGAAACGTGAAGATAGTATTGAAAAAAGATGGATTGAACATAAACAGAAAAATGTAAACCAGAAATTATTAGATCAAAAGAGTAGAAATGTTTGACATGAGGGAAAAAATAATATGACTCAACAGCCAACAGTGACCGAAAGAAATGCGAAATACATACAGCAAAATATTAACATAGTTGGTAATGTGACTTTAATTTTAAAATACGGCATAGTTTCTGCTATTATTATAATGGCTTATTATAAAATCTAATATTTTCGAGAAAAAAAAATACATTAATGATTTATTTTTTTAAGCAATAGACATTTACTAAATGATTTTTTTCAACAGATATTACATTGCTTAAACCTGCGTTTTAGATAACAATGTATATCTCATCCTAAACGACAAATAACTCCATTGACATTAACTATCAGAAGTTATAGTTTATAGTTCAAAATACACTGTCTAGAGAACGGTTTGAGCTGAATTATTCAAAACTGTCTGAAAGAGAGAGAGCAACGAAAATTATTTCCATTTTTCCATCATTTTAAGCAATGTGAGAGAGATTTATGCAGTAGGTTTGATATATTTCCACAATGAACGAAAATATTACTTTGGTCTGTGAAATGTTTATTGTAGAATTTTTGTTAAGACTAACTTCACGTTGTTTGTCTGTCAATAGAAACTAGATACGGACTTCAGCAATGCGCCCAGTTTTAGGGTCTATACTCGGAAAAATAGTTAAAAATAGCTGGACGAAGAGCAATGATCATTGCTGCGGGATATTTTGTCACAACAAGATCCTATTTACAATAAAAATCTTTACGGGTGTGTTGAAGATGTTTGGTAAAACTCTCATTAGTAACTTAACAAACCTCATCTGCTTCGTAGTAATAGCGGAATTCTTTAGAAAAAAGAATAAGTTGGGTTACGTAAAGCATGAATATTTAAAAATAGAAATTCAATCAATAGCATCAATTGGGGGGAAAAATAAGAAATTTTACTTTTTATGATGATGATTTTGATAAAAAAAATTGAACGATATATTAAAATTTATTTGAATACTTTAATGTTATTTCAAAATAATCAAACAATCCCTCAGAAAAAAATACATTTAAATTGTTAGTATCAATGTATTAATTCCAAAGCTTAGAATATCCGACTTTTATAGATACTTACATAACTAAAGGTAAAAACGTTTCAAAAACTTCGTTGAAATTCATGCCAAGGAATTTCAATTTAAATTTATTCAATTTCCATTATGTAAGTCAACAAGCTTTTTTTTTTTTTTTTGGAGGGGGGAGGGTTCAAACTTCATATCATGTTACTGTTCTTCTACCGTATCTGATTTATTTTGCTTTCTTAATTGTAAACAAATGAGCTTCTATAAATCCTATCGTCTTGCTTTCTTTATTTTAGAATTATTGATATATTTTAGTTAAATAAACTCTTTTGTTTTGTTTCTTCAAGTTAAGTGGAAACATTATTTACACAAAAAAACAGTATTACATTATTTTTTTTAATATGAAGTAAAAGTTATTTTGCGCTTACAAAATAATTTTATTTAGTTTTAACGTTCTTATGTTTTGAGAGAATTAATTCTTATTTTTAAAATGTTTGTTTTAGATATGAATCAATTAGACAAAAACGTAACGGTTAACTTTACTTGTTTACAGTTTACTTATATATATTATTTTGAAATCACGATGGATTTTATACATAATGAAATTTTTGGGAACTTGAGAACAGAAATTTTGGTTCGTTACACAACGTGCATGCATTGATGTCTTAAATTTAGAATTAAAACAAGAAAAACTGTTAACACATATTGACACTTTAATAACTTCTTTTTCCTCGTGTACATATACACATAACAGATTTTTTGTTTCTTTCTTTTTCTGTATTTGTTACATTTTTAACGCTTACAAGTGTTTAACTAGCCGTATAAGTTTTTTTTAATCCAGGACCTACCAACAACTTAGCAGTAACATAATAATTGATTTGGAACCTCACACGGAATTGTAAAAACTAAAAAAGTCTTAATGGAAACTAAAATAAACTACATTTCACGATAGTCATTATTTTCGTTTTTACGAAAGTAGTTATTATCTGGTAGTAATAAAAAAGTTTGGTAAAACTAAAACAGTTTTCGAATATGATTGTTGACCGTTTCAAGTTTGTCTAACTTAATCAGCCAAATTTATTTACATTTAAAATTCGGGAAAGTTTAAACTAATAGTGAAACCAATTCCTTCTACGCAGTTCACTTTGCCTCTCTGACAAGAACTTTCCAACTTGTTTAATTACATTTCCTAAACTTTTGTAAGTTCTTTCAATAAGAGAACTAAGTACTTTCTCAAGTTCTGTATTTTGATGCTGCACTGAGACAAATTCTGACCTTATCATTATACACCTGTGAAAAATTTATGACAAAGTTAACCTACAGCGAAAAATGCTAAAAATATTTTTATTAAGAAGTATTTATTCACGTTATGCCCGGCAGGGTGATAAAATCTTTTAAATTGTGTTAAGCAAAGTAAGGATCAAAGGAGGGTACGGAATATTATTAATAACTTGTGACAGGATATTGCCTTTGGAGTTACTTATTCTTGGAGTTACTATATATATATATCACATAACAAGCTTATTAAGCTTTTAGAAATAAGAGGATATTTCTAAAGATATTTGAGGAGCATAAAATATTATACATCTTTCTAAAAAAATAATTTAAAAGAAAGAAAAAGAAAAAAAAATCTTTTAATTTAGTTTTCGTTTTTTTTTTTTTTTTTTTTTGCTCCTTTATCACAATAAATGTATCTATTTGTTAATAGAAAAAGTATTTATTTACGAACTCAAATATTTTCTGAACGGCTCGTTTTAAATAAAAAACAAAGTATTCTGCTAACCTCAGATAGTGCTTTTGCTACTTTTTCATGTACTAGTGTGGTTTGCTGATTTCTTTTCTCTGACATCACGCTTTTTTTGGCCTGCTTTCCCGTAAATAGGAAAAATAAATAAACAAAGTGTGAAAGAAGGCTTAATGTATCGTGAAAATATAGATAAAAGTAACGAAAAGTCAAAAATAAGTCAGGTAATTAAATAAAGATTGAAAAATATAAAAAATTTGAAAGTAGGGTTTTGAGATGGGGAAAATGTGTCTGTCAGTCTGTCCCACTCCTAATAACTTTTGAGCTAGTAGTCCGATTTGAAAGATTTTTTTTCTGCATTCGAAAGATCTCAGCAAGTTCATCTCATTTCTATATTCGCCTTTTGATCTAAACAATTTTTCGTTCAATTTTGAACAGTTCAAAAATTCTTAGCAGTAGCAAAAAGGAAGAAAATTCTCTAAATTCTGGACATATGATCCAAGTTCCTATGAAGAAGGTCATCGGAAGAAGCTCTTGGAATGAAATATTTTTTGATTTGAACAATTTTTGTTCATTTTTGAACAGTTCAAAAAAAAATTAACGTTATCGCCTACGGGGAAATTTTAATCCAATATAGCAGACGGATTTGCTTGAAACAAACTTGATTGGAAAGATGTTAAGCCTTATAGCATGTACAGATACTAAATTCAACCAGAGCTAAGCGAGCCTATTTTCCTATGAATTATTTTGATCGGGATTTTTCAGGATGTTTCTGAATGAACGAGGGAAAAAATTAATGAATGAATAAATGAATGAGTGTAAGTATTGGAATAAATGAGCGAAAAAATGAAAAAATAATTAAATGAGTGTAAAAATACATGAATAAATAACTGAATGAATGAGTGAAAGTATTGGAATAAATGAGCTAAAAGATGAAGAAATAATTATGAGTGTAAAAATACGTGAATAAATAAATGAATGAATGAGCAAATGAATATGTATAAACCGTTGAAAAGGGTATATTTCAAGTAATTACTAACTGAAGCTAAATGAGAAAGAGCGAGAGAGAGATTGCTAGATTATAAATTTGAATTAGGGGTATACGCGAAAGTAGGCTCGTATAGTTCTAGACCAGCGTTTCCCAACCGGTGGTTCGCGAACCCCTAGGGGTTCGCAGGCTGTAGATTGGGGGTTCGGGAAAATAATATTGCAATGGCGGAATTTTTAATTGCTGACGTGAAAGAAGAGATGAAGCAATAAATTTACATACGTATTAGGATGGAGTGCAAAAATGATCTTTTTAAATAAATTGTTTTCCTGATAATGTAGCTGCGGACTGTCATAGGAAACATTCGTACAAAATTTAAATTGTACATATTTTTACTGCTACATAATATCGAAAATTTGAACCTTAAACTGGTGTCGAAAGTTATTCATTGATTTATTTTAAAATTTAAACGTTTGTTTTTCTTTTTTTTTCTCACTAGCACGAAGAAAAAGTCGGAAATATTATTTTTTTTTCATTACTACGGCTATTTTTTTATAAACAGACCTCAAGGTGGAAACGGAAGATAGTTATTTAATAATTTTAAATTTTGTACTCACATTTATCACACTTTATTTTCAACTTTTCAGAATTTTGTATCAACCCGAAAGTGGAACCGAGCGATATCCATTGATTGATTCAAAAATTTGTACGTATATTTCTCACACCATTCCATAACTTTTTCGCACTATAGGGAAAATAGTTTTTAACGATATTTTTCGCGAATACATATTTTTAGTGCCCTATTAATTAATCAAAAAGAACAAATACTAAAAGGTAATTTCAGTATTTATTTGAACTTAAGATATTTTGCAATTATATATTCATTTCTTGCTACGAACTATTGTGCAATATGGAAAATAAAATATACAAAGAAATTTTATATTTTTGTTGCACGTTATTACATAAGGGGGTTCGCCATTCTTTCGGATCTTGGAAGGGGTTCGCAAAGAAAATAAGGTTGAGAACCACTGTTCTAGACGGAACTTCTTGTGTAAAATAGGTGACGATTGTACCACGCAGCTCTTTATCTATCTATTAAATGTTTGATCAAAGTTTTATTTTTTGAAAATTTCCGTAGGCACACTATTTTTAAGATTTATTCTAAATGCAGCTACATAATCTCAGTACTAACACCTAGAAGATAAAGTATTTCTCCTAAAGGAAATATTAGAATGAACATTAAACAAATTTCTTTTCGTATGCTATGAAATTAAGGTGTATATTTTGACTAGTTATATAAATTAGGCGTTGACTATGTGTTAACAACAGACAGTCATCCCACGTCATTCTGGCCTTCGTATAGTTCTGAAAATATTTTAACACCTACCTACTCGTTAAAGCGATTACTGCACACGTAAATGTGAGAATCTTTTCGTTAGATTTTTATATTGCCTCAAAATGCTCAAATATTCTTTAAACCTTTAAATTGATAAAATTAAAAGACTTTTAAGTGCAAACAGTAGAATTGTGACGGGGAGATTTGGTTTCATTGCAGACTAAAGGGTAAAAATCACATTAAGGACAAAGGTTTTTATATACTTTTCATTTAATTTTGACGTTTCTCATAGAATCATCCAAAAAGCACCAATTCCTGATGAAAGAGAAAAGTTTACATTGCGCTGGGATAAAAAGCGTACACAATTTATGTACGTTGGATGGTAATTTAAAATGACATCTTGAATCCGAATATGACCCCCATTTCCTTTATAGCCCATTGGCCATCCCCCCCCCCCCCCAATGGCCATCCATTTGATTTGGAATGAGGAAAAGCTCATTTTATATGTTAAACTTCTTTGGCGAGGCTTGGGAGGTTAAAAACATCTTTTTCCCTGCCATAACAATTTTGGGGACAGCACATTATCGAACAGTGATTGAGGGGCAGGAAATTTCGACGACCAAGTTACGGAACGAAAACGGGACAGCACAATTTTGGGGACAGCACATTATCGAACAGTGATTGAGGGGCAGGAAATTTCGACGACCAAGTTACGGGACGAAAACGGGACAGCACAATTTTGGGGACAGCACATTATCGAACAGTGATTGAGGGGCAGGAAATTTCGACGACCAAGTTACGGGACGAAAACGGGACAGCACAATTTTGGGGGCAGCACATTATCGAACAGTGATTGAGGGGCAGGAAATTTCGACGACCAACTTACGGGACGAAAACGGGACTCATATTTGGATTCAGCAAGTCATTTGACATAAGAATCGACAGGAATATTTATGAAGCTTTTTAAAATTTAATTTCATTTCATTTTCTTTCCCAAAAATAATTAGACATCTATTTTATTTCTGAATACTTATAAAACAAACAACATACACATTTGAATTATTTAAAAAGCGTTTTTCAAAAATATCCTAATGAGCACATAAATAACAGAACAAAAGTCTTTTTGGAAGGTCATTTCTAGTTCCAATTAATTACAATAAACAATTCAGAGCAGAAAATTAAGTGTTCACAACAAATTAATATCTTAGTTTCCAAAAGAAGTTACTCATTAGAAAAGCAATTACTGTAACTAATGAGTGCATTTTTTGTTAGATTGAATGTCATCTCATTCTCATTTGTTTTATGCTGGAATTGTATATTGCAATTTTTACTTTTATACAGTTTTCTTTTAACGTTCTGTTTAATTCTTTAGTGCACTGAAATTTCATGACGCTGTTAATTGATGTATATAAAATTCTCACTTGACTGTATATTAAAATGAATCTTATGCGTATTCAAGTTAAAAATAAGTAGTGACAAATGCGTGTTAAATTAAAGTGGAAATGTTTATTTTATTTGTCTTTGAAAAAGATGCTTTCATTTTTTTCTGTGTTTGGTGACTTACTACTTATTTTTTCAATAAAACTACTGTTTATTTGAATTTTTTGGAAATCAGTTACAGATAATTTTTAGAAAATTCGGAATTTTTCTTGGGAGCTCGGAAGAAAGTTTTTTGAGAGCTGTCGTTCTTATTCTGATGGATCTTTTTAGAGCCAATATTTAAGAACTATTGTCTTAAGTCTATATGGGGTGTTTAACAGTATTTAAAAACTAGTATCTTTTGTCTAATGGCGATTTTTGGGACTCATGTTTTTATTGCGATGAGGACTATCAAATCTTATTCTTATTATGAACGGAATTTTTATACTGTCGACATTTTTTTGGAAGCCGGCAGGATGGCGTAGTGGTAAGGCACTGGCCCCGTACGCCCAAGCTCGCAGGTTCAAACCTGGCCCAAGTCGGTGGATTTTCAAGATGCAGAAAATCGTCACAGCTCATGTCGAATCATTATGTTGCATATTAAAGATCCCTTGAGCATCTGCTTGACATGAATACTCACGGCTAAAGTAAATTCATACAGCATTTTCTCATCGTTAGTTCTCAGGTGCCGCGATCTAGGGGGAAACTGAGAGCCAAAATTCTCAAGTGGTGGAATTCTCATCCGCTGGTAGTGGTGACACATGAAAGAATGGTTGTCAGTCAATGGGGAATACACCAGGTCTGCAAATAGTAAGGAACCAATGTGCACAACCCCATTACAAATAACAACAGCATTATTTAAGAACTCTCATCCTTATTGTAATGAGGATGTTTAGGATCTCCTTGCTTGATTTTTGTATGGATTTTTAAGGACCTTAATTTCATGCAGTCCTTATTAATTGTTTAATTTTTATGGGACAGTTGATCATATATCGAGAGGGATATTAAGGACTGTTGACCTTATTTTCGAACTGTTGTCCTGTATAAAATGGGGATTTGAGGTGCTGTTGTCCTTATTCTAGCGAAAATTTTTAGGGAGTACTGACTTTTTCCAACAGGAGATTTTGAATAAATGTCTTTATTATCCGCTTGGGAATTTTAATAAATTGTTCACTACATCTTATACTTTTATGTACCGTTGTTATTTTTGCAGGGGATTATTCTTTAATAGGGATATTTGCAGAATTATACTTGGGATTTTTAAGGATTGTTGTCCCTATTTTAACGGGAGTATTTTGATAAAATCCCCAATTTATTTTCGACAGAATGTTGACATGACCGCGCTTATTTTCTTTGCCAGGAAATAATACAATATACCGTCTAGCCCGCACAACGCCGGGTAACTAGCGTAAATATATTATTACGAATAAAAATGATGAAACATAGAATTTGGATTCCAGCATTTACTTGGAAACGAATGCAGATTTCTGGCTTTCATCCTAAAAGATGTCGCTGATGAAAAAATTCGTTTATTTAAAGCAAGAAGCTCGTCAAGAGCTAAACGAGCCTTTTTACCCGTACACCAATGATTTTAAGCAAACTTCAAAGTTTTCTAACGTCATTGGCTTACACGTATAGAACATAAAGTACAAAATAAATAAATACCAATTTTATTGAAGTTTCTGGTCTTAAAAATTCAAGTGTTACAGAAGTATATACGATCTTCAAACACAGAAACGGTTCATTTTCTGTTTAAGCCTTGCGTTTAAAAAAGCACAATAAATTATAAATTTACTATTGTCTTTTAGAGTATGCTTTTTTTTAAATGAAGTAATACTTTTTTCATCGTATAGAAATACTACAGAATCTTAATGTTGAATTTTTATAGAAAAGAAACCAGAACATTCATTTCAAAATATCTGTAAAAAGCTGCAAAAAACCAAAGATTAATTACGGTTACGCATGTCTTTTTAATTCTTTTTCAACGTGGCGCACAAAACACCGTATGAATAGGTCTTATGTATCAAGAAATAATGATGTTTGCATCATAAAGATGTCATTTTAAAGATAAAAATGGTGCCTTTTCTTGATTTTATTTTCTCTTTGAAACCTTAATGATCAAAGCAACGATTCAAGAAATGTTTTAAGAGAAATCAACATTGTAATATCTTATATCAGAAACAAAAATTAGTAAAACCCGTGAGTTTTTTTATGTAACGTTAAATCCTTGATTTTATACAAGTTTTGAAAGGAAAATTCTTATTAAAATCGAAATTGTTGCTGGACTTACAAAAAAAGAGACTAAGCAAAATAAAAAGTTTTCAATTACGAATAAGTCAAATTGAATATAATCTCTAAATAATTAGACTGTTCACATTCATTCTTCTTCACCAAATTTGAGAGGGCACGCATAAAAAGTACGAGAATTTTTCCTTAACAGTTTTAAAGAGCAAAATATACATGTCTTGAAAATAATTATTTTTACTATTGTTCATTATTTGTTGATAAAAGTAATGAAACAATAAACGCTTGAATTTTTTTATCAGTGTCAAATGTAGACAAACGTATGAATTTCAAATTGTGCTCGGGAATTTGTGTTGGAAAGCAAAAATAAATACGTTATTACACAATTGAGATAATGTTAAATCGACTTTTCGTGAAATTTTTCGACTTTCTCAGCATTGTTATAATTTATACGACGATCGAGTTTAGAGAATATATACAGGCAACAGTACATGCTAATTGATTGAATCTTAAAAATAAAAATTCACATGCCGGGTATCCGGATCCTTCATACAGTGGATCGCATTCCGAGTATTTAAAAAACGATCGGATACCGGTTATCTGAGACCTTCTGAGAGCGAAGGTCCCGTTAGTCCCCCGTTGCTGCGCCCCAACAAGCAACTATGAAAATTTTGTTTTATTAGTATATCATTCAAAATTTAGACAAATAGGGTTGTAAAATTGTTCACAAAATACGGTTTTTGATGTAGATTTGTTAAAATTATTGTGAGAAACATCATGATGTGATACAGTTGAACTTTATTTTAGGATGATGTTTATATATTTTTGACGAAATCAAACGCTTTTGAGCGAACGAATGCGCGATATAACCGATGCCGTTAGAAATAACTCAAAAAGTGCAAGTAAATTGAGTGTCAACGTAAAAATTTTAGTAAAATCTTACATAATGACAATCTTCCTAATAATAATAGCAGCAAATTAGTTAGTAGCAAATAAAACTGAACTGTTTCATTTCCTATTATTATTAAGAATCTGTCTCTTTCATTCAATGGGCGTTAGGATCAATACAAAAAGAAATGTCAAGTAAAACGTCAACTGGTTTGAGTAGAATCATTCTGCAGGCCTGTAAGTTGGGGATTTAGAGCAGAATTGTTGCAGCTTTTAACTGCAGCAAATTCAGAAGAAAGGAAAACATTCCTGTTCGATTGCTTTGTTTACTGAAGAAAAAATGGATATACTGAGAAATGTTATACTTCTACTTTCGAGAACTCTAACTTAAAATTCTGGGAGACAAAGAAAAAGCGCGATATATCCGAATGAGCGATATAACTAGGGGTTGCTGTATTATACTTAGTTCACCAAAGATCTGCTGCTCTACGCAGTTTATTATTTCGTCTTTTGTTTACTGAAAAATCGTTTTTTAACAAGAATAATTTTCACTTCATCTTCCAAAATGGGTGTACCGACACCCATTTTGGAAGATATACCCCCATATTTTTTTTACCCGCCCATATTTTTTAAAAAAATTTCTTCGCGTTTCTTTTTTACAGAAAAATGATCTACCAGAAAAGTATAAATCTCACATTGTTAAGGTTAAAGAACACATGCGGAATTGTGGTGTAAATCGTGATTATTACTTCTAATGGTTCCGGAAATAAACCAAAGAATTATATCGAGAATCGAAAAATGCATTTGGTTGGTTTAACTCTTAGAAAATCAAACATGAAACTAGTAATCTAGGAGTCCTCAGCCGTTCGTATTTGTTATTTTTTCCTTTGCTGTATAATTTCATTCATGTAAAGACTCGTCTTGTATTTACTGTTTTAGGGCATGACAGCCTCAAAAATCCCTGTAAAACGAAACTAAGCACTAGTTGTGCTTCAACAGTAAGTAGTTTTTCCCTTAACATCCCGGAAAATATCATTGCCAATTTAAAGGTTTTTAACACTTACTAAATGCAAACATGGTCTCATTGGAAAACCATGAACATTGCTTTTTTAGTTTTCAATGAAAAAATACCCAATTATTATGAAATATAAAATTTAACGTAATACATTATTCTAACTAGCATCGTTGCGTTGTGCGTTTGAAATATTTTTTTAAAATGTCCATTAAATATCATGTTCTTCATTTTAAGTAAAAATTTATATGTTTTTGTTTCAGTAATGATAATTGAACTAATAAATCTTACTTCTTTTGTTAATTATTATATTTAAATCGTTTTTTCCTATTACACTTACTTAGTATTTATTACTTCTTTGTAATTAAACTGCATAACTCATTCAAATTATCGATCCATAAATTGCTGCCAAAACGCCGTATAACTGCTGTTTTTTTTTAATCAAAAGTTAATCAATAAAAAATAGTTTCTGTACGTTGAAAATGCTTAGTAGATGCTGAATAGTTTTGTCACTGTCTCGCATTTACCGATCAATATCGACAGTTTATGTAAAAAAATATGGCTTTTAGTCGTTTGTTAATCTCACAGTTACAGTTCCCATATTTGAAACGTCGAATAAACCGCTTCCTGCAAAATTTTTCAATTTATCTTGCCTTATTTTTAACGTAATAATTTATTTAAAAAATAATTTAATTATTGCATTTCTGCCTTCTTCCCGGCGGAAATGTAAATAATTTCTTCAAAAATCGAAAATTCAATATAATCTTTTGTGTCGTCGTCTAGTTTAATATGCACGGAGGTCAAAAGAAATTTTTTTCTCTCAAAACGAAGAACTTTTTCTATTTTTTTTTTTTTTTCATTGATTTCTTTACAAACCATTCTTTAAAAACTGTTAAAATTTTTCTTGCAGGAACTCAATTTCAAAATTTATGAACTCTTGATCGGATTTGAATATTGTCTCTATTTATTACCTTACTATTTACCGCTATGAGCTAAATGAACAGTATCGAACGAATTCTGATTTATTCCCATGATATTGGGAGACTATTCAATGTCATCTGAAATGGAAGTAACGGAAGGACGAAGTAACAAATGATTTTTTTTGAAAAGTATTCTTTATGATTTGCATTTTTCAGATAAAAATGGAATGTACTGGTTTTCTTTCTTTCTTTCTTTTTTTTTCCCCTGGAACGATTTTTTCAGATGAAAGATTTTTTATAAATGTGTGTAGAAACTTTATTTAATAGTTAGAATAAACTTATGAATAGTTGAAGTTTTAACCTTTTGCGGATATATATATGTATATATATATATATATATATATGTATTTAAGCCAGAGACCTCCCGTCATCATTATAGGACTTACAAGTATTCTAGAATCGTGTTTGGAAATACCATTTTCAACTTGTTAAAATTAGACTGACGTATGTTATACATGTTGTTTGTCTATAATCTGTTAGAGGTTCCAGCTCACATGTTTTTAATCACTATGTGAATTAAATGCTTAGAATTACTTCAGAACTATTTTTTCTAGTAAGTTCCAGCAGTTTTCTTCTTTTTTGGAAATACTGCGTTCTCAAAAGTTATTCACAAATTTCAGGAGGGCATTATCTCCACAAACAAACCAAGAAGAGCATCGGTCCAGCAGGGTTCCAGCTGGACCGATTCTCTTAAACCCGCTTTTAGTGATAGCTTGCCAATTTCCCACGCGAAACGAAATCAGACAGTATTTATCAGACGTTACTATGCTCGATGAGACTAAACTGATCTGAGTTCTAATGAAGATTATTATGTAAAATATGAATTGCTAGTAAAAACTCAGTTCCGATTTCCTAAAAATTTAACCATCTATTTATTGACAGTTTTTGTTTTGGATCGTAAAAAACCAAAGAGAAAATTTCAAATAAAATATTTTTCATGGTTCGTTTCTATAGCGTATATTTCACTCCATGAACCTGTGATTATTTTTCACTAAACTATAATTCAACAAAGAAAACTGATGTACCGATTGGCGGCGAACCTGTTCGTTCTTGTACTTATAAAAAGTTTCTTATCTCTACAAGTAGTTTTCCAAAATACATTTGCTTAGATTCTCGTAACAAGATCTTCCGAGTTTTCACTAACTTTTGCTACATTTTTATTTACTAAACCAAATGTATTAGTTATTTTTTTAAATTGCACTATTCGAGCATAATTTGTTTTCAAAGCAGTTAAATTTGTTTAAGCAATCCATCTCGGTTGAATTTGTTACTCACTTGCAGTGTATGTTTACGCAATTGGCCATTTTAGTTTTCGTTTATTATCATTTATACTAAATTTGGGAATTAATTAATTGCCTAATATAATTTTCGTTTTCAATCTACCTATTTTTCTATTTACCTTTTTTATCTCGTACATTTTGGCCGCAAGTATTCAGCTGTTTTATTTCTTTTATTTTCGTAACTTACAATTTACTAGGCGCAAGCTTTTGTTGTCGAAGATCCTTTAGAACACATTTTTTTTTGAATCAGTATGAAATTTGATAGATAGCCTGTGATATGTTTTATGCAACGGCTCCCCGTCGGAGGTACTTTTTTGTCTCTTTCATAGGGGAAGCAAAGAATTCTTTGGGCTGTTAATAAATGTTAGGATTTTTCAATACATATTTAGAAGTTCATTATTTTTATTCGTAATAAGTACTGAATGTTTTGATAATATTTTGCCAATTGTCCTGTTATTACCTCCAAACTGTGTTTTATTGAGGTAGTCCTGAAGTGGTAACAATGCCTAACCGTCTATTTTTAGAGTAATTTAAATGTGTTTCTCGTTATAATACAATCAAGGAAATTCATTCTGGACTGAATTACGCATGCGTTTTTACGATGATCACTAAATGATTTGACGATTGTGAAGATTGAACTGAATCTCCCAATAACACTTAGAATGATACAGCTTCAGAATGAAAATGTAGCATTACGCTTTGAGGATCTCGCTGCCGTCAATTATCGGAACTCCAAGGCCACAAAAGAGAAAAAATACGTCTGATAAATTTTCAAACAGCGCAGATTGATGGCACTTTACCAAGATACAAATGGGATCTTCACTATACAAATGATACATATGGATGATGATGCAAATGGATCCTCACTGTGTACTAACATCCGGTGAATAACTTCGGAATTCCATTGCTAAAATCACACAATCTTGATTATGGAACAATTGCTTTTGAAAGACGTTTTTAAATTTTTCTGTGGATTCTGGCTGCACCAACAGTTTTATTATTTTCTTAAGTTATTTTATTGTTGTTTTGAAAATGTCATCACTATTTTATTTTTTAGAAACATCTATATGTTGAATTTTTGCGTCGATCAAAGTTTAATGCATTATTAATTTATATTTATGCATTATAATAGCATAAAATTGTTGATCAGCATGTGTTGTTATTTTGACAGCCATGACTTTAGTAGGTCTTAGTATTTTTGAATAATTTTACGCTGAAATTATTTTTTTAAAGGCTATTATTCATTCACTTTAAATCTTGTGTTTTTAAAGCCTATATGTGTGTGTGTTTTTTTAAAGTTAAGTTGTATTTTAAAACTACCATTTTAACTTTGAGAATGATTGCTTGCTGATTTTAACATGACCTAAATCCTTATGGGACTTTAACGAAATTTAATGAATGTACACAATTTTAGTTATTGGTATTTTAAAACGTTTTATTGCTAATTACTTACTTTCACGCTTATTACAATCCCTTCCGTAACAATTCTATATGATAAAATAAATATCATTATTCCAATTTGAAGTATTGTATTTGTGTGAACTTTATTATACTTAAGAGCAAATTCCGAGTAACTTTTAAAGATAAATTGTAAAAATTGTTACACGTTCTCCCAAAGCAATTCCGTATGAAATTGTATATTCAACCTAAACTTTCGAGTTTTTCTTTCCAATTATCCACTAGGAAAACCAATATTTATTAAGACTAATTGAAAATATTGCTTTAAAAATAAAAAATAAAATACCACTGTGAGTCACGGTATAGAAATTTCAGGAAAAAATCCATTACGGAATAAGGAAAAAAAGATATTTTCTTCTTCATTCGCTTTTAGCAAATTGATAAGCTTCTCAGGATCAGACCAATAAGTACAAGCGTAGAATAGTACTTGATGAAAGAAATGAAATTTTTCTGTGGAGTCAACAAATGTAATTTATGCGCCAAAAGGAAGAATATGTTTCGATGAATTGAATTTCTCAGAAGTTTCAATGAATTTCTTCAAATAGTATTTGGGTTTAGATTTATTTACAGGGGAAGAAAAAATTCCAGAAAATTGCATTATAAAAAATGATTGCTAGGATTGTTAAGAGAAATCCATCCCCCTGCTCCTTTTTCTTGAAATATCAGTTTTGATGTAAGTACAAAGATAAAACAACGTAAAAAAGCACAAATTCAGAATAAAAAGTAACGCAAATAGCTATTTCGAAGCTACAATGGAGCCTCTTCATCAGTGCAAAAAAGAAACGCTCAACACGCAGCTAGAAAGCTGAGAGTGAACAGGCAAGAACCAGAGAGACAACCGGTATTTATACCAAATGTATCGGATTAGCGATTGACCAATCCGATCGATTTCTATTAAAAAATTAATAGAAATCGATTCCGGTGATCTATTAAAAAATAAGATCGACCCACAAAAAAAAAAAAAAAAAAAGAAAGACAGAAAGAAAAGGAAAAAAGAAAGAAAGAAATCACTCGCGTTATTTATTTCATTTAGATAAGCCTAAAATGGAATCCTTAAAAGTCGTTTCCCGACACACACAACATTCGTTTAAAACCAACGATACCAATAAGAACGAACAAATACAAGAAGAGAGAAATATTATTTGTATTATTTTAATAACCGAGAATCTCTCTCTCTCTCTTAATGAAAATCTTATTTTTTGTAAGGATTCCAGGACCTAATGTCCTCCGCAAATAAAGATTACTTTTCTTCGAAGCTGTGATTTACAACTCAACCCAGAAAAAGTTATCCATTCTCACAACTACCCAATTTCCTGGTCCTACCAAAATTTAGTTGACATCATAGTGAAGAAATGCTTTCCCCATGATATTTAAATAAATGTCCTAACTGTCCGAAAAGCTTCACGAACTAAATTAAAAGAAGTGAAAAAATGTCCAGTCACAAGAAAGTTGAGAAGTCACGCTACTCAAGCGTTTTAAAATGAGAAAACTTTTTCCTCCGAACTTGCATTTGAACTTCCTTGCTGAAATGGAGCAGAAAAAGTTTTCTCACATTCACATTCCTTGAAGATTTGTTTGAAATAAATTACCACTTTCACAAATTTCTCATCTATATTCTTCAGTGATGCATACGCTTTCAACGCTAAAAATGTAAAGTTCTCAGAAATAAAACAGAAAAAAATGTAAATTCCTAACAGTAAAACAAACACAATCAAATGTTTATTATTTTCCTAACCTTTGTCAGTTTCACTTCAACAAAACTCCGCAGTTTCTCGTTTTTGAAAAATTTAATTAATTGATTTATGTTGCTTTAATTAAGTATCAAATATTAATTAGAATTTTATGGTTCAATACCGTACGGGTTTTTAATTTTCACGGGGCATATTTATTATTTCCTTTTTTAATAGTTAAATTGATACGTACAGTTTTACCTGTTATGCATTTTTTTAAAGCTATGGTTTGTGAATAAAATTTCGTAAAAGTTATGTGAAATGCAAATGGAGAATCATTGAGGAAGTCGAAGAAATAAAGTGAGAATTCAGGACTGAGTTAGAAAGTATTTGTAGTAGAAGATTTATTAAAAAGTAATTGCAGTAATATTATTAAAAGAAACTTTTTTCTTTCAAATTAAAAGTTTTTGTAATAAAGAATGGCGGTAGCTACATTACAAATACTGACACTTACTGAAACATCTATGCTAGTGTAAAGTACGGATAAATAGTAAGAAAGGAGAAACTTCCTAAATAAATTAAATCTTATTCTCCTCGTCAGAAAGGGTAAATTGCAATAACAATAACGAGATGGAATGTAAAAGAAATAAATACATAACATAAAAGTCCCAGAGTGAAAAAAAAAACAACAGCATTTTAAATAAATGAATCTCCTAGTTTGTGGCGAATCCCTGCAGTAAAGTTAGGGTTTTAGAGATTGTTGATAGAGATAATTAGAACGTTTAACATTTGGTTCTCTGGTAGTTTCACCAAATGTTCTAAATATTTCCAATTTGACAATGGGTTTGGCATCTCATTTTCGGCATCAAGTTTGCTATTAACGTGGCGATATAACTCTGAGTTTTTGCCAAATAAATTGCCAATTCATGATCATTATGGCTGCATTGTTTAATTTTTTTGTTCTGATTATTAATTTTGAAGGAGAAACGCGAAAACTGTTAAAAATGATTTCATTTTTAATATTTTTATTTCATTCTTATTTGCTTATCTAGTTATTTTCGCACTTTCCGTAATGAAATATAAATTGATAATTCTCTGATGAAAAAAGAGAGAGAAGAAACAAAGTATATTTCGTATTAATAAAAGCATTTAGTTTAAGAACTTTCTTGTACCTTTGCATTGTCCTTAACCGTTTTTTGTGACTACTGGCGTCACTAAGGAAGTCGAGTAGCAGTAAAATTTTAAATTAAATGCACAAGCCAGCAATGCGTTGTCGAAAAAGTTGCCGCTAAATTTCATCATGTTTTTAGTAAGGACAATCCTTTTAGGAAAATAGTAGAGTCATGTTATTCCGAACCCCGCTATTCCGAAAATCGACCTTTTTCGAGCAGGATACAAATAAAAAATACCTTTTCTTGAACATAAAAAAAAAGAAATTAAAAAGAAGTTCGTTAAAAAAACGTGCATTTACGTTATACAAAGAAGTTAAATGGAGACGTACATAGAGCATATAGGCTCTAAGCTTATAAGCTTGATGAAAACGCTTGGAATGAAGCGGATTGACTCCTAATTGGAATGAAAAAGCTGGTTACTTACAGTACATGTCGGCTCCATTCCACAATTTTGTAAAGTCATTTTTATTCCCACAAAAAGCAAACACTGGTCCGCCCACTCCGAATTCCGGCCAAACCGAGCGGTATTCGGTCCCAAATAGTTCGGAACCGCTGGCCCCTCTGATATGCTCCAAGAGACTTGCGTGATTTTAGGAGAATGAAATACAACTTATCAAATAATTAGATGTGTAAATTTATTTGCAGTTGCTTCTAAATACTCCTGGAGTTAACAGTAAAATATTTACTGACAATTATTCAGTACACATTACAAGGACTCGATTCTGTAACGTTTCATTTAGGTATCTTCATTCTACGTAAATAAGTCATTTTCATATCCGAAAAGTAATTTTATTGAAAAGTATTTTATTGTAATCATTAGTATTGGTGAAAAGTTGTAGTTCTTTACCTCCTCGTAGATATCGTAAAACTGAACAAAATTTTAAATATGTAGCTCTATCTTTGAAACAACTATCAATAGTTGCAGTTTTTTAACTCTGTAAATACTCAATTAGCTTTTCTTAAAATGGTGTAAAATCCATTCCGTCTATATGAATGCATCGAAAATCAGTGAGTGGAAGTTAAGCAAGTCCTTTTGACAGAAAATTGTTATACTAAAATCACAATGTTAAAACTTAGAAGCATACCCATAAGGAAATAATAATAGCAAGAAGTTCCGTCTAAGATTATACGAGCCTACGATTCCGTCCACTTCCAACTTCAAATTTATAATCTAGCTATCTCTCTCTCTCTCTCTCTCTCTCTCTCTCTTTAGTTCTTAATTGCAACAAATATACCCTTTTCAACGGTTAATACACATTCATTCATTCGTTCATTTATTTACTCAGTCCTGTATTTATACACCTCATTTAATTATTTTTTCATTAATTCACTCATTTATTCATTCATTTATTCACACAATTATTCATTTATTTATTCACTCATTCATCTATTCATTCTTTCACTCATTCATTTATTCATTCATTCATTGAGAACTATTCTTAAAAATCCCGATCAAAAATTTCATCGGAGAATAGGCTCGTTTAGTTCTTATTGAACTTCGTACCTGTACATGTTCTACAATCTAACATCTTTCCGGTAAAGATTGTTTCAAGCAAATTCGTCGGTTAGATCCATCGGTTAGGGAAGAATATTGTCTTTATCGCCTTTTGTGTGAAACCAACCAAAAACAACGTTTAGTAAAATTGTCCAAATTTCGAGAAATGTAAAATATTTTCACTACATTTTGTCAGTTTTCCTAAAAATAGCATTACACTTGGTTCAAAACTCTGAGTGTTTTGAACAAATAACGCCCAAAACGTTTTTGAGTTTTAGAAAGTGAGTTTTGAGTTCTATACGAAATTTCTTGTTATGGCTGAAATAAAGAAAAGAAAATTTTACGCTAAATTACAGCAAATTAGCACTGAAGTATTTCAGTACACCAGCATCAGTTGAATCATCAGCGAAAGTGAAAGACTATTTATCTTACGAGAGAATGCAATATGAACCTGGAAGAAGTAGGGTATGGCCTGATCAAGTCGAAATGCTTATGTTTTTGCATTTCAATTTAAGACTACAGGGATTTGATTGATACTAATAGTATGTGTATGTCAGCCTATTAGCCAATATTAAGGCTTTAAAAACATTTTCAACCAGTGTTTTCTAAATTCCTTTGTGAACAAAAATTGGTTTCGAATAAATTCCTCTGCGTTGTTAACTTTTCTTAAACGTGCATCTAATCCACCCTGATTTTCGATGCCGAAAGACCTAAACTCAAAAACTAAAAAAATTTTCAATCTTTTATGCATCTCGACTTTCTTCCTAAAATTCTTTAAAAGGAAAATTATTTTCCAAATTCAGAATCCGAGACGAACTGATATCTTCTTCACGAATCTTTTTTTATGGCAAATCCATATTTTTCCCCGTAAGAAAGTAGGAATATGAAACGGAAAAAAACTGCGAGAGAAAATGTTTCCGGTTTTTTGTGGAAATCTAAAAACAAATTTACTGGGGTACTAAAAACAAATTTACCAAGGGTGCAAAGTATGAGTGGTAAAAAAAGAAATAATAAGTTTCCGAAAAAAACCTCTCTTGTGAACGTAATGGCAATGAAAAAGGATGCAATGTATAAGTAAATAAATTCTAAGACTTTAAATACTCTTATTTTAGCTTATTTACAGCTTTATCAATATTATCTCGCTTTTTTTTTGTACTGATATAATAAACAAAAGTTACTTCCTGTGAAAGCTTTTTTACATGAAAAACGTGAAAACTGATTTTGACATGTGCGATTTATCCTGATTAAGTAAATACAAAGTACTGAATTATATCGAATAAATTTTTCTCTTGTTAGTACTTCCTTTAGTAATTTTTAAAAAACGCGCAATGTATCAGGCGCCGTTGTTTCTTTTATTTTTACGAAATCTTCAACGGATTAGGATACTTAACTTCGTAATGTTACTTTGCATGTTTTAATGGTTTTATTTCTTTTTAGAGTTACTGCATTTCCTTTAGAAGTTACTGAAAAATTGGTATTGTAAATGTCACGTGTTCGAAAAACCAATTCTTTTACGAAACTAAACCATCGGAAAGTCTAATAACGCTCCATATCAAATTTATCCATTTTTTTCCGTCTGTGAACTAACAAAACTTTTGAAATATGCAAACAATCCTTTAAATTTTAGAATTAAGGTAAAAAATTCCAGAAATAATCTTTAAAACTTTATTTATTTATTTTTAATTTTTTGCTATTAAAAACTTATGGTTTTTTTTAAAAATTAGGTTGTATCAGCTTCTAAAAATAGACAGCACGATACTTAATTGCGTAAGCTTATATTAGTAATTGATTTTGCTGTTGATACTGATGACTTGTGATTTTGACGACTTAAAAAAACAAATGACTCTGGAACTTCTGAAGAAAATCTTAAAGCTAATGATTAGTACATTAAAACAGAAATTACTTTGTAGCTTAGAAGACGAAAAATCCATTAGTTAAAAAAATCAATTACGCAGCATATTTTCATAGCCCTATATTTTGAAGTTGGTTTATTTTAGATATTTTTGTTTTAGAAAAGATCTTTAATAAATTATAAGATTAAAGTTCATCACTCGTAACAAGAACTTTTGATACTATAAAATGAAAATCAAAATTTCACAAAGATAAATTCAGCACGAGAATTTTTTTTCCATTGTGGAATAAAGATATCAGTTAATGTTAGAAGCAAAAAAGAGAACAAGACTTGATACTAGAACAACGGAACGCGCATTTCTATTGCAGAACGTATTTTCAAAAACTCGGTTCCCACAATCGAAAGTGAAGCAGCAATGGTCACCGTGGTCAGTGCTTGAGAAGATGACGAATTCTCGCGACCGATTACTTTGGGACTGTGTATGCTAATGGGAGGTAGTACACGCAAAATCCCTCACGACTCCAATGTCCTCCAATTTTGAGATGATGGAGTGCCAACCTAGGTGACGGTTTCTTATCTGGAAGCTGGTTTAAAATTAGAAGTCCCTTCGGAGCGAAGTTGTAATTGAACCCTAGCGGTTACTCATTAACCACTTAACGATCGGGTAGTTTTCAAGAAAACGGTCATAAATGTGCCTATTTTTTTATCCCTGAAAATTATATAAAAATATGTGTATGAACATTATATATATATATATTCATTTTTTATTTGTTTTTAGCTTGAAATTTTAAGCACTCAAGCCCGGAAATATCACGGGAGCGAGAAATAGAAGTCGAAAGCTCAGCCCGTCGTTAAAACGGGAGCGAGAAGTAAGGGGTTTAGTATACGGAAGCCGCTCCCTAGTTTGCATTAGTTCCTAGTCACCCTGTGATTTGGATTTCCAAGTGGCAATAACAACAACAACAGCATTTTCAAAACACCACACCTTATACCGTTTACTTCTTAGATTCTGTAAAAATTAAATCTTTATGAAAATTAGAATGTATCTATTTTGTAAAGAACTCCTAACATTATAAAATGAAACACAAAATTCCATAAAGCTACATTCAGCCCTAATGATACTTTACTTTTCTCAAAGCGAAAAAAAATAGTTTAGAATATGAGCAACAGCGGAATTGGCATCTAGGCTGTACAGAATGCATTTTTATAATATTGCATTTTGAACAATTAGTTTTGTCTTCCGGTGCTTTCACACCGACAATATTCTTGTATTTTCTTATCTGCGCAAGCGCAGTGCACATTTTTGAAGGCAAAAGTATGCTCTGCGGTTGCGCAGATCAGAAAAGACATGAATATTGTCCTTGTCATCTTTACGGTGAAAGCAACTTTATATTTTGAAGGAAAAAAATCAATAGTAATATACATGGCAATTAGAGTTCATCGGTTTTATTAAGATCTGATGATACAATAAAATAAAAGAAGATATTTCATATTGATGAAAATCATCGTAAACTATAACATCTTTTTATTTCTCATTGTGAAAAATAAAAATTTATATTAGAAGCTAAAAAATGAATGAAAAGTAAAAATGGGTTTAGAAACTCTATTCAAATGATGTACTACTTTGCAAGTTGAAGAAACAATGAGGTATTTTAGATGAGAACTAAATAACAAAGTGTTTTCAACAAGACGTATAGCTTAATTACTCAATGATTTATAGAGTGAACTTTACTTACATTTAATTTAAGAAAGTTTCAAACAAGTTTAAGAGAAATCACTGTTATTTATTTTCAACTCGACTCTCAAGACAAGTTCATATTCTCACATGGAGTACCGCCGTCATTTAATTACTTTTCTCAAAAGTTTTGAAAAACTTTCGTCCAAGTTTCTGGTATTTTCGCTCTCCATGTGGCAAAAAGAAAATTGTGTTATTAAGGCCAAGTGTAGTCAGAAAATATACGCAAGTAGTTAGTGAAAATATTTTGATTTAGTTAATCATTTTGTAAAACTTTTTTTTCAATTAATGATAGCTGAAAGATGCACTACTTACAATCTTTATATTGTTAAGCTAACACAATTAAATAAGTAATAGAGTAAAATTTCATTAAAAATCATATAGCTGCATTTATTTGAAGCTTATTTTTTACCCAATTATGGGAACTCATTTTCCAGTCTCTGATTGGATATTTATGTAATTATATAGGCGTATAATTTGTCATTTTCTTTAAGATTTATTCATGGACACTGAAGCAGAAGTTCCATGCAGTTTTAAAAAACATCTTAGCAATTTTCATCGTGTCTTTATGCCAGGGATGGGGAAGTTTTGCACCAAACATTTGCACTGAAATAGCACTAAAACTTGGCAGTGCAATTTTCGTTGTAAATTTTTATCTCTATACCAAGAGCGGAGAAGTTTTTTGCACTGAAAGGGCACATTTGGCAGTTGTGCAAAAGGCAAACCGATGCGAATCTTAAGCGTGATTGTTTGGCATTTATTATTATTTTTTTAATATACCAAAAGAACTATTCAAAACATTTTAACTTTATTGTGTGATTTTACACCCAATAAGGTCCCCTCTTCTGCATTGACAGTGGGGTTTCTTTTAAGTTCAAAACACATGTCGTGTATACTACCCTTCTTGATGTATGTGCCTTTTGTAAGCTTTTTAAGGTAACGAAGCTCACATGCTGCCTTAAAGTTGAAGGTTCCTCATTTTTGCGCTGAGAATATATTCGTTTAAAGTCTGCAATAAGATTCAATACAGTCCTCCACTCCATAATTACACCAAAAAGAAAAAGAAGAGACAAAAGAGTTTTACTACTGTAAAATACGCATTGTGAGTTATTTTACAAAAAGCAAAGCTCTAACATAAGTAAAATTAAATTAAATATTGTTTTGATTTTCTAAATTTTCACTTTTCTCTTTATATATGACTTGCGGTACCCGCAACAGCGTTGCCCGTGCAATGCTAAAATAGCGGTGCCTACGGCGCAAGTTGTTTTTTGTCAAAAGCAAGCCACCGAAGGCGACCTTTTAAGTTACTTCTGAGGCGATAAAAACTTATTTCAGCCAGTCTTTTTCCACAAATGTAGATCTACCTTGACAGGTATAAATTGTTTTCAATCTATCACTAATAACCTAAATTTATTGATCTATATTTGTAATTTGTATCATGTGACATATTTATCTTTATTACATCATAAAAACTTTTACATAGCTTTTTTTTTTAACTCTGACTCTGAAATGAGAAATAAATAATTAAATAATAATTTGTTTATTACATTATATGAGGAAAAGAACTTGAAATTTAAAGATGTTGTATGCATTTAAATTCGGTTTCTTTGCTAGCCCGAAACGCATGTATGCATTATATTTTGCAATATGCAAACCACGTAGTTGCTCCTTTCATATTACGTTTCGTTAAAAAATATGTTTATCACTTAACACTTGATTTTTCAACTTATGCAACAGCATTTTTTAATTATTTACTGTTAAATCACTAATTTCGGGATGTCTTACCTTTACTTAAATCAAAATATACGTATAGTAATTTCAAGTGTACCAATAATAAAGCGTCCTGTTTTATTAAAAGATTTATGAGATTATCTTTTTTAATCAGTTTTCATGTACGCTTTTAAAAGAAAATAATAACCAAAAGAACGTTAGAGCTTTCATTATTTTGACTTATTCCATTTACACATAAAATGATTCCGAGGGCGCTGTTTTAGTTACATGATATTTGATCAGTTTTATTAGTGTTTATTAGGAAACAATCCTTTATCCTCTCTTAAACCGTACAGTTGCATTTCATTCAATTATATTTTCGCAAATAAATAGATGATAGGACAGCTTTTACTTCTAATTAGGGATCAGTTTTTCATGAAAATAATCATAAAAATTTCTTTGCAACAAAAGAGCAATTTCATTTACGAATTCCATTCTATTTGGGATCATTTGTTTCGTAAACCTTTTATTCTTAGGCTTTTAAAAACCTTTCAGCCCCTAGGCGCCATTTGGTATCGTAACCATTATTTATCTTTTTTTTCTTCGAGTCTTTAAGCTGCTTCTGATACAAAATGAACAACATTAAACTTTAGCATTTGATACATTTAAAATGGTTTGGGACACAACAGATTAAATCGAAAGTTTCTGTTCAAAGTCTTTAATTTCTTAACATTTTTCCACCAATAAAATAAACCACAAGTAACAGCAGTCTGAAAAATTGCATAAATTATCAAAAACAATGAAACTGTAGAACAAAACGGTTATTGAATTACTTTTGTTTGGACATTAATAATATCTTAAAGTATACAGTAGTATGCCATAATAATAACAATACATATTTTCTACACGTCACCTAGTTTATAACTAATCCTTTTAACTAATCCTGTTCAAAGTCTTTAATTTCTTAACATTTTTCACCAATAAAATAAACCACAAGTAACAGCAGTCTGAAAAATTGCATAAATTACCAAAACAAATGAAACTGTAGAACAAACTGGTTGATGAATTACTTTTGTTTGGACATTAATAATATCTGAAAGTATACAGTAGTATGCTATAATAATAATAATGCATATTTTCTACACGTCACCTTGTTTATAACTAATAATTTCAAAGACGAAAAATACTATTGTTGCTGCTTTTTAATCACCTTTCGCACTATATTATTTGTAGGCTGTAGTGTTCGGCAGTAGTTAACTAGAAGTAGTTAACTACTAGTGGCAACTACTAGTTGTTACTACTTTTATTTTGAACTAGTTAACTATTAGTTAAACTACTTTATTTCCAACTACTAGTTACAACTACTTTCAAAATTCCAACTACATTAAAAAATAAAAAAAATTATGATTTTTTTGAAAAAAAAAACTATTTTTTAAATTTTTAGCTTATGAATATTACTCATACAAATGTATTTTTTTTATATTATGTAATGAAATTCGCTGGTTGTCAGACTACTATGCCATTAAACGTGTCGTAGATATAGGTCTGATAAAGGTGAATAAATGCAAAGAGTTTTTGAAGCTTGAAGTCATAACGAAAGTAGAAATGTCTTTCCTAACATCTTATTTGAGGGTTACGAAGCCTCTTCAAAATGCCATGAACCTTTTGGAGAAGGAAGAATACTTCTATATAAGAGACTTAATTCCCATGGTCATCAAAAAGTGCCTGGGATCAAAAAGTGCCTGGAGAGAAAGTCATCTCAAACAGAGGAGACCCTCTGCCTCCCATTAATAAAGGCTCTTCTAGCTGGACTCGAAAACAGATTTTAGGAAGTTCTGACATCGAAGGAATACCGCTTGGCTTCACTTTTATCGCCAAAATATAAGTATTATGTTTTACCGGAATGCAACCTCTCGGCTATAAAGCAACAGTTAAAAAATTTTCGGACATTCAAAGTGCTGCAGAACAAATAAGAGTAGCCTCTCAAGAACAGGACGGTTATCTGTTCTGTTATTTATCAGAGGCGAGAGACACTTCACCAGCTATTCAACAGTTAAAAAGTGAAATTTCAAAGGAAATTGATTCATAGTTGCATTGTGAGGACACACCCCTCACCATGCTTCATTGATTTCCGACTTTAAAAAAGCTTTTTTGTTTTATAACTGTTCTCTACCAAGTAGCGCAGCCGTAGAGCGATTACTTTCTGCTGCTGGACAAATTCTTGTCCCAAAAAGATGTAGGCTGGGAGACAAAAAATTTGAAAAATTTCCATTTTTTAAAAACATAAATTCTTAACTTTATTAAACAAAAACATATATAACAAGAAGTTCCGTCTAGAACTAAACGAGCCTACTTTCCCGTATACACCAGCTTCAAATTTATAATCTAGCTATCTCTCTCTCTTTCTCGTTTAGCTTTAGTTCTTAATTGCTTCAAATATGCCTTTTTCAACGGTTAATACAGATTCGTTCAATCATTCATTTATTCAGTCATTCATGTATTTATTCACTCATTTATTCATTCATTATTTTGTTTAATCATTTAATCTTTCATTAATTCAAAAATATTCTTGAAAATCCCGATCAAAAAATTTCATAAGCAAATAGGCTCGTTAGTTCTGGATGAACTTTTTATGTGTACATGTTTTACGTCATAAGAGCTTTCTAATAAAGTTTGTTCCAAGCAAATCGGCCCGTTAGATCAGGATTTATATAGGATTGAAATTTCCCCGTAGGCACTATGTTAATTTTTTTTTTGAACTGTTCAAAAATGAACAAAAATTGTTCAAATCAATATTTCACGCCAAGAACTTCTTCCAGTGAGCTTGTTCATTGGAACTTGGATCTTGTACCCAGAGTTTACATAATTTGCTTCATTTTCGCCCATAGGCGCTAATGTTAAAATTTTTTGAACTGTTCAAAATTGAACAAAAAATTGTTCAAATCAAAAAGTAAAATATAGAAATGAGATGTCCTCGCCGAGATCTTTCGAATGCAAAAAGAATTTTTCCAATCGGACAATTCGCTCAAAAGTTATTAGGGGGGGACAGACCGACAGACCGACAGACCGACCGACAGACCGACAGACACACTTTTTCCCCATCTCAATACCCTACTTTCAAATTTTTTATTTTTCAATCTTTATTTAATTACTTCACTTATTTTTGACTTATCTTGATTTTTAACGATATTTTCACGATACATTAAGCCTTCTTTCATGCTTTATTATTATTTTTTTTTACTTTTACGGGAAAGTAGGCTAAAAATTAATGTTTAAATTTAGAGAAAAAGGTTTTGTCTTTATTCATATTCTATTTATATATTAATTGTTCAGTGCTATTTAGAAATATCCCATCTTTGAATGTTTTACGGGAATTTCTTTAAAATTGTTTTAATGATTAAAAATAATTTTGAGTTTAATTATTAGGGTTAAATGTTTAAGAACAAGCTAAAAAATGGAAATTCAAATAAATTATAAACTAGTTAACCACTAGTAACTAGTAGTTACAACTAGCCTCAGAAAAATGTAGTTAACTACTAGTTTCAACTGGTTTTGTTTAGACTCGTTAGTAGTTGGTAGTTGGTAGTTAACTACCTTTTGACGAGTAGTTGCCGAACACTAGTAGCTGCTATTGTAATAGAATTAAAATACTGGAAGCAGTTATTATTATTATTATTTTTTTTTTTTTTTTGTAATTGCTATTCAAAATTTTTCCCATTAAAAGTACTTCCTAAAATCCATTGAAATTGTTATAAAAGCATATTTTGAGCTCATAATTTAGAAACTATTGTTTCCTTGTCTTTCAATAAAATGCAAATTATCTCTCGAAACCCTAACAGATTTTTAAGAAAAATTCAGCATCATTTGAAGCTGAGAAAAAGAGCAGTTAACATAATGTAAATAACCTCCCTTTTAAAATCTAATGACTTAATATCTTTAAATAGATGATTTTAAGAAGAGTAATAGATTTAGAGAATTTCTAGCTGCAGCAGAAGCTTAATTCAGGAGTCCTCCTTCTAGAATTCCTCACTAGCTTCCCCCAGAACTTTTTATTTTCAAAAATGTATGGAAAGTTCAGCCATATATTTTTGAACGCAAGTGTAGAAGTTCCATGGCACACGATTTGATACTAACTTTTCTTGCGAAAGTAATTCATTCCTGTTTCTCAATTATAACTTGGAAAGTTTTTATTTTAAAACGAGTGTTCCGTTCTATGCTTTATATAATCAATCATTTCAGAAATCTGATTTCTTGTGCTGCAGTAAAAATATGCATTCTTATCTATTTCAGGAAATATGTTTCGTCAATTTTATTTACTAAAATTATAGTTTAATTATTTATATGTAAAATGCAAAAAAATAAATAATTTGAAGTTCATAAACAAATTAAAATAATCAATACTCATAGATATTGTAGTGAAATTGAACTGCAAATATTTGAAGCAATAATGATTTTAGGAACATTTTTCAGAAATAAATTCATTAAGAAGCTAGGAAACACTGTCAATCTAACTTTGTCACTTGCTAAAATGAACAAATTATAAAACTGTAACCGTCAATAAAAGTACTCGATAAAAAACTGGATGCAAAGGGGGTTGGAGGATAGAGCACAATCTCTTTTTTACAACCGCAGGGGAAACAGGCATTCACATTTTTATATTCAAAGGAAGAGTATGTTAACAGCGTAATAAAAACAACATCCAGTTTCTAAAATATGCTTCAGTTTAAAATAAATTTGCATTCAAAAGCTGGAGAAAATTCTTCTACTTACTCAAAGAAAGAATAATTTAATCGCGCTTAAAGAACGGAAAAGCCGATAAACGGAAGAAGAATTCCCCCCCCTGCTTTTATTAATTTGCATTTGGTTGACCCGAAGCCTAAAGTGTTTCTTGTGTTGCAGTAAATTTTGCTTTAATCACGGTTTAAATTCCAGCATTACTTATATTAATTAGGGATGTAACGAATAGTGATTTGGCCGAATAGCCGAATACCGAATATTCGGCCACTTCTCTCAGGCCGAAGCCGAATATTCGGCCATTTCTTTTAGGCCGAATAGGCCGAAGCCTATTCGGCCTAGAAGAAACAGCCGATGTCTTAGGCCGAATACCGAATATTCGGCTGCCGAATATTAAAATTTCCAAAAAATCGTTGTAATAGAAAGTATTTGACAAATTTGAAATTATTCACAATGTCAACCACCAATTACACACAATTTATGATGTATGATTTAATTCTGTTTGTTAAAAATTAAAAACTATTTAAAATTAATCTATTTTGTTTATTGTTTTGAATGTAATAAAACTAAGAATTTCACCCACAGATGCAATGGAAATGACAGGTTTTATGGTAGTAAGCATTAGCATTATTTTACTAATTATTTAATTTAAATGAAAGAACTACTATTGCTTAGTGAACTTTCACAATCTCAAAACTGTTTTATGAAGATATTTTAGAAGTTATAAAAGTTAATATTTTTATTTTATGGGAATTTTAAATACCTATCTTTAAACGATCTGTTAAAATTTAATACACTTAACCGGAATATATTTTTATTTTCAAAAAACCCAATAACTTATGCTATCTAAATATTCATGATATATTCTAGGCTTTTCACATTTCTCTCTGAACCAATATTCACAATAAATCAGTCTACCCAAACAAAGTCTGACTTCCACTTTGTTAATAATAACAAAATTAATTTTCCATATATCATAATTAACTCTTGCCGGCTTTGGGAGCAAATGATAAATATAAAATACAATATTACAACTTTAAAATCTGTTTTTGCTCAGTCAAGCCTAAAACTAGGTATAAAAAAGTAGTTTTTTCTAAATTATTTTTATTTTTTAAAACTATAAACTTATGTATTATTTTTCAAAAATTATAATGCAATTTCAAATGTCAAAAATCTACTAATTTCTTCATTTTTTTACATTTTTACTGCAGCAGAACAATTCGGCCAAATAGTCCATCAGTATTCGGCCAGGCCGAATATTGACCTTACTCAGTATTCGGCCAGGCCGAATATTCGGCTTGGTGATGAAAGGATTATTCGGCCAGCCGAATATTCGGCCAAAGAGCCGAATAGGCCGAATACCGAATAGTGGCCTAATATTAATGTATACAATCCTTCATTTGTGCAAGATTAACAATCACTAATTCAAGGAAAGGCTCTAGCAAAACTCTCTCTAAAACGGACAAGCATTTTCCAAATAAAAAATAGTTGATTAATAAGTAAAGCTACGAAAAACTTTCTTATATTTACATTGCATCAATTAGAAATGCGTTGCTTTATCAGAAGTAATTGTTCTTTATCATCTGTCATCCATGAAATTTAGTTAATGTAGCGTTTTCGCATCAAAATTCATATCAACTGCAAAACTTAAGGCGACTAGTTATTTTCCTGTCCGTTTATGAGATCAAAACCTACTCTGCACATTCTAGGCTCATACTCTATTCTCTTGGCATACTTTCAAAAATTAAAATTAAACTCATCACTCAGTAATTTGGCACGAAAGGCAAAAAATCCTGATGCAGTAAAAAGTCGTTTGCTCCTCGTATCGTGCTAAAAATACGTAAACTAAGTATTAAAATTCTACGAATTTTTCTCTTATTCAATTTTGGGTGCGTCTTTATTAAATGCCTTTTAAAAATGACTTTTATTTGAGATAAACAGCTTTCTTAGTTTTTGAATGGAACAATCAACGGTTTAAATCATGGATGTATATTTTGATAACTTATGCAACTTTAGCAATGATCACATAGAAAAATGGTAGTTTTCAACTGCGGAAATAATTCAAAAATTTTATCTTTTTTCCATTTTTATTTATTGCAACAATGAAAAATATAAACCATTGTACGTTCCAGAAATCTAGCTTAACCTTTAAATTCATTCGGTCTAAGGGAACTTATAAAGTCGGCATGCTTGGCGCAGACAGATATTATACACTTTAAATAACTCATACGTCCCATAGTGGACCAGTCGGTAGAAGTTCGGTTCTCACAGAATACCGAAAGCGAAGCAACATTGACTAAGTCAGTGTTTGGGAGGGAGACAACCTCTCGCGGCTGGTTCCTGTGGGCCGTGTACGCTAAAGGGAGCTGGTGCACGTTAAATAGGTCGTGGCTCCAAAGTCCTTCAAGTGAAACAATACCTCTGGAGGTGCCAATCCCAGGTGACGGTCTCTCAGCTGGGAACTGATTCAAAATTGAGAGACCACAAAAATTTGAGGTCAAGTCAGTCTTCAGCCCTCGTATTTCCTCGCTCTGGAAAGAAGTTGCATTTCCCCCTAAGCCAGTAATATCAAAATATATTTCAAAGTTTCGGCGTGTTAACACCTTAACGGTCGGGTAATTTTCAAGAAAACGGTCAGAAAAGTGCCTATTTTTTTATCCCTAAAAATTAGATAAAAATATGTGCATGAACAACGTATATATATTCATTTTTAATTTTTGATTTGTTTTATTTTGAAATTTTAAACACTCCAGCCTGGCAATATCACGGGAGCGAGAAATAGAAGGCGAAACCTCAGCCCGCCATTTTCACGGGAGCGAGAGGGAAGGGGTTAAAAAGCTTCTTTTTCAATTAAAAACGGTTTGCGCTTAGAAATGTTAATCAGCAGCGTCTGAATCTAGACCTCCGCCATAATATTTTTACGAAAGTCTAATTGAAGCAGAAAATCTACCGAAAAATTGAAAATGAAACCAAAAACCGTAATTTGCTACTGCTATTTAGCGTTATGAAAATCGAAATGTTTTCGCATTAAAAATGGGATTCCTTGTACACCCGAATTACGTGTAATGAATGCAGCGTACTTTGAAATTTTTGCTTTACAACAAAACTTTATGCACATAGTCTGCGAATGAGGAAATTGCAATGAATTGCTCAGATACTGCAGTTAGCAAACAATGCATCGCAATTCCATTATTCCATTAGTTTTAACAGGTCTTTCTTTTCGCAAGAAAAAATTAAACTATAATGCCTAACTCATATATGTATTGCTTACACCTACTCTTTTAATTTATAGCTGGTACAAGTAATATAATTTTGGCAAAGTAAATAATAGCGTTCACATTCAGACACCGTAAACCCAACTAATGCAATTAAATTCAGTTTAACATCTGTCAATTTTCCAATTTATCATGCAATATAAAAATTTGTGGAAAACCCCTTACCATTTTTCTCCAATTTGAGAGCTTGCTAAATACGGCTCACTGTACGGTATATATCTCTATGAAAAATATCAATATTCAAATGAAACTTTTACATAAGTTGCTATATAGTTCTCACTACAAAATTATAAAAAAAAATAATTAACATCTTTCGCGCATGCGCAATCACATTTGTTTTAATAAAACTGATCAAATCTCATCGACTTTTTATTACATTTTCCCCACATTTTGGTACCATACTTACTTTTTATTTTGTCAAATTGTCTGCAAGTTTTATGTAATTTGAGATAGAACTTAGCGAGTTATAAGCAAAACACTTGCGAAAAATTTCGAATATTTAAAACAAAAGCCCATATTTTCATGAATATTACTGCTATTCTGACGAAAGCGGGTGTAAGCATTGCGTATATAATTAAAAATGTTTTGCGAAAGTTACAGGACATTTAGATCAGTTTCTGATACAAGGTATTCAAAAGTGTTTTTTTTTTCCTTAATTTTTTGACTGCCCCCTAATTGCCCCTAAGCCTGAATTTTGTTTCTTAAATGTGAGTTTAGGTATGTTCTTTCCATGGTACAAAATAAAGAACAGCATTAATAATAAAATTACACGTTAATTTAAAGCACAAATGAGCAAAAAAATGCAGACATATGTTTCGGGATTGCTTGGAATCCCTTTTTCAATGCGACAGGGAGCTTCTAGATGCAAAACATCCAAATGAAGCAGACAGAACAACAAAAACAAAGCTTATATAGCCTAAGAATTATCTGTAAACCAATGAGAATAAAGGCAGCGTGAAGTGGAAGTAGAAGTAGCAGGAAGACACCAATAAGAGAGCAACAAACGAATCCAGTTGAAAGTACAGGAAGTAAAAAGGAATAACAATAAAAATAAAGCAAAAAAGACGACAGCATGCATAAAAATTGCAAAAATAATAAAATAAAATACAAAGAATAAAATTGAAATAAAAATAAGTACAGAAACTACCAAAACAAAATGCAAAACAAAGTACACATGTAAAGGAGGGGGAGGGGAGGGAGGGGGGAAAGGAGAAAAATAGACACAAAAAAGGAAAACAACAAGAAAACCTAGAAAGAACAACAAATTAAAGAAATTTATGCCAGACCTGTGATAAATAAGGAGTTGAGGAAGAATCATTAACCAAATTAGAACTATTCCTGTTAATATGATAAGCTTCCCAAAAGTCAAGCACTAAAGGGGAAGAACATTTTTGAATAATTTTACCAGAATTGAAGTTAAAAGAGTGGTTGGAACTCCAACAATGTTGAGCAATGCTAGACTTATTTAACTCTTGCTTTCATACATAATCTTTATGCTCATTTAAGAGAATTTTCAGAGCACGTTTTGTCTGCCCAATGTAAGAAAGGCCGCAACGGCAACTAATTTGGTAAATACCCCAAGTGTTAAGTTGATCGACAGGATCCTTAAGAGAAGAGAAGGAAAGTTTGTTACTAGGAGCAAGAATGACTTGAAATTGAAACCTTTTTAGGATTTTAGCAATACGGAAACTGACAGAATGAAAGAATGGTAACACAACCAAATTCTTAATATTAATAGCACGATGGACCAGAGCATTAAAAGCCGAATATTTTTGGTTGGGATATATTGGCTTTTAATGCTCTGGTCCATCGTGCTATTAATATTTGCTCTTCTCCTGAGCTTCTCAAGATTGAACTCAACTATCTGAAAGCTGTAGCTGTTGATAGAGGATTTTCTCACTCTTTAATTGATTCTATTCATAACAAACTTTCTAAGAAAACTTCTGGTCCCAATAATGTGGTTTCTAGAAAGAATTTGGTTGTGTTACCATTCTTTCATTCTGTCAGTTTCCGTATTGCTAAAATCCTAAAAAGGTTTCAATTTCAAGTCGTTTTTGCTCCTAGTAACAAACTTTCCTTCTCTTCTCTTAAGGATCCTGTCGATCAACTTAACACTTGGGGTATTTACCAAATTAGTTGCCGTTGCGGCCTTTCTTACATTGGGCAGACAAAACGTGCTCTGAAAATTCGCTTAAATGAGCATAAAGGTTATGTACGAAAGCAAGAGTTAAATAAGTCTAGCATTGCTCAACATTGTTGGAATTCCAACCACTCTTTTGACTTCAATTCTGGTAAAATTATTCAAAAATGTTCTTCCCCTTTAGAGCTTGACTTTTAGGAAGCTTATCATATTAACAGGAATAGTTCTAATTTGGTTAATGATTCTTCCTCAACTCCTTATTTATCACAGGTCTGGCATAAATTTCTTTAATTTGTTGTTCTTTCTAGGTTTTCTTGTTGTTTTCCTTTTTTGTGTCTATTTTTCTCCTTCCCCCCTCCCTCCCCTCCCCCTCCTTTACATGTGTACTTTGTTTTGCATTTTGTTTTGGTAGTTTCTGTACTTATTTTTATTTCAATTTTATTCTTTGTATTTTATTTTATTATTTTTGCAATTTTTATGCATGCTGTCGTCTTTTTTGCTTTATTTTTATTGTTATTCCTTTTTACTTCCTGTACTTTCAACTGGATTCGTTTGTTGCTCTCTTATTGGTGTCTTCCTGCTACTTCTACTTCCACTTCACGCTGCCTTTATTCTCATTGGTTTACAGATAATTCTTAGGCTATATAAGCTTTGTTTTTCTTGTTCTGTCTGCTTCATTTGGATGTTTTGCATCTAGAAGCTCCCTGTCGCATTGAAAAAGGGATTCCAAGCAATCCCGAAACATATGTCTGCATTTTTTTGCTCATTTGTGCTTTAAATTAACGTGTAATTTTATTATTATTGTTTACTTGCACAAAGTTAAATTATTTTTAAAGAACAGCATGTTTAATATTTCTTCAGAATTTTTTTAAAATGTCTAAAATCCAAAGTGTCCAAATACTTTTTGGTAGATAGTGTATACATAAGATACACCATTTTAGGCTTCTAAAAAAAATTATTAGAAACATTTCAAGATTTTGAAACTTTCTCGTTGTGTTACGCTTTTTCAATCAATTTACCAATATTTTGTGCCTCTTATTAAAAACTATTTTCACTTTCAAAGAAATTTAACCAAATTTATGCTGAAAGATTCAGAACGCTGTTTTAAGAAAACGAAACACGAATTCGTCTTTTGCTAAATCACAATTTTTCTTCCTAATCTAAATTACAGTCGTTTATAAAAAACACAATGTTCTGAGCTTTCCTCCAATACTTAATGAGTGCTTTCTTTTCCTCATTGTAACTTTAAATTATACTCTTCCTCAAATTACAGATCATTTATTTTAAATGTTCCTCTTGCGTATTTCTTATGAAGAGCGATCATTTTGCATATAAATTGACGCTTATCTATTTCAGTGATTTGATAGGGGGAAAAAGTTGAGTGTGGTTTGATAAAGTAAAAGAAAATAAATAAATAAAGGAAGTGAGGGTAACACAATACACATTATCATAACAATGCTCTTGGTCGTTAAAAACATACTTAATGGAAAGAAATGATGAGTTTTATAACCTTCTAGTCCAACTGAAACTTAAATGGTATTCGGGAAAACGAAGTAAGTTAAGCATTACCATAATTGCTAAGTATTCAAAATTTAGGAGCAAACAGAGTACATTAACCTTCCCAGTCTTACCGGTGATACTGTCAGAGGTTTTAACATTTTTCTTTTCAACCAACCATTTATTATTATTTTTATTATTATTATTATTTATAGATATAAAAAGCTTATATGTAGCGGAAAAGGGCTTTTTTTTTCCTTTTTTCCCAGTTACAAGAGTCTGTTTGTTCAATACTTGAAATAAGTTAATAAAGGTTTTTTTTCTGATACTCTAAACTAATTTTACTGCAGAAATATTTTTTCAAGCTCATTTCCCTAAGAAAATGACACAAGTTAGATCGGACTAATTAGGAGGAGTTTTTTGGCGCCTTGTTTCTATGAGTGATAGTTTGTATCTCACATACAATTTTACTTTAAATGTATTTCAAACGTAGTAAAAACAGCGTTAAATGGAACAAGTCAAAGATTAAAGCAGCAGGCCGGAGCCATTTTGATCTTTGGTTCGCGCCATTAAACGTTGTTTTTACTCATTTTGAAAAATGCTACGCGCAAAGTGATTTTGCTCTTCTTGTAAATGTATTAATTCAATGCTGATACGATGTTGAATGTTCATACGTTAAATTTTTTGCCATGTGAAAAGTTTTACAAAATTTACATACATAGCTAATATTACTTCAGAAAAGCATTGAAGTGCTCAATACGGTGAACTACAGTGTTGCATACTTTTACAATATTCAAACATGAGAACTTGAAATTGCCCAACAGGGGTAATTTTTTTTTCGGCTGAAAGTTGCAGTTGTACCCTTCTCAAATTAGTAAAATTACACATTTAGGCAACATGAAACTATTTAATTAGTAAGTAAAATCTAAAAGTAGTTTCTCCTAATTTTACTACAGAAAGTTCACCTTACAGACTGATCTTAGAAATTGGTAAATTAGCGTACTAGCAATTAGAAATTACGTATTACACAACTTACACACAACAGGAACTTTTCTTTTGGGGTTCTCTCTACAAATTAAAAATTTCTCAGAATGCGTCTAATGATAATTTTTATTAATTACATTATTTCAAACAGATTTTTCATTCCTTTTAGAATAACCTTCTGTAAATTTTTAGCACGGGCATCTCTAATATTATTATTATTGCTACGAAATTTAAAGCAAAAATTACGTTTCTGTTCCATGATCATTTTATATTTTTGTTGAGAAAAAAACTGCTTGTTTTCCCAATACCTTACATAATGCAGCAAAAATACTTCTTAATCCAACTCCTATTATTTAAGTTATAATTATTGATATAATAGAAATTTCTTATAGAGACATAATCGTGACTTCTGTTTCACTGTCGACCCATTTAGTTTGTTCGGTTTAATTTGAATTATGCGATTTGTAACGGTGAAAATTTTCTTCCGTGACACTAACTATGTGATAGTGAACACCAGATAAACTTCTCTAGTTCAATACATTTTATACATTTTGTTTTGTTCAAGCCTACTGTAGTATTGCAAGTTGTGTTTAGCAGCATTTACCAATATCTGGGATTTTGTTTCCATGTAACAAGGAACTTCATCAATACACCAGAAAATACACATCTATGAGTTTATACTGTCATAGACCTCATGAACGTTTTGTTCACTTTCCATTCAGTTCAATTTCATTAAACTTTTCTCCACCAGACCCCTACCTGTTAGCCGAGGCCTTAGGATTGCTTACGCACGGGGAGAGGTAGTGGGGTCTACGGATTTTACATGCACATATCCCCAAGTATACATGGTGGTCTTCAGTAGGTATCGAACGCGCGACCTTCCAGGTGGAAGTCCGACGTGCTAACCACTAGGCTACCACGGCCCCAATTTCATTAAACTGTAAAAATGTCTTCCTTAAGAACGGAACTCACAGGCGATATTTTCATTAAACGTGACCTGAAATATGAGGTGCTAAAAAATTCTGACATACTATTTTATGCATGTAAAATAAAGAACTACTATTTTTGTAATTGTTTTAATAAGTCATAGAGTAGTAATAAATTTAGAACGAAATTTGATGGTTGTTAGATTTCTTATAATTGAAAATAGTTTTAAAATAGATGCTTTTTTCGAACTACGACATTATCAGTAAAAATGTTAACTTACACATTTTTTTAGTTATCCCACGTGTTCCTGAAACTTTACATAACAAATTTATGCTTTACTTTTATGATAACTTAAGTACTTTTTTTTTTTTAATTCTTTTTGTAGGTTTTTTGAATTTTTTGTTGTTTTCTCTGCGTTCCTTCAGTTTTTATTATTTTGCTCAAAAAGTATTTGACTTATAAAAAATTCAAAGCATAAAAGTTTTAATTTATAAGCAATGAATCAATTAAAAAAATTTTGAGATTTTACGCTAAATTTTGAAAAAGAAGATGCATTTTTAAAAATTGCTAAATTTTGGTTTTCAAATAAAAATTTTCAGATTATGTTTAAGAAATACAGTTTTTTTAATATTAACCTTCTTATGAAGTGATATAACATGACCTGAGACAAAAATTGTAAATAAAAACACCATAGAGAAAAAAATATGGTCTCATGGTGCCGACTCCCCTTAATTTTTTTTTTTTTACTTTAGTTTAAAAACTACTCAACTTGTTCTGCAGCGTTCACAATACCAGCACATTTTGAATAATATATATTCAATGCAACATTCTCTTTACTTCTTCCCTACAAGTAGAATACAAGTCAACAGACACCGACGTTGCTTGGGATTTACTATATAGAATTTTAATATCGGAAATCGAAGTCGATATTTCAATTGTATTTCGTTAATGAAGAATTCAATTCCTCCATAATGTTAAGTGCATTTCCGCTCCTCTAACATTAAGTCTTTGATCCCTCTCAGTTTGATAAGTCATCATGACTATTAGTTTAATGGTTTGATGTCTACCGAATGCCACATCAGCGTCTCGTTAATAGGCAGTGCCCCTTCGATTATTCCTGTAGCAGCATAGATAGGAAATCTCAATACTGACACTGCATGATGTTAATGCTGCAACTCCAAACTTCAGCGCATTTGGCAGCTGATTGATAGGAACATCACAGACTAAAATTAATTTGATATAAAAAAGTATTTGGGGGCTTATAGGACATATGGTTTTTATATATACACTACTGGCCATTAAAATTGCTATACCAAGAAGGCGACATGCTACAGACATGAAATTTAAACAACAAGAAGAAGATGTTGTGATAGGCAAATGAATTTCTCAGTATTTATACGCCTAAATTTCTTGAAAATTTAATCATTTGTTATTTCTAAGATAATATATGTGTCCAATAAATATCATTTTTTTATCTGCATTTCTTCCTGGTGTAGCAATTTTAATGGCCAGTAGTGTATATATTTTTTTCATAAATAAACTCCATTTTAGAAATAAAAAGTTTTGGTTTGTATAGGAATAATAAAATAGAAAATTAACTTAAATTTAGAAGAACATGCATGCAATGAAATTTTAGACACGTGTTTCAAGGTTAATTCCTTTATCATTACAGAAAATTACATGTTTCGGGATTAAAACCGTTCGAGTAAAATCCAAAGTGAATGCTTTCACTGGAGGATTTTACAAAACCTGATGCAACGAAAAACATAGTATTATTCTACCAATGCTTTTCCCGACAGCCAAAGTATTGCTCTGCTAAATTTAGTGTCCATCCAACGTAAACAGTGAATAAAGGAGATACACACGCAGTTTCTTTTTTATTTGTTTAGATTTTTATTGATATTAAAAACATTAGACACGAAAATTTTCTAACTTCTCAATTTTGGTCTACGTGTCGTGCCATTGCAGCTTTTGTACCATCACCCTTATTAGGGTGCTTTAACACCAAAGGCGACAAATCCAAAATTCCATTAGCACAACAATTCCATTGAAGGAATTTCATCATCGCAACACCTGCGGGTATCCGCCGATAGTGGTGCCACATGGAAGAACGGTGTCCAGTCCCTGGGGAACGCACTAGGTCTGCAAATGGTAAAGAACCAATAGGAAGCCCCATTACAAAGAGGCGAAATTAATGTCTTTTCTCAACATTGCAATCGCGGAGCGCTGCGTTTCGGTAGTAATTTTGTCTTTGTCGTCCTTGGCGTGAAAGCACTTTTATTCTTATTTTTTACCGCACCCAGGATCACCCACCACCCAGGGATGTGGGGCCCTCAGGGAGCCCCAGCATCCTTTTAGCATCCAGGGTTATTCATCTCTCTCTTTTTTATTTTTTATATCATAAAAAAATAGCAAAAGTTAAAGAAAAATTGGAGCACACAATATTCTTTCTTTCTTGCTCCATTTCCACTTCAGTTCCGAGAAAAATATCGTTGCTCCGCTCCAGATCCCCCTGCTAGTACCCCCTACTTTCCAACAGCACCGCTAGGGGGCAGGCAACCAAAGGCTTCGGCTAAAAGGCCAAGTAGTCCAAGTAGTCCATATGGTAAAATAACAATCAAATAAATTGTTATATTACTATTTTTTCGTGAAAATGTTTAACAGAGTATTGAAAGTGCCGCGTTTAAGTTGGAAAAATCTTAGAAAAGTGATAAAAGAACTTTTATAATTTACTAAACATTGCTGATTGCGAAAATATTTCGGGAATAAACTTTAACTTAGATGTAGATTTTAAAAATATTTAGGTAATATCTATATAGAAAATAATTTTACGGTATAAAAAATCTTAGAATGCTCTATCTCTTTCATAGGTATGTGTCGCATATTCAAAAAGTTTTTCTCGCAAAGATGCTCCGAAGCGCCATGAGAAAGTTCACTCTAGTGACAAAGCCTTTTCTTGTGATGTGTGCAGCACAGCTTTCAGCAGAAAAGATGATCTGAATCGACACATAAAAGTCCACTATCCTGCCACAGTGGAGTGTCCCGAGTGAACTGCATGTTACACTCGGGACACTCCACTGCCGCTGGATTGTGCACTTTAAATTGTGGATTGAGATCATCTTTTCTAGCGAAAGCTTTATTGCAGACATCACAAGGAAAGGATTTTGTTCCGGACTGTGTCTTAAGATGTCGTGTTAAATTACTTTTGGTGGTGAAGGACTTCCCAAATGTAGTGCATACCTATCCGTGGAAAAAAATCTTTTTTTTTGGATTTTTATACACTAAAAGGATTTTTTTCACATACAGTGTATCATTACATTCAAGATCAAAGTTAAAGTTTATTTGAGAAGGTTATCTATATTTACTAATGTAGAAAATCCATTACTTAACTTTCTTCTAAAATCATCTTTCTAGGATGTGCTTCTTATCAGTTTCAACACTACACATGATTGTAAGTCGAAAAAAAAATAGTTCATCGTTTCTTTCCAAATCCAAAACAACCTTTCTTTCTACACTGTTAAGTTTTTTCGTAAGAAAACAGTAATATAACCATTAACTCGTTTCTTATTTTACCATATTTAATTACAACAGTTGAATAACGATTAAAAAGATGGTACTCAAACCGCTGATTGTGAAAAACAGCGTTTATTCTCTGTTTCTCCTAAAGAACGTTTAACTAAGGGGTAATTTACGAGCCCCACTGGGTCTTTTAGTCAATAAGAATCGAGCGAATATTTTGGTTGCGGAACCTTGCCGTCGTATGTTGATGTTAAAATATGAATAAAGATTTATCAGTTCAAATCTGCATGTGTATATGAAATAAGAAAAAAAAAGTGACTTAAGCAGTGGTTACTAAATAGAAACACGTACACACGTAAATCAAAAATTGGAGACATCGGTTTCCCGAACTGTTTGCGAATGAGCGAATTCATAATTTGAGCTGCTGAAGCTTGTTTGTAATTTAATTTTTGCAGCAAATAAAATGATTTTCGTCAATATACAGTAAATTTAGACCAAAAATGACTGTGGATTCAATCAAAAACTGAAATCTCAATTTTAATGCAGTTTGCCTGTTGGAAAGGAAGATTTATTGATAAGTAAACGGCCGCTTTGAGTGGTGTAGATCAGTGATCCGCAACCGGTGTGCCGCGGCACACTGGTGTGTCATGAGTCAGATACAGGTGTGCCGCGGTCAAATACATTGCATTTGACATTTTACAATTTTTCATCATGTATTTAATACACAATGACAATTTTTTTCATAATAATGTCTATTTTTCTAAATATACTACAGAATAATTAACATAACTAAATAATTATTCAATGGTCCCCTGGTGAGAACAGTTGAAAACTGCACAGTGTGTTGTGTAAACACCAAGGTCCACCAAATTAATCATAGATAAATCAAAATGACCGTTATGCGCGTCGTTGAAGACTCATGCGCATGTGTTATTTGCATTTGTACATCATGCAAACCACGCGCGCATCATGTACCACGCGCATGTGCGCGTGATACATCACGTTCACTCGTATGTCATTGTTGTCACTATTTTACAACACAAAGTTAAATAAACACGTTCCTACCACGTTACATAACAATTTTGAAAAAGTTGTCATTTTCATGGAATTCCCTTCCTATCAGTACACAGTTCAATGAATCAAAAGCAAAATTATTATAAACTTCAAAGTTACTACTTTGACGTTTATAAAATAGTAAATAAAAATGGATGTGTGGCATCGAATTGGTAGAAAGTAGTGAAATTATAACATTGAATATTTTACTACATAAAATTTTTAATAAATTCTGCATCTTGAATCTAATAAAACAAAACTTTTATTTTTTCAGAAAGACACATTTGCAGCTTAACTGTTATCTAATACAAAGAAGGAAGTTTTATCAGTTCTTAAACACGACTTTTGCGACATGCTTTCGGAAAATATGTTTGCTCAACTTTCCCATAGTTTTTATAAAAAGGATACCTCTCTCTGACTTTACATTCAATATTATTTACTATTTTTACTAAAGTACTGCTTTACTGCAGATGAATTATTTTTGCATTGCAAAACGGAAACTTATTCACGCTCTGGATGAAACTTCCTCGTATGCGCTTACAGAGTTTTCCTCTGCCCGAAAGATATTTGACATATCTGGAAAATTTTGTCTTGGTTTGGCCCTGAAAAGGGCCGTTTTTTCAAAAATAATTTAGGACATAAGTAATTAAAAATTTGATAAATTAATAATTTGGGACATAAAACAAACTAAGAACGACGAATGAAAATAATATCAAAACATGCGAAGAGTTGCCAAAACTTTTACAAAGACCGTGAAAGTTTTTATTGAATTAAGAATGCCTCAATTTAAGAAAAATAAAATAAAACAATTGCGAGAAATAAAAAAAACTATTTTTACGGAAGATAAAAGTTTTCATTGAAGTCTTATCAAAAGTACAAAATAAAAACATTGACTGACCGGCTTAAAAATATAATTTGAAAAAATGTAGAATCACATATCAACTAACTGTCACCCCTTCTAGTTGCAATAGACTCTACTTGGAGCATGCGCGTTATTCTTTCCCTGAACTGAACATTCAAGTGGGGGTAAGAAATTGTCTCCTAAGTTGAATAAGCAGCCGTACGGAAAGGAAATTTTCTCTTAATTTCAGCCGATTCGTAAAGGTTAAATATGGACAAATTTTTACGTCGGAAAGATTCGTCTTCACGTACATGATGAAGAACCCAGCACAAGTGTTACAAAAAACCTAAAGAAGGTAGTGAAAAGAAAGTACGACGAAGACTACATTAAATATGGATTCTCGTGGTGTAGTGACGAAACGGCACCAAGACCACAGTGCATCATTTGCGGCGATCACCTATCAAACGAGTCAATGAATGGTACCCAGTAAATTAAAGTGGCATCTATATTCAAGCCTTCCTAGCTGCGCCAACAAAGACAAACAATATTTTAAGAGGTGCTTAGAACAAAGTAAAAAAAAAAGAAGAAAATTATGAATTCGGCCGTAACAGTTTCTAAAAAGGCATTAGAAGCTAGCTATCATGTTGCAAAATTAATTGCACGTCAGAAGAAGCCACATACTGTCGGCGAAACACTTATTAAACCTGCATGCATGGAGATTGTTAGACTTACGCTTGGGCCCAATGAAGTTAAGGAAGTGAATAAAGCTTCGTTGTCTGCTGATACTGTTAAAAGACGTATTCACGATATGTCAAGTGATATTTTAGGAACACTGATTAAAAAACTGGTAGTAAAAAAGGTTTTGTCTCTTGTGTAAAACAAAAAAATCCGACAGTACAATTTACACACTGCGAGAAGCATTGATGGTCAAGAATTTGCCGGAAGAATTTTTGAACACGATGAATGAATACATTGAAATCATAAACTTAATTAAATCAAGAGCCATAAATTCGCGAATTTTTGGATTACTATGTGCAGAAATGGGAGCCGAATATGAATCCTTATTACTTTATACAGAAATTCGTTGGCTACCCCGAGGCAAAGTTTTGGCTAGATTATTTGAGCTTCGTCACGAGGTGCCTGAATTTCTTTTAACACAGAATATGCTCGAAATATGCCAGCTCCTCGATGATGATTACCGGATAGCCAAACTTGCATACATGGCTGATATATTCGAGCATTTGAATGAACTTAATAAAAAAATGCAAGGTCGAAATGAGAATATTTTGACGTGCTCCGACAAATTATAAGGATTTATTCAAAAACTCGAACTTTGGCAGAAAGAGTTGCAAAAAGGATGTTTGGAAATGTACCAAAGGATCAATCATATTACAATTGAAAACAACCAATTAATTGTGGATCTAGCCCAACAACATTTAAGTGTGCTTCAGCAGAAATTTGATCAATATTTTTATTCCATTGATACGAAACAATAAGATTGGATTCGAAATCCTTTTGCAACCAATGCAATAAATTCTACGGAAGCACTGCCTCTACAAATTCGAGAGGAATTTACAGATTTAAATAATGACATGACTTTAAAATTATACTTCTCCGAAGTTCCATTAGATGTTTTCTGGATTTACGTTAAAAAAGAATATCCTCACATTTCCTGCAAAGCAATCTCAACATTATTTCCATTTTCGACGACATATTTATATGAGCAAAGTTTTTAAACTCTTGTATTAATTAAAAATGATAAGCGTTCATGCTTAAAAGACCTTGACCAAGAACTTCGGGTTGCGTTGTCAAATATTGAGCCGAATATAAAACTTTTGTGTTCATTGAAACAAGCGCAGGTATCACATTAATAATTATTATGATTTCGTAGAAATAAATATGTTATGGTTTTATGTATGTATACATTTTAAATAAAAAACAAACATTTATTGTAAAATTTGTGTATCAATTAATACCTATATACTTTAGCTTTTGGTGCGACGCGGAATTCTTGAAAGAATTTTGGTGCGTCGTAGGTGAGAAAAGGTTGCGGAGCACTGGTGTAGATGGCCGAATGGTTAGAGCACATGGGTGGTAGCCATACACCCGGGGTTCGAGTCTCGCACGCTTCGTTTACGGTTTCTACGCCTCGACGATTCTACGCCTCGAAATGGTTCAAAAACCGTAAAAATTTAGTTTCTAAACCATTTTTAAATGGTTATAAAACCGTAAACTTTTGTATTTATGGCTTTTTAACCAAGCTGATTGGAAATGTTTTAGGTCCTGTAAAGATAGAAAAGCGTTCCAAACCGTAAATTTAACGGTGAGTTAGATGGACAGACAGCTGAAGGTTATTAAACCGTAATTTCATGGTGAAATTTCTAACAGTGTAGCTTAGTTTATTTTTCTATAACTTTGGAAATTTCAGAAATGAAATTCATAAAAGTTTACATTTAGTTTTAAGGTACATTTCCGAGAAATTTTAATGGTATACATCTAACATTTATTTTTCTTCTTTAGCTTAAGAAAATGAATAGTTTCAAAAAATTAAATTTGATCCTATACAGAAAGTTTTTCACCATAATGATCACTAAGTAAGATTTTCAGAAGTTCAAACTTTCGTAATCTGCAACATTAATATAAGTTGCGACTAATTACTTAGTTGCGTTGAAAGCATGTACTACATACATTCAAAATGTATCCACGTAAGTACATATACCTTCAGTTAATATTTAAAATTCCCCCGAAACTAATTTAAAGAGTGATACATACAGAAGTGTTAAAATGCAAAAACATCATTGATCTGAATGACAAATTTATCAAAAAAAAAAAAAAGAAAGAAAAGAGAAACACATTTCAATTTACATGTTTACTAAAACTTAGTTTAACACAAACGCCATGTTTACTAAAGTGAAAGGTTGTGTTTGTTTTCTATCTTTTAATGTTTTTTTAAGTCTACATTTTTCTAAGTCTTAAGTTTTTTTCTCTCTGTTTAGTCTAAATTGTTAAATTCAACCAATTAATGTTTTGCAATTTTTTAAGAGTATTACTTAAATTTGGGTTCTTGACACATACAATGTACTTTTAAAGCATACATACTGATCAAGTTTATACGTTTAGATCAATTTTACATAAAGTTTCACTATGCTAATAACATTTTACTTGTTTTTAACTTAAAAATTCTTTTTTTAAAACACATAAACATTATACTACTTGCAGTGAGCATAAAACATTGCACTTTCCGAAGTTTTATATTGTATGGCTTATATATTTAAAATAAATTATAACTAATTATATTTTTTGTTTGCAAGTTTAATGAGAAATATCTACTGATGAAATAAAAATAATAATGTTTTCTTAAAAATATTACAGATTAAGAGAAATAAAGTAAATCCTTTAGTATGCACATAGTTATGTGTACTCAAATGGATCACACGAACAAATGGGACAATTATTATGAATTAGCATTGTATGATATCAATTGCGTTGAAGTCGCTGAAAAAATTGTAAATGATGATGTTGAGTTTGACTAGTTTTGGTATCTTGTAAAAGTATTCGACTTTTTTGAATTTTTGGATTCTAAAAGCATTTACAAATCCATGAAAAATATCTATATCAAGGACGATCCATTCTTTTTATACTACTATTATGTAAACATATAATTTATTTTATTATTTATGCATAAATTTGAAATAAATGTAAAAATATGATGAAATAAATATAATGATTTGAAATTATGTGTATTTACTGTATTTTTTTACATTACATGCTTGTGCGAAACAGCTTTATAAGATACACTTGATATTCTTTTAAGTTTAACTTCAAATAGTAAAAATAACTTCCAAACACTAAATATAAGAACATTTTAAATAGATGGTAGTTTTGTAATGAAATGTGCTCTTAAACATATTGTTAAGACTTTAAAAAGGGTTCAGAAACATATCAGAAAACTTTTACTCAGCCTTTCACCTAAGTATTACATACTTAGGATGGAAAATCACTTGTAACTGTGAAATTTTTCCAAGTTTAAAAAATCCTATGCCGGAAAATAACATAAATAAATAAATGATTATAAGACAGAATTTATTTCTGTATACATTGTAATTAATTTCTTGTAATGGAAAATAGTTCCTGTTCGAATTTAAAGTGAACCAATTACGAGATTAGATTTAATTATTTATACATTATAATTAAGTTTTTGTGGATATTAAATAGTTCCTGCTTGAATTCTAAAAGAAAACATTGAAAAAAAGTCCAAGTTCAATAATAGTTCCATTTTCCTCTCGCAGATGGCGCCTCCGCATTACATCAAGTCCTAAACTGAAACTAAAAAGTGTTGCCATTCCAAAATTTAAAACTTTTGAAAAACAATTCAACTGTACTCGAAAAACGCCTGAGGTCATACAACCCAACTTTACTCGAAAAATGCCTGAGGGCATACAACTCAACTCCACTCGAAAACGTCTGAGGGCAAAAACAACTCAACTCTACTCGAAAATCGCCTGAGGGCAAAAACAACTCAAATCCACTCGAAAAACGCCTGATGGCATGCCTCGTAGCATTGGCAGGAAGATCATCAACCACGCCCCCCGATTTGCAATCCGCTTGCTGCGGTAGAACACCCATTGTTCCCCTACTCATATGCGTTATTTATAATTAGTTAATGCTTTTCCTTTCGAAGTTGAGAAAAATTGTCTATTTTGAAACGCTGTAGATAACTTACTATTTGTACCACAAAAAAGTTATAATGATGAAAGTTGTAGGAAACTTTATCCTCTATAAATTTTACATTAGGCAATTCTCTCTAAATTTATACCTTTCTGAGATATATTGAAAAAACGACAAAAAGTACCAAATTTTGGTGGTTTTTCGGCCGCCAAAAAATTTTCCGGGGTCGATCATGTTGGAAAACTGATCCAACTTTTTCATGCCTTTTTTCACGTTGGCATCAATATATACAACTTAAAAAACAATTTTCTACCCCACTTTTTGCAAGGTAAAATGTATTTTTGACTGGACTAAAGGTGTCTCTTGGAGAAAAGTACCCCTACTTTGCGTGTGTTTCACACAGCAGTGATCGACATAAGCGAAACTCTTGTAGGAAATCCCTGGAGAAATGCATTCGATCGTTAATCATTTCATTTTTAAATTACCCAAAACGTTCATTCACTTCTTCATCATTCGTTTATCGGGATCAATCGATATCCGATCATTCGGCTATTCATTCTTGATCTTTTGTCCTAAGCACAGTAAAACTTTAGTTTCTATGATTCATACGTTTAAAATAAAATGGCTACATTAAAATTAATTTTTATCATAACTCATTTGCGGCAATTCTTTAGCTTGTAGTTTATCATTTCGAAAATAATTGCACTCATAACTTTTTCCTTTTAATATTAAGGTCAATATCAATTTGCAATGAATAAAATATAAAGGTTGTTTACCAAACCGTATTTATTCACTTCCCAATTTATCACATTACGAAGGCTATGAATTTATTATTCTTCTGCATAAGTAGTTTTCCACTTAAATAGCGTTTAGGTTTCTTAATGACGGGCACGTCATCATCAATCAGAATAAATATGTGCGAAAGGTTCAGTAAGAAATGTTAAATTTCACAATGTCCCTTTCAAGTGAAATACTAAATGAATTTGAAATTTATCTTCTGAATAATGAATATAAAAGGTTAAGGAAAGAGAAACGAAAATTAGAATGTTCTTTCACATATTTAAAATACTCTATGTTGAAGAAAGCAGATGTTTATATCAAAAAGTATAAATACTCTTATATAATGTTTCTTCGTTTGTGAGTAAGAAGTTCCAGACATAGGACTAAACAAGGATTTCCGTCCAGAATTATATGCGCCTGCTTTCCCGTATACTCCCAACTTCTAATTTATAATCTAACTATCGCTCTCTCTCTCTCTGTGTCTCGCTCAGCTGTAGTTTTGAATTGCTTAAAATATACTCCTTTCAACGGTTAATACATATTCATTTACTCATTCATTCATTTACTCATGCATGTATTTATCCTCTCATTTTTAATTATTTTTTCATTTATTCACTCCTTTATTCATTCATCCTTTCACTCATTCGTTTATTAATTCATTTATTCATTCATTCTTTCACTCATTCGTTTATTCCCTCATTTATTCATTCTTTCTCTCACTCATTTATTCATTCATTCATTCCCTCACTCATTTATTCATTCATTCATTAATAAATATCCTTAAATATCCCGATCAAAAAATTTCAAACGAAAATACGCTTGTTTAGTTCTTGTTGAACCTTGTACCGGTACCTGATTTACATCGTAACATCTTTTCGATAAAGTTTGTTCCAAGCAAATCCGTCGAGAAGTATGAACCGGAAAATATGCTAAAAAAGATACGAGAAGTATGACGGAAACTGCCTATCGATTATTAATTTAAAAAATTCAGCTCTTCCTTTAATTAAGTTTCTTCTTCTGTGCAATTCAACAGTTATTTTGTTACTAATGCTGCTAAGTTCTAAATTCGACTCTCAAACACTAAATTAAAATCCTTTTTAAATACAACAGAATAACACCTTCATGCTAAATCATCAGTCTTAACAACAATAACACTTAATTGTCACAATACAAATGACCGGAATAAACTTATCATTGTTTTTACAATAGCAATCGAAATTTATACAACAATTAGGTGACTGTCCCTTGCTCGCTTCGCTCGTCAACTCTAATGATGTCTGCCCTTACTAAGCACCTTGCTTTTGCTTGACAGCCGCTGAAGTGTCCGACTGTCAGTGAAAGGTAATTCTCCCATTGCCCCCTCCCCCCTCCCCCGTACTTGCGCCATTGTCGCTTTTTTTTCCGTGAATCAAAATTACACTTTCTCATGATTAGTAAATTGCTCTATGCCGTAATATAGAAAAAGGAAAGCTGCACTACCAGTGTGATACGCATTGAAAGTCATTTTCAACAACAGTAATTTGTTGTAATAACTGTTGAGAGGCAAGTCGTATTACGCAATTTGATGTGGTTAAGAAAACGTGTGACAATAATTATTCAATAGCGTGTTTTTTTTTTTTTTTTTTTCAAATTAAGCACTGTAACACCGAGATCCAAACTTCGGACCTTCTGCTCTCAAGCCAAAGTATCAAATAATAGGTCTTAATTCTTGACCATATCATGCACATAAGGAACACAATTTAAATTTGTCAAGAAACCAACTACTACAACTTCAACAACACAAAAAACGATCTCTCGGAATGATAAAATAAATTATTTCGTCTCGATAGCTCACATCAAAGAGTACGTTTTTTCGTTCTATAATGTTGTTATAAGTGATATAACGTCATTATCAAAATAGATAATGGAGAGGAACGAGAAATTTTACACCTGTCAGAACAATTAATACAACAATTACAAATGGAGAAGTGTGAATAGCAAAGGTTAAGAAAAAATATAAAGAGGAGGACCAAAATTCTTAAGCGGAGGATCAAAAAGAAATAGTAACGTTACATTATGGGGTTAGTTTTTCTTGTTATAGCATAATTCCATACAAATTTTTTCTTGTTTTTTTGATAAAATAAAATTTATTATGATATTCTAAGTGAATAAGAGTATTTTTGTTTATTTGTGCATATTCCAACATTTTGTTATATTCCAAATGTTTTATTAATTTAATGCCAGGAGCTCAGCACATATTCTGCAAGAGAAAATCATGGTACAATCAACAAATTATAAGCTTTTGTACTGAAATTCATTTTTAATGATGAAAAAAATTACAGCCAAACACTAACTAGTTGGCTACTTTATGGAACGTTGATTGAATCACTTAGAATAACTGTTGACGTGCTCGGAAAGAATTTTTTTCCTTCATTATTTCATAATTATAAATTAATTCTCACAAGAAAAAGGAAAAATCAATTTACACGATAAAAATTTCACAAATCCTATCACTTAATATAATAACGGCAATCTAAAATAAAAAGAGACCGTTTTGATCAGCAAAATTTTTACGTACACTGTTAAAAATTTCCGTAAGAAAATAGTAAAATAACCATTTATTTGATTATTATTTTACCATATTTAATTACAACAGTTGAATAACCATTAAAAAGATGGTACTCAAACCGCTGATTGCGAAAAAAATCGTTTATTCTCTGTTTATCATAAAGAATGTTTAACTAACTGTAATTTTCAAGCGCTCAATAAGAATCCGGCGTCCATCTTGGTTGCGAAACCTTGCCGGTCGTACGTTGTTTTAAAATAGGAATACGGATTTATCAGTTAAAATATGCATGTGTATATAAAAAAAGAAGAAAAAAAAAAGTATCTTAAGCAGCGGATACTAAATATAAGCAAATACACACGTAAATCAAAAATTGGAGACATCGGATTCCCAAACTGTTTGCGAATGAGCGAACCCATAATTTGAGCTGCTGAAGCTTGTTTGTATTTTAATGTTTGCAGCAAATAACATGATTTTCGTCAATATACAGTAAATTTAGACCAAAAATAAATTTAGATCCAAACAAAAACTTAAATCTCAATTTTAAGGCTGTTTGCCTGTTGGAAAAGAAGACTTATTGATAAATAAACGTCCGCTTTACGTGATGACGGTGGCCGAGTGGACAGAGAGCAAGACTTGTACACCACGCATTCGGGGTTCGAGTCCTGCAAATAATTCAAAAACGGTAAAAATTTTGTTTTGAAACCATTTTTAAATGGCTATAAAACAGTAAACTTTTGTATCTACGGCTTTTTAACCAAGTTAATTTTAAATGGTTAGGTCCCGTAAAGATAGAAAAATGCTCCAAACCGTAAATTTAACGGTGAATTAGATGGACAGACTGCTGCCGGTCATTTAACCGTAATATAATGATGAAATTTCTAACAGTGTATTTGAAAGTTTTTTTAAAAGATTTGTTGGATTTTTTGAATTGAAATATAACATGTTATTATAACGTGGGTATTGCTTTAAATGACGTTTTCCCGAAATTTTGTTGGTTTTGAAATGAAAAAACTGCTGCTTTTTTTTTTTTTTTTTTTTCAGATTTTAAGTTTTTTAAGTTCGCAAATAATTAAATCAGATTTAAAAAAAAAAAAAAAAAAAAAAAAAACGTACGTATTTCAATTTGCAATTTAAAAGAGTGCAATAACTTCTTAGAACTGTTGAAAGGTAAGTCTCAGTTATATTTGTAAGAGATCATGATTTTAACAAGCAGAAAAATGCTGTGCTTGGGTTTCATAAAATTTTTATGACAGGTGTTTCTTGTTCTTTTTTTCCTATCTGAAATCCTAAACATAATTCAAACTTTGACGCATTTAATCCAAGCTTATGATACATTAAGTAAAATATTATATGTTGTTTTAACTTTGATGAATCTGTAATAAAAAGAATTTCATAATTGTACGGAAATTTTTAAAAATAAAAATTTTATAAATAAACGTTAAGAAAGTTAAAGTTAATTTTACAATAAATAGAGTAATATAATGCAAAAGTAATATTTTTGACGTTTATATTTTTTTTTCAGATTTAGACGTGATAATAAAGATTTATTAAACATTTAATAGAGTGAAAAAAATCGCTTCGGGGGGGGGGGGGATTATTGTCAGTTTTGCGAAACACCTTAAAAATATTGAAGTATAAAAGAATTCCCGTTTACATTTTGGGCAACATCACGGAACTACGTTAATTAGTAATTGGATTTTTAGCAAAATAATCAGTCTTAAAAAATGATGACGAAAATCGCTGCATATTAGTTTGCTTCACGTTCTGATTGAAATTTCCGTCTTAAGTATTCAGAGCTGGAATTTAAGTTGAGTAATTCTTGGTAAAGAGAAGCATTCTTGGGCCAACTGATGAAATTTCTTTTTCTTTTTTTCTTTTCAGCTGAATAGGCAGTAAGCGCTTTTTTCCTGTTCTGAAAACTTAAGTCAGTTTCATAACAAAACAATGAATTCAGTTTTCATTCTTAAATGCATACCGATATTTTGCACGGTATTTTTAATTTCATGTGTAGTAAAGCAAAATATCGATGGAACGATAATATGTTAAGCATTACTAATTGAGGGCATTAAAAAGCGAACCAAATGAACTACCGTTTGAAAAATTTTAAGGCGGGTTAATTCATATTTGAAAAAAGGGGGTATGGGTGTAAATATTTGAAAAAAGTTACTCCGAAATTAAAATCTAGAAAACTTGGGAAAATATTTTCTTTGGCCACATTGTTTATTTAAGCAATTCCAATTAAAAACTGATAGGTTTTTTGTTTAATACTTTTCTTAATGTGCATGCTAATGTTATTTCAGTGTCCTTTTTTTCTTTAAAATAACTCGTTGACACGTTAAGTTTTTAAAGCAAATTCTTTTCTTCTGATTGAGGTAAATTAATTAATCTTGGAAATTAGATGTTAATACAGGCTTTAAAAGTTTATAAAATGAAGTTCTTTCCGGTAGATCAGTTGCTTTATTTACATTTAATGAAGATAATACTTAGTTTATAACTTTTTTAAAACAAAAATTATGAGCTGTTTTAGAAAATTTCCCCTTTTTAAAAGAAGGACTTTTTTTAGAAAACTGTTCATAAAACTAAGAGGAAAAATACTAAAACATTCCTTTTGTTAACTTACAATTTTCAGAAAGTGGTTTTTATGGCATTTACAATTTCGAAGAAATTCCTCTTTTTCAAGGAATATGATTCTCTTATGAATATATATTTAAAAAGAAATTCAGAACTTTTATACTAAAAGAAATGAAGCAAAAAAAAAAAAAGTCATAATCAGTTAAAATGAAATGCGTACAATATTTATTAAATAAATTCTTCTAAACGATTTTTCAAAGAAATCATATTTTACTTACAGAACACGCGAAACATAACACAATTTTTTATACTATATACTGTTTAATTGTATATGTGGAAGATTTTGATGCATTGTAGGATTTTTCGTCGCTAATTGATAAAAAGAAAATACACGTACGTGTATTCCCTTTTCATCAATTAGCAATATTTCCTAAAATATCATTATGCTCTTAGTTAGTACTTTTTTTTTCATTCTTTTAATTGAGAAAGTAGGAGATGATTTGGTTATTCTGACGCGTTGGTTTAACCCTCATCGAGTGGCTGTGTTGTAATGACTCCATTTACATGATGAGTTTATTATTTATATTTCATCACTACTGAAAGTTAAAAAAAAGTAAACTAGAAGCTTCCCCAATTTTGATTTGAAACCGGATAGCCCTTCCAATTATTTTTTTAGACGTAACAAATAACCTTAACCAGCCTTCCTTAAAACAAGCACTAGCGCGTGCGGTTCAATTTCTGAGTTGCTGCACCATTTTTCTCTGAAGCCAAAGAAACGTGAAATCATCTACAGGTAGTATATTTCATTCTAATTGGTTTTAAAATAGGTTTTAAACTCTCTTACACATTTTGCCTACGAAACGAATGGTTACCATTACCGTAAGTTTTTCAAACCTTATAGTTGTAGGGTTAAAAAATCCAAATTGCTAAACTATTCCAAGTGTCCATGACTATTTCTGAATTAGAAACTTATTTATATCTTGAGTCTGTTATCATAAAATAAAATTTCAATTTTAAAACATAATATACCACTGAAACAGTTAAAATCAATACAAATGATTGAGAAGGGGGGAAATGCCAAAAAATTGTTTTTTTTTCCCTTCATTTTACTACTTTATATTTTAAGAAAGGTTACTCTAATAACACTTTTTGAATATTTCCGCAAAGCAAACCAGTATAAGAGCTACGTAAAAATTTAACCAAACGAAATGACATGCAATAATAAACTTCACTCATCCCCCTTTTAGACATTCACAGAACTTCAAATCTTCCATTTCTTCCGATATATGCAAGGAATAGAAATAGTTTATTTAAAGATGTTGTTTACCAAAGTATAGGATATTTTTCCTTTCTTTAATTTTCCCTAACGTCCTTTTAGAATGTCTTATTTTCGAGCGATTATCTTTTTCACCAACACTCTCGCTTCGTTTTCTGTGTTTTGTATGAATATGAACTCATGTGTAAAGCAATAGTGAGAATTGTTATTACTCATGTCATATTTCGCTGAATGTAAAATTATACATTAACTTGTCAACCCGTGCGGAATTCCGCGTTCCGCACCAAATCGTTTTGTGTGGCATTCTATGCTGTAAAAATTTAGGAGAAAGGACAGTGTGAAGAAAAGCACAAAAAAGTAAACGGGTGTTGGTACAAAAGTACACTGTTAGAAATTTCATCATGAAATTGCGGTTAAATGACCGGCAGCAGTCTGTCCATCTAATTCACCGTTAAATTTATGGTTTGGAACATTTTTCTATCTTTACGGGACCTAACCATTTTCAATTAACTTGGTTAAAAAGCCGTAAATACTAAAGTTTACGGTTTTATAACCATTTAAAAATGGTTTCAAAACAAAATTTTCACTGCTTTTGAACCCATTTCGAGGCGTAGAATCTTCGAGCCGTAGAAAACGTAAACGAAGCTTGCAGGACTCGAACCCCGATTGCATGGTGTACAAGTCTTTCTCTCTATCCAATCGTCCACTGTTATCAGATAAAGCGGACGTTTATATCAATAAATCTTTCTTTTCTACCGGAAACTGCATTAAAATTGAGATTTCAGTTTTCGATTGGATCCAAAGCCATCTTTGGTTTAAATTTACTGCGTATTGACGAAAATCATTTTATTTGCTGCAAAAATTAAAATACAAACAAGCTTCAGCAGCTCAAATTATGGGTTCGCTCATTTGCAAACAGTTCGGGAATCCGATGTCTCAAATTTTTGATTTACGTGTGCATGTCTTTCTATTTAGTTACCACTGTTTAAGCCACTTTTTTTTCCCCTTCTTTTTTTATATACACATGCAGATTTGAACTGATAAAACTTTATTCCTATTTTAACAACAATGCATGACCGGTAAGGTTTCGCAACCAAGATGGACGCCCGATTCTTATTGAGCGCTTGAAAATTACGGTTAGTTAAACCTTCTTTAGGATAAACAGAGAATAAACGATTTTTTTCGTAATCGGCGGTTTGAGTACCATCTTTTTAATGGTTATTCCTGTTGTAATTAAATGTGGTAAAATAGCAATCAAATAAATGGTTATTTTACTATTTTCTTACGGAAATTTTTAACAGTGTAGAGATGCAATGGAACACATCACTACAAATACCTATTAACTTTATTTTGCACTATTCTTTAGATATTCAAAATTATAAAATAATCACAATAATAATAATAATTATTTTTATTAGTAGTATGCATAGCATTAAAGCACAATAACAAAACAGTTCCATTACTTAAAATATAATTACTGTTGGTTGGTAAGGCCCTACGCATTCATGATATAAATGAATGTGTAGAGCCTAACGATTGAAAAAGTTTAACACACAGACGCAGGTGAAACCGTTCAATTTGCTTTACAAAAAAAAAAAAAAACAGAAGATTACCTTGTTTGTTTACTTGATAAGAGCAGCTTCAGCACAGATAACACCATTTTGGCATCCATTAAAGGACCTCTTCTTAGAGAATTTGAAATCTCGAATTAGGAGAAGCGGTACATTTTTGGACCGTGGGTCTGTTTTTCGTCATTAACCGGCACGATAAGCTTTAAATTGAGGTGTGAATCATGGAATTTGATAAAGGAATAAGGATGATCTCGCGGTCCGACAGAAAAACAGGTTAGAGAAATAATATATACAGATTTATTGCGTAAGCGCAAGTTTTATTTGTTAACTGTAGATGCGCTTCTAAACTGTATATTAGTAATAAATGTATCACCTATATAGAGTGAGCGACTTTTGAGCTATTTGGGAATTCTGTAGTGCAGTTCACAAAGTAATGACTAGGTTTTGAGAAAATATGCGACTATGAAATCATCAGTGAGCATACTATTTTGTAGTGCCAAATAAATATTTAAAATTATTACTGCGGATGCTTTTGACAGAAATTTATGAGTTAACACATATTGTCCAACTTTTATTACACTTTCTTCAATTTATTGCTTACACAGTTTCAAGCACTGATAGCAAAAATCCTATTTAAGCTTAGTAAAGTTTTAATAATTGGAGGTATCCGGAAAGTTATTTAGATATGCATTTCACAAAGGTAATATCAAATTGTTTATGTCAAAATAATGTCATTTAAGAAAATTTAGAATTTCTGCATGAAATGGGATTTTATGTTTGTCGCATTTACGCACGAGCAAAATCATTTCTAGATTTTAAAATGTCAAAAGCTTGGTTGCTATTCGAGCATGTGTATGCAAGGCCAAAAATGAAAATAAAAGACGTTACTGAATTCCACCGATTTTCGCCTTGAAGTTTCAAAAACCCTTCGCGAAATGAACCTGACGTATAAAGCTAATTAAAATAATAACAATAATTATAATAATAATAATAACAAAGAGATAAACTTCAAGGAATAAAATAAAAAATAATAAATGGGATGAATAATGCATTTTAAACTTAACTCCTACTCTTTACATTTTACACTACTCAAAATATTTCACTAAACTAGTAGAAGAATTTGCGCATTGTTCTAATTGAACTGACAAGAGAAGTTGATATAAATACCAAAATTCAAAGGATCCACACATAGTATGTGAGAGAAATCTGCTCGTATAGGACTTTGCTACAACAAAAGTAGCAACTGTTTTGAAAATTACTATATAAATTAAAAGTTTGTAACATTCGAATTTTAGTGTCATTTTCTACAGTGCTTCTGAAATGCAAGAAATACGTTTTGTCATTTTTCAGTAAGTTTTAGAAATGCAAAAATTTCTTGTATTTTTCAATTATGTCCTAAATTTATCTTGTATTATTATTTTTTGAATTCTTATTTCTTACGTGCAATTATGTATGATTTTTTTTAATCAGAGGCGTTGGAGTATAAAGGGATATTAAGAGTTGGATTTTTAAATTTCGAAGAAAATAATGATATACTAATTAAGCACTGGAAGATGTTTCACTGTGCAACACGAAAAATGTTCTTTAGATGAAATGTAAGCTTCTTATGTATTTTCGACTGAAAATTAAGAATCTGCGATTATTTTTTGTCTACCAAGCACCATTTTCCCCAAAACTCACACATTTTAGATTTTTACATATTTTCTCAATAAAGTTGTATACTTTCGTAATTTATTGACTTAATGTATTATAAATTCTATGCTTCTCATTGCGAGAGACAGAGGATCTTTGCCACTCTGGCGACCTTTTTAACACACTTCGCTTCTTTAGCGATATTTTGGCAACAAAAGCTTTATCTACCTTCCCGAAGTCTGGAGTCATTTCGAAGACTTTCTTGTAGACTATTTTTCGGAGAAAGAAGAAATCGTATACTGCTGCAGTGTGAATGGACTATTTCAGACATTGGGACGAAAACATAATTTAGCACAGTGGCGATTGTTTATCGGTGCACCTCTATATGAGAAATTGTTTCCCATTTACTCCTGTAGCATATTCTACAGACACAAAGGACACTTGCGAAGTTATAAGTGCTACATTGAAGTTACTCGAGTACACTACATTCAACTGGAGCATTTTTAGAGATCTGAAAATCATTAGAAAACAACAGGAGATTAACAGGAACAGGGATACACCAATTTCTGCGAATGGAGTTGGGAGAGGAGCAATCACTACATTCATAAACAGTTGTCTCCTAGAAAAAATTTCACCCCTCGCACCAAAATTTTTGTTTGAAAACAAACTCAGGAACAGAAAACTCAGCTTGGCTGGCCTTCAAATCAGCGTGCGCACGTTTCCGTGGAGAAAGCTTAAAACTACGTAGATTTTGTTAGTGACATGATAAAATGCTTTTATATTATATGTTCCCATATTTCATTAAAACTGCTCTTTTTGCACTTTCATATGAACTTCTTACTTCAAAACCTTGGCACAATTAGTGATGAGCATGGGGAAAGGTTTCATCGGGCCATCTTTATGTTTGAAAAGCGTTTCAGCGGTCGATAGAATGGAGGAATGCGAGCTGAATATTGCTGGTCTGTTATCAGGGCACACCAACAGATGCCTGCAAGCAGAAGCGGTCAAAAAAATCAATTTAGTGTTTGTGTTTTCAATAAGTACGTCTCCGGTACATTCTTCAGTACCAAATTCTATAAATATGAGAAGTGCTTCTCCAACAAAAACGGTATGTGAGGGACCATTTTGGTTTTCATATTTGAATCAAGCACCTTTTGTTTATACAGGCTCACATAGTTTCATCCAAAGGACAGAAAAAAGTTCAAATTTGTTGCACAGTGAAATATTTGGGAATACAAAAACTTTACAATTAATTTCAAAACGGGTCGTAAAATGAGTTCTAAGTTTAGTACGTTTTTTTCTAGTTAAATAGTCCGAATTCTTACTCGAATTTCATTGTAATAGACTACATCAATTTCACATTCCAAAAAATTTAGTTACTTATTAAACTCCCTTAAAAACAAGACCGCCTGAAGCAATTTACATGGGGAAGACTTTTATGACAAAACGCAACAATAATTTCATCTCAGGAAAATTGTATCCCCTCAAGAGAAATTTCAGACTTCATTTACGCCATTAAAAAAAAATAATGAAAAACCACGAAAATTAGGTGTTAGATTGAAAGGTTCAAAAAAAATATATATTAACAGAATGGAGAGAAATAAAATATGTCGTCTGCTATTTCCATCTTTTAAGTATCTTGGGAATTTTATTTGCATTTTGTATTTCTTGAGATTTCTAATTACGTGAAGTTAAGTCTTATGTGTCTCCGAGGCGAAGGAAACTCACGTAAAGCATTTACATCGATTACTTCACTTCAATTCTTTGCAGACTTCACGAGGGAAAAAAACTTTAAAAATAGTAATTTCGAAGTTTTTTGTAATAAAGTGTAAAATGTATTATTCAATGCATTTTTCAATTTTTATTTTTCCCCATTCCGAGATTTAGGGAGTTTCTGTACTTGCTTTTGAGTGCTCAGTTGCAGCCGTTGAAGATGCATTCATTATGAAAGAACCTTTGATCATAAATGATCATTAAGAAAGTTGAGGTTTTAAATGTGAAAGTTTTCCATTCTTTTCATTTTCTCGTATCTACGCTGTTTCACTCTAACTTTTAAGAATATCTTCAAAGCTTTGTTCGATGCTCGTGCATTTGCGCCCACTTTTAAACAAACTGCTAAAAATATTCGAAATGCATAACAATTATGCTTCCGTAAACTATTTTTTAAAAAAACTAAATATTTTAAGAGATTTAAACAGCAATGAAGTACATTTTTACTTCTTATAGCACTGTTTTTTATACAAATACAATGACAAATGACTTTTCTTTCGTTAATGCATGTATAATAATATTTTGTGCAGGTGCATATTTAAAAAAAAAAACATTCATTATGAAAGAGCGACAGAAATTGAAAATTCATGTTTGTGAAAAACTAGCTTTCAAGAAAGGTTTTTTTTTTTTTAGCAAAACTTATATAACCAAATTCAAATAATTAAAAAAGCGCTTTTTGTAACTGTTATGCACAAGTTAGTGATCTTCATTGCAAATACAAAGTACGAGCGGTAGCCAGAAATGTAAAATACGTTTTCGTCTGCAGCTGCAATGGGCAGGGTTAGCGCGGTCATCTTGGTGTCCAAGTAGGTGTCTCGTTTATTTGGCATTTAGCTGTGCCAGCTCTTGAGATTCGTATCCTTTCTCATTATCTCACAATAAAAGTTTTAAATGTTTTAAAAATTAAATTCAGTGTTTACGCATCAAATTAAAATTTATTTTATCAAAGACTTCTAAATTTACTGATTTTCCAAAATGTTGTCTAAAGAATTAGCTAAAAAGCTTCTTCCAGCAAAAATTACCAAAAAATAAAAAGCGGCAGAGATTCTGAATAGCCTTTATTTGGTTTTTGTTTTATGAGGTAGGAAAAAGACTCTTCTTGCAGACTAAATTTGATGGGAAAATGCCAGATTCAGCTGCTGAAGTTCTGATAAAAATATTGAATTTCGTCGTAATGGAAAAAATAATAATATTAACGAGACTCCTTAGGATACATATGCAAACTATTTTTATCCTTGGGTTTTAATATGACTTACTTATATGGTTACTTTCTCAACAATTTCAAAAAGAAAAGAACAAGGAGGAAAAAACCACACACATATAGAATAAAATATTACGTACATGATGCTTGCATACTATATACAGTAAAACCCCGTTAAAACGCTGGTGTCGGGGGACATGTTTGGCACCCACGTTATAGCATAACAGCGGTATAGCGGCTTAATTTAAATCATGATTTAAATCAAGCGATTTTTTAAAGATATCATTGATTTAAATCAAGTGATTTTTTTCAAAAAAATCATGGATTTTACAATGTTAGAAAGTGTTGTAAAAAATGAAGTATGTTGCAATTATAACCACTGCTTCAAAGAAAACTTCCTAGGTCCATTTGTCTGTGTGTATAACATATATTTCATAAATTTAGAACTAATTACTATTTTTTTTAATTTTACAATATCATTCCTATTCTCCAAGCATCTTAACAGCAAAGCATAATTCATTCCATCATTCAAGTTAGAACTCGTAATAATCATGAACCATTCTGTGATTTTTTTATCTTAAAATAGTATTTTAGATCAATTTAATAAAAGCCACGCAATAAATAACTCAGAATGATTTTCAACAACAATTGTTAGAATTTAGAATGTGTATCCTTAAAGTTTCATCTATGTCCCCTAATAGTTTAAGGTTTTTTTTCCTTCTAAAATATTTTTTATTGTAGGTTTTTCAATAAAATATTTGATTAAAACAAAAAGTTTCCGTTTTTAGTAATGGTGTGGGCATATGATTTTACTAAATCGGTAAAACTATTTCAGGCTTTTTCATTTGTAAAATAGAAAAATGATTAAAGTACACTCAATGTAAGAATTAAGTACACACAATTGTTACTTTTTTCAGCTTTTAACAGCAAAGTAATTCAGATTAAAGTTGTTCATTTTCTCTGTACTTATCAGTGTACTGTTATTCCTGGTAGGCTTAAGTTTCATTTGAGTCATGCATTTGTATTAAAATTTGTTTATCATTATTATTATTAAAAATATTTACTACTGTGAAAATAACTTAAAGTATGTTTTTGCATATTGGTTAACATGCCATATTGCTTCTATGAATGTAACATAATAATTAAAAAAATTTGAAAAATCCGATTTAAATTTAAAAAAAACCTGGTTTAAATTTTAAAAAATCCGATTTTATTTAGTTTTTTAAAAAATAAAAAAAATCACGAACCCTGCCAAAAAGTCTCCGCGTTGCTACGAAATGTAATTTAGCGCATATAACGGTTTTTTTTTTTTTGGTCCTAAAAAAAATTGTAAGTATTAAAAGCATAAAAAGAAAGAAATGTACAAATATTTTAAACGTTAAAATAAGAAACATTATTTAAATGCAATAGTACTTTGCAAATTTGATGAGTTACTTTCCTCGAGAAATAAATAACAGTGTTTTTAGAAATTCGTATGGCTTAATTATTCAGGGACTTATAGCGCTGAATATACTAACGTTTAATTTCAGAAAGTTTAAAACAAGATTAAGAAAAATCACTGTAATTTATTTTCAACTCGAGTCTCAAGACAAGTTCATACTCTCACAGGGACTATCACGTCATTTAATTACTTTTCTCAAAAGTTTTGCATGAACTTTCGCCCAAATTTCTGGTATTTTCGCTCTCCGTGTGACAAAAAGAAAATTGTTCTATTAAACTTGTGTCTTGTGAGAAAACATACTGAAGTAATTAATGCAAAAGTTAATTATTCACGTTACGAAACCGTTTCATAGTAATCCATCATAAACATCATGTTAGAAAACATGTCTTATAAAATTTATAATCGCTGAAAGTTTCATTTATTACGCAAAACTAGATTCACAAAATGTAGAGAGTAATTAAATAAAGCCTTATTAAGAAACGTACAACTCCATTAAGTTGTTAAAAACATTTTTACTAGTTATGCTACTGGGCTAAAGATACTTAATTTTTAGCCAGCAATACGATATTTATATAAATATAGTATATTAAGTTTACAGATTTCTTATGGATCCGTTCATAGGGACTGATACAAAGTTCGGCATAATTTCGAAACACATGTTTATTTTGCAAAACAAGATCCACAAAATTAAGAGAGTAATTAAATAAAGCCTTACTAAGAAACGTACAACTACATTAAAATGTTAAAAACATTTTTACCAGTTATGCTACTGGGCTAAAGATATTTAATTTTTAGCCAGCAATACGATATTTATATAAATATAGTATATTAAGTTTACAGGTTTCTTACAGACCCGTTCATATTGGCTGATAAGAAGTTCGGCGTAATTTCGAAACACGTTTGCAATTTTTAATTCGTATTCTCTATAGCAGATGTGAAAATTGTTTTATCCTAAAAAGTCGCATTAAAAAGGGCAGAACCTTAAGGGCCTTGCACTGTATTTATTAATCTATTTTTATATTTTAGGCGTACTAAAACACTTCCGTAAGGGTGCTTTCCCACCAAAAGCGACGAAGACATCTCGTCTCCGTGTGTGGGGGGGGGGGGGGGTATGACTTTTTCTCGGATGCAGACCATTTCTCGGATTTCGAACTGCGTAGGATACTCCTGGAAAAATTCTGCTGCTGGGCACAGACGTACGAATGCATTATCTTTATTCTAAAAGCCGTCAGAGAGGGCATTTATCCGTCCTTAGCGCTAAATGACGGGCCTGAGTGACGTGGCATTTTGGAAAATTTAGATAACCAAGGAAACTAAAAAGTAAATGTTCACCTTTGCAAAGAAAAAACAAATTACGAGAAATTAAAGCTGTAAAGAACCAAATTGAAAAATACATTTCATTTACTTGAGTTTAAATTATTAGAGTTTGCGCTATTTTTATGGTAAAAATTTTTACGTCGTAAATTCGAAGAAAAAGATAGAAAGTAAATGGTATTTTTGGTACATAAGGATGTACAAATTTTGACGAAAAAAATTTAGGAATATATTACATGATTTTAAAACTCTTCCATTGTGTTGCGTTTTAGAAATCAATTTACCAATTTTTTTGAGATTTATCTTCCTTTGCTTTTCCTTAGTTTCTTCACTCTTAAAAAAGTCCAGTTTATGCTGAAAGATTACTATTACAGACTACTGTTTTAAGAAAACAGAAAAGGAATTTTTCTTCTGCTAAATTACAAATTATCTTCTCGCAATGTAAATTACAATCGTTAATCAAGAATAAAATGCTCTTGAGGGCTGTTCCAATACTTAATGAGTAATGGATTTCTTTTCCTGATTGGAATTTTAAATTATACTCTTCCTCAAATTACAGATCATTTATTTTAAATGTCTCTCTAGCCCATTTCTTATGAATAACGATCATTTTGCATATAAATTAAAACCTATTTATTTCAGTGGTTTTGTAGAGAGCAGAACTTTAGTAACGTTTCTGAAAATATGCCAAAAAAAATTTTAATTTGGGTAAAAAAAATATATCATCGGAACAGTGCGCCTATTCTTAAAAACAAAAGTTCTGAAGGAATGATTAGTTTTCTACCCATTCTTTCCAACTTGAAATCAAATGGCCTCCGAAAGAAAAAAACAAGGACGATACAAATTACCGTACTTGATAACTACTCAAATTTGTTTGGCAGATACAATTCATTTACACCTCCAGCTTTCCGGTGGTACTCATTAAAGCCTTTTTTTTCCTCCTAAACTAACTTGTTCTTAATTTCGTAATTCAAAGTATATACTTCGTTTTTACTTCAATTCTAATTTTTAAAATTTTTCATGAAAAGGAATTAAAACTACTTCCTGTTTCATCATCACCTCACGTCATTCAGCAACAATATCTATAAACCAATTCCTATTACCTATATATTAGTTTATTGCCTATTATAAAAGGTTATAAGTGTTCATATAATAGAACATCCTTGTGACTTCTAATCCACTGTCAATGCTTTTTTTATTTTTTTCAAACTCGATTTTTGCGATTGGTAATTATGACACTTTTTTTTAATTATGTAACGAACAATGGTAGGTGATTTTGTTAAATATTTTTTTCTTGCTTCACTGTTCGGGACCCTTTCAAATTGTGTTAACAGTACTTACAAAAATGCTTGTAATTGTTTACGGGTAACAGGTTACTTAATAAATACACTAACAGAAAAACATAAAGTAATTATTTTCCCCTAAATTACCAATATCATGCGGTCATAGATCTAATGAATATTTTGCTGCTTTTCTTTAGACACAGAATTTCTATAAGCTGAAAGAATGGTGCGTTTTAATTACGAAACATGTGATGACATTTCCTTCAAAACTCGCTGCAGAGAAAATCTTACACAAATTTATAGGTAAACATTTTTGTTCTTTGTAATGTTTTAATTTAAAAAAATTAAAAGCTTTTCTTAAATTAATGTGAAATGTCAATAGCGATAAAAGGACACTTAGGATTCGTTTCTTGGAGTAGTGTTTGTTCTCGTGTTGATAAACGATTCTATAGGAGACAACAACAAACATCTCCTATTCATCCCGTTACTTATATAGCTCAGCGTTATTATGCTCATAACCGTTTAGAGACAGAACGGTTGAAAAAGTGCATGCATCTTAATACAGGAGCAGTTGCGCATAATGCATCCACTAACCTGCAATACAATATATTTCTTTAGTTGTGGTTTTACCGATATATTTGTTTCTGATTAATAGAAAGACAATGCGAAGTTTTTTATGTAATTTATGTTGTGAAAAGAAAAAAAAGTTAGTATTTTATAATGTTAGTCTGTAACTACTATAAAGAGTCTTGCATCTGAAACTGTTAAACTAAAAAAGGAAACTAGTTCTTACAAAATCAAATTTCTAATTAATTTTGTTTTATTATTACTTATAAGAGAAGAGCAAAAAGAACAAAGTAATGCTTCTTCACGTTATCTTTAAATGTAATAAATAAGCACAATTTAAAATGAGGATGCGACCTCATACGGGCATCACAAACAGCGTTTTAAGCTGTTAAATTAAACTGTTACTTTCTTATGTCGGAGCTTGAACACTTTTAAGCTGTGCCTGTGAAAATGATCCCTGAGTCAGCAGGGCAGTTGCATTAAAGCTGTGTGAACATTATCTGAGATCTGTTTATCTGCCATTTGGGAGCAAAACGATTACGAAAATACCCAGGGTTCGAAAATTATGTTGCCCGACATGCCCGGTGGATGTAAAAATTCCAATCAGGCATGAATCTTCCCCCCGCCCGATAGGGCATGTAATTTTTTAATCAAATATTTCTATCCAAAACTTTATTATTTCGTATTTTATTGAAAAATCACAGCATTATTACCGGAGCTCAAAATTGACATGTTGATGGACATGCATGTCGACAGTAAAAGTGGTAATACAATTTAATTTTACAAATTTTGACTTCTAACGACTTAGTATGTAATATTTATGTGTAATGGAGTTTTTTAATGATTTAGATTAACGTAAAAATAATTTTTGATTCAGATATAAAGCTATTAGTTTACTTTCTTCTTTGGTTAATGCTACACGAAAAATTCTAATGTTTTCATTAATATGAAATTAAATAACTTCTGGGCACGTAAAAATCTTGTTCGGGCATGTACTTTTTAGACAAACGTGCTTGGCAGGGAGTGTAAAATTTGAAAGATTTTTCAAGTCCTAGAATATACAGAGTGTTCCAAAACGCCTGCATAAACTCTGCACAGCTAGATTCCTCATTGGGAATACATAAAAACTGCCCAAAGAATCGTTCCTTGACGATCCATAGTTTACGAGAAAAATACGAAAAACAAAGTATGACGTCACTGCCGGTGCAAGAAAAAACACTGTATTGGACATATCAACAACAGTATTTGCATATCTGTCCAGACAATAATGTTTAAAGCGAAGGTTTTAAACATTCTATCTAGCTGTGCAGAGTTTATGCGGTCGTTTTGGGACACCCTGTACTTAAGCATGCGGTACGCCTTCTTTTTATGTTCGTTTGTGTATACAGCCGATGCATATCAGCAATTCGGCTGTTGCGAGAGAGATACAGCGCAATAGATTAAGTAGTGCATGACGTTTATGATTTGCCTTTAACCTTTTACGCACGCACTCTACGAAGTCCCTACATTCTTCGGATGTTTTAAGAATCGTAAGCAATGCAACTTTATAGTCACTACCGCCAATCATATCTGTCGAATAAGAATATTTAAAAAATACTTGAACTGACTTCAGACAACTGACACTCGTTCTTCAAGTCAATAATCAAGTCGATTGACATTCGTTCATTTTTCTAACGCCCATTTCCATTTGCTGTAATATCTTCACTATTAAAAAAACACGTCCACGCTACTAAATACCACTGGACCGCGTTTTGTTGATTGCACCGTGATGCAAGATGGAACGAACGGAAGTTACTGCTGTTGTTGGAGAAAGCCATGATAACACTCGACTAAATAAGAGCCCGTGTAACGTATTTTGCGACCGCCGATGACGTTTAAAGGAATTGTACTAAAAGATTAAATATCAGAGCTTTCTGAATTTGGAAAAATTTCTGAAAATGCTCTGGGAAATATTTTAATTTTTGATCCAGAAAATATTCAATAAACAGTAAAGTACTCTTTAGTTTATGAAAAACTAGTGGTACCCGCAACGGCGTTGCCCGTGCCAAGTTAAAATAGCGGCGCCTAAGGCGCAACTTGTTTTTTCCCCAAGCAAGACAACGAAGGCGACTTCTTAAGTCACTTCTGACCCGATAAAAAACTTATTTCAGTCTTAAACTTATTTGCGTCTTTTTCCACAAATGTATATCTACTTGGACTTAGGTATAAAATTACTTCAATCTATTACTAATAACCTATACTTATTGATCTATATTTGTATCATATGGTATATTTATCTTTATTACATCATAAAAACTTTTACACACATAGGTTTTATTTTTACTCTGACTCTGATAGATAGCAGTACATTCTTTCCGAGTCTGAATTCAAAAAATAAATGTTATTTCATAAATCTTTATTTCAACCAATAAAAAGAGTAAATTGTGGTACAAAAATTAAAAAATAAGTATGTTAGTAGTTTTTTACATAAACATACATTTTGAAATCAAATCAGAGAAATGAATTGATATAATTTTAAATATGAAATTTTAACTGCTACAAATTAAAGTAGGCTAAATGGAGAATTGATAAATTTATCAGACAATGCCATTTAGTAAAGATCATCTGAAAAATCTAACAGTTTTTGATCACCCTTAGCCTATTCAAGAAAAGCAAAAGCTGCGGCGAAGGGATGCTGGACTATGTATATGTAGACAGTTTGATGAAATTAAAAAAAATCAGTTGAGGCTTGATGTGAAGTATGTTGATAGTGAAAATTGTATGGAATGCAGTGATGTAGCTAGCATGGGTGACACTCGGGGCGGGTAGTGAGAGGTGTCACCCTGTGGAAAAGAACCCCCTCCAAGAAAAAAAATCATGTAAGCATGAAGTGTGAGTTTTAAGGAAATATAATGAATATATATTTTTTAATCGCAGATTGAAAAATAAAAACACCATTTGTATCATGAGCCTCATAATATTTAAAGTATTTGTTGATGACAAAGGTTAGGATTAGCGGTTAAAAAACATTGCGAATATATTTTTTAAAGGAAACACTTTCCTTCGTTCAAAAGAGGAAAAAAATATCCAATTTAAAGCATTTGTTTTATTCTATGGAGCTTTTAAAGGTTCCATTTTGTTTCTCCGTCTCGGCCGGGTGTCACCCCTGAAGTCAAATAAACATTTCTTTGGTAGCGGATAATGTATAATATCCTGTGTATAAGATTAAAACTAAACATTTTTCCACAGACACTGTTCACTCTCTGCTTGATAATATAATAGTCCCATATAATGCAAAAAAGATATTTTTATCTAAGATACCTTGAAACGACTTTTTGAAGATGAACAAATTTCTCAACATGTGTACTTTAGCAGCGGCATCAAGTTATTTCTTGTTTTATGCTGGCAACCTACTTTCTTTCATTATTTTTCAAGCAAGTGGAAATTAACGCATTAAAAATTCTCATTAGATCTCAAAAAATAAAGAAAGAGAAAAATTGTTGACTGAATTATTTCAAGATTTTTTCCCTTAACAAATAACAGTAATTACAGATCAGTATTTACTATTGTGTTATTAATTTGGTTACCCAATATACTAAAGTATTAAATTTCCCTCCACAATCAAATACAACACTTAACTGCATAATACTGATTGTAACCAATGATATTTGTATGACGGCAGGGCAGATTTACAGTCCAGTCAAGGGTGCGGTGTTTGAAAATTGTGCCTCTTGCCCCCTCCAACTGAAATGGTTTTCAATATTGAAGTTGCTGAAAACAATTTTGGGTTATCTTTAGTTATGTAATAGGAAGAAAGACGGCAACAGTTCAGAAGTTTTTTGAAATTGAAACACTCCATTTTACACTATGTTTGGTAAGATTAGGGGAAGGGAAAGAGGGCTCTTCCTCGAAATTAGTTGAAATTGAAGTTCTAAAATTACTCGCATAGGCTGTCGTTCGAGGCGGTTAGCGGAAGGTGAACGCCCCCAGCTCTCTTCCTGTATTTCTTACAAATTGAAATACTAAAAGCATATACTTATTTAAGCTAGGTTTATTATTGACATAAGGGGAAGGTTCAAACTGCCAGAAAATTTTTGCCATTGAAATTTGAAAATCAATTTTTTAGTCTATTTCTAGGAGACAGGAGAATGACCAAAAAGTCTCCACCCAAAATCTTTTGGAATTGAGGTTCTTAAGAAGAAATTTCACTCTTAACTTTGGTGACGGAAGAGAGGACAGTTTGGTCATTTCCGAAAGAAGTTTTTGAATTCGAAGTCTTCAAGACACAACTTTAGGCCATCTTAAGAACATTTGGAGATTCGGCGGCTCTCTGCGCAACATTTTATGAAATTTTCAATAAGAAGAGGTGTTCAGGTTCCATTCTAAAATCGTTTTCGTAACTAAAGTTGGATTTACACTGCCTTTGGTGCAATTAGGGGTAGGAAAAGGGATTTGTAAGCTTTTATTCAAGGCCTAAAACACACTTTTGAGCTAAGTTTGGGGGCATTAAGAGAAGAGGGAGGAGATGTGAGCTTTTACAGAAAACTTTTTGACGTGAAAGTTCCAGAAATTTAATCTCAGGCTACCTTTGGTCACATTAAGAGGGGTCATGATCCCCTTTTTGATTCATGCTTAGTCTTCACACTTCGCTTGCCCCTCTATATTTGGCATTGTTCATGGTATCGAGGGAGGCTTCCCTGTTTCTAATTAAGAGGAAATATTTAGAACTAATAATAAATACATAAGTAATCATAAAATATTAAGCAAACATTTGAAGTTTACATAATTAAAATGCCTAAATACTTCAACTATTTTTTAAAACAACATACTCATATTACATTTGAATAAAAGTCCTTCTTGCGAATATTTAATATTTAAATAGATTAATGACAATATTTGTAATTACTATTCTCAACAAAATACATAAAATAGGGGCACAGAATATTTTGCTGCTTCATGGCAACGCTTATACTTGCTCCGGACCTGTTTACATGTGACCGACAGTGCTTTCAAAAAGATAAATAAATTCTTGACCCCTACAGTTAACATGAAATTGTGGTAATAATACATTTTTTATGAATCAAAGCAAAATTGATAAATAATTGCTAAAAATAAGGATTTAACTACAAATTTTAACGCTGCATCACCTGTGCCCACACACACACAATGTTGTCACGCTACAAAGATATAGCTTTTCATTGTTTTGCAAACTGAGGATCTTTCCTTCAAATAAGTTGTAAGCTTATTTTATGCACTTTCCCAATAGAAAGCAAACTAACAAAAGAAAGAAAGCCAAAAGGGAAAAAAGAATATTTTTATTCTAAGGAATAAAGCATTCATTATTAGAAATCCTTCTAGGAAAACAAAGGCGTACAACAAAAACAACACAAAATGAATATGAAACTAATTATTACTGAATTATTACTCTGTATAAAAATGGTTAATTTTTTAAAAAATGCCGATAGAAAAAATATCGAACATTTCAATAAATGTTCAAAGTCCAGCAGCATTTGAAAAAAAAAGCAAGTATCCCAATAAATGGAGCATCAAATTTTAACAGGATTATTCGTAATAAGGCGAACATCTAGAATGAAGAAATTAAATCCGTAGACATTGAATAGTTTCGAAACAACCACAGAGACCTCAAAGCTGTTTACATTCATCTGTGGGATTTCTAAAATTATCTTCATTATTTTTTAAATCATTTATTTAAAGAAACATACTTATATTATTTTTAATGTGTGCATCATATGAGAGGCACCCCCCCCCTCCCCCATAACGTCACTGAAGCAGTGCCCTGTCAAAAGACAAATTAAATTCTTCACCGCTCGAGTGAAAGTTGTTTGCCACTTGTTTTTTGTAATGAATGATTATTATTTTTTTGAACAGCTCAGATGAATTAAACTGGTTGGTCGAGTCACTTAATTGAGTAATAATGTTTTAAAATGATATAAATTGCTTCAGCAGGCCCAAGAACTTTCTAGGCTCAACACAATAAAGAGCGGAAGGGATTGACACTTCTGTATAATAAAAGGCAAATTTAAAAAATAATGCTGAAAGAAAAGTATATCAAACATATCAATAAATGATCAAAATTCATTAAAATGCATAAATACCTCAACTATTTTTTAAATTCTTTATTTAAAAACAACGTACTAATTTTATTTTGAATGTGTGTATCCACGGGAGGTAGCAAATTAAAAGAATAATGCTGAACAAAAAAAATACCGAACATTTCAAGAAATGATCAAAATCTAGCAGCAACATTCTAAAAAAGAAAATCAAAATTTTCACCTTTCCAGTAAACTATGGGCGATTCTTAGCGGGGGAAAAAAATCGGAGCTTCACACAAAATTCTCGGAAAAAGTATGAGCCAACAATTTTAAATAAAAAACTGTATACTTAGGTTAACAATCCCCCTTTCCCCCTCAACGCAACAGTACATACACATATATATATAAGCTCAAAAATAATCCTTCAAGGAATTGAATGAAAAGTCTATTTATATTAATGCCAGAATTTTTTTTTTTTTTTTTTTCTGGAAAAATTGTTGTATTGAAAGTTTTTTAAAGCAGTACAAAATATTTTGCTTATCTGAAGGCAGAAAGAAAAACAGATATTAATTGTCAAAAAAAACTTTCGGATAATCTTTTTTGTTTTCGTTTTTTTTTTTTTTTTTTTTTTTTGACTCGGAACAGGAGCTCGAAAATTTTCGGATCAGAATCGCCCATGCAGTAAACATCATTTGTTAGTAAGAAGGATTTGTTTCACGTTAGGCACCATTAAAAAACAAATTTCATTAAAACAATCGATCAAATCTGTAAAGACTTTCCAAAATCGGGAAATTTCTCATCGAGTAGTTAAAACATTGGCGACCGCAATGAGCATAAATCAAAAATTGCATGCATCGGATTACCGAACTGTTTGCGAATGAACGAACCCATAATTGGAACTTCTGAAGCTTGTTTGTGTTTAATTTTTGCAGAAAATAAAATGATTTTCTCCAATATGCAATAAATTTAAGCCAAAAATGAGTTTGGATCCAATTAATCCCTAAACACTTGCCTCCTAGCTCAAACTACTACGTTGTTTACAATTCAACCACGGAATTTCTGAAATTAGCTTCTCCCTTCACTTCAATTCGCTCGCGTCAATTCTTGAAGAACTTGCGTGAAGTAAAGTAAATGCTGGAGGATTAATATTTTAATTGTTAAATTTAAAGAATATAGGACAAATTAAAAAAAATAGCTTCGAGGTGCAAACAATCAAGATATGATAGTATTTTGTGCCAGTTTTCGTAATCGTACGTTGCGTAGAATTTGCTGTAGAGCGTATAGCCACAAGGGCGTTGCCAACTCAAAAGCTCATCAAATTTTCATTTTATATATATAGATTGAAGAGCAGCAGAAACAACAAGAAATATTCCAACTACAACTACTAATAATAATACTACACTGTTAGAAATTTCATCATGAAATTACGGTTAAATAGCCGGCAGCAGTCCACGTATCTAATTCACCGTTATATTTACGGTTTGGAACATTGTTCTATCTTTACGGGACCTAAACCAATTCCAATCAGCTTGGTTAAAAAGCCGTAAATACAAAAATTCACGATTTTATAACCATTTATAAATGGTTTCAAAACTGTAAATGTAAGTTTTTACGGTTTTTAAACCTTTCGGGGCGTAGAAACCGTAACCGAAGCGGGCAGGAATCGAACCCCGGGTGTATAGTGTAGTGTACGAACTTCGCGCTCTAACCATTCGGCCATCTTCACCACTCAAAGCGGCCGTTTCTTCTTTTCCAGCAGTCAAACTGCACTGAAATTGAGATTTCAGTTTTTGATTGGTTCCGAAGTCCTTTTTGGTCTAAATTTACTGTATATTGACGGAAATCATTTTATTTGCTGCAAAAATTAAAATACAAACAAGCTCCAGCAGCTCAAATTATAGGTTCGCTCATTCACATACAGTTCGGGAATCCGATGTCTCCAATTTTTTATTTACGTGTCTATGATTTTCTATTTAGTAACCACTGCTTAAGCCAGTTTTTTCTTCTTTTTTATATACACATCCAGATTTGAACTGATAAATCTTTATTCATATTTTAACAACAACGTACAACCGGTAAGATTCCACAACCAAGATGGACGCATGATTCTTATTGACTACGAGACCTTGGTATTGCTCGTAAATTACGGTAATTAAACGTTCTTTAGGAGAAACAGAGAATAAACGATTCTTTCACAATCAGCGGTTTGAGTACCATCTTTTCAATGGTTATTCAACTGTTGTAATTAAATATGGTAAAATAACAATCAAATAAATGGTTATACTTTTCTCCACCAGACCCCTACCTGTTAGCCGAGGCCTTAGGATTGCTTACGCACGGGGAGAGGTAGTGGGGTCTACGGATTTTACATGCACTTATCTCCAAGTATACATGGTGGTCTTCAGTGGGTATTTAAACGCGCGACCTTCCAGGTGGAAGTCCGACGTGCTAACCGCTAGGCTACCCACGGCCTTATAAATGGTTATACTACTATTTTCGTACGGAATTTTTTAACAGTATATTATTATTATACAAAAAGCTAAAGAGAAATTTTAACTCATTTCAGGTTCATTAAACAAGTTAAATATTTATCTTAAGCTTTTAGTTGCTGTGTAAAGTTTCGTGTATTTAATTTTAAAACAGAAAGTCATAAAATATGACTCAAAATAAATTCAAAATAAAATAATTTTTAATCTGCACGTTTTTAGGAGCATTAAACTGCGTCTGCGTCACAGAATGAAAAATTGAAAGGATGCAAAACTACTTTACACTAATCTCGAATTCGTTGCCACAATAAAACAATAATTCAAAAGTGAAAATTCTAGACATGTCTGCATTTGTATTCTGATTCTTAAAAACTTCTTTATATTATGATATTTGTACATTCGCATCATATTAAATAAATGTCATTTTAAATAAAAACGACATTTCATTGCAAATTTTCTGAAAATTTTAGGGGAAGAATTGTATTCCACGCAAATCTTATCTATTTATGTTAATGTTAAGTAAACGCTAGTTTGACAGCAGAACTTTAAAATTCTTAAATTTCCTTTTCTTTTAGAAAAATCATTTTAAAATTGCATTTTGAGACGTCTACTAAGCTAGTTTATCGTTCACATTAATGAAAAAACCTAAAAAATTCTGGAGTTTGATCTGAACAAGATGTATACAGCAAACATTCCTCATTAAAGTTTGATGGCCTTCTCCATCGCGAGTAAAAATGAAAATTTCATTCATGTCATGCTTGGTTCTTTAAATTGCTTTTTTCTTTATTGAAAAAAAAAGAAAGAGAGAAGCACGAGGAAACGAATTTTGCATAAGTTTACGTTTCTTCGTACGTAGAATTCTCGAAAGTATCGGGACCATAACAAGTTTTCTAGTCATAAATTTAATGCACAAATTATACGGTTTTGAAAATGCTTTGGGGAAAACTAATGAGGCAAATATTTTTTTTAACTGTGGCCTTGTTTAATATTTTGACGTCTTGATATTTTTGACATTTTTGTTCAATAATGCTTATGATGTGTTCTTGTTTATTGAAATGAGGTTAAAGACTGTGTTGCCATTTGGCATTTTGTACGTTACACTGTAATTTTTTTTTTTTTGTAAAAGTACAGAAAGAAAACTAAATGTTTCTTTAAAATTACGAAGACACAGTTTTAAAACAAATAATCAAGTTTCTTGATGACAATTTCTCAATAAAATTCCTGTTTTCCCGCACTCTGTATAACTACAGAGAAAGATGTATTATGTTGACTTGAGATAACACTTGACACTTCAGATCTGTGACTACCACTTTAAAAATCGTAAAAGAAAACAAAACAAAAACAAATGCTTAAGATCTATGACTACCACTTTAAAAATCGTAAAACAAAACAAAAAACAAACGCTTAAGACCTATGACTGCCAGTTTAAATATTGTCAAAATTAGATGATATATTGTTAGAGGACAAATAAATTATTGTTCTAGTGAGCAACTGGTAGCTCTCAAGTGCTTGTCGTCCTAACTCTGGAGATAACATAGGCTAAGGGCACAAAAATCACAGCAGCGTGAGCTCAGCTGAACTCACCTTCGACTTTGTGTACCAGAAATAGAAATTCAGCACATTATCTGTTGCAATCAATTTACATAATGTTCTCTTTTTTTATCCTCTGTAATTTCCTTTTTCATAGACTTCGTAGTTTCTTGTTTTGAGTAATTTTACGTCAGACTCCAGATAAATGATTCTCATGTATTTCCAGGCAAACATTTTTCACAGTGTACGTAACATATTGTTGAAGTGATCCAAAAATCAGTAATGATTTGGACCAATAATTTATGAAGCCATAAATATAGACATGAAAATTGACATTCATGTTTAAAAAAAAGCATGAAGTTTTCTAGTAGAAAAGGTTTCATTAGCTGGGTTCTTTGACCCACTCGTCACCGTATAATGGGAAAATAAGAAAAATAAAATTATCTCTGCAAATCTGGTGCAAAAAAAAATTCTTTTTTTTTAACTTTCTGCCTTTTTTTTTAGGAACTTCACATGACGGTTATGATACTTTAGTTTACTTATATAAAGGATGATCCACGGTTATTACATCAATGAAAGAAAATATAACAGTATTTCCTATTTATAAGTTTTCTTGTCCCGCAGTGAACCAGTCGGTAGAAGCTCGGTTCCCGCAGAACACCGAAAGTGAAGCAACATTGACTGAGGTCAGTGGTTTGGGAGGGTCCCAGCCTTTCGCCGCTGATTGCTTTGGGACCGTGTACGCTAAAAGGAGATGGTGCAGCTTAAATCCGTCGGGATTCCAATGTTCTCCAGGTGTAATGATAAGGCCGTGGTAGCCTAGTGGTTAGCACGTCGGACTTCCACCTGGAAGGTCGCGCGTTCGATACCCACTGAAGACCACCATGTATACTTGGGGATATGTGCATGTAAAATCCGTAGACCCCGCTACCTCTCCCCGTGCGTAAGCAATCCTAAGGCCTCGGCTAACAGGTAGGGGTCTGGTGGAGAAAAGTAAAAGTGTAACGATAACTTTGAGGGTGCCAACTCCAGGTGACGGTCTCTCATCTGGGGGCTGGTTCAAAAATTAAGAGACCTCTCAAAGCGGCGGAAGTCGGACTCCAGCCTATATGGGTCCGTTAGACTTAGGAGCAGCGCACCCCGTCTTTCGCGCTCCGCCCGTGGACACGACAACAAACAGCAAACAAACAAATTTCCTTTTGTTCTGAATTACAAAACTTATGTACAACTGATCAATTAGAGACCAATCAATTTTCAATTTATGATTCTTGCACTAATTTTAGGTTCTCGTATGCAGTATACATGAACAACAGGTGTAACTAAGCAAAATGAAAATTTTTTTTAAAGTTTTTTAAACCAATATATAGTGCTATTTGAAATAGAAGCCTCATGTTGCGGCCAAAGCTATAAGAAGATTAAACAAAGGAAAAAAAAAACACGATCAAGGGTCAACGTTTAATTTAATACCAAACACGACAGTTCTTTCGTGATCGAAGATGTTCTTCGTATGAAATATTCAATGTATCGGTAGTCATTAGTCAGCAGTAACCGAGAGTTACGTAGAAAAATGTGTAACAGTTGCATGCATAATCAAACCTTTGCTGTATAGTTTGAAGTCAGTGATAGAAGAGAGATATACAATAGAACCTGACCAAAGTCCCAACTGACCGAAGCTCAAACTAAGATGAAATAAATTTCACATCGTCTTCATTAAGTGGTAAAGGGGAGAAGGAAAAGGCTTAATTAACTATGTTGCTTCAATGTTGATAATATTTTTGAGCAATAGATGCAGGAAACTGCTAGTTTCAAAAACGATTGAGCTGGATATAATTAACATTGTAACCGAGAAGACTTTTAAAACAAGACAAGACATACCGGAAAACGAAAGATTCACCCAATGATGAATTGTGGGTCTACTATTATTTTATTTTACTTTTTTGGCAATAAAGCACATGCACGCATGCTTTTTGTTTTAAAATTGAAATAAGCACTTGACTTGATAATTTTTTATTAATTTATTTTTATTTTATATATTTATTTATTTTTATTTATTTATTATTTGTTTTTACTTTATGTATTTATTTATTTTCATTTTGTTTATTTTTTGAAAGAAAAACGAGAGGATAAAGCGCTTATTGTGACTTATCGGTGTGACCTTCATCGAGTTGACTTATGAAAACGTCTTGTTTTTCTCCAATTCAGAAAGCAAATGGAAAGATTTACACATGCAAGCAGTTTTCCCCCAACGTGTTCCGATTCCCTTTTCAGTAGTATTCTTGTTACCATCTCCCAGCTTCGGCTAATAGGTTTATGGGTGTCTGGTGGGAGGAAAGTAGTATTCTTGAACATTACATCAATAATAGCATGTTGGTGTAACGGTTATCATGCTTCATTCTTAATTTTGCATCAACTTAAAAAAAATTATTTGTAACTGTAGCATTTATAATTTTTAGCTAATGAATTTATTATACCCTCATCAACATTTAAAATTACATAAATGATGGTTAGATTTGCACCACTTTTGATTCGAAATCAGTTTTTTTTTTCCTGTTAACATTAATTGAATCGTTTATTTCGAAAAGGTAACATCTCCATTTTGAAAACGAAAGAACTCTCAGAATTAATTTATCAATTTTTCTGATACAATTAATCAAAAATCGCCTTAATTCACCAATATTGAAATTGCTATTACCTAATAAAATAAAAGAGTAAAAGGTCAGACCCGAAGTTTTCCAACTTTTCATATGCCATTATTTTCTATCTCCTGAAAAAATTTTGTTTTTCAGAGTTGTTACGTTTTCGAAATAAACGATTCAATTTTAAAGTCATTTAAAGAACCCTAATTTAAAACTGGTCTATGTTTCCATGACTACTCATAAACTGAAAACATATGTATATCTTTAATCCTTTATTATCAAAATAATATTTAATTTTGAATCATACACTATAATAACCATTTATACAACAAATGTGACTCAAAAAAAAAAAAAAATTTACTTCATTTTACTGCTTTATATCTTCAAGAACGGTATTGGCGTTAGCACTCTAATAACGCTTTCTGAGATTGTTTTGCAACGCAAAATGAACAAAAACAGCATAAAAAGTTAACGCAAAGAAACAAACGTAATAATAAACCTCACTTATTCCTTTAGAGATGATATCACCGAGCTTGATATCTTCAATTTCTTCCAATATACGGAAGGAATAGAAATTGCTTATTTAAAGATGTTGTTTACCAGTCTAGGCCCCATTTTCTTTTCTTAAATTTTCCCGTAAAATTCGCTTGTAATGTCTTATTTTCCAACGACACTTTTTTTCACAAATACTCTCGCTTCATTTCCTATATGTTATATAAATATGAACTTATGTTTAAAGCAATAGTGACAATTCGTGTTATCATTCACGTCATGTTCTGTTGAATGAAAATTTATTCATTAATTTATTGCGTACGTCAAAGTTTTATTTATTATCAATAGAGACGCTTCTAAGTAATGTTTATAAATAATAGATATATATTTCGATCACGCACACATAGCGAGCATCTTTTAAAAGATCTGGGAATTCTATAGCGCAGTTTACAAAGAAATGACTGGTATTTTAAAAGTCCGGCGTTGAGAAATTATATGACTACTACCTCGTCAATGATCACATTATGTCATAGTATCGAATGAAGGTTCAAAGTTATTGGGACTTCTGTAGTTTATAAAGAAATGACTGGTGTTTGAAAGTCCGGCGTTGAGAAATTATATGACTGTGACCTCATCATTGAGCACACTATTTAATAGCATGGAATAAAAATTTTAAATTATTATTCTAGGAACTTTCCAAGGAAATTAATGTACTACTATAAATGTGTTAATGCTTTAAAAATAAATAAAATTGGTAGGAGTTGATATATTTGCATGTGGTTAGGACAAAGTACTTCCTTTTGAAGGTCTTTTTTCTTTCTTTTTGATTAAAAAAAAGAAAGTAATTACAGGGTTTGGCAATTGAGAATGCTGCACGTTAAGAAACCACAAATTCCATACAATTCCGCGTTTGTTACCATGCAGTGAAATGTTTAAATGTAATTAGAGTGTCTGAAACGCCGTTATTGCAAAAATGACTCCTTAAACACGAGGGAAAGCATAATAGGCCATCCAATGGGAAAAGGATCATTGTTTTACTATAGATTATACCGTCTCTATACTAATAGCATTCCAAACAACGAGTTCCATTAATCTTTAAAGCCTGGCGTACCGTCTTGAGGTTTATTATGCCGAGTGGTAAAGCAAGAGACTATTGCAAACTTAACAAATATTTTTTTTGCAGAAGTTACAGCATTAAAATGTGGATTTTGGTGGACAGTGAAATCATTTTAGAGGGAATATCACGTCCATCTGTTACCTCTGTCAAAAGCATTTTCCCTCAGTTTTTTACACTTTCTCGCATTTCCGTCAACCTAGACCAGCGAAAATCAGCACCCCACCCCGCTTTTTTTTTTCTTTTCTTTCTTTCTTTTTTTTTTTTTTTTTTGACATAAAACCATGAGAAGGATGCGGCTTCGCTTTGTCGGCGTCCACACGGCCATGAGAACAGAAACGAATTTTGTGATAGCCGTTTGCCGCTTGTCAAAGGTTAACTTCGGACGGAGGACGAAGTTTCAGAGGATTTATTTGGAAGTATCAAATTTTCAGACGCAGATAATATTGAAGAAAGCCAAGGAAAGGGGACAGGTGGTCAGAGCAGGGGCTCCAAAAGCCGGATTCCGCCGTTACACTGGTTTTGCACAAGCCTCTTCAAAGAAAAAAGGGTCCAAACTAAAGAACGTGGGAAAATACAACTACACCAAACACCTAACACGTGTATAAAAATATTTACCCAACAATACCCTATTCTCTATCAATGCGTTTATTATGTTCCGGATTTGTGTAGTACGTGTGTTTGCTATGCGTCTGCTAGCAGACGATTTAACTCCTTTTTTTTTCTTACGAAAGAAAAAAAATTCAAACAAGAACATAATCAAAAAAACATATTAAAATATAACAATTCTTTCCAATTTGGCGAATTCTTCAAGTAATTTACGTTTTTGTGAGTCATCCTAAACATTTTAGTTTTTAACGCTACATCACATTTAAGTGCAATATAAGGGAGAGCTACGGATACAGGTATGAAAAGTTAATACCTTTACTTCCTCATGTGGCATTTTTGCAACAAACACAAAAAGCCGCAGTGCTTTCCCTAAAAGATTGGAGACATCTGGAAATAGTTATTTCACTAAGGAAAGATCAAATTCTTTGCGTCAAAACAGTTTTGTTGAAGAACATTTATATATCTATATAAATGCAAATTTATGTTTGTTGCATTTATGCGCACGCATAATAATTTCTTGACTTGATAATGTCTATCACTTGGTTTTATTCCAACAGGATGAATACAGAGGCCAAAGCTAAAGGAAAAAAAGCTGTTGAATTCCGAATTGAGGTTGCAAAATGAGCACAAATTACAAGGGTAATAACAATAATACATTAGAAAGAAAAGATGAAAGAATGAACGAAGCTGAAGATTGGAATAGGTATATTGGTTCCTATTCTAATCCTCAGTCAATAGAAGGACAAAAAGTAAAAGGCCTATTAAAAATATTCCTCAAAAAATAGTGCGCTAAGATGAATTTGGGAACTGTTCGAATTGGTCTGGCAATAAATATCCGATGTAAATACCAAAATCCAAAGATTTCACACAAACTATTTGTGAGAAATGTGGTATTGGTCTTAGTTACAACAAAATCGATAGCTGGACAACAAAATTACCATATAAATTAAAGATTTTCAATATTTGAATCTTATTGTCTTTTTCCGCAGTGGTTCAGAAATTAAACAAATACCCTTTTTTTTAAACTGAGGTTATGAGATATAAAGGGATTGAGATTAAAGGGTTTACGTGTTGGATTTTTGAATTACTTAAAAAAATTATGGTACTCTGGCAATGGAGAAAGGTTTACCACAATATTTGATAAAATAAAAAGCACGTTACGTTTGATTTCACTAATGTTCGAGAAATGACTTTTTACTGCACTTTCTTGACTTGTTTTCTAATCAAATACTTTTTTTTTTAATTTCATTGCAATAGAACTTATATATTTTATCTTAGAAAATCTAAGTAACTTATTAAAACCTCTTAAAAACAAGAAAATCTGGAAGCAATTTAGTGTTGAAAGACTTTTATAGTAAAAAGTAAGCATAATTTCATGTCAGGGAAAACTGTATACCCTCAAGAGAAAATTCTCACTTCCTTTACGCCATAAAAATTCAAAAAAAGCGCGAACCACGAAAGCTTTTGTTGTACCCCCCTAAAGGTTCTGAAAAAATAATATCTATTGAAAAATAAATAAAGTGGCTTGCAATTTCTATTTTTGAAGCGTTTTTTTTAAGCAATTAATTTTATTATATTTTGCATTTCTCAAGATTTCCAATTACGTGAATCAAGTCTCACGTTACACGTTAAGTTACGTGTCTCAGGAGCGAAGAAAATTCATATAAAACATTTACATCAATTATTTCTCGTTTTTTCTTCGTGGCTTACTTGAGAAAAAAATCATTTTTAAAAATGGATATTGAAAATTCCGTTCAATAAAACGCAAAATGTATTACTCCTTGCTTTTTTTACAAATGTTTTTTCATCAAAGATATTTTTATCAAAAATTTTGAGAGTTTGCTTTTCGGTGTTCAGTTGCAGCTGTTGAAGATTTATTCATTTTGTTGAAAGAACTTTTGATCCGTAACGATCACTGAAAAAAGTTTTCAAACTTAAAAATTTCCCTTTTTCTTTGATATCTACAGTGACACTCTAATGTTTTTAGATTTAAGAGCTAAGTACAATGATTACGCATATCCATTCAACTTTTGATTAAATTTCTAACAGTATTAGAAACACCTTACCAGTGTAATACTGTAGGTCATAGAAAAAGTATTTTATAAGAATGTATAAATGAAGTTTTCAATTGTTTATTTTTATAATAGATAAATAATTTTTTGTACGCAAATCTAAAACGGCAGTTAACCTTTTCTTCCGTTATTTAAATCATTAGAATGTACAGTAGTATCTTTTAAAAAGACATAGATGATTAACGAATAATGGAAACACCTTCACGAATACTTGCAATGAAATTGCAAATTTCAGTTTGTAAAAAATAGTTTTATGAAAAAGTTTAAAACATAGCTCTAATTCCACAAAAATAAAAACATCTTTTAAGTGCGATGAACAAATTATAAACTTTTCATTGCAAATTCAAATAATAATATGCTTAATAATATATTAAATCTCCAAAAAATGTTTTAAGTTACATGGTTTTATTTAAAAAAAAACTAAAATGCAGTAATAGTGGTTAAAAACTGCGTACTTCCGTGACAAATCAAGTTGACTGGAATGGCATGGATGAGACCGGGAACAGGTGACCTCCGGTGCTACAATCCAACGCTATAACCACTGCGCCAGAGACTCAGCTACAAGTCCAGTTAAATAACATCGTTGCATTATTCAAGCAAAGCTATCGTTGCCATTCGACAAATAATAACTCTGATAATTTCCTCAGAGCCAAAATTATTATTTTTTCCCTAATGAACGTCATAATAAATTATAAAATGGACGGAATATTGTATTGTCATCGAAGATAAGCTTGTGGGCAAAGTTTGAAGATAATTTATGCAGTAATAGGGTCGAAAACCGCGTAACAAACTTGCGTGACAAATCAAGTTAAATAAAACCGTGTAATACGTACTAACGATCGCTTTAGCAAAATAATAACTGGTACGTTTTGAATGTGTTTCAATCGTAGAAAAATGAACCTGAATCAAAAGAGACATCAAAGCGCTTAAAAGGCTCTTGTGTTTTTACTTTATACAACTTTTGGGGGAGTATTATACAGTGTATTAAATAGTCGCACATTCCACAAAGTAAAAGGGAAGGAAAAAAAACTTGTTCCCATATTCTTTACTAAAATCATGAAAGCGTTCATTTGAACTAGCAAAATGCTATTTGGAAATAACGATGAAAAAACTGCCTTGTACTTGTCAACCAAAATAAATTTCTCGGAAATTTATTCTTGGCTGACTCTTATGATAAAAAAATTCAAGATATTTTGATGAAAATCTTTATCCAGAATATAGTACATTGAAAACAATCTATTGAGTTATATTCTTTTACCATATTTGAAGAATTTCAAACTATTCCATTCCCTTTATGTCCTCAGTTCTACTACATTAAGGGTAGGTATTGCGTTGAATTTGAATAACTTAGCTTTATTTCTGAAGATGAAATAAAGTCAAGAGGACACGTGGAATAAAATTTCGATGTATGAGTACCATACTTGGATTTTTCTGGTGCATTACTATAAACAGCCATAAGTTCTTATAACCTTTGATATTTTTTAAGCTTTTAGGATATCTCTATAATGTCTTTTAGCTTTTATACGTTATTTTGAGTCAACTCAGGACTCAAATAACTTATCTGAATTGCGAATTCTTTATCATTCTTTGCAGTTCTGAGTTTATAAAATATTCGTACAAAAAGAGCCTTTAACATTAAGAAACTACAGGTTTTTGGAAAACCTTTTGCTATTTTATGTGCCATTTTATTTATTGAGCTTTTTTTTTTCTTTAGGATCTTCCCCTTCCAACTTTTTGTGCTTTAAATGTAATTTTTGTCTCCTTCCGAACTTTTTACCATTTAATGTTCTTTTCCCCTTCGCTGAGGATTTTTCCTTTATTCCTGAAGTTTTTTTGTACTCTTAACGCAATTTTTTAAAAAGTATTTTTATGGGTGGTCAGCTAGTTTTTTACTTTGACTTTGTTTTTTTAATTCATTTAATTTTCTTAAGTACTTAGTTCTCATAGCATCGTTGTAGGTTTCCTTTTTTTTTTTTTTAAAGTTTAACCTTAAGTCTCTGCTGTAACGTTTAGGGACAGGCTAAGCGTTTTTGGGTTTCAAAAGGATGCTATAGTTGTTGTTATTTTTGTCGTGTCCTCGCGTGAGGAATGGGTGGGCTGCTTCTTAGTCTAACAGGGCCCTTATAGGCAGGAGTCCGACTTCCGCCCCGTTGAGAAGTTTCTTCATTTTTGAACTAAGTCCAAGATGAGTGACCGTCACCTGGGTTTGGCAATCCCAGAGGTATCGTATCACTTGTAGGACATAGGGGACACGACGGCTTTAACGTGCACCAGCTCCCTTTAGTATACACGGTCCCAAAGCAACCAGCCGCGAGAGGTTGTCACCCTCCCAAACCGCTAACCTCACTCAACGTTCCTTCACTTCGTTATTCTGCGGGGAACTACGTTTCTACCGACTGGTCCACTGCGGCACGGATGCCATAATTGTTCGTCGTAAATAACTGGAAAATAGTGTCATTCGTAGTTTGTCCAATAGAGGCAATTCACCGCTAGAGGGACTCATGAGCGATCATCGTTGTCACGTGATATCCTCTTTTTGTTTACAAAGATTTTCAACTGAGTTCTACGTGGAGTTCACTAGGCAAAATTAGTTACCTTAAAATTGGAATATTTTCACAGCTTTTTCTGATTATAACCCAGTTTACATTTAATTTAATCATTATAAATGAAATTTATTAATTATTACAATAGTTACAGTGTTGTATTTAATGTTAATTTATGTAATGTAGAAGTACTTTATTTAGGCCTAGTTTTAATTAGATTTGTCGAACTCGATGTAAAGCGATGCTACGGCTTCCTTTGCTTACATTGCTTTCATCGGTGCCACGTGACGAATGAGGTTGCTTGAATTGACTCCATTCAATACCAAAACGTCATGTCTTAAAAACATGATTCAGGTACCTCGAACAGTTTCAAAAATGTTCCAAAGAATTCTAGTTAATTTCTGCGTTCCTTGTTGTTTATCCTCTTACGTCATTCGCAGCAGAACGAAGAGATAACGCAATACTAACTTACATAACAAATATAAAAGAAAAATTGATTGGATTCTCAATTGCAAACTCGCGATTTCTCAGAATTTCGCTAACAGTCGCTCATAAGAATAATATTGTGCTAGTTGGGTAGAGATTTGTCAATAGAGCGATATTTGTTAAATGATATGGAACACTAAATTTTGACGGTAAGTATTAAACGGAAAACTAGTTTTTTTTTTAATTTATTCTTTTGTAAACAAAAAAAGTTACGTTTTGTGTGCCCAATGGAGACTATAAATTTTTATTTGGCAACCACAAAATGTTATGTCGGTCGCCAAAGCTGGCGATTAGAAAAGGGTTGTAATTTATTATTGTTTCTTTAAAATAGGGCTTTGTGTAATTTTGAGACAAACTGTATTTTGAGTTTTTAGTTTCAAGCATTAATAAAAAAGCAACGGAATTCCGCACAAAATAAATTGCAATACGCAGATGCGTTTGTTTCGAGGAAAACATTAATTAAAATTTTTTTTCACGATTTTTAGAGAATGTGAAGACTTGATTAAATGTTATTTTACCACCATAATAACAATTACTTATGTCTGCATATTCTCCAAAAATCCTGAAAAAATATTAATGTAAGTTTTCCTCGAAACAACTAAAATGTAGTTACCTACTTGTAGGAAGTACTACACGATATATTAAGAGTATTTCGCGGAACATTGCCATTCTGATGTACTTTTGCGTAACAGCAGAAAACGCGGCAAACTCAATGTGAATTGGACAACACATATCTCAACCACCACCTAATCTCCTCCTTTTCTCATAAACGACTACAAAGCATGCATTAGAAACCGAGAACTTCCGCTGGACTATAAATTTCCGCTGGACCACGAATCAGACTCGGGGACTCCCGTTAATGATTTCCATTCTTGATCGATTAATTTTTCATCTAATTTCGTGGGTTAGATAATATGCTGTTCTTTGCTTTTGTGTTCTTTGAGTTAATCTGGTATTGTTGCATTTATCTATCGGTTGTTTATACATATTGTATGGCTTTTGTCATGGTGCATGTTGTTTATTGTTTAGCAATAAAAAAAACCCATTAATGAATACAAGGTCCGAAAGTGCGAAAGCGCGTCCATTAACTCCTTAACGGTCGGGTAATTTTCAAGAAAACGGCCATAAAAGTTCCTAGTTTTTTTATCCCTGAAAATTATATGAAAATATGTGTATGAACAATATATATATTCATTTTAAATTTTTGATTTGTTTTTAACTTGAAATTTTAAGCACTCCAGCCCGGCAATATCACGGGAGGGAGAAATAGGAGGCGAAACCTCAGCCCGTCATTTTCACGGGAGTGAGAGGGAAGGGGTTAATGAACCACAATGTTAATATCAGCAATGCTAATGCAAGCGCGCTGTCATTTGTAGACAACTAAACTACAGATTCACGTACATTAATTACCGTAAATAGCCGATAAATATTGTTTGAACATCATAGGTATAAGATAATAATCTTTGTGCAAACAAAATTATTGATTGTGATTATTTTTTGTCTCTTTCTATTTTATTTCATTTTAATTTAATTTTACAGTAGCTTATAGAAGAAGTTCAATTTGAAGATATGAAAGTAATAACGTCATCAATTTTTACTTGCTACTTGAAAATTTAAGCTTTAAATGATTTGAAATTGTAGAAAGCTGTTGATGAGGCAATAGTAATTACTGAAGCAGTCCAGCCATGTATTAAAGAATTTGCAATGAGGCTTTCGTCTGTGTCAGCATCAAACTATTAAGCGAAAAGTCATAATGATTCTCTCACTGAATAATGAATGAGTGCAAGTAATGTGACAGTATAACATTGCCGTACGAGTATTAGAAGTATTATTGCTTAAAGCATGTTTGAAACATCTTAAAATAGATTATTCATTACTCTTATTTAACATTGTGCATTTATCTCCTCTTATTGTCTGTCATTTATTTTCTTCAAAACGTCGTTAAAATATTCCACAGACACTTGACATTTACATAAGCAGTACAAGGGAAAAACTACGTAAATAAAACACAAATTGTCAGAAAAAATAACGAAAATAGTTATTTCGAGACTACAATGGAGCCTCTTCATCAGTGCAGGAAAGAAGTGCCCAACACACAACTAGAAAGTTGTGAGTGCACACGCCACAACCAGAAAGACAGCCGGTATTTATACCAAATGGTATATACCGGTATTTACACCAATTTTGGCTAACCACATGTCTAGTGCGGAATGCTATGTTTTGAGAAAATAAATATTTTTCTTTCGAATTGCACAATATATACTTGAAAAAATCGATCGCTCTTCGAACTTTTAACTTCATTTAGTTTAATTTTAACTTCTAAATAGTATAGTAGTAACTACGCCATTTTCTTTTCAGATAACAAGAGGAAAACCACAAAGAGTCCGGTTTTTTTTTTTCCTTTAATGATATTTCCGATTGGGCTTGCACGTTATTTTTGGTGTCTATAGTTTTAATTCTTAATATTAATTTTGTAACATGTTTTATTTTGTTATGAGCAATATAAGATACTTTTCTTTGTACACTACTGATATATATATATATATATATATATATATATATATATGCAGTAACCCCTCGTTATATCACTCATTCGGATATATCGCGCTTTTTCTTTGTCTCCCAAAATTTTAAGTTTGAGCTCTAGAAAGCAAAAATATTGCATTTTTTAGTATAGCGATTTTTTCTACATTAAACAAAGCAAGCGAACACAGGAATGTTTTCCTTTCTTCTGAACTTGCTGCAGTTAAAAGCCGGCAGCCATTCTCCTCCCACTCCCCAACTAACATGCCTGCAGAATGACACTACTCAAACCAGTTGACGTTTTACATGAGGTTTCTTTTTGTATTTGATCCTAACGCCCATTGAATGAAAGAGACAGATTCTTAATAATGACAGCAAATAAAACAGTTTAGTTTTATTTGATATTATTATTAAAAAGTTGTCATCATGAAAGATTAAACTAAATTTTTTAAGTTGATACTCAATTTACTTGTACTTTTTGAGTTATTTCTTACGGCATCGGATATATCGCGCTCTTTCTTTGTCTCCCAAAATTTTAAGTTTGAGCTCTCGGAAAGTAAAAATATTGCATTTTTCAGTATAGCTCTTTTTCCTTCATTAAACGAAGCCATCGAACAGGAAAGTTTTCCTTTCTTTTGAATTTGCTGCAGTTAAAAGCTGCAACAATTCTGCTCTATATCCCCAACGTACATGCCTGCAGAATGATTCTACTAAACCCAGTTGATGTTTTACTTGACATTTCTTTTTGTATTGATCCTAACGCCCATTGAATGAAAGAGACACATTCTTAAAAATAATAGCAAATAAAACAGTTTAGTTTTATTTGCTATTATTATTAAGAAAGTTGTCATTATGTATGATTAAACTCAATTTACTTGTACTTTCTGAGTTATTTCTTACGGCATTGGTTATATCGCACATTCGGATACATCGCGCTTTTTTGCTATCCCCCAACAAGCTCGATATAATAAGGGGCTACTGTATATCAATTCATGCTTCAACTACTTAAACTATAATACATATAATACAGCATAGCGACTCCATTTTACAGGTTTAGTTATGTCGGTCCAAAGATAGAATGGCTTTGAGGTTAAGTTTTCTGGAGCGATCTAAAAGTTTTATGAATTCTGCATAAAATATGTCAAATACATTTTTTGATTCATGGCTGTCTGGCAGACACCGGATCCTAAAGCTTTAAGAAGTATGTATTTAAGAATTTTTTTACATAAATATTAACACAGGTAATTTATTATGAACTCTAAATCGTAGATTAATAAATTATGCACCCCAAACCATGTTCATAAAATTCTGTCAAAATATTGGCAGAAAGTCTAAAATTATTCAGAATCATGTGAAAACTATTGATAAATTGTCATCGTATCACAAGCTGAAAAACTTTTTAAACAAGAAGTTCCGTCTAAAACTATACGAGCCAACTTTCCCGTATACACCAACTTCAAATTTATAATCAAGCTATCTCTTTCTCTCTCTCTCTTTCTTTCTCGCTTACCTTTAGTTCTTAATTGCTTCAACTATACCTTTTTTAAAGGTTACATATTCATTCACTCATTCATGTATTCATTCACTCACTTACTTATTTTTTCATTCATTCGCTCATTTATTCACTCATTTGTTCATTCATTCTTCACTTATTCATTCATTAATTCAAAAATATTCCTAAAAATCCCGATCAAAAAATTTCATAGGAAAATAGGCTCATTAGTTCTGGATGAACTTTCTACCTGTACATGTTCAAAGTTATAAGAGCTTTCCAATAAAGTTTGGTCCAAGCAAATCGGTTCGTTAGACCAGGATTTATATAGGATTGAAATTTCCCCGAAGGCGCTATGTTAATTTTTTTGAACTGTTCAAAAATGGACAAAAATTGTTCAAAATCAATATTTCATTCCGAGGCTTCTTCTATTAAGCTTGCTCATAAGAACTTGCATCGTGTGCCCCAGAATTTACATAATTTGCTTCATTTTTGCCCATAGGCGTTCATGTTAAAATTTTTTGAACTGTTTAAAATTGAACGAAAAATTGTTCAAAAAATATGCAAATACGATGTACTCCCCGAGATCTTTCGAATGCAAAAATAATTTTTTTAATCGGACAATTCGTTCAAAAGTTATTAGGGGGGACACACCGACAGACAGACAAAAAGAGCGACAGACACTTTTTTCCCCCCTTCTCAAAACCCTACTTTCATTTTTTTTATTTTTCAATCTTTATTTAATTACTTCACTTATTTTTGACTTTTCTTGATTTCTAACGATATTTTCACGATACATTAAGCCTTCTTTCATGCTTTATTATTATTATTTTTACTTTTACGGGAAAGTAGGCTAAAAACAGTCAATGAGATTTCAGGCAATGAACGAAAAAATATATATTCAGCAGATTGGATACAAACACATAGTTTTCAAAATACTAAACCGATGCACAAATACTTTTAATGAATACTATAATACTTGGATATAAAAACGAAACACTGGAATACTATTTGCTTTAGAGACACATAAAATGTGCTATATATTTAGGAACAATGTACAGTATAAAATTCCAATTAAAAAGTTCTGAAAAAAGGCCGTCTTCAAAAATGAAATGAATATTTTGTAACAGTTTAAATTGCTACCCTTGCTTTTTATTACAGATTTGTAATCACCATTAAAATTTAACATTGTAAACTAATTTCGTTATAATTTGATTCAGCCGTTGCCTCACAGTTAAATTGTGAAAATACAGTAATTATTTATATAATTTCGGCTTGTGTAAATAGTAGAACAAAAAACAACTTGTACTAAGAAAAAATTCATCCTATACATTTGCCTATTTACTACTCTGAACAGTATAATTAGTCAATTAATTGTTAAAATATATTTTCAAGGAATTAGTAAACCAATAACTTAAAAGTTCAATTTTACGAAATAGTTAAAAGTCGTATTGTACCATTTTTGTTTTAATAGTCATATATTCAATCAAGTTCATCAACAACTGATATTTATGTAATGAAATTATGTGCTTTTTACCATTCATCATCATGCCTGCTGGGAATTTAGTTACAGACATAAACTATATTAAAAAAAAAGTGTATGTATCGTTCGCATCATTTACTGAGACGTCTTTCGAAGAAAACACGAAATATGTAATAGGATTAAAATTCTTATTTCATTATCGTCTGCTAAATCAAATGAAACACTAAAAATGAATATTTCAAGTCTAGTCAAAACGAAAAAAAAATTAAGAAATTGTTTTACTATTGTTTGAAATTTGAATAAGAGTACTTAATCTAAAGAGCACTTATTCAAATTCAGAGGAAAAACAAAACGCCTCATAACTTTTCCATTTTTTGGCTTGTTTTCAAAGCACGAATCACAAGAATTTCTCAAAATTGAATTCGCCTTCCACGTCTGCGAACGTTATTAAAAGTTTTTTTTACACATATTTTCGTCCATTCTTTTTTTTCTAGCACTTTATATTTACCTTAACTCAGTTGGACTTGGTTTAAAGTCCAATTTCTACTCTCACAAGTTTTCAATAAAAGAAAACTAAATGTGAACAGATGTATTAAGAGGGCACATCAATTATTCCGTGAGAAACAAGTAAATATCTAACTTTAACTCGGTGTTACGCGCAAATGATCTCAAACGCAGCAGCGCTGAAAATTGAATCAGAAATTACAAATGTAGTTTTCCTATTTTTATCTCTTATATCCGGGCGTGAATATTTATTGCGTGATGTGAAAACGAAATGAAGATTTTTATTTCAGTATTCATATTGAGGCTATTGAATCTTTTCTATTTCATATTTTTCTTTTTGAGTAACCATGAAAAAAATTGAGAAATGATTTTATTGTAGTAATTTAGTTTGAAATTATAAAATCTTCGGTCACTATTGCGTATTTTTCCTTTCGATTTACCGTAAATGAAAAAACAGTTTTAGAAATGGTTTTATTGTTGTGATTCAAGTTTTATTTTCAAGTGAAGAGATTTGAATATTTATTTTTTATCACACTTATTCATCTTTTTTTCAGTGGCAACTATTTTACAAGTAATTGAAATTTTTTACTAGAAAGCAAACGTATCAACAGTTGATGGAAAAAGAGTATAGTAAAATAAATTGTAGGCTGAATAAAATGCAATCGTTTAAACACGTTTAATAATAAAAGTAATTTCTGTTGTAGACAAAGCCTAACAACAGAACTATTCTACAGCCATCGTTATTGTAATCTTAAAAAGCAGTTCCAGCGCAAAGGTTTCTGGGAGGAAAGTAATACGTCATCATTGGCATGCGCATTAAATATATAAGAAAAGCAGCGAAAATTAGTTTTAAATACCTATATAAAATTGTCACAAAAGAAAATGTCTAAAAAATTACGCTATTAATTTAAAATTTGCAACAAAATAGTATATATCAAATACTTGGTCCTGTCGGAAAATTGCTTTAAAACTTCGAATTAGATAATCAAAAAGAAAATTTAAAAACATTTTAATACAAAAAAAAAAGGTCCAATGTATTTGTTTCCAACATGGAGACACTTGCCTTGTCGATACTCACTCTTTCAAAGCCACTGAAATTGTTGGTCATTTGTAAAGGGTCGCTTAATAGGCGATCAGCCTTAACCCTAACATGCTGTAGCTGGAAGACACCAGATGGCGCCATCACAACTATGCCACCTCCCTTACTAGACCCGAGACAAGAAGAGGTGGAAAAGATGTCTGATGCATTTTTAAAAATACCGGCACCCTATTATGCGGCATGTAGAAGATCCCTTGGGTAAATAATGCAAACTGCAGCCATACTGTCTATAGCATCGAGGCCTTCACAGACTACCCCCCAGTAGAAGGGGGTGCGACTGCAGCGCTATCCTCCTCGAACTTACAACCAGCACCAGCCATAAGGGGCTGGGCTGGCAGAGCTTTGCCGACCTGCTTTACCGACCCGGGGCCATAGTCATGCTACAAAGCAAGCCTTACGTCACCCGGATCGGTTATTATTTTAGTCGCCTCTTACGACATGCATAACTACGTCGGCGCTATTCTACGCCGGCCACCGCACGGCGAAGATACCTTGGGTAGACATTTGTCTTGAATACTCTCAGCTAAATTAAATTCCTAGTGCAATTTCGCATCAACAGAGTCCGGGTGCTAGAAGCAGAAAATCGTCTGCGTCTGCGCCCATGTCAGATGATTATGCGACATGTAGAAGTTCCCTTGAGTAGATATACTCAAGGCTAAATTAATCCTAGTGCAATTTCGCATCAACAGAGTCCGGGTGCTTACCGTTTCAGGTGAGGAAACTCGACGTCAAAATTCTCATGCGGCAATGGTACCACACTCATTGTGGTGCCACTGAAAGAGTTGGTACCAATATCTGGGAACGCACTAGGACTGCAATGGTTAAGAACTAATATATATGCGCAACCCATTAGAAAAAAAATGCATTTTAAATAATGTTATTCAGAAGCTCCCTCAAAATCAACCTTATTTGACATGACCTTATTGCATCATGCACTATTTTTTGGTAAAAGACGCTGATAAATATCTCTCTAATGCGTGTATCACCTTCTACCACTTCCTATAAAAACACTCAACCATTTTAACCTGCTTTAAATAAATGAAATTATTTAATAATAGTTATTACAAATTATTTTTAAAACGTACATAAACACCACTTCATTTTTGCTAAACACACGGCTCTTTGTTTCAGGCGTATGTAACATTGAGCTATAAAGAGTTTCGTGATGACGTTGCATAACATATAGCTCTAATTAAGCAAATAGAAACAGCTGCTTCGTAATTTACCATTCGTCCAACAGAGAATTAAACCTTTAACCGAAAGGCGTAGTGTTGTGATAAATCAATAAATCGTTGCGTTAAGTTGCCTGATTAATTATCTCATTCCATTTCAATTTACTTGGGACTGGTTGATGGAATTAGAAAACTTTTGAACAGTGAACTAATGAATGAATAGTAATTACTGTTCCACATAAAGTTGGATACTTCGGTGCATGATTGTACCGTAAAATATGCCCCTCAGAAAATTAAGAAGGTAGGCTGAAAATAATGTACACATGCTTATAGGACAAGAACATAAACAAATAGCAAGATTGGACAAAGTACAATTCTTAAGATTCAAGATTATATGTTATTTTTCCCCATCATAATCACCGAGAGAAATTATTAGCAAGATAAACTGTTGAAGAATGCAAAGTAAAACGAATGGAAATTTTAAAACTTTTTTAAATTGTCATTTCTGCTACTTTACATTTTCCAGATACAATATACGTACACTGATAAAAAGAAATTTAAACTTTAACAAGAAACTCTGTCTCGAACTATACGATCCTACTTTTCCGTATACACCAATGTCAAATTAATAATCTAGCTACTATCTTTCTCATTCAGCTTTAGTTCTTAATTACTTCAAATATACCTTTTTCAACGGTTTATACAGATCCATTCACTCATTCATTTATTCATTCAATCGGAGATATCCTTACAAATCCAGATAAAAAAGTTTCGTCGAAAAAAAGGCTCGTTTAGTGCTGGATGAACATCGTATCTGTATATATTCTACGTCATAAGAGCTTTCAGATAAAGTTTGTTCAAAATCAATCCGTCCGTAAGATCGGGATTTATATAGGATTGAAATTTTCCCGTAGGCGCTAATGCTAACTTTTTTTGAACAGTACAAAATTGAAGAAAAATTCTTCAAATCAAAAAAAATATTTCAAACCGAGAGCGCCTTCAATAAGCTTGTCTGAAGGAACTTGGGTCTCATGAACAGGGTTTATCTAATGGGCTTTACATTTCCCCCAATAGAGCTAACGTTAAAATTTTTCGAACGGTTCAAAATTGAACGAAAAATTGTTCAAATCTAAAAATGAAAAAACATAGGAATTAGATGCCCTCGCCGAAATCTTTCAGATGCAAAAAAAAAAAAAAAAAAACTTTCGAATCGGACAATTCCCTCAAAAGTTATTAGGGAGGGGGGACAGACATACATACAGAACAACAGACACACATTTTCCCCATCTCAAAGCCTTGCTTTCAAATTTTTAACTTTTCATTCTTTATCTAATTACTTCAGTAATTTTTAGCTTTTCTTTACTTTTAACTATATTTTTACGATGCATTAAGCCTTCTTTCGTGTTTTTTTTTAAACATTAACGGGAAGGTAGGCTGAAAAGGTATTCTGCAGCTGTCATTTCTATCAATGTATTTTGTTGGAAAACAAATCACATTACAAACGTATACACTTATATATATATATTTTTTACTGTTTTGTTCTATTATATCTGTTTTTTTACTATTTATTTTCCCTTTATAATGTAATTTTCCTTTTTGGTTTCATCAAATTTCTGCTTAATCAGAGTTGATAAGTTGAACCCACTGCTTTTCTTCAATAGAGAACAAATCGACGAAATTCAGTTGGCATTTTTTTTAATATCTCATCAAATAATTATGCAACAAATAAATTATAGGTGCAGTTGATTAGTTACTTATCAGACAGCACAATAGAAATCTATCCATTCTTTATTAAAGTTTTTATCGCCATCTCTGATGCAACTAAGAAACTTGACAATTTGATTGCCAGCGATACTAATACCCCTTATAATATTTCCATTAAGGTATGAGACAAAAATATGTTAGGCTGTCGGAAAAACTTTCTGCATCTATGAAAAAACGATAGATATATAATAATACAGTTTAATGTAGATTATATTCCACTCGAAACAATGTTAATATGTATGAAATTTAATTTACTTCATCAATAACAAGTTTTCTATTGACTACAAGTCAGATATTCATAAAACTCTCCTATAATATTATATAGTTTGTAGAATCGTTTAAAATTACTTTAGCTATGCATAAAGTCAGTACCTTACTACAACGCCACTATGTCGACTATTTCTTTGCTATAAATTACGTAAAATGGACTGAATGAAATTATGTAAACCCTGTACCTCTTTTGAAGAAAAAATATGAAATATACGAAGCAATGAATTGAGAATACGAAGTTTATGGTGCATAAATAAAATGATAACTGCGGGGAGTAGGTATTAGGATTTTTGACACAAAATAAATTGGACTTGCGTTAAGGGAACCTTTGTAATAGATGAAGATACATAGATGAACTATCTTCCGTAGAGAAAAAAATTTCCATCATTTTCCACCTTAATAAATGTTGAACCTATTGTTCAGCTTCTTTATGGCTTTTCATTCTTCAACGGAGTTAATGACCGTACTGATAGATAACCGTAGCTATGTTTTCCCTTGAATATTTACTTCACTGTCAATGCTTTATAAATTGTAGTTCTGGAGTAACCATGTTTTCTTTATTCATCATGTATTTTAGAAGCAACGTAAATAAATCAATATTGATTTTGAATATTTTGTGGGCCAATGAAAAATTACTTTCCAGAAAACCCTTGTTTTTGTAGTGCGTTACAACAGGTAGTATAGTACAGGTATTTAGTAACCCTTCAGTTAGTACAGATAGCTAGTAACCTTTCTGCAGTCCGCAGACTTTTATTAAAGTGGTGCTATCACATTAAAATCCTTTCAATACATATTCCGCTCATACAACTGTTCCTAGACAAACAAAATTTATTTGATTCAAGAAATGAATAATTAAAAAAAAACGCATGAACCAACAAAGAATTCCAGTAAGCAGCCATTTCAAAGATAAAGAAAGGGCCGTCATGATAAGGAACGGGACTCGTACGCCACAGGTCAAAGGATCGAGCCTGGTCGAGTCGATGGATTTTCAAGATTGTAGAAAATCGTCTGCGCCTGTGTTATATGATTATGTGGCTTATTAAGAGATCCCTTGAGTAGACACTTGGCTTGTGGATGCTCTCGGCTAAATTAAATTCCTAGTGCAATTTCATATCGAGGGTTCGGTTGCTCGCCCTATCAGCTGGAGAAACTGAAAGTCAAAACTTTCATGCGGCAATGATACCACACTCATTGTGGTGCCGCTGAAAGAGATGGTACCAATCTCTACGGAATGCTCTAGGTCTGAAATTGGCAGAAGCCAACAGCAGCCCATTAGAAAGAAAAAGAAAGGTATCTTCGGAAATGCATAGAACATACAACAGTCAAATTGCAAAATTATTGTTGTCGTATTAATTTAACAACTGGCGGCCAAGTACAGTTGATTCTTATAAGGTAAAAATTTTCTGTCTGCAACCAGAGGGAGGGGGGAGGGGGGGTACTTGAGCAATCGGGCTCCATTTGCTGTGTTTTAAACCTACATTTATACGCCAATTACTACTTAGTCCAATCCCAACCTTCTTATCTACTAACAACTTCTGATCAATCAACCAGCATTTTTTCACTTTTTCGACTACTTTCCCGTAAAAGTGAAAAAAAAAAAAAATAGTAAAGTAAGAAAGAAGGCTTAATGTATCGTAAAAATATCGTTAAAATTAAGAAAAGTCGAAAAAAAGTGAAGTAATCAAATAAGGATTGAAAAGTAAGAAAATTGAAAGTAGGGTTTTGAGATGGGGAGAAAATGTTTCTCTGTCGGTCGGTCTGCCCCCCCCCCCCCTAATAACTTTTGAACAAATTGTCCGATTCAAAAAATTCTTTCTGCATTCAAAAGGTCTCGGCGAGGGCATCTCATTTCCATATCTTACTTTTTGATTTGAGCAATTTTTCGTTCACTTTTGAACAGTTCAAAAAATTTTAACATTAGCGCCTACGGCAAAAATGAAGCAAATTATGTAAACTCTGGGCACAAGATCCAAGTTCCTATAAGCAAGCTTATGGGAAGAGCTTAGCTCTCGGCGTGAAATATTGATTTGAACAATTTTTGTTCATTTTTGAACATTATTAAAAAAAATTAACATTAGCGCCTACGGGAAATTTCAATCCCATATTCATATAAATCCTGATCTAACCGACGGATTTGCTTGCAACAAACTTTATCGGAAAGATGTTACGATGTAGAACATGTACAGATACGAAGTTCAGAAAGATCTGAACGATATTAGTTTCCTATGAAACTTTTTGATCATTATTTTTAAGGATATTTCTCAATGAATAAATGAATGAATGAATGAACGAATGAATGAATGATAAAATAATAAAATGAGTGAATAAATACATGAATGAGTAAATGAGTGAATAAATACATGAATGAATGAATGTATTATCCGTTGAAAAAGGTATATTTGAAGAAATTAAGAACTAAAAATAAATGAGAAAGCGAGAGAAGGAGATAGTTAGATTATAAATTTGAGTGGGTGTGTACGGAAAAGTAGGCTCGTATAGTTCTGGACGGAACTTGTTTTTTTATGGAGATTAATCAAAAATCACCTACTCGCCACTGTGTTATGATTGCCTAAAGTCATTCCTTCTCTTATGAAAAAAAAAAAGAAAACGAAGAAGTAGCCCATCATTTCTTTTTCTTTCTTTCTTTTTTTTTTGGGGGGGGGGTGAACAAATATATCTCTTATTTTACATTTTCTTAAATATACAACACATTTATAATTATGTTTAACTTTAATTAACTTTCAAGATTTTGAAGTAATCCCTGATTCATGAAGCAGTAGTCGGAAAATTAATTATTAGAAGAAATTGTTGACTAAGTTCACAAAAGTTTTGAGAGTCGTAATTAATCCAACGAACATATGTAATCTTCCGAAACGGGGTGATTCATGCACAAACTTAAAGTTTATTAAGTTTTAGTAACGTGTAATATTAGGTACTTTTAATCACCCAGAATGTATTCAATATGATAAACCGATTTTTTTTTTTAAATCATAATTTATGCATATGATTAAAATACTTTTCTGCATGATAAAAATAATTTTATTTCTGGCTTCATACACTCATACGTATATTTAGGGAAATTTTTATTACCTGTTTTACCGACAAACATATTTCTTCTAATAACATTCCAAATGACACTTTAGGTATTCTTTTTATATAATAATTGCATCAAAATTAATCAAGTAGCAATTTCACATTTAATTGGGGGAAGGAATTAAAGGGTAATCAAAGCTATAAATTTAATAAATCAAAGTACATTTTAAGTATGTTTCACATTTTCATAAAAATATGATTTAAAGGCTTCTTAAATGTATAAAAGTTCCATCAATTTCAGAACAGTTTCGGGACTTATTACTTCCGCAATATTGCATTTTTATTAAAGCAGTGACTTTCAGTAAGAAAATTGTATGAGTTCCTCGCATAGTTATTAATATCGGATTGAAGCCTTACTTAAAAGCAAATAAAATGTCGTATAAAACCTGTTTTTTCATAACTGTGTTACATATTTATTTTCTTAAAACGAAGCCTTAGATGTTTCAAGTAGCCACATTAAGAAAAAAAATCTGATTTCTATACAAACTATTCAACTTTTCTTCTTCAAAAATTTTACGAATTTATAACGTAATGCATAAGAATGAGGAAAAATCAACGTCTGTAAAATTTATCTCTACTTTCCACGTTCTTCTCTACTCTGCATTTCCTATTTATACACTGTTAGAAATTTCAACATGAAATTACGTTTAAATAACCTGCAGCAGTCTGTCTATCTAATTCACCGTAAAATTAACGGTTTGGAACATTTTTCTATATTTACGGGACCTAAACCATATCCAATCAGCTTGGTTAAAAAGCCGTAAATACAAAAGTTTACGGTTTTATAACCATATAAAAATGGTTTCAAAACAAAATTTTTACCGTTTTTGAACCATTTCGAGGCGTAGAATCTTCGAGGCGTAGAAACCGTAAACGAAGCGTGCGGGAATCGAACCCGGGTGTATGTTACACCAACCTTGTGCTCTAGGCATTTGGCCATCTACACCACGTAAAGCGGCCGTTTAATTATCAATAAATCTTCTTTTCCAATAGGCAAACTGCCTTAAAACTGAAATTTCAGTTTTTGATTGGATCCAAAATTTATTTTTGGTATAAATTTACTGTATAGTGACGAAAATCATTTTATTTGCTGTAAAAATTAAAATACAAACAAGCATCAATAGCTCAAATTATGGGTGCGCTCATTCGCAAACAGTTCGGGAATTCGATGTCTCCAATTTCTGATTTGCGTATGTATGTGTTCCTATCTAGTAACCACTGCTTAAGCCACTTTTTTTTTTCTTCTTTTTTTATATACACATGCATATTTGAAGTGATAAATCTTTATTCATATTTTAACAACAACGTACAACCGGTAATATTTCGCAACCAAGATGGACGCCCGATTCTTATTGAGCGCTTGAAAATTACGGTTAGTTAAACGTTCTTTAGGATAAACAGAGAATAAACGATTTTTTTTTTTCACAATCAGCGGTTTGAGTACCATCTTTTTAATGGTTATTCAAATGTTGTAATTATATATGGTAAAATAACAAACAAATAAATGGTTATTTTACTATTTTCTTACGGAAATTTTTAAGTGTAGAACGTGTTAATAAAGTAAGGAAGACTAAAGTAGAAAACACATGCAATTATCAAACATTTAATATGCTTTTACTATTTTCTTTTTTTTTTTTAAGAATATATTATTGATAATCTTTAAAAAAAATTATATGCACTTTTTTAGCTAGAAAAAAAAATTACTTTGTGATGCTTGTTGCGTAACTCCAACCTTTGCCTCTGAAGTGGCGGTCTTATGTATTTTCTTTCGTCACAAAATGACTTTTTCAACCATCTTCTTATTGGTTTTCCCCTTTCTCTGTGGTCCATTGGTTTCCAATATAAAATCTTTTTTATTCTATTATTGTTGCTTGATCATTCAATGTCATCTAACAACAACAAACATTGCTTTTAAATAATTCTTAATGTATCCATTTGTTGTCAAAATGTTTTCTTTCCCTCTCTATACTAAATTTACTAGGGGATCATTGCTGGGTAGTGCATTACCAGCAATGTTAACTGCAAATATTCTGACATTTTTTTAAAAATCAATATCCTAGGTAATCGCTACTAACACATGTTCCGTTTCTTATTTCGACTGCACTGACGTAAACAATCCCGAACCCCCTTTGAAAGCTCTTTAATTCTTCCTATTATCTCTTTACTGTTATTAAGTTTTATACCCCAGAATCCATTTCCATCAGATTTACAAATTTATGTTTTTTATATATAAGGAAATTTTAATCGTTTCCTTTAAATGACAAAACTGCATTACTTTTTTGTTGTTTTATCATGCTTCAAGGAACATTTTCCTTTTTTCTCTTTACCTGCCTATTATCACCCTCATAGACAATTTACTGCAGGTAGTATAGAGTTCAAAATCATATCTTGCAAAAAAACACGCTTCAGAAAATATGAATACAAAATAACTCGAGATAAAGAAAAATAGTGTTTCATGGTGCTCATTTTCACTTCATAGTCATAGTTAGAAATAATAATTCTATAAAGAACATATTTAGAAACATGACATATGAGCTCAAAATAACCCAAACCCAAGAAAAAATTTTATGACAGTTTTTTTTTTCCCCTTGATGCATCGAGTCACCGTTATAATTTAGTAATGCTTTAGATAATGAAATGAACTCAAAATAACCCGAGAATAAGAAAAATAGTGTTTTATGTTTGCTCCTTTTCCCTTAATGCCCACTATAGCTCTCGTTGTTTAGTCACAACTTCCTGCCTGTAGTCATAGTTAGAAATCCTAATTCTACAGAGAGCATAGTTCGAAACATGATATATGAGCTCAAAACACACGAAAAATATTAGTTCACGACACTATTTATTTTCTCTTGATTCCTAGAATCACTGTCATAATTTAAGCATGTAATAGATCATGATATGAACTCAAAATAACTCAAGAATGAAAAATAAGTTTCGTAGTGTTCCTTTTCTCTTAATGCCTACTATAGATCTCTTAGTTTAGTCGCAACTTCTGCCTGTAGTCATAGTTAGAAATCATAACTCTACAAAGAACATATTTCGAAACATAATATATGAACTCCAAAATAACTCAAAAGACACGAAAGAAAAAGTTTCGCTATTCTATTTTTCTTCTCTTGATGCCTAAAACCACTGTCCGAATTTAATCGTGTTTTGGATCATGATATGAACTCAAAAAAATTGGAGAATGAGAAAAATAGTGTTTCATGCTGCTCCTTTTTTCTACAGCTCTCGTAGTTTAGTCACAACTTCCTGCCTGTAGTCATAGTTAGAAATCATAATTATATTAAGAACATAGTTCGAAACATGATATATGAGCTCAAAATAGCTCAAACCCAAGAAAAACGTCATAATTTAATAATGTTTCAGATCATGACATGAATTCAAAATAACTCTTGCATCATAAAAATGTGTCTTTAGTTCCATTTATGTCACCATTTTAAATAAATTACTCCTCGAGCTTTTTAACATCCTTTCTTCCCGACTGAGACAAGTGTTTCCGTAGCAAAAAAAAATTCAATATGCCATAGGAAGGACAAAGCTTTGCAACAATGCATCTTTTTGTTTCTTATGCATCTAATTTCTCCTACAGAAGAAAAAGTATCAGATTGAAAAGGAAATATGCCGAAACATTTTTTTGTAAAATCGAAACAATAGATGTCTCGTATAAGTTTCTTTTGTCTGGTTTTCAGACGTTCAATGCATGACGATTAAAGAAGGAAATGGAATTCAGAAAAATAAGGTTTGCAAGCAGAATGTGGAAAAACTGAATTTCTTTTCAAGGGTTAGAAACGTTTTTAGATGCTAAAAAACAGTAGTTTCGTGGAAGCATAAAAGATTTCATTGACTGTGCATCTTAAGTATCGTAAATTATACAAATGTTTTCAAACGAAATTTAGTTGGTGGTTTCTGAGTGACAAATAGTTTTTAAATTGAATGTTTGAATTTATTCCAATTAAATTTTCGTTGAATATTTGTAAAAAAAATACGGTTGGCGAAAGGAAGTGCTGAAAAAAGATTTGTTGACAACTTTTTCTGCCTGCCTTGCTTGTCTTTGGAAGAATTATATCGATCAGTCGTAAACACGTTTTATCGTTTTGCAAATCATAAATAGAAAAGAAAGGTAAACACTTCTGCATATAAAAACCATAGCAACCTAAAGAAAGATTAATTGATCTACTCAATGCTGTAAACTAAAAAGTTCGTCCAGAATGAAACGAGACTGTTTTCTACTACGATCACGAAGCGAACGGAAATAACTGCGTAATCAATTCCGAAGGTAAATCGAGTGATTTTATCTTTTAAATTTATGCCAGATATTTCTTTTAATATGTTTTTGTACTAAGTAGTTTCCTAGGTTTCTGATAGATGATGCCAGCTTTCTGACTGAAAAAAAGTTTCTGCCATGCATTTTTTACCCTTTATAAACGATGGTTTTAACCGCTTCGGCATGCCTACCTTTCATATATATATATATTAAATCACCCCTTTACCGGAGGTAACAGCAAACAAAAGGACGGTAACCCCCTAGAAATACCACAAATATTTTAAGACAAAGCAGCGAAACCCATGATAATAAAAGTTATTCTCTAAAGTTACGTGGTACTAAATTTCAGTAAACTCTATCCAGAATCAATAAAGACAATAATAATAATAACACCATATCAATGATAAAATATATGGGGGGAAAGGCAAAACAAGTACATAAAAAATCAGTTAGATTAAAAAATGAAATCGTTTGGTACAATGATCTTAGATTTTAAAAAATTAACTTCAAAAGTCATGCTAATTTTTTTGCCCACAATTCGATTGTTAGTTTTTACTTTAACCCTCTGATAATGAATATTATCGGAGTATTCAAATGATGTTCTTGACAAAATTTAAAGCCCGTTTATTGTCGTCTGTTACGGAAAACAGTCCTTGTGATAAAGTTTGCCCGAATTAAATGCATCTGCTGCAGCCTAAGTTTTCAAAGATTAAATTTTCTCTACCGATATAAACCTAATAATTTCTCAAGCTAATAAATTCAACAAATAGCTCAAAATATGAGGTGATATAGCGAACAACGTAAATAATAGTTCCTTTAAAATACGATAATCTTCTGAAAAGTTATTAGGAAGGAAATGACGGACAGATAGATCGGCACACCATGTGCCCCCCTCCCCCATTACATTTATCTCCTTTCTATATTTTAAACTTTTATACAACTTAAAAAGTTTTATTTATTTTCTGTTCCTTAAGAATGGATAGTAAAGCTAATCTTTTTTTTGTTTGTTTGTTTTCTTTTATTTTCTCTCTCTTTTTGCAAAAGACGGTTAAATTTCAAGTTAAATTAGGTTTACATTTTACTTTACGTTAGATATAAACATCATAATTGCTAACGTAAGGCAACACCGAACCGCTATAAAGCACCGAATCTTTCAATTACAAAAACGATATCTCCAACTAACGTTATAATCATATTAACAAGTCAAAAGTGCCATCGTATACTTTATTATTTTTAGTTTTCACAAATGTTTAATAATTCACATATCTTTCAATCTAACGAGGAGGGAAAAAAGTCATTTTTACGGCAAGTGTTAAATTTAGAAAAAGAATCCAGGCTTTATAGGCATTAACTCATTACTAAACAAAAAAAAAAGATGCTGCGAAATTACCTCGCTCAATTGCATTCTACCAACTGCTAGTGCAGACAGAAAAAAAAAGTTAAAAGAGCAATCCTTAAAAAATATTTATTTTATTATTATTATGTATTTTTATCATTATTGATATATAATATATGCACAGTAAAACTATTCCCAACGGGACCCCTCAAATGCGGACAGTCCTCTAAGGCGGGCTGTTTTTTATTCCCCGCTAGAAAAGCATAGAGCCCACGAAAACCCCTCTTTTGCGGGGTTTTCGTGACACCCCCCCCCCCCCCCCCCGCGAGACAAATACTTCAGTCTCGCTACTCATTAGACTGCTTTCTAAATCAATATCTAGGGTACCCCTTAAAAATAAGTACGCTTTTAGAATGAACTCTGTGTTTTCGCATTCCCCTTAAAAACCTCTTTCTTCATTTGTAAAACATTTCCTCCTTAACAATCTTCCTTGCATCATTCGAAATCCAAACAAAAGAAATTTGAGAGACTTTAGTTTCGATTTTACAAGAAATGACTCGACATATTTCTTCTAATGGCGAAATTCGAAGCATTAGAAACCAAAATGAACACTGTTGCAAGACTTTCTCCTACCGATACAAAATCAGAACTACTTTGATACGGAAGCACTCGTTTCCAATCGGAAAATTACATTGCTGAAAAAATGCTTAAGAAGCAATTTAATTAAAACTGCCAACATTTAATTAGAAACACAGATTTTCGTTATGCAGGAGTATTCTTTATTTTTGTACAATTATATTCGGCGCTTGTTTATTTACACATCTCTTTTCTTTTTTAAAAATTATTAAAAAACTAAAAAATTAAACTAATTGAAAAGTTTTTTATGCGACTAAATGACGTAAACCTGCAATGTCAGCTTATTCATTTACAATAAATGTTGGAATAATTCATAAAAATAATATATTTGCCGGTTTAAAAGACATAAAATAACAAGAATAATTTTGAAAAAAACTGCTTTCCCTTTTAATTAATGGTTACCAATGCCGCTACAAAACCAGATTGCAATAGTAATGGAATACAATTCTAGATTTAATAATAAAGTAATATTTGTATTAAAAGTTTTAGCATCTTGCCTTTTAAAGTAGTTTTTTTGAAATTAGAAGATGGCTTAAAAGTAAGCTCTTATGAATCATCATGCACACTAAATCACAATGTACACGGAGATGCCTAGACCAGATCCTATTCCAAATGTCTGATATGAAATCGAATATGAATGAGACTGAAGCTAATGAACATCGAATGAATGCAAACATATTAACTCAAGATATCATCTGCAGTTTTCCAAATGGCTTAATAATCAAAGGGCATCATGTGATTAAGTTAAATCTTAACTTATTTGATCTCTATATGATGTTATCCATTAGGAATGTTGTTCTAAGTGGTTAAAATTCCAGTCAAGCTTCATATTCTCGAACTGCTGGATTATTGGTAAACCTATGGGAGTTTCATCCTAAGGGGCACATAAAAGCGCCCTATTTGGCGCATTGTGGCGCCTCCTTGTTCCGCATTAAAGGATTTTCGTATAGGTTATGACTTGATGAACAGAGTATGGAGCATTAATTTCGTGGATTTTGGTGAAGTATGAGGCTTATGCTTGGAAAAACTCTTTGCACGAACTCAATTACTTTATGCTTTTTTTAAGATTTATTCATTTACAAAGCAAAATAGTGGTGGAATACTAATGATAGTTCCGACTATCGTGCCCATCGAGAGTTTTTTTTTTTTTTTTTCAAACAATCGATAGTATACGATAGTTTTGTATTTTTAAAACTGGAAATTTTTCTTATTAATATTTAACTGCTGTCTTGGAATTTGTGGTAAGTATGTTTATTTACTGTCGATTGAATATTTCTTTTTCTTTTTTTTCTATTCATTAAATAATCATCTTTTCTTTCAATTCCCCCAGAACACCGAAAGTGAAGCAACATCGACTAAGGTCAGTGTTAGGGAGGGTGATAACCTCTCGCGGCTGGTAGCTGAGGTCCGTGTACGCTAAAGGGAGCTGGTGCACGTTAAATAGGTCGTGGCTCCAATGTCCTCCAAGTAAAACTATACCTCTGGGGGTGCCAGGTGACGGTCTCTCATCTGGGAGCTGGTTCAAACATTAAGAGACCTTTGAAAGGGGCGGAAATCGGACTCCTGCTTACAAGGGCCCAGTTAAACTCAGGAGCAGCGTATTCATTCTTCCTCGCCACTTGCGATGGCTCGACAAAAACAACAACAACAATCGTCTTTTTTTACTCAAATGTAAAACCTAATCCTTCCAATATCCTAAATGTTTACTCAAATTATCTCATTTAAATCAACCAATGTACAACAAAAGTAGTTTTTTCCTATTTTGTTATAAATAAGTTTTAATTGCGATTGTTGCATAGAAAAATTCAATATTTTTACTTCTATTGATGATTTTGTAAAAAATACATGCATTTTATTGTTACCTGAGGGATTCGTGAACGCTATTTTATCCTTATAAAGATTACTTTTTAAAAAAATATGTAACATTGGCATTTTTAAATGCTACATTTTCATTTAAAAATAATGAATTTTTACTCATTTAGAAATAAATTAAAAATTGTTTTAACTTATTTCCTACTCGGTGTTTTTTTATCTTTAAGTTTTTTAATTGGTGTTTGTACATAATAATGTTTATACGTATAAAGTTTTTTTTATTATTATTATTTAGTGGTAAGTACTGTCATTTTCGATTTATTTGACATTTTTATTTTAGTCTTCTGAGGTTTCTATTTTATTTTTAAGAATTACTTTATGTTTTTCTATGTAATTATAGTTATTGTGAATTTTTAAATATATATTCAGCTTTTTCATTTAAATTAGTGGTAAGTACATTTACTTTCGATTTTAAGCGCGCTTTTACGTTTTTAAACACTTTTTGTTTAAGGTTGTAAAGTTAAGATATTTAAAGCACGTGCGTGTGCGATGCGAACACTACAGTACTCGCATCGCATGCACTCATGCAGTAATAACGTCAAATGTCATATTATCGAAAACTATCGATAGTTTAATCTTAATACAGTAAAACCCCGTAATACCGCGCCTCAGTATACCGCGGAATCGGGTATAACGCGGTTACTATCATGTCCCCCGACGTTTAATCCACCCTTTATCATTACAAACCACCCTTTGCATTCCAGATTCTTTGATATTTTTGAAAAGTAAACGTATTCTCTAGTTTGTGTAAGTGTATAAAGTCTTAAAACATTGTTTCTTTGAAAAGTGCGGTTCCTCCCCTTCCACACAAATCTACTTTTTTCTTAGAATCTCTCCCCCTTCATAATCTCATGTTGATAACTTAACAATATTTCTAAGCCCACATTTTCTCAGAACACCATTGTTTTTGTTGCGGTTGATATGGTTTTAACTTAGGGGTCTCAAAGAACAGAAAAATTTAATCTGAATAACCTATCACTCGATAGACTAACCGCTCAGTTCTTCTTGCACAGAAATTAAGGCAAATAAAAAGGCAGAAAATAAGAAAGGAAACAATTATGCAATAAAAGAAAAGTCAGGAGTAGTTGATAAAGTTAAAAGTGGTGCAACAGGAGCGAGTATATTTCGTGAATATGGTTCCGCGGTACAGTTTCATTATATCGCAGTTATGTTATAACGCGGGTGCCAAACATGTCCCACGACACTCGCGTTTTAACGGGGTTTTACTGTATATCCCTAGTTTTCCACCTTTATAGTAAAACAACTTACGTTTGCTATGCAAGCAAGTCAGTGCAAAAATAAGCACAAATTGCCTATTTGACATATTTATAGAAACCATGGAAATCAAGGGTTTTGGAGATCCCCCAAATCCTCCCTGGCTGCTATACATACATAACTTCGTGATTACTCCCACTGGTGGTTTTCCACTTAACAGGAAATACTCCTATATTTTTCACCTATTGGAAACCAAAAGGAAATGCATGCATTCTTGAGCATTCTACTCAAATCTAATGAAAAAGAAAGTTACAAATCTACGCATAACAAAATTTTTGCAAATTCCTACATTGTCCGATGCATTACTTTAAAACTCAACCAATTACGAAGTTCAATCGTTTAAAGAACACTTGTGCTCCCTTGGGGGAAATGTGGATAAACACATTAGACAACATTTGTTCAAAGTAATTAAATGCGATGCGCAACTTAATTTGACTCTTAAATGGAGAAATTTTCATCGTCAGCTTGTCACATTTTCATGAGTCGCCTGGGAAATGTAACATTATGGTTTCCACCAAGACAATTCAAATCGTCTACTGTAATTAAGCAACTTTCCATAAAAGTTTCGTCGATTTATTATAATGGAAATAACATGTATATATATATATAAGGACTTACCACACTTTGTGAAAGTTTGTTGCTTAAAATAAATTGAACGTAAAGCTGTAAAAAGCAGAATTACTGTCGTAATGAGTTAAATTCAAAACGATGATTAATGAAAATTTAAAAATCTTACTAATGTTGTTGAACATTGATAATTTTGGGTTTAGTAAATTCCTTAGTTGTTCCATGTAACTGTTAAACAAACTAGTATTTCAGTACTTTTGATTTACCGTATATGCCACCGTATAAGGCTCGTCTATTTCAAAAATGCAATCTTTTGGTATATTCGCTGTATAACGCGTACCTTTAACTTTACGAAAGACTTGGCATTAATTTAAAATTAAAAAAATAAAATCCATGTAATTCACAAGTCGCTTATAAACTGTAGTGTATCTGAGAATCCAGATGGAAGCAGAATACGATTGCTTATTCATGACGATATTTTAAAGATGTTCCACTGATATATGTTTACATTGATGTACAGGGTAGTTTGTAAAAAGTGTACAATTTCTATGCTCTATAAATCAAGAACAATGTAAAATATTAAATGCTACCTGCTACAGAACTGTATGGGATAGTTTTAAAATTTGTGACAGAGTCACAAATACTCTATGTGTGACTCCTTGGTCACACAACGCATTTTACGAACCGAAGACTATAATCAACATTCTACTTTTTGATACTACTTACCCAATCGCCATCCTGAAGTCCTTGTGGTTTCTTCCAGGGGAGGTCTCTCCACTTCATATTGATCTACAAGTAGTAGAGTTGAAACTGTGTCACAGCCACTATCGATGTACTTGACATCGATACTTTAACATGCGTTTGGGCAGAAATGACTTACCGACTCAAAGTGGGTCTTGTGTCTAAGGGATTACACATAGAACATCTGTGACTGTCTTTTACAAAATTTAAAATAATCCCATGCAAACCTGTTGCAGATAACACATTACATTATTCTTGATTTATAGTGAATTGAAATTGTATACTGCTTTATGAATTACGCTTTATATGTAGCGATTGTTAAGATATTCAATATAGCAATTGTAAAAATATTCGGCGAACCATTTTTAGCATACTTTCCCGTAAAAAGTAAAAAATAAATAAATAAGGTGAAAAAGAAATCTTAATGTATCATAAAAATATCGTTAAAAATAAAGAAAAGTCAAAAATAAGTGAAGTAATTCCATAAAGGTTGAAAAATAAAAATTTGAAAGTAGGGTTAAGATGGGGAAAATGTGTGTCTGTCGGTCTGTCCCCCCCCCCCCTAATAACTTTTGAGGGAGTTGTCCGATTCGAAAGTTTTTTTTTTTTTTTTTCTAATTTTTGCATTCGAAAGATCTTGGCGAGGACATCTCATTCCATATTTTACTTTTTGATTTGAACAATATTTCGTTCAATTTCGAACAGTTCAAAAAATCTTTACATTAACGCCTATGGGCAATAATGAAACAAATTATGTGAACTCTGGGCATGAGATCCTTCCTATGAACAATCTTATTGGAAGAAGCTTTCAGCGTGAAATATTTTTTGATTTGAACATTTTTTGTTCATGTTTCAACAGTTCAAAAAAAATAACATTAGTTCCTACCGGGAAATTTTAATCCCATATAAATCCTGATCTAGCAGACGGATTTGCTTGGAACAAACTTTATCGGAAAGATGTTAGGGCGTATAACATGTACAGACTTCAACCAGAAGTAAACGAGCGTATTTTCCTAGGAAATTTTTTGATCGGGATTTTTAAGGATATTTCTGAATGAATGGGTGAATAAAATGAATGCATGAATGAATGAAAGAATTAGTGAGTGAATAAATGAATGAGTGAAAGAATGAGAATACCTGAGTGAATAAATGAATGAGTCAAATAATAAGAATAAATGAGTGAATAAGTTAAAATATAATTAAATGAGTGCAAATACATGAATGAGTAAATAAATGAATGAATGAGTGAATGGATATGTATTAACCGTTGAAAACGGTAAGTTTGAAGAAATTAAGAACTAAATCTAAATGAGAAACAGAGAGAGGATAGATGGCTAGATTATTAATTAGAAGTTGGAATGAACAAGAAAGTAGGATCGTATAGTTCTAAGCGTAATTTCTTGTTAAACAGTGAGTTTTGTGCTGTTTTATGAGAATTTTTCATACTGGAACCTATTTTTTTTATCTTACATACTCTCTATATATTTTTTTTATCTCTTTCCTTCTTTAAGGTGATTATGTGAAAATATCAATCATATTTTCAGAAATTAAGTCATATATTGAAATGCTTTTTTGTTTAAAAAAAAAGACCAAGTTCGCTAGTTGGATTAAAGTACTAATAAAGTGAGCGGGCAGTTTCGCAAACCAAATTCAATTACCGTCATCCCATTACTTGAGTCCATTAAGTAAAATCCCATTTCTTTTGCTTTGCTGATGCTGGGAATATGTTGGTAACTATTAGTTATTAAAAAAAACTTCAATAAAAAAATAATCCAGCAGAATAACTTAATTTAATCATTCAATGCAGGAAGCATCCTAATCACCTCTTAATTTACTCGGTGTGGTTTTGAAGTATTTCAAGCAGAAGGGTTCATAAATTTAAAATGGTACTGCCTTATAAATCACAGAATCTTCATTTTAAACTGCACTTTTTTCAATGGATAGTTTGATAGTTAATCTTTAAATTAAAGCGTGAAAAGTAAATAAAACGCGAAAATAATATGAGAAAAAACGCTTCCAAAGTAACATTTTCAATGGACCAGTTTTAAAACTATAGGATAAATGTAATTCTAAAAAATAGCTTTTTGAGCTTATTTTCCTCAGATCCTCAGGAAAACAACAACCCATAAGCAGTTTCACTTGTAAAAAGTAATAATTTACTTTAAATTTGTGCATTAAGAAAAAATAACGTTGGGAAAATCCATGGGAAAAGAGACAACAGATCAGATTTATACGTAAAAATAAATAAATATATTATATATATATTACGGTGAATGCCGACAAGCACGTGAATGTCGACATTCTCCTATTTCCGACATTCGCCGTAACATATATATATATATATATATATATGTATATATATACATATATAAAGCATTTTATTTCCCATAGCAATTTTGTTCTAATTAATCATTTGTATTTGCAAATGATCTGTCAAGAGACATTTGTCCACAAATCATTCATTTCTTACTGAAACGTAGCAAAGAAAAAGAATAAGAAATTATTCATCTCCTTGCAGAATTTCCTGATGAGAGATATATCTACTAGTTTGAGTATGACAAATATTTTTATACAGCCTTACAATGGCTATATGCTCCTTTTCAGGAATACCGTTTTCAAGAAGAAGAATGAACTTCTTTTTATGTGCGACATTAATTTTTCCGTAGTATAACTTGAAGACTCGTGCAAAACATTTATCTTACAAGAAAAAAAAAAAAACACACATGAATTGCTTATGGATGGACTTCAATTTCTAAGAAACAAATATGAGAACGTTCAATTATTTTTCTCTCGTAAAGAAATATTAAGACGTAAAAGGGAAGATCATTTAGTTTCTTGGAAGAAGTTATAAATTATTTTAGCTTCTTTTGTGTCGATCTGCTTTTCAAAAACCTTATACAAACTAAAATATTATAGACTGCACTTTGCTATTTTGAAAAAAAAAAACGACTTTTATACCACTTTAATGTAGTGTAATGCATACTTTCTTAACAATGCATTAGAACTAGATTATTATCACTACTATAAATAGTACATTGTTCTGTTTAGGCTGTTTTAAGTTAGTGAGGTTTGAGGTATAAAGTTATTAAGCATGTAGTACAGTCACGTGATGGACATTATATTCTCGTTGCACAAAATATATACTACACTGTTAGAAATTTCATCATGAAATTACGGTTTAATAACCGGCAGCAGTCTATCCATCTAATTCACCGTTAAATTTACGGTTTGGAACATCTGTCTATCTTAACGGGACCTAAATCATTTCCAATCATCTTGGTTAAAAAGCCGTAAATACAAAAGTTTACGGTTTTATAACCATTTAAAAATGGTTTCGAATCAAAATTTTTACCGTTTTTGAACCATTTCGACGCATAGAATCTTCGAGGCGTGGAAACCGTAAACGAAGCGTGCGACAATCGAACCCGGGTGTATGGTATACCAACCATGCGCTCTAGTCATTCGGCCATCAACACCACTTAAAGCGGCCGTTTATTTATCAATAAATCTTCTTTTTAAGAAAATAATTTCTGAATTCTTTTTCTTAAAAAAAGAATTTCTGAAAAACTTTGTACATTGTTAAAAATTTCCGTAAGAAAACAGTAAAATAACCATTTATTTGATTGTTATTTTACCATATTTAATTAGAACAGTTGAATAACCATTAAAAAGATGGTACTCAAACCGTTGATTGCGAAAAAAATCGTTTATCCTAAAGAACGTTTAACTAACCGTAATTTTCAAGCACTCGATAAGAATCGGGCTCCATCTTGGTTGCGAAACCTTACCGGTCGTACGTTGTTTTAAAATAGGAATACGGATTTATCAGTTAAAATCTGCCTGTGTATATAAAAAAAAGAAGAAAAAAAAGTGGCTTAAGCAGTGGATACTAAATAGAAACACATACACACGTAAATCACAAATTTGAGACATCGGATTCCCAACTGTTTGCGAATGAGTGAACCCATAATTTGAGCTGCTGAAGCTTGTTTGAAGCTTGTTTGTATTTTAATTTTTGCAGCAAATAAAATGATTTTCGTCAATATACAGTGAATTTAGATTAAAAATAAATTTGGATCCAATCAAAAACTGAAATCTTAATTTTAAGGCCGTTTGCGTGTTGGAAAAGAAGATTTATTGATAAATAAACGTCTGCTTTACGTGATGACCGTGGCCGAGTGGATGGAGAGGAAGACTTGTACACCACGCATTCGGGGTTCGAGTCCTGCAAGCTTTCTTTACGGTTTCTACGCCTCGAAGATTCTAAGCCTCGAAATGGGTTCAAAAACAGTGAAAATTTTGTTTTGAAACCATTTTTAAATGGTTATAAAACCGTAAACTTTAGTATTTACGGCTTTTTAACCGAGTTAATTGGAAATGGTTAGGTCCCGTAAAGATAGAAAAATGTTCCAAACCGTAAATTTAACGGTGAATTAGATGGACAGACTGCTGCCGGTCATTTAACCGTAATTTCATGATGAAATTTCTAACAGTGTAGGGAATAAAAGAAAGAAATTCCAGAGCTTGTGGGTGTATGTTTGCAGTACTGCTAAATGTATTGACAAAGCTGAACTACATTCGTTTAAACTAGTATCCCCCTAACTATTAATCTTTGGAAAATATGAAATTTTTTACGGAAAAGCTTAGTATTTGTTGTAGTACTGAGCAAAACTGCGTAACATACTTAAAGGTGTAGGAGGATCACACGAGACTCTGTAGAGGTAGCTCCCTTATTTCCTTTCAGCCAGCTCTGCGGATTTTTTTTTCTGAAAATTATCCTTGTATATCCAGAAATTAAGAATTCCCCCCCCCCCCCACCATGTATTTACTACTCCTAAATTTAAACCCTTTAGAGTGTTTGAAGCTAGAGATGCAAGATTCTCGGTAATAATATTTTGGAGAATGTTCTCGAGGATTTTCTCCATTCCTTGTCAATTGGCATTAAAAACATTCTAAATTTTTGCAACAAATTTGAGCTTTCAAATTGTTTTCAACGAGATCAATGCTTAAAAGTATTTTTTTTATTTTTTTTATTTGAAATACTTAACTAAGAATTTGTAAGGGAAATGAAACATGCTTGTTCTGAATCTCTGAGACGATATTGTCAACCAGAATACAATACATTGTTGACTGACCGATTAATAAGTTAGTGTTTGTAGTGCATAAATTTGAGAAATATGCGACTCAGAAAAATATTTTCGTCATGCTAAGAAAATCATGTATTTCCGATAGAGTGAAAATCATTCTGACCCTATATATAATTTCTATTATTTTTTAGAATAGGAAAATTAAGTACGATTTTTAACCACTTTTTTTGTTCTTTTTTTACAACAAAAAAAGTAAAAGTAAAGATATGTTTATATTTATAGTTCTAATAGAGCGTGTATATATATATATATATGAAGAAAATGTGTGCTAAATTTGATAAGGATTTATTGTAAACTCTGCGAGCTAGAGTGTACGCAAATTCGAAAAAAGTAGCTTCGAGAAAACGCGTTTGAATAAAAAGAGTGGTAGTGAAGGTAAATTTAAGGCAGTAATGAATTTTTTTTTTTCTTATGCACACAGATACTAATATTTATAGGAATTTCTATCCGAGGTTTCAATCGTTAAAAGTAGCAAAAGGACATCTGCTAACCTTCTTCTGTCTCTCTAATACTCTTCAGGTCATTCATGAATGACTGACTACTTGCTCAACCACTCCGAAAGGACGCTCGCTCAAATGCTTACAACTTTTATAGGACTAGGAAATTCGCTTTGAAATTTTCAGGGTATATTATTGAATAGTTGTAGAATCGATTTATGAAGAAATTTTTTTTTTAAATTTTTTGAGACCTTTATTTTCCCCCTAAAGCAAAAAAAAAAAAATTTTATACCCAATTTTCCCATTAGGAATGAATATGTTCCTGGCAATAATAACTATATTATTTGTTTGAGGAACATTATCGATCATTCTATTAATTTTGACTGCAAATTAAGCTTAATATAATATTTTTTTTAATGTCAAAGATAGCAATATTATGGGCTACATAGCGACACAACATCTAAAAAATAATGTCACTAATAGAAAAAAAGCCCTTAAAACGTAAAAAAAATAATCAATTTCGGTAAATTTTTAGATCACAGCGCTTTACCGCTTAATTTTTGTCAATCAATAAGGATACTCATTCAAAAGAATTTCTTTACTGAGATTAATTTTTCAGAATATTCTTGATTTACAAACAAGTAAAATTCGTTAAAACGTATTAATTACTACATATTCTTAATAATATCTCAATTTAAACTCCCTGAACTAACGACGAACATAAAATCTACAAATACAATGTAATTGTCAGTTTTAATCGTGTAAAAAGTGATAGAAAAGTATGACCGGTTTCCCTACAAGACAACTGAACTATGCAAACACAGAAATTCATCATGTAGCAACTCCTTTTGCGGCAATGTTATTTGCTGGAAATAAACATGATGCAGTCTAGACAAAGTAAATAACTTGACGTCTTCCCTATGCTCCCGTGCAAAATAACAGATATATTTATGATACACCGGTGTGACATTATTTACTTCATTGAAACATTTTGATCCTAAAAATAGGGTTCCCAGTACTTAGGGAAAATATTTGCTGAAAGCCAGAAATATATAAATATTTTACCTAAGCTTGTGTATGGCTATTCTACCTTCCACCGAAGTCCTCAACTAATAAATGTTGTAAGAAGATGTTTTGATCCTTAGCAACTTGTAAAAACTGGGTAGTAAATTTACAACCTTTGTGAGAAGCACCCCCTCGCATATACATAAAATATTTTTTTCTCTTTCTTTCCAATATGGTTGCGCATGGTCATTAAACTTTGTAGACCTAGTGCGTACCCCGGTAATCGGCATCCATTTTTTCAAGTAGTACCAGTATCGGTGGATGCCATTGCCACTGAGAATTTGGACGCTCAGTTTCCCCTAGATGACGGAACCTGAGCTCTCATTTGATGCGAATTGCACTAGGTATTTAATTTAGCCGAGAGTATCCAATCCAAACGGATACTCAAGGGATCTTTAACATGCCGCACAATCATGCGACATGGGAGCAGACAATTTTCTGCATCTTGAAAATCCACCGACTTGGGCCAGGTTCGAACCTGCGATCTTGGGCGTACGAGACCTGCTCCTTACCACTACGCCATATACACAAATATAAAAGTACAAATAAAGTTAATTTCATTTAACAACCTGAATGAATTTCTTTCTCTCTTTTTCTTCCTTTATTAATTTAAATCCAAAAAAATTTGAATGCATCACAAAAAAAAAAAAAAAAACCGTGAAACGGTTTTAAAATGATCCAATTCGGAAAAGTTTTAAATCACAGCGCTTTATCGTTTTTTTTTTTAAAATCATTAAAGATTTTTTTTTAAGAAAAAAAAATTTTTAACGGTAAATGTTCTTGTGTATGTATATATATATGTGCGAATTTTCCCAGCTAACTAATATAGACTTACTAAACTATATACTATACCCGCAGACTATTGCCGTGATGTACGATATGACGCGGCAGTGCGGAAGCTGATTCTTATGATTCGGATGATGAGAGCGAAGGAGGAACGATGTATGACGGTTATGGTGTTTGATGTCACTGTTTAATTATGTGTTTATTGCAATGTGTTGTCCTTAATTGTAATAAATGTAGTGTATGTGCAAAATGATGTTTGGTATAAAATACTTCTAGACTAGATCTGAGACCACCTAAATAATATATCAGATAATGATATTCTCTTGTTTGGAAACGTAATTCCGTAATAATTCATCTTATGTTCTTATTTTAACACGTTGACTGCCGACACGCTGACTGCCAGCGCTGTTTGTAGTTTGTGGATTTCCAGACGATAATTTACTTTAATTAAAACATATTGTGCAAAGCATTTTATTTTGTAAAAAATTACTGACTTTCTATAAATGTATTGAAAAAAAAAAAAGTCAGCAACAAGAAGACAATTTGCAATTTGGTCTCTCAACAAGTTCACCTACTACGAGTTATCTCGTCGATTGGCAGTCAACGTATTAATAATGCTCAATGTGACACATTCCTATCGTGTTAATCTAATGTCATAATTTACAGAACAGTTGCGAAAATTGCACTCCACTAAAATAGCGATTTCTTACTCAATAAGAACTCTTTCATTACTGGTAGGTAGTAATATTAATATTTCTTTCACTGATTCAATAGCTAGGTCTTTATCCTGATCAATGGCTGTAATTTTTCGTTTGAAGCCCGTAATAAATCATTTCCCTGTTTTCCCCAAACTCCAATCTTTTCATTTGTGGAAGTAAGTTACTCATGAAAATATGTATTTCTTCTGATGACTGTTACTTCGTTGAAGGCAATAGTAAATTATTCTTCTCATTTTTACTGAGCTCAAATCTCCTGATTTATGATTCTATGCTTAGTTATGAAAATGATGTAAGAGGTAAATTCTTGAAAATGTTTGCAAATCAAGTTTTTGCAATCTTATATTAATTTTATAAGATAATTCTCAAATATTTTTCTTTCTTCGAGTGTTAAAAGCCGAGTGAAGGTAAATGACTCAAATGACTTACATCAAGAAGCACAAAATTCTATGCATTGATAAAAGGGTTCCTCTAACACCAAAATACTTATCTGTAATACTTTTTGCAATTTGTCCTATAATAACGTTGATTTTCTACTTAACCTCTTCCTTCGAAGTGTACCCAATTGGGTACATTTTAAAATACTGTTTATTAACTGCTGTTTGTGCAATTTGCACGCTAAAACACCCAATCGTTTATGAAATTACTCAACAGAAGGTTTACTTCGTTTTAAACATGAAAAACATGGAAATTGGACATTAATTATTATTTAAACTAATTATTCATTAAACTAGAAAAAAAATGTTTTAGTTATTTTGTTTTGTAATCATTTATTAAATCAGAGAACCAATAAATTGCATCAAAATTGTTTGCGCTTAGTTCTGGGGTCTGAAGAGGTTAATGCTCGAAAGTGGAAACTAGATAAATAAAAATCACTGCATCTGGACAAGTAAAATTCATGGGGGAAACAATTGGAAGAAAAGGGAAATGTCATCCCTCAACCCATACTGGTTAAGAACGCTACAAAGAATCCATCTCACAATTTCTATTTATAGAGTTACTGAATAAGCGAGTAAATATAAACAAAATATATATGCATGTAAACCAAACGTAAAATTAATGAAGTCCTAAAATTATAAAAAACATGCTGTCACTAATTTAATTCTGTTAAAAAGCACTATTTTGCTTTCTTTCGCACTTATTTCATTTGCAATGAAAAAGTTCTGAAAAATAAGTGTATCAGTTTAAAAAGCAATGGAACATCGCAAGACATATTTCGATTTATAATACATAAACTAAAAATTTGCCAAAAAGAAATCTTCATGATGCAAACTGCAAACTCAGGAAAAACAATGTATTTGTATAGAAATCTAGTCTATGCTGGAAGCGCCACGAGTGATGAAAAAGATAACTATGCCTTGAACGCTTATTCCTTTGTCTGGCACCGATGGAATTGGATCGTAGGCAGCCTTAACCCTAGCGTCAATGACCGGGTACCCGGGTACCTTTTTGCGACTTTCATTGTAATTTTTATCATTTCTAATAAAGCTTTGGCAAAACCAATTTTAATCCTCGTTATTCACATGAATCTGAACTCAACTTATTGTTGCAGCCTTTTTTGGAAAATTGTTTTTTTGACGGTACCCGGTCATTGAAATTAAGGGAAACGTTTGGTCATTGACGCTAGGGTCAAGCAGCCTTTACACAAACGTTCTTAACCGCGGTGCAGACAGTGAGCCATTCAGATCCGCGGTCAAGAAAGAGCGTGCGTGTAAATGCAATTTTAGGACGCTCAAGAACGCGGTTAAAAATGACACTCAGATGCGCGCTCATGATCGCGCTCCAAGAACTGATGCATTTTACATACACGTTCTTAACCGCGCATCAAAGTGGGAGGATTGGACAATTCTGCAGGATGTGGCTTCTGTAATCAAAAATGCCTTTTGCTCGGTTTTGTGTCTGAAATAAAGTGATGAATGTAGTATTATGTATATATTATTGGGATACATTTGTAAATTATTTTTCTTTTATGTATTACATTTTATTGTGTTTAGAATGTTACTATACAAAGAATTAAAATTATCTAACCATTGAAAAGAAAATGTGCATACGTTTTAAAAACTATAAATGAAAAAAAAAGTTGATTGTTTCCTAGCATTTTCGTTTCAAATATTTGATTTTTAGCCTACTTTCCCGTAAAAGTAAAAAAAATATATATTAAAGCATGAAAGAAGGCTTAATGTACCGAAAAATATCGTTAAATATGAAGAGAAGTCAAAAATAAGTAAAGTAATTAAATAAAGATTGAAAAATAAAAAAATTGAAAGTAGGGTTTTGAGATGAGGAAAAAGTGTGTCTGTCGGTCTGTCCCCCCCCCCCTAATAACTTTTGAACGAATTGTCCGATTCGAAAAATTCTTTTTGCATTCGAAAGATCTCCGCGAGGACATCTCATTTCCATATTTTACTTTTGAACAATTTTTTGTTCAATTTTGAACAGTTCAAAAAATTTTAACATTAGCACCTATGGGTGAAAATGAAGCAAATTATGCAAACTCTGGGTACAAGATCCAAGTTCCAATGAACAAGCTCACTGAAGAAGTTCTTGGCGTGAAATATTGATTTGAACAATTTTTGTTCATTTTTGAACAGTTCAAAAAAAATTAACATACCGCCTACGGGGACATTTTAATCCTATATAATTTCTGATCTAATGGACCGATTTGCTTGGAAAAAAATTTATCGGAAAGCTCTTATGACGTAGAACATGAACAGATAGAAAGTTCACCCAGAACTAACGAGCCTATTTTCCCATGAAATTTTTTGATCGGGATTTTCAAGAATATTTTTGAATTAATGAATGATCAATAAGCAAAAGAATGAATTAATAACTGAGTGAATAAACACAAGAATGACTGAATAACTGAATGATTGAATGAATATGTATTAACCGTTGAAAAAGGTATATCTGAAGCAATTAAGAACTTAAGCTAAACGAGAAAGAGAGAGAGAGAGAGATAGCTAGAATATAAATTTGAAGCTGGTGTATACGGGAAAGTAGGCTCGTATAGTTCTAGACGGAACTTCTTTTTTAGCCTACTTTCCCGTAAAAGTAAAAAAATATATATTAAAGCATGAAAGAAAGCTTAATGTACCAAAAAATATCGTTAAATATGAAGAGAAGTCAAAAATAAGTAAAGTAATTAAATAAAGATTGAAAAATAAAAAAATTGAAAGTAGGGTTTTGAGATGGGGAAAAAGTGTGTCTGTCGGTCTGTCTGTCTGTCGGTCTGTCCCCCCCTAATAACTTTTGAACGAATAGTCCGATTCGAAAAATTCTTTTTGCATTCAAAAGATCTCGGCAAGGACATCTCATTTCCATATTTTACTTTTTGATTTGAACAATATTTCGCTCAATTTTGTACAGTTCAAAAATTTTTAACATTAGCGCCATTGGGCAAAAGTGAAGCAAGTTTTGTAAACTCTGGGCAGAAGAGTCGAGTTCTTATGAACAAGATTACTAAAAAGTTCTCGAAGGAAAATATTTTTTGAGTTGAACAATTTTTGTTCATTTTTGAACAGTTCAAAAAAATTAACGGTACTTTTTCCTTAATCCCGGCGCAGGCGATAAAGTCGCCAATAATGATGCAACGAACGCCAAACGGAATACATCCGCTAGTAACCTTTTGCGTGTTATGTTGCCTTGGCGAGATTTGCGCCGGGATAAAGGAATTCATTTTGAAACAGTTAAAAAAAAAAAAAAAAAGATATTAACATTAGCGCCTACGGGGAAATTTCAATCCTATATAAATCATGATCTAACAGACCGATTTGCTTGTAAAAAAATTTATCGGAAAGATGTTTGGCCGTAGAACATGTACAGATACGAAGTTCAACCAGAACGCAACGAGCCTATTTTCTTATGAAATTGTTTTTATCCGGATTTTTAACGATATATTCGAATGAATGAATGATTAAGTGAATGAGTGATGGAATAAACGAATAAATGAGTGAATAAATACATAAATGAGAAAAATGAATGAATAAATTAACGAATGACTGAATAAATGAAAGAATGAGTGAGTGAATGAATATGTATTAACGGTTGAAAAAGGTATATTTGAAGTAATTAAGAACTAAAGTTAAATGAGGAAGAGAGAGAGAGTTAGCTAGATTATAAATTTCAAGTTGGTGAATACGGGAAAGTAGGCTCGTATAGTTCTAGACGGAACTTCTTGTTTATACTATGAAGGACTGTAGATTAATACAGTCAATGCAAAATTTGTTTCTTTGCAAATTCGAAGCAACTTATGTTATATGCATTTCTAGTGCAGCGGACGACAAACTTATGTATGAAATTATCGTCGCTAGCCTTTTTTTACATTAAAATTATCTTTTATTTCCAGAAGCAGACGACTAACTTATATATGAAATTATCATTGCTAGATTTTTTTAGACTAAAATTGTTTTGTCCTTTCAAAAGCAGACGATTCAACTAGATAAAAATAATTATTCTTTTTGGTTAACTTTATTTTATAGCATTTCGAGTTAAATGGTTCAACGAATAAATTAGGTATGGCGCATTTTTGATGTTGGAACAAAGAATTTTTATGCGAGTTCTTAGCTCTATATAAGGAATTGTCTTCCCTTAGGAAGATGAAAAGCAAAGAATATAGCACCAAATAAAAAATGTGGCTTACTACAAACTACTATCTTAATGCAAAACGGTTTTCTCGGAAGCGAATCGCGAGTTCGTAGTTAAAAAAATTCAAAGTATGCGTAGTGCTTTTAGGAAAGAATTAAGAAAAATATCTGAGAGTAAACGCAGTGTGCTCTTTACAAAAATCCAAGAGACTCCATGTGAAAGCATCAGTAATTTAACAACCGATTATAGATAGATATTTCAAAATTCTAAGAGTAATGCTACACTGGGAAACACCTTATAAATAGTATTAGTATATCAGACAAACCAAAAATTTAGTTACTAAAGTATGTCATAAATGGTGCCTACCGATACTAACCGAGATTCGATTTCCGTACCGCCATTTGGTAAGCAACAAACTATCTATAGTGTCAGTTACAATTGCAAATGTCCACATTCGCCATGCACTGACGGTGAATAGGACTAAAAAATATTTTTGCTACAAAAGTTTTATCGTGGCTTCGGTGATGTCTCGTTTTAGGACTTTCCGATTAAAACAATTGACGAAAATTTCCTTCTTAGTCGGGAGGGGCAAAAAAGTGGTTTTATATGCACATTTTCTTTTCCAAGTAGACCAAACTCGAAAGGCAATTGCAGTACGCTTTTATTTTAAAAAAAACTTCAGAACAGAACTTTAAAGTTCCTAACATGTTTTAGTTTTGTTCAAAAACATTGTTTTTGCTAACGCGCTATGTTTATGTACAGTTTGTTGACTTCGACAAAGTATCGATCGTAGTCTTAATATTTCTTTAAAGCTAAAATTTTAATTAAAGAATTTCTCAATAAATTATTTAATAAATAAATTAATGTAGCCAGCTGATTCTGCATGGAAAAAATCTTCACACTCTTGCGGCTGGCTGTATAATATAACCTACTTAACCAATCACATAACTGCTGCCCACCAGTTCTGTTTGCCCAGCATTATTTGTAAGATGAAAAAACCAACTTTGATACTCCATGGATTACACAAAAAAAATTATATTATTATTATTGTTATAATTACAATAATAATTATTGTAATTATAATAATAATAACATTATTATTAGTATTATAATTTTATAATAATGTACGCAGAAGTTCGCAGGTTTAAACCTGGCCCAAGTCGGTAGATTTTCAAGATGCAGAAAATCGTCTGCGCCCGTGTCGTATGATTATGCGGCATGTAAAATATCCCTTGAATATCTGTTTGGCATGGATACTCTCGGCTAAATTAAATTCCTAGTGCCGTTCGCATCAACTAGAGCTCAGATGCCGCCATCTAGGGGGAACTGAGCGTCAAAAAGTTGCAGTAATGGTACCACACTCGTTGTGGTGCCACGGAAAGTGTTGGTGCCAATCTCTGGGAACGCACTAGGTCTGCAATGGTTGAGAACCAATACCGCAGCCCATTAGAAAGAAAAAATTATAATAAAAATAATAATGATAATAATACAGTTGACCCTCGATTTTACGAAACTCTAATTTGCGAGCTCCCACGATTTTATGAACAACTTGGAAGTCTCGAAGCAGCATCCATTGAAATAATGTTATTTTCAATTAGTTTTTACGAAATAAGGGCAAAAAAAAATCTCTCTTTTACGCACACGGCATAAAAACCGGCCCACAGCAAGGACAAGGAAGAAATAACCTGAACGAAGACGATTTCACTTTAATTATAATTTCTGAAGATGGTCTATTACACTCCCCAAAATACCTGTCAATCAATTGGACTGCTGTGCCCGTAGAAGGAGCACCTGTACCTTAGCTCATTTTGTGACAAGACGGATTGGCCGCTATCACGCCATCTTGCGGCTAAACAGAACTTCTCTCGTGTCTGCAATGAAGAATTACAAAGTTTTGTTTCATCGCGATTGTGGCCCTTCTTCCGAATTTTTAATTAATTAATATTACTACATTCTCGAAGATTACAAGTGTCTAACAGTAACAGAGCATGAACATTTTGTATCTCATTTGCTTATTTCTATTTATATATTTTTTTAACTGGTATGAAGTGGTATTTTTGGTGGATTATCTAAATAATACCAATCACTAACCATTTAAGTATATTATCATCCATTCATAAATCGCACCCCCAAATTTACATTATTATTATTTAAGAATGAAAACGAATGTAATTAATATATTTGTATGTTACAAACATCTATTTTAATTCTTTGAATTTTATCGGAAATCAACTGCTGTATAAATATGAAATTTTCACAGAGCCCCACAGTTAGTCTATAATTATAATTTTTTTACATTATGAAACTAAAAAGAGAAATTCCACTAGGATAATTATATTTGGCAGTTCAAAACGAGAGCAAAATATATTGATTAAAGCAAAAGCTTTTTTTGAACTTAATCAAAGTTCAATACTGTCTTGAAATACGTCTTATTATCTATTCATTACAATATTTTAATCAATTTGCTTTAGATCCATATATAAAGGCACTTTTTCCCCTTCTTTTTGATTGCGAATTATTTAGCAACACTCTCATTATGCATTAAAATTTTCTTCGAGCTTTTTTTTTGTCTAATTTTTGCATTAAACTTGGCCAAAAATGGCTGAACATAAGAAACACGGTCATTTCCGAGTATTTAAAATGGAGGGAGGGGGAAGTTTCCGGTGCAATTTGGACACTTTTACAGGAGGCACGCAAGTGCAATTCGGTCTCTTCACAAAGTTAGGATCCGTTCATAAATGATGTCACGCTTTTTTCCCATATATTTGACCCCTCTCCCCCTTTGTCACAATATGTCACACTTCAGCAGACTTCCCTCCCCCCTTTGTCACATGTGACGCTATGTTGCATAATGCATGATGTCACACTTCTTGTTACCCCCTACCCTCCCCCTGTCACACTATCACAATTTCCCGAACCCCGTCCCCCCCTCCAAGCGTGACATCATTTATGAATGATCCCTTACCAGTGCAATTGACCCATAGTCATATTGTCAACTTCCTCTGCCATTGCATTCTATTCCTAGAAGGAGATAAAAAAAAGTGCAAAACCGGTCACTTGACCTTGACCTTAAGTTTTGAATTTTCGGATGTCTTTGTCATTTCATTCGTGAAAGTTCGTTGGTCAATAGGGAGATTAGGCTAGTTTAAGCTAGATCTTATGTAAACTTATTTTCACTAATTATAGGTTACATTCAATATGTTCCTTGACTTCTGTGTAATTTGTCTTGGCAATATCTATGTCATGTACAATACCATAGTTTGTAGTGTTTTCGATTTCACGAACTTTTTCGTGGGCCCAAACAGTTTAGGAAATCGAGCGTCAACCGTAGTGCATTGCAAAGCAGTACAGATACGAAAAGATAGCTCATGTCTATTAAAACATTGTCAATCAAATTTTTGCTGTTCAGGAAAAGTACTCTTTCCAAATAATTTCCGTCCTAACCACCTCTAACTCGGCAATTTCTTTCAGAAACAGGAACTCGTTAAAACGGACCTGAACCGTGTCTTCTTGGTTTCTAAATTCAAGTCGCAGCAGAACATATTTGATTTTCAACACACCGGCGAATGTCCGAATTGTTAAGTTTCTAGAGAAATATTCGGTCATACGCCCAAGCTTATCTGTGTTTGTGGACATACCTCTGCGATGGTTCGAATATACAAGAATGTCGCTAAATACTCGGTCTTTAACCGATGTAGTACAGTTCTACTACGGAATTTTGATAGTTGGACGCTTTGCGCATGGCAAAAAAGAACGAATCCACTCGAGTTTTAGGAAAGCTCGTTTTGCTGGTGCATTTATTCAGTACGTCAATCAGAATGTTCGTTTCTCTGTTTGTTGAAAGTAATTGATTTTCAAACTGACATATAGCATCAGTTAGGAAGAACTAAAGTACGTTAAAGAAACTAGAACGAGAAGATAGAGGCACATTCTTTGTACCAGCTGTTCCTCCCTTGAACATGAATGGATTCTTCTTGGAACTCTGCCAGCCGGATTGCTTTGGTTGACAGTAGAGCTGTAGGTTTAGGTAGTAATTCATAGGGGAGTGTTGACATTTTCCCATTTCGGAGTTTCTCAATAATATAAGTGGAGAAGGTGGTGTTGTTGTAATGCGTGGATCTCGTGCGCCCAAGACCAAAACCTGGCCACGGCGGAGGATTTTCAAGATACAGAAAAGCGTCTGAGTCCGTGTCGTATGATTGCGCGACATGTAAAAGATCCACACGTGTATCATAAATTGTTAACCACGGAATTGCCTTGTAAAGAAGATAGATAACTCGTTATAGACCATTGTACATAAGCAAACGAACACACTTATACCGAAATACAAAAAAAATATATATTTATTAAATTTATATGAAGGATGGCGAAAGGCACAAAATAAAATGCTATTTTCCGGGTATCTTTTCGCGAAGCTTTCAGAGAAACTTTTGAATAGCTTATTTTTATCCAGTAAGTAAAGCCTCAATCTAAATGAATAACTGTCTACTTTCAGAACGAAAATAATCTTGTCGGATTCCCAAGTTTGACGTCAATGCTCCTTTATTGATTAGCAGTTTTATACTAACTTATACAAATGGTTTGGATTTGTGTGTATCTTGTGTCAAATAAAGAAAAATAACTGAAGCATAGGAATTAATCTTATTGAAACCGTGATTCACCAGTGGTATTTTGGTCTTATTTGGGAGTTGTATTTCTCTCTTAAATAGACGTTTAGTAAATAACACACACTTTAAATTGATGTCTAGTAAATAACAAAAGGTCACGCTTTGAAACAAAGTGATCTCTTTAAACTAACTTGAATGCATTGTAAAAAGAACGATAGTATATTTTTTCGGAATTTGGAAAGACAAAACAAAGTTTTCATTTTTGTTTGCATATTTTTTAGTGTTTTCATTTTTTATTTTAAATAAATAAATTTACTGTTCCTAAAATTGTTTTTTATTATTATTATTATTTGTTGTATTTTACTGCAAATATTTCTTGCTTGCGAAAACCGAACGTTTTTGCCGTACTAACACTCCCAACAGAATGCTTATTTTGAGTGAGCATTCACAGTAATTCTCTTTTTTATTAATTTTGCTTTTTTTAGCAATGTAGATAAGAAGAAATATAAATTAATTAAATCATTCTCTTACAAATAACAAAATAATAAATGGAATTAAAACATACTTAGAAGTAAAATTAAACATAACAACTGCCCATTAGCTGACTGTTCATGATAAATTACAAAATTCGACTGCTAATTATTAATTATCGCACTTTTCCTGCCAAAATACCAAGTCATTTACGATAATTGAAAAAATGAACTGCAAAAACAGGTAATTTCTTGTCATATAATAATCTCTTTTTGTTGCATTTTGTGTCGTTAACAATGTATTTCATAAAAAGAAAAATAAATAGCATGATGTTCCTGACATTAAAAACTGCAATACTTGATTCCACTCACATGTCACATAACTTACGTTTTCAAAGCGACTGAATTGATTGTTAATTTGTTGATATTTTTGAAGAGGTTCCTTAAAAAGCGCTAATATTGGACGAATACGAATGTAACATAAAGAAGAACACGAGGTTCTACTTCACAATACTTATGATAGAAAAAAGTGTCGTAGAGCCCTTTTTCTTTAAATTATTTCATATCGCATATAATCTTCCACCGCTTTGTTCACCGAATTTACAAAGAGAAAGTAAACAAATAAGGCACCATATTTGACACTTTTCACCCATCCACGTAAACAAGGAAGTTGGAATGTGAGTGAAAGTTAAAATGCTGCACAGATCAGACTTGACTTACCACTAGTATTATTTCTGCTAAAGCAAGGTATATTGATATAAATGCTTTTGGTGCTTTGATACAAACAGATGCAGCTATTAACATGGGGAACTCTGGTGGCCCGAGCTAAATATGGCTGGAGAAGTTATAGGTGTGAATTCCGCTATATTATCTCCTCCTGGTAGTGGCGGTGGAAACGTTGGCATAGGCTTTGCCGTTCCTTCTGCTGTTGTACAATCTGTTGTGAAGCAGTTACGTGAAAAAGATGAGGTAATTAGAGGATGGCTTGGTGTTATGATACAAACTATGACTCCAAATATTGCCGAAGGACTCGGAATGCAAGGAGAGCCGAAGGGCGCTCTTATCTCAAGCATTGTTAAAGGAAGCCCTGCACAAAAGGCTGTAATACATGTTGGTGACGTTATCGTAAAATTCAACAATAGGTATGTCCCTAGCTTGCATAAGCTTCCTCGCATGGTTGGTGAAGTTGATATAGGGGCAAAAGTTCCTGTGGAAATTTTTAGACTCGACATCTAATCTAGATACAGTCCCGCTTAAAGAAACATTTTCCGCAAAAAAATATTCTAATAAGCGGGATATTCCATTCTCCAGGAACACAGAAAAAATATACTATAGTTTTTTACATTGAAAATTTATTGCATTTGGGAGTGTTCATAAATGATGTCACACTTTTTTCAATATATTTGACCCCACACCCCCACCCCTTTGTCCCGAAGTATCACACTTCAACATACCCCTTACCCCCCTTTGCCACATGTCACGTTGTATTACTTTAGCATATGTACTTGCAGTTTAGAAACAAAGCAGGACGCTATAGATCACACTTCGAATTTTATTTTTGAAAAGATTTTAATGGCATTTGTGAGCATAATAATAACAATGATTATGCGTGCACTTAATTTGTATAAAATAAGGTTAAGGTTTACAACGTAAAAGATAATTAGAATAGATCAGTAAACTGTAATACTTGTTTCAAGTCTGAAAAAATGACCCACGCAATTTTATCTTAAAAGTTTCATTGCCTAAGAAAATTTCCTTTTAAACGTTTCACAAGAAGTAAATTTAAACCTTTATCAGCATCGGTGTTTAAGATGCGAAATGATGAATGAAACTTTAAAATCGAATTGTGAAATTTAAAAAAACTTAAAAATAAATTTAATTTTCTGAGTTGAAATTCTTTTATAGAAACCAAAATGTGTAATGTCGCACCTTCTTGTTTTCCCTGCCCTCCCCTTGTTACAAACTTTCACAGTTTCTCAACCCCCCTCCCCCTCGAAACGTGACATCGTTTATGCATGACCCCTCACGAGAGATATTCTTTCACTCGATATTCCAATAAGCGGGTTATTCTTTTAACCGATATTCCAGCAATCGCGTTATTCTTTTAACCGATATTCCAATAAGCAAGTTAATCTTTTACCTATATTCCAGTTAAGCGAGTTATTCTTTTAACCGATATTCCAGTAATCGAGATATTCTTTAACCGATATTCCAGTAAGCGGGTTATTCTTTTAACCGATATTCCACTAAGCGGGTTAGATTGTAGATTCTATACTTGGGGGGGCTACATAGGAGCAACACACAAACATTAGCCTTTAGCTTTAAAAAAAATCGGTTTTATCGGCAAGTTACTCTACGTTTTAGTTCTACGATTATGGGTCTTGGTCGAGACTTGTTACACAAACTGATAAACTAGAGTCAAGGCATATTTGGAAAAAAATATTTGATCTTAAAATGCTTGCATTTTTTTTAAAAAAATCCAACTACTCTACCATAAAAACACAACTTGGTTCCAATTTAAATATATATATATAAATTCCATATCAAAGATGGGGAATCTCTGGCACATGTGCCAGTAGGTTTACAACTGGCATTTCAGTAGCACAAAGAAATAAAATAAAAGAAACGGGGACCAGGACTGGCTGCCACTTTGCGAAGATGGATAATCTTTAAATGTGATTTTTATAAATAAAAGTTCCTACTTTATTAATCAATACGAATTGAATTTAACGGTGTTTCTGTTTCTATGCCAAAATATTTTTGACAGAATTTGTTTTGCAGTTTTGTCTTTCCTTTGCTCTTGTCAAAATTATGCCTACACTGTAAAAAATTCTAGTTCAACCTTTCACCAAAAAATAAATAAAAAAATGGGAAAATTTAACTGCAACCAACATTTGGTACTAAACTTGAGCCATTGCAATGGTTCCTAGTTTCACATTCATGGGGAAACCACACCGTTATAATGGCTCAACTACCTTCAATCGAAAACTTTACATTGAACTATGTAAGATGTAACTCATAATTATTTCTACCCGACAGCATTTTAAAAATTCTTTTAAATATAAGGCTTATCTTAATTTACAAATAATATTTTACAAGGAAATGTGAAAAAAAATTATTTAAACTCAAAAACCTTTCATAATAATATTACTGCAGATGAAGAAAACGTATCCACCAAAATTAAGTATAAAAATCTACTTAATTCATGGAAAATTCTACTCCTTTCCGCAATATTTTCCTTTGATGTCTACTCATAAAATAAGATTTAAACACAACTCTCAAAAATCCTTAATTTTGAAACTTTGCAAGGACACTTAAGTTTTCGAATTATCATTAGTTGCAACATAATTAATCTAATTGGTTCTTTTAAATCTCAACAGAATTTCTGAGATGGTTCCATACATCTCAGGATATCTGCTAATTTTATTAACCAAATCATTAAATGTTTCGAAATTGAAAAGAGATTTAAGCTCAATAACGAGATTCATTATCATTACTTAGATGCTAATTCTACGTCGCGTAGTACCTACTAAAAATTTTGTACAACTAGTTTCAAATTACTACATTTCGATTTTATCAAGATAATGAATTTAAGTTATTTAATGATAGAAAATTGCAAGGCACGTCCACTTAATTCCCTAGCGGAATATTGCTATTTAATTATTTAGGTATAAGGAAAATCTTCCGAGCTCAGCAGTTTAATTCTTTACTAATCCCGAAAGCGGGTGATAGCTTGAAATTAAAAATATTTTGTACTTGAAACATATTTCTTTACTTTTCCTTAATCAATTGCAGCATTTAAAAGAGTTTAAAGTAAAGCGATATAATATTAGAATTTGTTTTAGAGCAGTTTTAAGAGCGTTATTTTTAGAAATTTTTGCAAAGTGATTGTAAAATGAATAAAAATGTATTCGTAATAATCTTGATTGGACTTAAAGAGCTGGGTATTGTTAAAAAACAGTTTTAAAATTCTATTTGGTATGCTTCATTTGTATCAGAAACATTTAAAAAAAGAAACATAGCTGTTAAACGTAATGTTAGAACAATACGTCACAGTTTTTTCAATTCTGTAACTAAATTGCATATTTTTTCTTTTCTCTAATTAGTAATAAATGTTTAAATCGTTAATATTTTAAACTTTAGAATCATTTTTCCTTGATCTCTTATTTTTATAAATTTTAGAATCTCTTTCAAATTGGTTTACTAGTTTATTATTTAAAATGAATAGGCAAAGAAAAAAAACAGTTAAGCACTATTCTCTCCTGTGTTTTCAACCGATTTTCTTACTATTTTTTATTATTATTATTATTTTGTAGCTATTGATGAGTTTCAATGTTATCAATAAAAACTTTTTGGAAATTGTTAATTTTTTTCCTTTCTACTTTCGACGTAGTTTCGTAGCCTTTTTCTAGAAGATTTTATTCGTCATACGTTCATACTACTCCTAACATCTACAGTCTATAATTGTACAATACTCAGTACATTTTTTACTATTTAAACTCAATGAAGAAGAAGAGAACAAAGCAAAAGAGGAAATGTAATCAACTAAATAAATGTCAAACAAAATAGTAGGTACTAATCTTGAAGTGTCAGTTAAACCATTTCTGAAATATATATGTGATATGTCAGCCAAATTGTTTGTCCAGTACAATGTCAAATAAAGCAAAATACAATTTGAAGCTAACAATGGCTAATATAATATGATGTGAGAAAAGTGCGGTGACGCGTTATTTTGCACTGAATCAACGTTTCGCAAGTTTTTTTATTTGCATTTGTGTTTTTAATTTAAGTAAATTGAAAATGAGTGCGTGTTTCCCATTTATTCAGAACAATAGGGTGGCCTGAAAAATTTTATTTATAATTTCTTTACAGGATAAGGAGTGCAGAAAGATAAAATTTTTGTATATGTGTTACAAAGGGAATTAATTAAATAACTAACTTAGTGGTAAATCACCGCACTGAGGAGAGATTTCTTCTAATTGAAATATTTTTAAATATTGAACAGAAAAACTTAAATTTCTAAAAGTTGTTTAAGCTTAGGTTAGTGAATAACCGTCGAATTTCGACCTCTGGGTAAATTCTAGTTTCCCTAAGAACCTCGAAAAATTGTACAAATGTCATAGAAAGATTTACTCCATTTATTAATGAATCCCCAAAACAAATTTTTACTGTCTTTTTATTCATTGTAGGACAACACTGGATTTAATTTACTCCCCTTCGTGATTTTGCAATTTGTCAAGTTATTAAAATTTTATAATTCCTTAATCGCATTTTTAAAAAAATAATCATGAACTTGAAGATGTTTTAGAATTTAATACTTGAAGAAATAATAAACTTAACCATCAAATTTGCAGAAATTAAAACAGTTTTTTTCTAAACATATCATGTTGTAATTCATAGTAAATCAAGCCAGATTAATAGCTAGAAAAGTAAAGAGAATCATTTTAAGTCCCCACGGCCCCGTATGGGCACAAATGTCAATATCAGAAAGATCTTTGAAGTCAACAATGTAAACAGCCTTTAAACCAATATTAAGGATACGTTTCAACCGAATCGTCTCTTCAAAGAGCAGTTTTTAAAGCTTTTCTTCTGCTGCTTGTAAAGATTTCAAAAGAAAAAGAAGGAAAAGTCTGTAATCAATAATTTAACAACGAAATATACTTTGAGAAATGTTAGGCGTATTAAGGATTAGTCAATTTCCCTAAAGGGACAACTCTTCAAAGCAGATAGATAGATATAGTTAGTATTTCGATAAAGAAAAGCAAAGAAAAAAGCGTAGAATTGAAAAAAAAAAAGACATTAACAACTTAAAACAGTTCATAAACGTATGGTACCAATCATCAATTATTCAAATGAATATTTTTCCACAAACTATGTAAGAACTTAAAGCAATAATGTTAAAAGTCAACAAAGCTTTCCTTAGACCGAAGTAGTTACTATGAATTGTAATTAACTATCCATGGAAAACGTCAAGAGGGAAAAACGAGCTATAACGATGCCAGAAGTCATTAATTTGACAGTGATAAATGCAAAACAGCTTTTCACAACACATACAATAGCCATTGAACAATTAGTGTCAAGAGTCAACGAAAGTCTTCATTATCTTAAACAAGAACGATCATTGAGAGTCTCTTAGCAAAAGAGAAAAAAGTGCTATGATTATAAATCAGTTGTAAGAAAAACTTATTCGTGTATTGTATCTACTATTCCATGTCGCTATAGAAAAAAAGTTGTTTTCTAAAAAGGACTACATTGAAAGTAGACAAAAATATATCAATAAACACGTGTATTATTTATCATCACTGAAAATTCGATAAGTATCAATATCAAAACTGGATTCAATGTTTCACTAAATCGATAGTGTGTTGAAAGGATGAGCAATAAAAATAAATGGCCATGATTTTAAATTTTCGACGTACCGAAGCCCGTTAGGATCGTTAGTGCAAAAAAAGTACAGTTCGTTAGTGCAGTTCTTTTACTGCACTTCACAAAAAAGTGCAGTTCTACCATCAACCAAAGCAAGCCTGCTGGCTTTCTTTGGTTGATGGTAACACCGAGAAAAATCCATTCATGTTCATGGGAGGAGCTGCTGGTATAAAGAATGTGCCTCTATCTTCTCGTTCTAGTTCCTTTAACATACTTTAGTACTTCTGAACTGATGCTATATGCCAGTTTATAAATGTAGTTACTTTCAACAAACACAGAAACAAACATTCTGATTCGCGTAGTAAATAAACGCACATGCAAAACAAGTTTCCCTAAACTCGAATGGATTCGTACTTTTCTACCATGCACAGAATCATCCAGCTATCAAAATTCCGTAGTAGAACTATACTTGCTTCTAATTTTATTCATCGTCTTTCGTCTTTCATCAGCTTGCTCAGTTTATCTATCTTCTGCACCAAAATACATTTTATAAGCAGTAAGTAAGCCTAACTGATAGGTTATGATGATAATTCTTGTTGTATAATCTGAACGTTTTCTGTTCTTAAGATTTACTCAAATTTGCGGAGACTGATTTGTTCTACAGTGAGCGCCGGCGAATTGAATCAGTGGTTAATTGAATCAGCCGCTTTAATGAATCAAATCGACAAAAATAGAAAGAAATTCAGAATTAACATTAAAAAACCGCCGGATATTTGAATCAAACACGCTGCATAAATGAATAACCATTTCCCACAAACGACGTACAATTCACATCTCTTTCTTTTCTTAGCGTTCTTTCCGTAGTTTTTTTTTTTTTTTTTTTTTTTTTTGAGTGTTGCACATTTGTGGTGACGCATTTCTCAGAAAAAGCCAAACAACACGTGACGGAAAGAGACACTGTGTCTAGGAGGACACTGATGAGCGTCCAGTGTGTTAGTGACAGGAGAGGGGTAGGGCAGCTCTAGATTCTGGTTGCACCTGCTCAACATGGCAAAAGGCAAGAGGCTGGGACAAACAATGAGAGACGCTCCTCGGCCTCGCTGGCGGGGAGGGGGTAGTGACCGGTCCGAAGGAGAGGGGACAACGTCCTTTGATCGCTAAATTAATGCTTTGATTAAAATTATACGCATGACATTGGAGCAAAGAGGTGCGGGTTATGAGGACTACAGGTAGTTTTATGATATCGAAAAAAGGGTGTCTAAATTAATTACTGCCTCTTCTAAGCAATCAAAAATCGATGCACTTTTCAAACCTCAAGTAAGCTGAAATTTGAATTTTTAATTGTTTTTCATATTGTTTTACGTTTTTTTTTCTCTCAAAATTTTGAATATTCAACGAATTTTTAATATTCAACGTTCATTTTAAATGAACAGCATACTTCTTATATTTTTCAACTGATAGTTAAATAAAGTTTATTTAAATTGCATGTATAATTCGCTATTTAAAAAAAAAGTACTAAATTTTGCTTTAGTGAATCATCAGCTTTATTGAATCAAAACTGTTTAGAACAAACATGATTCATATAAGCAGCAAATTTAAATACTAACTAATATGGCAATTAATGACTGAAACACACGCACACACAGTGGCAGATAAAATTTTCTTTTGAGATACACTAAAATAAAATTGTTTTACTTTCAAGATCTGAATAACCCTATTTGACACTTATAAATATTCGAACGTGAACAATAGAAAACGAAAGGGTGATTCCTGAGACAGTTAGTAGAACAAATATATTTGGGGCCCATGCAGGTTTCTGCTTAAAATTTACTAAGACAAATGAGGAAATTTTCTCTTTTAAGTGGCCACAAATATGTTCAAGTCCGTTATTGAAAATAACCAGACAGTTATAAACAAATCAAAGATTGAGAAATGCTTTTGAAAAAAAATTTGTTTGCAATACTTCCTTGAGCTACATAATAAGACGCAATAAAAAATAAAAGTTTTTGGGTTGAATTGTCAAATTGCAAACTTCAGCAATATATTTAAGGCCACGGGATTTCTCAGATTCACTAAAAAAGTAGGAAAAACTACCAACATCAATGTAATCTTAAAGGTAGCTTCGAAACAATATGAATTTGTGCCACACTGCAGTGGATAAAACGTTTCATTTTCATTATTGAGAGTGAGGAAATTTGTCCTTTGGGGAATTATAAAAAAATGAAACAGGTTGCGAAATTGATACAATGTTTTTGTTCATATAGTACTTAGTAAGGAAAAGTATCGCAAAAAAATGGAATGCTTCTGTTTTCAACGAAGCGATACTTCTCTTGATGAAACGCTTGCTTATGATCCTTACTCTCAGAATTAAACAGGTATAATCCGAGATTTACTCATAAATTTTGCCAGTCTAGGACCGCCATGGGGAATAAGTTAAATCCTAAATTGACGGCTACGAGTTTGGTGCAGATTCCTGCTGATAATAATTGAGCCATTCACAAACCAAATGGGCTAACTTTCTTTCTCTTTCTTTACTTATTTAAGCTTCAAAAGTGTTCCATTAACGAGTAGTAAAATTTCTGATAAATACATTTTAATTGTGTGACATAAAATGTAACGCCAAAGCCCAGTTACTTTCATGGATGAAGGGATCTCCATCACTTCCCAATTTCTGTCTTTGTAGAGTTCATTGATTAAGTTTATTGATTAGAGTTCATCGATTAAATTCATCGATTAGAGTTCATCGAGCTTTACAATAATCATCGAATCGAAAATGCCTAGATTAAATCACGATTTGTTTTAATGGGACACAACTAAGAAGCATAATAATCATTCATAAATAATTAGACAAAGTTCATTAATGAAAAGTGAAAAATAATTTGAGAAATTTGAAAGGAGTGATACAAGAAACTTTTGATTTATATACTAAAAATAATTGAAAAAAATTTTACATTTTTAATCCGAAAAAACACTATTTAAGGATTTAATGATGCGAAAAAGTCTTTGGAGTCATTATTACAATTTTACTCAGATGCGAATTCTACGTGTGAAAAAAAAAAAACAAATTAGCTTTCAGACACTTTAAAACAGACAAAAGATATGAGTAATTAATGAGAAAGCAACAAAAATAACAAAATAATTTACTTATCTTTTCTCCAGAAAAGCTCAATCGTTATGATTCAAGTAAACAACTTATTTTTTAAAGTTGAATGAAAACGTGTTTATTAATTCTGAAATCCTTAGAATCTTAAAATGAAAGAATATTTTATTTTAGCATTCTTTAACGTAATTTCTTGATTTTTTTATTTCAAGTTGCATTCATTTTATTCTAAGAACCATGAACAAGTGACGCATAAAAAATTTTAAATTTATTTGGAAGTACTAGCGAGAAAAGTAAAGTAATTTTTCAGAAACTAGAAAAGCTGAACATTTTTCAAACTCTCTGCGGGTAATAGAGCAATTTTTAAAAACTAAAACTAAAGTTTTTGATTCAACTAAAACGCAGTTAAAAACGTCAAAATTTCAAACGCAGACTTCTAAATAAACTGGCTTTAGTGTCAAGCGTAAATTATTTTTATTGAAGAAAATGCAGCTTAAACTTTATAAATTATGTGTAATTAAAATTGTAATTTAACATCTATGTTTAATAAAAGTTTTTTTAAACTGTTTTTCTTGATGGAAAAAGAAAAAAGGAAGTATTTTAACATTTGGGAATGTGCTTTATTTTACGATATGTTTTATGAAATATTTTAAAATAATTTCGTGTTTACAATTCTTTTGCAACACCCTTATTACTTTATTTTTATTTTAGAAGAATTTTTACGCATTAGATACTATTCCTAAATGCATCCTAAAAATACTTTCGATGGAAAAAAATCAATTTAAATTTAAAAACAAAATACTCGTATAAATAAGATTCCTCAGAATAATGTCGCTAATGCTTTTCTAACTAAATATACATACACATACATTATTCAATTCACATCCAAATTCTCCATTGATTTTTAACCGACTTCCAAAAGAAGGACAGTTTTCCATTTATAACTTATGTAATTTTTTTTTTCTTTCTTTTTTAATTTAAAACTTTTTACGGGATAGACAGGTTTTAAATGTTTTTTTTTTTTTTTTTTGTGCGAGGGTGGTCGCCCTCAAATCCTGTACCTTTGTTTGGCCATAGTCGATAGTTAGAAAAAACAGGTATGGGAAAATATTTAGGCGGTACAAATTGAAGATATTTTGCAACCATGATACTATCTATGATATCAGCAACACAGGAGCCATTTTTCAGCAGCACAGCTTTCAACCTCCTACTGCATTACCCTTGCAAAAATATCTATAAAGATATTTTTGCATCCTTCCATTTCTTTTCAAGTCAACGTATTTTGTTGCAATAGATCAGGCGTCCCGAACCCTATGCCCGCGGGCACCACGGCGCCCGTCGATTGGTCTAGGTACTCTTGCTGCTTGTACCTAACTATAAAATATTTCAGTTTTCCATTTTAAACTAGAGAATATTTAGAATCTAGAGTATATGAATGAAAGGCCATATAACTATGAATAACCCTATAATGATAAGCCCAACCAAAATTAAAATCGCCAGGAAAACGAGCTCCATCTCCACAGATATAAGCGAAGTAAAATGCAATGCCAAAGATCACATTGACTGTATTTTATATCTTTTATAAATAATTTTTATGCTTCGTATGTTTTGCAAGCAATTTAGTAATTATTCATTTTACACAAAAATAGTAATACTAATTATATTCATACGTTAAATTAATTTTTAAAATTAAATTTTTTGTGCATTATATGTAGTGTGTATTATTAACTATGTCCACTAAGTATAAAAGTATCTTGAAGAAACTAATGGTGCCCTCCTTTCGACCAATATTCTGGTATGTGCGCTCAGGTACAAAAAGGTTGGGGACCCCTGCAATAGATAATGTTTGGGTCACCATGGAAAGGCAGTTTTAGACGTCTAGGAGTAACAACAAACTGTTTGATCATTTGCCAATTTTATGTCAGATTCTACGCAGAGGGACATTGGTAACTTAACAGACTCCATGCCCCACTGAATATCAGCAACAAACTTGTGAAACTGATATTACTACTTGATGTGCCTTTTCCCTAATTTTCCTTAATTTTAATCATTTGTACATTTAGAGTTCTACCATAACCAAAGCAATGGCAGAGTGCCAAGAAGAACCCATTCATATTCAAGGGAAGGAGCTGCTCGTACAAGGAAAGCGCCTTTTTTTTCTAGCTCCTTTAGCATGCTTGGTTTCTTCCGGGCTGATGCTATGTGCCAGTTTATTAAGTAGTTGCTTTCAAGAAGCAACCTATGGCTATTGTACTAAATAAACGCAAAAGCAAAACGAACTTCCCTAAAACTCGAATGGATTGGTTCAATTTTTCCATGCGCAAGAAAAACGTCAAAATTCCAAAAGTCAAAATTCCGTGTAGAACTATAAACAGAAACTATGTGCTGACCAAGTTTCATAGTCTTGGCTTATTTTTGCAACAGAGCACATTATTTTAGAAACAGAGTTTATTTAAGAGGGAATGATTAATAGAGAAATATTTCCATAGATATTGATTAAATTCGATGATTAGTTGCGTGTTAATCACAAACTCAATTATTCTAACAATTGAAGAAATATTAGGAAATAAAACCGTTATTGGTCTTATCTATTAAAACCTTATTTTGTTAAAACTAAATGAAAAATAATGTTAGAATTATAAAACAAGAGTGAGTGAAAAAAATCTTGAGGAATAAGTGAGAAATCTTTTATTTTGGTATTTTTTGAATCTCTGACCGTCAGAAATTAAAATTCTAGGTATAAACAGTAAAATTCTCAAGAGATCAAGATGGTTCTACTCAAGGTAATTATTATGCACAAAAAAATGGTAAGACTTTTTTTTCTTTTTATTCTGTTCAGCTGTTATAATTTAAAAGTTCAAAGATTTCTTAACAAAACGGAAAAGGGTCTTCCAATTCGGTAAATTGGAAAGTTAAAATGTAATAAATGCTTTATTTTCTGTTTAAAAAATGACTTTAAAAAAAAAAAAAAACTTTTAGTAACATTTTATAAGTGATCAAGTTTTATTTAAAATTCATTGGGAAGTATTTGTAAGGAAAAAAATAGTATTCAATATTGTTCAGATGCTTTATTCTTGAAAATATCTATAAGGAATAGAATGCTTTAAATAGTACTTTAAACGACAGGAAAAAAAATTAAAATGCAACGCTTTGACTGCAAAAAAACTCATCAATTCAAAACCCAGAATTGCCCCTAAAGTTTTGATAAACTCAAACCCAATTTATTTTAGCAAAAAGAAGTACAGTGTTTAATGTTTAATATTCGTAATTGATGCAGGTGAAAACATTTTTATCAACTATGTTTTTATGAAGACTGTAACGCAACATATGATTTTTTAAAAGTACTTTTGAATCATGTAGTACATTTTCATACAAGGATTTTTTAAAATCCGGAATTGAAATGATTTACATTTTTTAAACGCATTTAGTTCTACTAAAAGATCGGAATAAGTCTCATTTGGAAATTGTTTGTTATTTTCTTTCACGAAAACTTTTACGCATTTCATCGCATGAAGCGATGCTCTTTTTTTTTTTTTTCTACGCAAATTTAGACACAAAACCATGGACACTTTTTTAAACTACACATACGAAAATTGAGGATCTTTAATTAAAATTGAAACGTATTCAGTCAAAACTAACACATAGGATGCACAGTTAAAAAAAGTACTATTCAAAACTCGACTAATCTAGCTTTAAATTAACTTGTTTTTACAAGTAATTATTAATGTATCATCAAATATAATATCATGGATGACTAACAAAACCACAAGGAGATAATATGGAAAAATCACGAGGTTGGATGTAACTCCCGGTTATAGTGAATTGTTTATTAAGTATACAGACGGTTCACTATAAAGGAGTTCGACTGTGATATTCATATACATATTTTGTTTCTGAAAAAAGCTATATGAATATCACGAAATTTGATCCCGAAGAACACTTATAATTTGAATTCATTCACTTACGTTTCATTACAAAATGCCGAGAGGGATTCCTCATCTTTTTTATACAATAACCAATCAGGCACTTATGTAGATACCAGCAAACCGTACAGATAATTTGTTGCTTCATAGATGGCGCTACAAAAAACATACCTGGATTAGTATCAATGTTACTACCGCTGTCTATGAAATGCCTTACAAACGAAATCCTTTGTTCCTCTGATACACTAACACCACTTATACTATATTTTTCAACGTAGCATTACTCTTTGAGTTTTGAAAATAAGTGCTTTAGAAAAAAAGATCTCAGGAAACAATTTGTAAATGTATTAAATCAATTTTAATACATCAGTATGTATATTTTTTTTACCTACCAGTCATATTTATGCTTTATAATAATATTTATTTTTTTATATATATATATATGTACGTTATAATCACCAGTTGCGAAAACATCAACTAGCTGATTCTTGCTAGTCTCTCGAAGAGAAAGAGAGGGACTACAGTACAAGCGTAAATTGTCCTTTCATGGACGTGCATGCGTAATCTCTACTAATAATAAAGCAGAAAGTATGTGTGTGTGTCTGTCTGTGTACGGCGTAGGGCCCAGACCGTCCAGCGGATTTTCATGAAATTTGGCACGAAATTAGTTTGGAACATGGGGGTGTGCACCTCGGAGAGTTTTTCCTGAAATTCGAATTTGTTCTTCTTTTATTCCAATTTATAGCCGAAAGTTTCATAAAATAGTCATTTTCTATAGGAAGGAATTATCGCATCGTATCGAGCTTGATACCGTTGAAAAGCGCGAGAAAAACTACCCCGGACAGAGTTTCGCTCTACGTGCGAAAATTCGAAGCCTCTAAATTAACTAGAAAAGAAGTTATAAGCATTTTTCTCTGCAGTTCAAAATTATTTTTTCACGGTAATTAACTTTAATTTTAATTGTTGCCATGCCGACTGACTATTGATCCTTTTTTCTTTTAACGAATTAAAATTTATTGCTTGCGGTTTTTAGCATTTTGAGAAGCAGCCGATTTTTAATTAATTTATTTCTTTTTTTTGGATTTTGATTATTATTTTTTTAAAACGAATTAAAATTTATTTCCTGCGTCTCACAGGCGATTGATAACTTTATTTTGATTTCCTTATTTTCACATGTATTTTACGGGACCATTTTCCATACTGCACAGGGGTTTTAAAAGAAATGTTACTCTTTATAGCGACTTTTGTTATTCCAGCTTATTATTACTATTTATACTTTCACTTATTTAATTTTTTTTTTTCGCCAGTGAAATAGCACATATGTTATTTTCCTATTTCAGCTCGGATGAAAGGTTTATTCCTAAATTTTTGCTTGCTGCTGTTTGTTTCTGCTAGAAAAGCTGCAAAATTTCGTCTTTCTGTTTTAAGCCGGGTCCAGACGCTACGTTTTGCACAATCTTTTGTCTGCGCACGTTGCAGATAAAACGTTGCATGTAGATTTGAAAAGTGCGCAGTTTTGAGTCCGGTGCGAAGACTGTACAGTTGCAGAGATAACTGAGCTAGAAAGCATATGTCTTTGAACTGTGCAGACAAATCGGCACATGTAGACGGTAGCACCCCTTTCCGATTCATTTTGTTTCTCAGTTTCATTTCGTCAGGCGACAATGGCCGACTTTCGGCAATGTTCTCGGGAGTTTCTCACAAAATTTATTGCATTATGCGAAAGTTTCCCACGCGTTTGGCGTGTAAAATCCAAGGAGTATAGTGACAAGGATAAAAAGGGGGAGGCTTATGAGAGTTTAGTGGAAAAAATCAAAGACATTGATGCAACCGCAAACAGAGAAACATTTGTAAATAATTAATTCTTTGAGAAGTGTTTACCGGAAATAATTGGCAAAAGTTAATAAATCGATTCGATCTGGGGTTGGAGACGAAATTTACAAGCCATCTCTCTGGTACTTTGATTTTTTACATCTCCTAAATAATCAGGAGACACCAAGGCAGTCTAGGAATACCATGGATGAAAATAAAGAGATTGCAGTTGTCGAACCACCAGAACAGGCAACAAAAAAATATTTATTTTATGTAATCACTTGACCACTTTGAAAGCCGGGCTCTTCTGAGACGTTCCAGTCTTTTTTTTTTAACATGACACCATGTCATAATTGACCAGAGTAGTACCTCCTTCATGACGATATCGCACAAAACTGAGTGAAATGTACAGATATCTCTGCACTATGTAGACGCATAAAAAAACTGCAACGTTTTCATTTAGTCTTAAGACTGCGCAGACAAAAGGTTGTACAAAACGTAGCGTCTGGACCCGGCTTTGTCAATAAATAATAGATAAAAATTAATTGTACTAAAAATTTATTAATTAAAACTATTCTAATTTATTATAATCTTCCTTTTTGTGTGGGTACTTGAACAAAACAAACAAAATGTGTTTTCTTTCAAATATTTTCTTTTTTGTTTTATTTCGTTTCTTTCTTTCCTTTTTCCTTTTTTATTGTGTGTGTTTTGTAAAAAAAAATGCTTAAATGTGTAGGATCTCCGGCTGATTGCCGTGGGCAGCTAATCTTTAATTATATGGAATGCTATACATTTTAATAAAATAACATAATTTGCACCTAAAAAAGTTATCACTATATACACAATGGCAAACCGACTGGTCTTTTCATTTTTTAACGCGGGCATAGCCGTGCGGGTACCGCTAGTAGAACAATACCCGATTTGAAAGAAGCTACAATGGTATCACATCAACTAATACCTATTGTGTATGTTACTGTGAATGTCCGAAATCGGAAAATGTCGACAATCACCGGTGATTCTCACTTTTAATGATTTCAAAATTTGACGGTACACAACGAAAATGATAAGTTTAAAATTTGTTTACTTACCTATAATACACTATGTAAAATAGTTCATGATAATAATTCTGAATGTAAAGTAAAATAATATAATTTGAACAACTAAAACAACAGTACGTTAATTAAGGGATTGATTACAAGGTAATTATAAGAATACTTCTAATGAGCTTGTTTTTTTTTTTTTTTTTTAATTTCCTTTATATTTGGACGTAAGATCGTTGATGTTACTCTCATATCGTCTTCTGCATTTAACGGTCTCGATCTTTTTTTCGCTTTTACGTTGGTTAATACTGAAAATCCTGCAAATATTTTCCTTTATAAAAGGTCACAGTTATTGAAAATAAATAGTTAAAAATATGGTATTTAACTGTAAAAACAAACAGTTTTCTTTTACAGTGTACTTTTCCTTAATAGAAACAAGCCGCGCCCTTTGTACGAGCAAATCCTAATTATCCAAATTTTTATGTTTGGTTTGTTCATGAGCTGTAACTTTAACTCTAGACGGCGCTACTAGTACTGCATATATATCCTCTTCAGACCCCAGAACTAAGCACAAACAATTTTGACGCAATTTTTTGGTTCTCTGACTTAAAAAATGATTACAAAACAAAATAAATAAAATCCATGTTTAAAACGAAGCAAACTATCTGTTGATTAATTTCAAAAACAATTGGGTGCTTTAGCTTTCAAATTTCAAAAACAGTAGTTAATAAACAGTATTTTAAAATGTACCCAATTGGGTACACTTGGAATGAATATACATGTGAAAATTAGCTTTGTTGAGTTCAACTGGAAATTGTAGTTTAAGTTTGCTTTGGTTAGAAATTCTATCTATATGTAGGGAAATTTTTCCCTATTCGGATTTAACATTAAAACACTTTCAAATTGCTTACATAAACGTAATTTTAAAAAAAGCACTTTAATTTTTCCTCGAACATTCCTGAATTTGGCTGCACACAAACGTACCGCGGCACAGGGGTTGAGAATCAATGGCATACACCATAAAGAGATGCTTATTTTCATAGTCTCATTACAAAAAATAAACGTGATTACATAATATCTTTTATAAAACCCTTTCTTATCCTGTTGGCCTGGCTATAGCAAGAGGGCTACCGAAAAACATCGTTGAGTTTTACTTCGTGAAAGCAAAGTAACTAAAATTTACTCCTGACGCTCGTTTCTAACGGGAAAAAATGTCTCCATCAGTATGCTCTCGCAGGCAGTAAAGACAGCAGACTTTTGAAATATAACCCTTGTTACTTGATAAATGGAGTTCCATAAAAAAAAATAATTCTCCAAATGTTACGAAAAATAAATATAGAAGTATTACAAAAAATGATTAAACTGAAAAAAAACGCAATTAAATTCAACATTCAGATTAAATGCAGCTGTTATAATAAGACAGGAGTAGGGACAAGAGATTTTTTGCCACGCAGAAAGTTGGTGGTTGAGTTCTCGCAAAAAAAAAAAAAAGAGACGAACAAAGGGAGGGGTGTAAAGGTTTTCCGTTGCAACACTTAACGAATAACAAAATGAAAGGTTGCTCTTGTGTCATTCAAATTAAAATAATTAAAGTAACATAAATAGAGACCCCTTTTTTTTGAAGTGCTGAAATACAAGAAAGTTCTATTTTCTTAAAACTAAGGGTAAAGACTTTTAACGCTTCAAATGGAAAACATGAAACAGGTATAATAGTTTATTTTAGTCCACTTAAAAATGGCCCTGATTTCTTCACTTTTTGTTTCCATTTTGACTCTCCAAAAATATATCTAAGGAAGTTATTACAAATAAAATTCCTTTAAAAGTACTTGTGAAATGTGCCGACAGGGTGGCGTAGTGGTAAGACGCAGGTCATGCCCAAGATCGCAGGCTCAAACCTGGCCCAAGTCGGTGGCTTTTCAAGATGCGGGAAATCGGCTGCGTCCATGTCGTATGATTATGCGGCATGTTAAAGATCCCTTGAGTATCCGTCTGGCATGGATCCTCTCGGCTAAATTAAATTCCTAGTGCATATTGCATCAATGAGAGCTCAGGTACCGCCATCTAGTGGTAACTGAACGTCAAAATTCTCATGCGGCGAAGGTACCACACTCCTTGTGGTGCCGCTGAAAGAGATGGTACCAATTTCTGGGGAACGCACTAGGTCTGCAATGGTTGAGGACCAATACCGCAGCCCCATTAGAAAAAAAAACTTGTGAAATGTTAAAAAACAGAAATAGAAACTTGAAAACTCTAAACTTTTTAACTATGCCTAAGTTTTAAACATTTTAACTATTCTATTTTTTCAAAAAGAACAAAAACTGCAGTTTCTTAATTTCAGCATAAACAACATTATAGAACTTCGAAATTCACAGCACGGAATTGTAAGCTAAGTGCAATTGTTTTCATATCTTGTTCATTTTGATTGCAAATGAATGTACATTGTTTAACTTTGAATATTCTTGTATTATTGAAATTCAGTTTTAAAACTATAATATACCGTTTTGATCTCGCATTTCTAAACCACAAAACAAGTTTAAATAGAAATAATATACAGTTAAAGAAAAACTACTTTGAAATGCACTTAACTCTAAAAATAATAATAATGTGTTTTATGAAATACATCTGTGCATATGATGGAGTCTTGAAGTCCAATGATTGCTAACAGTTCTACGGGGAATGTTTGAGATTACTACCTCTCTTGACAGCAAAAAGAAGCTGGAGGTGCAAAATTTTAACATTTGATAGAAATAACTTGTATGAACTGTAAAGGGCGGGGAACTCGCTCGTTGGCTAGTGACATGCGTCCAATGAAAACGGTTAGGTCTGGAAACATAAAATTTGGTACAGTTTTGCCGAAGTTGTGCACTTCGGAGTCCGATTTTCAATAAATGAATTTTTAATTATTTTTTTCATGTTGTCTGTCATTTTTATAAAAAAAAATGTTTCCGGCTATCGGGTAAAAGCAGCAAATTTCACCGAGAACTAACCGTTAATTGATGTATGTTGCAACAACCCGGGTTCTTGTACCAGGTGGTTCTTTGTGACTTATTTTACCTACATTTTTAAACAAATTTCAAAAAAGTGGTATCTGAACCAAATTATTTGGAGGCACAAGATTTTGATCGTCAGTATTTCATTTTCAGATCAACTACAGTTAACGAAATTTGCTTGGCACGGCAGTATAGATTTCCGTATACAAAAAAGGCTTTTAATATTAAAATTAATGCATTGATAGATTTCTGAAAGCATTCCTTAATTAAACAAACGTGTTCGTTGGTATTAATAACAATAGTAATTTTGACAGCATCCCTCATTGGAGAATTTTTTGTGATCATACGTTAACGTAGGTAATAAAGGCAATTAATCCTTGAAATATTTCTCGTTAAATAGCATTTTATTAACATTTAGAAATATGATCTAGTATCTAATACCAGAAATACAGCTTTAACTAGCTATTTTTCTTAATTTATTAGCAACGTGACTACATTACTCATCAAATTACTATGAAATCTTATTTTAAAAATTTAGAATTTCCTGTCGAACGAGGAATTTCGGTGCAAAGAAACAAATTGAGTGACTTTGTAAAAAAAAAATTCTTAGTGATTAACTTAACGTTACTTGTATGCCATGAACTAAATTCCAAAGAGATATTTTACAAAAATGAAGTCCATTTAATCGTGAAAAGATATAAAACGTTAATCAAAAGGAATATTTGGAATTTTTAAGAGACTAAACAGGTTAGTTAAGAATTTTAAAGATCTTTTCACACTGTAGAAACAAGTTCCCAGAGCTTTTGGAAAATGGTTAAAGAATGATTATAAATTCTTTTGCAGGGCAAGTGCAAACATTTACAATTAAATAATTACATAAAGCAGAAAATAAAGTCTAATATAGAAAGAAGCTCTAAAGTGAGGATGTTAAAGTTCAACTTATTTATGCAAATGAAAAACTATGCAATTTTTTTTTAACATTTGTAACAGTTCTAACGTTAGAAAACAATTAAAATGAGCCTGAATCATTAAGGCAGACAAGGAGAATATTCCGTTTTTAATAAGCACCACAAGGGTAGAAGCACGACTTGGCCCAAAGTATATTTCATAAATTGTGTAAGTAATATAGACCCATTCTCTTTGCGCTTGTAACTAGTAAAAACAAGCACTTTTGACATCAGTAGCAAGGCCATACCCAGAAGGGGACCTTCCCTAGAAATGCTGGCCCCATTTAAATGTGAAATTTTCCATAATAAAAGGAATCACAAATTTTCTTTTTATCAAAAAAATTTTGAAGGTAAATTTCAGTTTTCAAGCGACATTAGCTTTCCCGACTGTTTCAGTAATGCTTCGATAAAAACAGTTCATCCATACTTTCTGTAGCGGTTAGAGTCGACGCAATCAAGAGCTAACTTCTTCCCTGGCCATCAGGGACCTTTTGGCAAAGCGTGGAAGTACTGGCTTTCCACCGTGAAGGTCTGGGGTTCTATCCCCATCTCCGGCAGACCCACAGCCCCACCATGTCATCACACGCTACACTTTCAAGCATAAATATCGCACTAATTAATTTCTTATACCGTGACCCCCGGAAGTGGTCTACGAAGCACAGAAAATATTGCAAGTGGTCTACGGGATAAAAGAAAAGTTTGGAAGCCTATGTTGTAGAGTGACATTTGCCGGAGAATTAAAGAGACGTGGTTCCCGAGCGCTGAAGGATACTACACCCTTTTGATCAGAAACTAAATGTAGATAGAGAGAGAGAAAGAAGTAGGTTTCGTGAAAAATAAGTTCCATGCTGTTGTTCTAAAATGGGTTTTTCTTTTGGTTTTTAGATTACTTTTGCGTCTTTAACCTATGTTTTTAAGTTTGTTACAAGTTTTTTTAAAGAATTCTTTTTATTAAACGCAAGATTTTTTTTTTCTTCCTGAAACAAAGACTGTTCGGAGAGTGTTTAGGTTTTTAAAAAAATTAAAGATTTTCTCAAAAATATACTTAATCAACTAGAAAGATGCTATTTATTTTCGCATGGTTTTATCTTAAATTCAATTAAAATAGCGATACAACAACTTTCATGAATTGTTAAGAATTTGCTGAGAATATAATCTCTATCTTTTTATTCAAGGAAAACTTTTTTTACAACAGGTTTTTCTAATTTAGCTGGAAGATAATGAAACATGGTGTCCTTATCAGCTATTAGTAAAAAATATAGGTCTTGAATAGAAGAAAAAAAAATATTCCTATCAAATTGTTTTTTTCTATCTGGATAAACTTCACGTTAAAAATGGAAGATAAAGAGAGAACAAGTTTTAGAAGAAAAATGGTATAAAAATGAGCGTCAAACTCATAGTGAAGTCGTTCAATACTCAATACATATCATCAGAAGATTTTTCAGAAAACTTTGCTCCTGAATGAATTTCCTTACAACGGTAATCCAAAAGCCAGATTAATCTGCCTTTTCATCGGATTTAAACTGCAACACATTTCAAATCCTATAAATATGTACTGGAGGTGAGTTTGAAAGAGAAACAGAAGCTTCTCTTCAGAAAAGAGAAGAAAATTTCTATATAGGAAGCTCTCGCAATAAAATGTGACTCTTAGGGGAGCATCAGCAGCTTAAAAACATTGCTTTTTCGACATAGCTAAAATTAAATTAAGCTAAGAGAACCTTGATTTCATTTTTTACTTAATATCCAAATATCTTAGAACAAGGAATTATCAGAATGACTTGAAGCTTTCTATCGTGTTTTTCCCCTCTTTTCATTTGAAAATCCGTGTATCCATGCACGCACAATTAAATTCCTTCGCAGAAGCTTTGATCGGGGAGAACAAGTTCAGCTACAATGTCACACCCTGACATTGTGATAAGATAAATATCAAAATGCTTTGTGCTAAAATGTAAGTACAAAGATAAAATAACGTAAAAAAGGCACAGATTCAGAATAAAAAAAATTATTCTAAATTTGCTTTTTTACGTTGTTTTAACGTAATACCAATTTAACGTGATACCAATCTCTGGGGACGGTCTAGTTCTGTGGTGGTTGATAACCAATACTGCAGCCCCATTAATAAGAAAAAAAAAACTTCAAAGTTTTATGCGCACTGTGTACCCTTTGGCGTCACCTTTTTTGCCCTTCTCATTATTAAAAATAGACGTTTTTCCAAATGCTTTTAAAAGGGGGGGGGGGAATACTCAGAAGAAATTTGTGGTAAATAAATAGTTCGATTTTTTGTGTGCATCATTTACCACCAATGGCCCTTTTTCCGCGCTACCGATCAGCGAAAATAGATAAATATTTGTTTTCGACACACCCTAATGTACGCAAGACGAAACAACAATTCAATATCAATACTGCATTTATGTGCATCAGCTTTGCTTTTCATGCGTCTTGTCTGCAACTTTATAGAAAGTATTTGTAAACTTCTAAGGCGTATTTACTAGAATCCAGTATCTTTTATCATTAAAATGACTTTAGTCATCTCCTGGAAAAACGTTGCCTCACAAAATAAAACTGTATTATTCTTGGAGGAAATACAGAACGGAAGTAAAGCTGGGAAGATTTCCATTTCGCTTTGAAAAATATTCCCCCGGGTAAGCTCCTTCGGGAAGTCAAGAAGCAAAGTTTTCTTGAGACGGAAATGCAAGAATAACTACGACAAACGATTTCTTTAAAAATGACGTTCATTTCCTCTTTTATCATGGCGATGTAAAAAAGACACAAAATTTCATTGCTGAGTTTGTGAAAATATAAAGTACTTGTAGATAGTATTCAAATTTATGAATAATACTTTCAAAAATATTTTACAGCACTTTGTTTTAAAAGTCAATACCAAAAAAAAAAAAAATTATTTTTATTATTTTAAACATTGTGTTTTCCGGGCTCAGTGGTAAGGCCTCGTACGCCCAAGTTCGCAGGATCAAACCTGGCCCAAGTCGGCGGATTTTTAAGATGCTGAAAACCGCTAGCGCCCATGCCTTATGATTATACGGCATGTTAAAGATCCCTTGAGTATGTCTGGCTTGGATACTCTCGGCTAAATTAAATTCCTAGTGCAGTTTCGCATCAATTAGAGCTCAGGTGACGCCATCTATAAGGAAACTGTGCGTCAAAATTCTCAAGTGGTTATGGCATCCGCCAATAGTGGTGCTACTTGAAAGAATGGATGCCGGTTTCCGGGGAATGCACTAGGTATGCAATGGTTAGTAACCATACGCAGCCCCACTAGAAAGAAAGAAATCCGGGCCTTGAAACGAACCGGCGCGTATGATTGCCTATTTATTAAGTTAGACTTTTTGAAAAACGCCTGTTGAGACAGAAAAGTTTCAAAACACCCATTTTACTGAAAGCACTTGATGCAACGAAGGCGGAAGTGTTGCGTTAAAGAAAAATTGAATTACATTAATAGGTCTATTTATGCGAAATCATACCTGTTAGATTGAGGACGATTCTGTGGCACGTTTTGAAGTACACTATAAAAAGTTCAAGTTCATCCTTCCACCAAAAAAAAAAAATGGAAAAAATTGGTAAATTTAGCTTCAACCAACATTTGGTACTAAGTTGAACCATTGTAATGGTCTGGTTTCACCATGAATGTGAAACGAGAAACAATTTTAATGGTTTAACTTAAATACCAAATGTTGGTTGCAGCTACATTTCACCTTTTTTTTTTTTTTTTTTTGGTGAAATGTTGAATTAGAATTTTTTAGTGTAAAAGCAAAGGCGATTGTTACCCGGAAAATAAGCCACTTCGAGGAATTATCAAAAAGATCACTCTCTTCATAGAAATTATTTCTTCAGTATTTTGTGATAAGTAAAAATCATTTGTGGTGCATGAAACGCTTTAAAAAGTATAATACGTTAGAATGAGACTAGAGTTGAAATTGGGTATGAAAATTACAATAGTATTATCTAACATAATACAGTAAGAACCTATGAATCCTAATGAGTTCACCTTTGTTTGAAAATAAGTCTCTTTAATAAATGTCCAAATAACCACGAATCTAGCGGTTGGGTAGGTTTAAGGTCTCGCTAATGAGCTATGAAAGTTCGAGTACCAAATAAAGTACATTAACTCATAAAACATCATAAAAAATGCTAATTAAAAAAAATATAAGTTTACTTTTTTCTTAAACGTTCCATTACTTATAATAATAAGTATACTATTTGTGACGAATTTTCTTGTAATACTCGTAAAATACAGAGCTATTTTAGTTTTATATTGAATAATTCACACATTGGCATTGGAAAACAGTAAAACTACTTTGTTTCTTTCCGATGTAACAGTTGTATTCCACTTTATAAAACTTCGCATTTGTAAATATGGTAACAAATTCAACCTTATTTATGAAGCTGAAGTGACTAAAGTGATTTCAGTTTTTCAAATCAGTAAGCATAATATGAAAACCCGGGACAGATTTTATGTCTTCTAAAAATATTTAGGTTTTGCGGCTACCTTTCCAGCATTAGTTCCTCAATTATTTGACAGAACAAAATGCTTAATAAAAATGAATAAAAGTTTGTTTTCCTAAAACCTTATGTTTTTATCCTTATATTGGTAGAATACATTTTTCATTTAATTAAAGAAAACATTTGAATATATTTTTTACTCATATTTATAGTTACATTATGAGATCGTATGTATAGAATTCAAGCCAAACTGTTCTGTCATGTAATTTTTAGATGTATTTGTGTGCCAATAATAACGTAGAAATACAATGCATGTTTTCTACTGCAAATTAGTTTTCTATAATTTTAATTTGGGGATCATGTAATAATCAGTAGTAACCATTCGTATTATTATTTGTCAACTATACAAATCAATAGTTTAATGGACGTTTTGTTTAAAAATAAAATTACTTCATTAAGACAAATATTTTATTCCCAAACTCCCATATTCATCAAAACTAAGTCACAATATCTTGCCGACATAAATTTTAAAAGTTCTAAAATTTCACCTTTTCAGACGTTTTCCTCTCTCTTTTAGCAAATGACTAAAACTTTTTAAACAAAAAAAAAAATTATCGTAGCCAATTCCAACTCTAATCTCACTTTACACCTTGTAAATGTCAAAATATTTCACAGGAACTGAAGTACATCTCAAATAACTTTTATACTTCTCCGAAATTACTTTAGAAATAAAAACACTGAATGTTTTCGTCGAAACAGACATTAATAAAACCTCTATTGTATTGGCCCTGAGGCTAAATTAAATGAATGAGATGTTTTTTGAGTTAAGTACGAGTTACGTTAAATTCACGAGAAGAAAAAAACTGCGTTTGATTAATTTGTTTTTTAAAATAATACTTTTTTTTCCTAATATTTCGTTCTAATAATTAAATTAAAAATCCAGAAAAATTCGAGTTTAAATAATTTATTTAACCAAAGGTTTTCCTTCATATGACTGCAAAATGATCAACGCAACTAATTAAACGTTATTATATTGTTTTAATTAATAGTTACAGTTTTTGATTCAGCAAACTGTTGAGTTAAAAGCCGTAAAAGAATACAGAGGTTTAAAGTTAAAGCTGTACAACAAAAGTAGCTCTTAAAATTTTTTAAATTATAAATTAAATTTTAAAAGTTCAAAAAGAGACGTGGTTCATTATTTCCCTGAATTTTTAAATAGTTACTGCATGCTATTGAGCTCTAACTCGAAAATGACAAAAAGTGGACTTTGTTCACTTGTACTCTGAACACACAAATAGCTCATGCTCAATCATTTCAAATACAGTAAAACCCCGTTAAAACGCGGGTGTCGGGGGACATACTTGGCACCCGCGTTATAACATAACCGCGGTAATGAAACTATACAGCGGAACCATATTCACAAATAATACTCGCTTTTGTTGTATCAATTTTAACTTTATCAATTACTCGTAATTTTTCTTCCCCTTATAGTATAATTTTTTCTTTTCTTCTTTGCTGCCATTTTATTCACTGTAATTGCTGTGCACATCTCAGCTGCGCAATCAGTCTATCGAGCGATAGGCTATAAACTAACTGTGTTCCGAGAAAAAAGGTGCTTAAAAAGCTCTTTATGTTATCAACATGGGATTGTGAAGGGGGAGAGGTCTTGAGAAAAAATTAGATTTGGAAGGGGAGGAGTTTCACGTAAGTTTCAAGTCAATGTGAACGCGTAAATGATGCTGAACACGTTGCGTGTTAAATCACGTTAATGTGATCATGTAATTCTTGACGTTAGCTCTAAAAGGATAATCAAAAGAAACACTGTTCATTAATTATTATTGTTAATTAAAAGAGCTATGTTGTAGAAATTCAAGAATCGTATCAATCGCATTGTCGTCATCGAGACAATATCAGGTGTAGTGCAGTCTATGCTTGCTTACAGAAGCTCATTCGGGCCAGCATAGGTATATACAGAGATAATGTGTGCATTTTATGCTGTTTCGTACACTCTTGATAGAGAGAAGCGATATACTTAATGTAGGTTCGTTTAAGTAAATTTTTAGTGTTTGGTGTAGAGTATCAAGGCAGTCAGTGTCAACTTGCACAATATACATTTGCAAAAGATATCGGTAGTTTTTGCGAGATTACTATTGTGTCTGTAGAAAATGCATACAAAATGTCAATGAATACTATTTTTGTTGCAACCTCGAACTTTAATCGGGCTCTGATTTCAAGTATGAGTATATTGGGTGTTCATGTTTTCTGTTAGGAAAGTGGACCTTGAAAATTAATCCTATTCATTTATGAGAAAATTAAGTGGAGAAAATATTCATAAGTTTTGACATCAGCCATTAACCGAAACAATGGAAATCAGAAAATCTGAGCAACAAATGTAAAACAAAACTAACGTAAAATTAGAAAAATAATTTTAAAATGGATCTAATAATTTTCTTCTCAAAAGTCTTAATAACTTAACAATGTGTGTGTGTGAAATACACAGTGTGTCAAAGAATTGTTAAGAAAAGGTTTATAGTAAAAAATAAAAACTAGTAACTATATTTTTTTTATAAGTATTTTTATTCAAAATAAGCTCCTCCGGCTTCAATACATTTGTTACAGCGGTTTAATAATGATTCGAATGCCTGTTACAACTCACATTGTGGGATTGCCTACAAATCTCGCATCGAAGCTCAGTGTGTCAAAGAATTTTTTAAGGCTACAGCTGGAACTAAGCTTACATTGGCGCTATCTGTGTTAGCGAGCATTCGTGAAACTCATTAACTATCAGCTGATCCGCTGCCAAAACCTCAGTTCATTTGTTTACTATTTTTCTTATTTTGATGACATTGACACTATACAAACAGCTTCGACGCGAGCTTTGGAGGCAGTCCCACAATGTGAGCTGGAACAGGCATTCGAATCGTTGGTAAACCGCTGTAACAAATGTATTGAAGCCGAAGGAGCTCATTTTGAATAAAAATAATTTTTAAAAAAATAATTGCTAGTTTTTATTTTATTTTATAAATCTAGTCTTAAAAATTCTTTGATACACTGTGTAGCTCTTCATGTGTAAGCAAAGATCTCTCTTTTTTAAATTCAATGCTGATGCATCATTCTATCGGAAATCTCACTTTAAACGACGAACTAGTAAGACTTACATTCAGAGTTACCTAAAGGAGCAATATTTCTTCTTCAACCCTTTTATTAATGAATTTTATCATCTGATTTGAATCAGAAACTCTAAACATGATTGAATTATGTCCAGATGGTATCAATTTTCTGAGCAAAACTTGTATAACAAGATTTTTTTTTTTTTCGAATATTACTAAATTTTCTGATGTCTTCTTTATAAAAAAACTTTTCCCGATCGAAAAATAAATGGCCTTGTTCATAATTTTCGCATAAACCACAAAACTGGCTATTATAAATATCTATATTAGTTTGAGTACTTTTGTTTGCAATTTCCTATTTAATTCAACGCTACTATTGCAAAGTTTGTAAATTCGTGGAATCTTTTTTCATCAAATTACATAAAACATTTTTATTGCGAACAACCCCGCAGCTATAAATGCTAGTCAATAATAATAATAGGTGCTTTATTAATTTTAAAACAAAGCTTAACCACAAGAAAGTCATTACTTTGTTGATATAATATCACATAGAAATAAAATTTCACGTTAAATTAAAGCACAAATGAGCATTAAAACGCAGACATATGTTTCGGGATCGCTTGGAATCCCTTTTTCAATGCGACAGGGAGCTTCTAGATGCAAAACATCCAAATGAAGCAGACAGAACAACAAAAACAAAGCTTATATAGCCTAAGAATTAACTGTAAACCAATGAGAATAAAGGTAGTGTAAAGTGGAAGTAGAAGTAGTATTAAAGGCACCAATAAGAGAGCAACAAACGAATGTAGTTGGAAGTACAGAAAGTAAAAAGGAATATCAATAAAAACAAAGAAAAAGACAACAGCATAAAAATGTGAAAATACATGAAAATTGCAAAAAAATAAAATAAAATACAAAGAATAAAATGGAAATAAAATAAGTACAGAAAATACCGAAACAAAAAGCAAAACAAAGTACATATGCAAAAGAGGGGGAGGGGGGGAGAGAGAAAAAAATTGACACAAAAAAAGGAAAACTAACAAGAAAACCAAGAAAGAACAACAAATTAAAGGAACTTATGCCAGACCTGTGAAAAATAAGGAGTTGAGGAAGAATCATTAACCAAATTAGAACTATTCCTGTTAATATGATAAGCTTCCCAAAAGTCAAGTTCTAAAGGGGAAGAACATTTTTGAATAATTTTCCCAGAATTGAAATCAAAAGAGTGGTTGGAATTCCAACAATGTTGAGCAATGCTAGACTTATTCAGCTCTTGCTTTCGTACATAACCTTTATGCTCATTTAACCGAATTTTCAGAGCACGTTTTGTCTGTCCAATGTAAGAAAGGCCGCAACGGCAACTAATTTGGTAAATACCCCAAGTATTAAGTTGATCAACAGGATCTTTAAGAGAAGAGAAGGAAAGTTTGTTGCTAGGAGCAAAAACAACTTGAAATTGAAACCTTTTTAGGATTTTAGCAATACGAAAACTTACAGAATGAAAGAATGGTAACACAACCAAATCCTTTCTAGAAACCACATGATTGGGACCAGAAGTTTTTTCAGAAAGTTTGTTATGAATAGAATCAATTAAAGAGTGAGAAAATCCTCTATCAACAGCTACAGCTTTCAGATAGTTGAGTTCAATCTTGAGAAGCTCAGGAGAAGAGCAAATATTAATAGCACGATGGACAAGAGCATTAAAAGCCGAATATTTTTGGTTGGGAGGATGAGACGATAGTCTGTGAGGAGGTAAAGAAACAGCGAAAGGTTTACGATAGACAGAAGTTGTGAAACCAGACTCACTCCTAGAAATCAAAACATCAAGAAACGCGAGGCTACTATTAAGTTCTTTCTCACAAGAAAACTGGATATTAGAATCAATGGAGTTCATAATCGAAAGAGCATCATCAATACCTAACAAGTTACTGTCCGTTAGGACAAAACAATCATCCACATAACGAACATAAAATTGAAATTGCAATTTTTGGAATAGTTTTTCCTCAAAATAATGCATATAGAAATCACTTAAAATAGGACTAAGAGGACTTCCCATGGCTAGGCCATCTACCATAGCATAGAATTTACCATTAAATACTAAAGTGCTCTGTTGCAAGCACACACGAGTAAGAAAAACTAATTCCTCGATTTCCACAGAAGTAAAATGGAATTCAGAAAGCCTTTTCCTGAGGCAAGTCAAAGCGCCATCAACAGGAACATTAGTAAACAAAGAATTAACATCAAAAGAGGCCATAACCGAATTATTCGGAACGAAGTTATGAAGTTTCTTAACAAAATCGGTGGAATTTTTAACAGTGAAAACATTCCGACTCCTAAGTGGAGAAAACACAGAAACTAAATACTTGGAAAGTTTATATGAAGCAGTGCCAATATTGGAAACAATTGGTCTGAAAGGAATACCTGCCTTGTGTACCTTCGGTAAAGCATAGAAACGCGCACAATTAGCAACAGAAGGAATCACAGACCGTTTAGCAATCAAAGGAATAGAATGAACAGACTTAACAGCAGAAGAAATAGCTTTTAACTACTTGTCGCTAGGATCTTTATAAATTTCAGAATAAGGACCAGAAGCAATTAAATCAACAGTTTTTTCAACATAAGATGATTTATTAAGAACAACAATCTGACCACCCTTGTCAGCTTTGGTAATGATCAAATCAGAATTTGAAACTAAATTATTGACACAGCGTTTCACAGAATGGGTAAAACCAATATTAGGAACTTTTGAATTGAAATCAACATTGGAAGCAATAAGATGCCGAACTGACTCTTTTTGAGTGGAAGTTAAGGCACTAAATTTGAAAGCTTTTTCAACCGGAGCAATAAGTTCAGAAAAAGAAGGCTTTTTAGCCAAAGCAAAATTGTTATTACATTTCAAAGCATTAATTTCATTACTATTCAAAGAAAATTTCGAAAGATTTACAACCGCATTCCTATTAACAAGAGGCAAATCAGCCGGAACAGGAACATTTGAATCGTTACACAACTTGGTAAATTTCTTATTTAAAGTAATTTTGTGACTGTCAGATGAATGAAGAGCTCTCGCCCATGACATTCTATCAATAGAATCAAAATCGAAATTAGAATTAGATACAGAAAGATGTAAATCATAAAGTTCACGTTCTATGAACGAAAGTTTTTTCCTAGTTTCCTGGATAGAAGCTCTAAGTAAAGCTAATTTAGAACGAAAAATTACCTTATCAACCCTAACAGAACGCGGTAAATTACACTTTAAAGTGATAAACTTAGGAATGACTTTCTTGCGCCTGCAAGCCTGGAGAAATTTTAAATGGTTCAAAAACCGAACCTTTTTAATTCGTAGATTACAAAATCTGTTAACTTGAGACATAACCAGAATCAAAACAAACAAAACATAAGGGGAAAAAACAATAGCTAAACCGTTCAATAAACAAAAAGAAACAGAAAGAACAAATTGCAAAACATACACCACGTAACAATATGCGGAACAAATGTCAGAAAAACAAAAAAGCAAAAATAAACACAGTCAAGAAAAGCAATGAGGAAAGAACAAAAATCAAAAACTCACCAAGCAGCGAACAGATGGGAGAACAAAACAAAAGAAAGAAGAACAAATTCAGGCACGTTAAGCCTAACAGATAGTAATGATTAAACTTTGTGCAAAGTAATAGAAATAAAATTTCACGTTAAATTAAAGCACAAATGAGCATTAAAACGCAGACATATGTTTCGGGATCGCTTAGAATCCCTTTTTCAATGCGACAGGGAGCTTCTAGATGCAAAACATCCAAATGAAGCAGACAGAACAACAAAAACAAAGCTTATATAGCCTAAGAATTAACTGTAAACCAATGAGAATAAAGGTAGTGTAAAGTGGAAGTAGAAGTAGTATTAAAGGCACCAATAAGAGAGCAACAAACGAATGTAGTTGGAAGTACAGAAAGTAAAAAGGAATATCAATAAAAACAAAGAAAAAGACAACAGCATAAAAATGTGAAAATACATGAAAATTGCAAAAAAATAAAATAAAATACAAAGAATAAAATGGAAATAAAATAAGTACAGAAAATACCGAAACAAAAAGCAAAACAAAGTACATATGCAAAAGAGGGGGAGGGGGGGGAGAGAGAAAAAAATTGACACAAAAAAAGGAAAACTAACAAGAAAACCAAGAAAGAACAACAAATTAAAGGAACTTATGCCAGACCTGTGAAAAATAAGGAGTTGAGGAAGAATCATTAACCAAATTAGAACTATTCTGTTAATATGATAAGCTTCCCAAAAGTCAAGTTCTAAAGGGGAAGAACATTTTTGAATAATTTTCCCAGAATTGAAATCAAAAGAGTGGTTGGGAATTCCAACAATGTTGAGCAATGCTAGACTTATTCAGCTCTTGCTTTCGTACATAACCTTTATGCTCATTTAACCGAATTTTCAGAGCACGTTTTGTCTGTCCAATGTAAGAAAGGCCGCAACGGCAACTAATTTGGTAAATACCCCAAGTATTAAGTTGATCAACAGGATCTTTAAGAGAAGAGAAGGAAAGTTTGTTGCTAGGAGCAAAAACAACTGAAATTGAAACCTTTTAGGATTTTAGCAATACGAAAACTTACAGAATGAAAGAATGGTAACACAACCAAATCCTTTCTAGAAACCACATGATTGGGACCAGAAGTTTTTTCAGAAAGTTTGTTATGAATAGAATCAATTAAAGAGTGAGAAAATCCTCTATCAACAGCTACAGCTTTCAGATAGTTGAGTTCAATCTTGAGAAGCTCAGGAGAAGAGCAAATATTAATAGCACGATGGACAAGAGCATTAAAAGCCGAATATTTTTGGTTGGGAGTGGATGAGACGATAGTCTGTGAGGAGGTAAAGAAACAGCGAAAGGTTTACGATAGACAGAAGTTGTGAAACCAGACTCACTCCTAGAAATCAAAACATCAAGAAACGCGAGGCTACTATTAAGTTCTTTCTCACAAGAAAACTGGATATAAGAATCAATGGAGTTCATAATCGAAAGAGCATCATCAATACCTAACAAGTTACTGTCCGTTAGGACAAAACAATCATCCACATAACGAACATAAAATTGAAATTGCAATTTTTGGAATAGTTTTTCCTCAAAATAATGCATATAGAAATCACTTAAAATAGGACTAAGAGGACTTCCCATGGCTAGGCCATCTACCATAGCATAGAATTTACCATTAAATACTAAAGTGCTCTGTTGCAAGCACACACGAGTAAGAAAACTAATTCTCGATTTCCACAGAAGTAAAATGGAATTCAGAAAGCCTTTTCCTGAGGCAAGTCAAAGCGCCATCAACAGGAACATTAGTAAACAAAGAATTAACATCAAAAGAGGCCATAACCGAATTATTCGGGAACGAAGTTATGAAGTTTCTTAACAAAATCGGTGGAATTTTTAACAGTGAAACATTCCGACTCCTAAGTGGAGAAAACACAGAAACTAAATACTTGGAAAGTTTATATGAAGCAGTGCCAATATTGGAAACAATGGTCTGAAAGGAATACCTGCCTTGTGTACCTTCGGTAAAGCATAGAAACGCGCACAATTAGCAACAGAAGGAATCACAGACCGTTTAGCAATCAAAGGATATAGAATGAACAGACTTAACAGCAGAAGAAATAGCTTTTAACTACTGTCGCTAGGATCTTTATAAATTTCAGAATAAGGACCAGAAGCATTAAATCAACAGTTTTTTCAACATAAGATGATTTATTAAGAACAACAATCTGACCACCCTTGTCAGCTTTGGTAATGATCAAATCAGAATTTGAAACTAAATTATTGACCACAGCGTTTCACAGAATGGGTAAAACCAATATTAGGAACTTTTGAATTGAAATCAACATTGGAAGCAATAAGATGCCGAACTGACTCTTTTTGAGTGGAAGTTAAGGCACTAAATTTGAAAGCTTTTTCAACCGGAGCAATAAGTTCAGAAAAGAAGGCTTTTTAGCCAAAGCAAAATTGTTATTACATTTCAAAGCATTAATTTCATTACTATTCAAAGAAAATTTCGAAAGATTTACAACCGCCTTCCTATTAACAAGAGGCAAATCAGCCGGAACAGGAACATTTGAATCGTTACACAACTTGGTAAATTTCTTATTTAAAGTAATTTTGTGACTGTCAGATGAATGAAGAGCTCTCGCCCATGACATTCTATCAATAGAATCAAAATCGAAATTAGAATTAGATACAGAAAGATGTAAATCATAAAGTTCACGTTCTATGAACGAAAGTTTTTTCCTAGTTTCCTGGATAGAAGCTCTAAGTAAAGCTAATTTAGAACGAAAAATTACCTTATCAACCCTAACAGAACGCGGTAAATTACACTTTAAAGTGATAAACTTAGGAATGACTTTCTTGCGCCTGCAAGCCTGGAGAAATTTTAAATGGTTCAAAAACCGAACCTTTTTAATTCGTAGATTACAAAATCTGTTAACTTGAGACATAACCAGAATCAAAACAAACAAAACATAAGGGGAAAAAACAATAGCTTAAACCGTTCAATAAACAAAAAGAAACAGAAAGAACAAATTGCAAAACATACACCACGTAACAATATGCGGGAACAAATGTCAGAAAAACAAAAAAGCAAAAATAAACACAGTCAAGAAAGCAATGAGGAAAGAACAAAAATCAAAAACTCACCAAGCAGCGAACAGATGGGAGAACAAAACAAAAGAAAGAAGAACAAATTCAGGCACGTTAAGCCTAACAGATAGTAATGATTAAACTTTGTGCAAAGTAATAGAAATAAAATTTCACGTTAAATTAAAGCACAAATGAGCATTAAAACGCAGACATATGTTTCGGGATCGCTTAGAATCCCTTTTTCAATGCGACAGGGAGCTTCTAGATGCAAAACATCCAAATGAAGCAGACAGAACAACAAAAACAAAGCTTATATAGCCTAAGAATTAACTGTAAACCAATGAGAATAAAGGTAGTGTAAAGTGGAAGTAGAAGTAGTATTAAAGGCAACCAATAAGAGAGCAACAAACGAATGTAGTTGGAAGTACAGAAAGTAAAAAGGAATATCAATAAAAACAAAGAAAAAGACACAGCATAAAAATGTGAAAATACATGAAAATTGCAAAAAAATAAAATAAAATACAAAGAATAAAATGGAAATAAAATAAGTACAGAAAATACCGAAACAAAAAGCAAAACAAAGTACATATGCAAAAGAGGGGGAGGGGGGGAGAGAGAAAAAAATTGACACAAAAAAAGGAAAAACTAACAAGAAAACCAAGAAAGAAACAACAAATTAAAGGAACTTATGCCAGACCTGTGAAAAATAAGGAGTTGAGGAAGAATCATTAACCAAATTAGAACTATTCCTGTTAATATGATAAGCTTCCCAAAAGTCAAGTTCTAAAGGGGAAGAACATTTTTGAATAATTTTCCCAGAATTGAAATCAAAAGAGTGGTTGGAATTCCAACAATGTTGAGCAATGCTAGACTTATTCAGCTCTTGCTTTCGTATTTAATGGTAAATTCTATTTAATGGTTGTATTTAATGGTAAATTCTATGCTATGGTAGATGGCCTAGCCATGGGAAGTCCTCTTAGTCCTATTTTAAGTGATTTCTATATGCATTATTTTGAGGAAAAACTATTCCAAAAATTGCAATTTCAATTTTATGTTCGTTATGTGGATGATTGTTTTGTCCTAACGGACAGTAACTTGTTAGGTATTGATGATGTTCTTTCGATTATGAACTCCATTGATTCTAATATCCAGTTTTCTTGTGAGAAAGAACTTAATAGTAGCCTCGCGTTTCTTGATGTTTTGATTTCTAGGAGTGAGTCTGGTTTCACAACTTCTGCCTATCGTAAACCTTTCGCTGTTTCTTTACCTACTCACAGACTATCGTCTCATCCTCCCAACCAAAAATATTCGGCTTTTAATGCTCTTGTCCATCGTGCTATTAATATTTGCTCTTCTCCTGAGCTTCTCAAGATTGAACTCAACTATCTGAAAGCTGTAGCTGTTGATAGAGGATTTTCTCACTCTTTAATTGATTCTATTCATAACAAACTTTCTAAAAAAACTTCTGGTCCCAATCATGTGGTTTCTAGAAAGGATTTGGTTGTGTTACCATTCTTTCATTCTGTAAGTTTTCGTATTGCTAAAATCCTAAAAAGGTTTCAATTTCAAGTTGTTTTTGCTCCTAGCAACAAACTTTCCTTCTCTTCTCTTAAAGATCCTGTTGATCAACTTAATACTTGGGGTATTTACCAAATTAGTTGCCGTTGCGGCCTTTCTTACATTGGACAGACAAAACGTGCTCTGAAAATTCGGTTAAATGAGCATAAAGGTTATGTACGAAAGCAAGAGCTGAATAAGTCTAGCATTGCTCAACATTGTTGGAATTCCAACCACTCTTTTGATTTCAATTCTGGGAAAATTATTCAAAAATGTTCTTCCCCTTTAGAACTTGACTTTTGGGAAGCTTATCATATTAACAGGAATAGTTCTAATTTGGTTAATGATTCTTCCTCAACTCCTTATTTTTCACAGGTCTGGCATAAGTTCCTTTAATTTGTTGTTCTTTCTTGGTTTTCTTGTTAGTTTTCCTTTTTTTGTGTCAATTTTTTTCTCTCTCCCCCCCCTCCCCCTCTTTTGCATATGTACTTTGTTTTGCTTTTTGTTTCGGTATTTTCTGTACTTATTTTATTTCCATTTTATTCTTTGTATTTTATTTTATTTTTTTGCAATTTTCATGTATTTTCACATTTTTATGCTGTTGTCTTTTTCTTTGTTTTTATTGATATTCCTTTTTACTTTCTGTACTTCCAACTACATTCGTTTGTTGCTCTCTTATTGGTGCCTTTAATACTACTTCTACTTCCACTTTACACTACCTTTATTCTCATTGGTTTACAGTTAATTCTTAGGCTATATAAGCTTTGTTTTTGTTGTTCTGTCTGCTTCATTTGGATGTTTTGCATCTAGAAGCTCCCTGTCGCATTGAAAAAGGGATTCCAAGCGATCCCGAAACATATGTCTGCGTTTTAATGCTCATTTGTGCTTTAATTTAACGTGAAATTTTATTTCTATTACTTTGCACAAAGTTTAATCATTACTATAATATCACATGTTAAACACATACATTACTTTCTTTTAATTTAGCCAACGGTGGTATATTAGCTTTTAAAATCGTGTTTCATCTAGATTGATATAAATATATCAGCAAAGAAGTTTTTTTCTATAGCGAAGCAATTGTTCGCACATAAATATAATATGCTTTTCATATGTGTATTTTTTCGATAAAAATTTTTCCATAAGCTAAAACTTTATGAAATAAATTTCAAATTTGTGAATTAAAGGAAATTAGGATTAATTGGAATATTAACTTATATTTAGTCACGGTGCCACCGTTTTGTGGATTTACGTTATTTTATTTTAAAATTATTTTACATTTAAAATGTTTTCTTTTCTTTTTTTTTTTCTTTTTTTTCTTTTTTAAATTATTTTGCTACACTGAAGAATTTATCTTTTTGTATGCTAAACCACATTATTAATAATAAAATATTTTGGTTTTGATAGAAGAATAAGAAGTATGAATCATTTCACGGCAATCGATTTGAAAATAGAGACAAACTCTGTTATATTGATAGAATAATAAAAAAAAAGTATGTTAATTTTTAGGAAAATGACTGATAGGTTTTGAGTGCAAAAACAATATGGATTTTCCACTTTTTGTAGAATAAAAAGTCTGGTAACAATGTGGTTATATAATCTGGAATTTAATTGTTTTTATGTACGAGAAGCTCTCAATTTTTTAACTACTATTAATAACAAATATTAAAACAAAAACAAGCTATTTAAGAAAAATGGAACTGCGAGATAGATTTTTGAAATTTCTTCATTGTTTTAACTTTTTTAAAAGAATAATTTTTAAAAAAAGGATTTCTCCCTTGAGCAAGGATAAGATTTTTTTTTCTTTTTGCATAAAAAAATAATTACAATATGCGATGTTTTCTTGATTAATTAAATTACATAACTGCTAAATGTCTTTATTTCCTCTCTTTAAATCAGAATAATTAAAAAATGTAGCTCTAAATGCCCCTAAATTATGTTTATAAATGTAAGTTATATTTATAATCATGAATAGTTATAAAACTGATTGAACTTATATTTTTGAAGTCTAAAATGTAATTATCTTTCATTTACTTTCTCTTTTTTTTTTCTTTTTTTTTTTTTGAGGTTGCAGGGGTTACAATTGACAAGTTAATTTGTTTTCCATGATTATGTGAATTTTTTATTTTTTATTTTTTTTTCTGCTGCAATATTAACTCTTTATTTCAATACCCAGACGGTATTATCATCATTTCAGTTTTTTTTTTTTTTTTTTTTTGGGGGGGGGGAGGTTATAACTCAATTTTCATTTACATTATTTTACTTTTATTGATGTTGATTTATACACATTAGAAATTTCATTATGAAATTATGGTTAAATAACCGGCAGCAGTCTAATTCACCGTTAAATTTACGGTTTGGAACATTTTTCTTTCTTTACGGGACCTAACCATTTCCAATCAAATTGGTTAAAAAGCCGTAAATACGAAAGTTTACTGTTTTATAACCATTTGAAAATGGTTTCAAAACAAAATTTTTACCGTTTTGAACCATTTCGAGACGTAGAATCTTCGAGGCGTAGAAACCGTAGACGAAGCTTGCAGGAATCGAACTGGGTATACGGTATCCCAACCTTGCTCTCTAACAATTCAGCCATTTACACCACGTAAAGCAGCCGTTTATTTATCAATAAATCTTCTTTTCCAACATGCAAACTGCCTTAAAATTGAGATTTCATTTTGATTGGATCCAAAGTCATTTTTAGTCTAAATTTAATGTATATTGACGAAAATCATTTTAGTTGCTACAAAAATTAAAATACAAGCTTCAGCAGCGCAAATTATGGGTTCACTCATTCGCAAACAGTTCGGGAATCCGATGTCTCCAATTTTTGATTTACGTGTGTATGTGTTTCTATTTAGTAACCACTGCTTAAGCCACTTTTTTTCTTCTTCTTCTTTTATATACACATGCAGATTTGAACTGATAAATCTTTATTCATATTTTAACAACAACGTACGACCGGTAAGGTTTCGCAACGAAGATGGACGCCCGATTCTTATTGAGCGCTTGAAAATTACGGTTAGTTAAACGTTCTTTAGGATAAACAGAGAATAAACGATTTTTTTTCACAATCAGCGGTTTGCGTACCATCGTTTTAATGTTTATTCCACTGTTGTAATTAAATATGGTAAAATAACAATCAAATAAATGGGTATTTTACTATTTTCTTACGGAAATGTTTAACAGTGTATAAGTTGTTTGCTGTGTGGTATTAGCCCGAAATTTCTTTCTTTCATTTACTTTTAAAATGTCTCACTCCAATTTATTTATTCTCTTTTTATAGTAAAATATGCTGAAAAGTAATAAGAAACAGTCCCACCAAAAATGTTAATTCCCTGAAGAAAAAGAGCAGAACTCTAACATCCTTAACTCAAACACTTTTCATTACAAGTTTTCTTTGGTGCTTCACTCTTCCTCTTATTTCCTCATTCGTTTTATTAATTTATTTCGTTTTCTTCGTCAAAAGTAAAAAGAAAAGTGATAAAAAGAGTCGTAACAATCTACGCTGAGAATTGCTCCGAGAAGTAAAGATATGGTAATGCCATGAAGCTGAATTAAATTAAATTTCCCACTTTTTCAGGAATTTTTTTTGTCGAATCATTTTTTGAGATTTTAATGGTTAGGCAAATTGAAGAGACAGTGAAAACACTCCCAATGAATTCATGCTAAAATGAACTTTCTAAATGAGATAAACGAATAATATAATCGACGAAAATTATATTCATTATTTGATAATTCAACATTAATTCAGATAATTATGAATAGTTTTCTGACGGCCTGCAGTTTAATCCGATTTTCATTCGCTCCGTTGAGAAGAATGCATTGCGTTCGCTTATAATAAAGAGCTCCAGGAAATACGAACGTCGAAATGAATCATTGTTTCTAGGACATGATTGTTTTAACTAACTGTGACTTTAGTTGTATATTCTAGTTTGTTGGAGCTCATTCATAAATGATGTCTCACTTTTTCTTTCAATATACACTGCTGGCCACCGTAAATGCAACACCCTGAAGGAAGCATGCAAATAATATTAAATTCACAACATGCATTAGCGGAAGTGAGATATGCAAATGATTAGAATTTCTGGCAGACGCACATCACGCGCGCCTGTGGCGCCACTTCAGAGCGCTATTTAAGGCTTGGAGATTTCGACGATTTCAAGTACGGCAATTGTGTTTTTCTTGTGGTTTTTTCTGAAAAACGATCAATTATGCCTCGTAGAAAACAGCGATCATCTTTTGATCAAGTATCCGAGCTCGACAGAGGAAGGATAGTGGCCTACCGAGATTGTGGAATATCTTTCAGGGAAATCGGTAGTTGCGTTGGGCGAAACCAAACAACTGTAATTCGAATATGTGATCGTTGGATGCAGGAGGGTACAACGGACCGACGTGATCGATCGCATCCACCTCAGTGCGTCATTTCACGTGAGGACAGGCATATTGTGCACATGGCAGTGACGGATCGCTCAGTCATATCACGAACCATAGCACAGCATATTCAGTCTGTAACGCATACTCCAGTGTCTGCGCGTACTATTCGAAGCCGTTTACAGCAGAGTGGTCTGTCCGCAAGACGTCCATTGCTTCGTCTACCATTGACGCAGAACCACAGACGACTCCGCCGCCAATGGTGCGATGAAAGAAGAATGTGTACGGCAGAATGGAATGAAATTGTCTTTACTGACGAGTCACACTTCTGTCTGCAACACCACGATGGTCGGATTAGAGTCTGGAGGCACCGTGGAGAGAGGATGCTGAACAGCTGCGTTATGCACTGCCACACCGGTCCTGCACCGGGTGTTATGGTATGGGGCGGTATTAGATATCCCACTCGCACTTCTCTAGTACGCATTGTCGGTACTCTAAACAGCCAGCGCTACATCTCCGAGGTGTTGGAGCCAGTTGTCCTTCCGTACCTTCAGGGCTAGCCCACAGTCATATTTCAACAGGATAATGCACGACCACACGTGGCACGCCTTGTCCAAAGGTTCTCCGTCAACCTCCAGATTGATTTGCTTCCCTGGCCGACTCGCTCTCCGGATCTTTCGCCGATAGAAAACATGTGGTCCATTGTTGCTCAACGATTGACCCAGAGTGCATCCCCAGCTGTTACACCAGATCAACTTTGGCAACGTGTGGAAGCTGCTTGACCTGCTGTACCCCAAAACACATCCAAAGTCTCTTTGAATCAATGCCGAGACGTGTGGCAGCGGTGATCTCCAACAATGGCGGCTACTCTGGCTACTGATTTTGGCAGGAACCACACTTCACAGAAGTCTATAAATTTAATCATTTGATACTTGGGCAACATGTTATCTACAAAACAAATTTTGTTGTGATATCTCTTATCTTTCTTGGTGTTGCAATTTGGGTGGCCAGCAGTGTATTTGATCCCTTCCCTCCTTTGTCACAAAATGTCACTTCAACGTACACCTCCCCCCTTGTCACACGTCATGCTGTTTTACATAAGCATACACAATGTGTCAAAAAAAAAATTAAGACTAGGTTTATTTAATGAAATAAAAACTAGTAATTATATTTGTAAAGTACTTTTATACAAAATAAGCTCTTTCGACTTCAATAAATTTGTTACGGCGGTTTAACAACGATTCGAATGCCTGTTCTAGCTCATATTGTGGGACTGCCTCCCAAAGCTCGCGTCGAATTTGTTTGTATAGTGTCAATTGTCATCAAAGGAAAAAAAAATAGTAAACAAATGAACTGAGGTTTTGGCAGCGGATCAGCCGATAGTTCAGGAGTTTCAAGAATTCTCGATAACACAGATCGCGATACTGTAGGCTTAGTCCCAGCTGTACTCTTAAAACTTCTTTGTTCGACGCGAGCTTTGGAGGCAGTACCACAATGTGAGCTTGAGCAGGCATTCAAATCGTTGTTAAACCGCTGTAACAAATGTATTGAAGCCGAAGGAGCTTCTATTGAATAAAAATACTTTTAAAAATATAATTATTAGTTTTTATTTTAATTTTATAAACCTAGTCTTAAGAATTCTCTGAACACTATATGCTTGTTGTTCAGAAACGAACAACAAGCATATAGTGTTCAGAGAAAGTATAACTTGAAAATTTTGATAACTGCACTAAAGCATTTTTCACTATAAAATAACGTAGTTAAAAAAGTTGAAAAGACAGTAAACCGATCAACTATACAAGAAAAAACATTACCATTTAAGCTTAGTTGACTACATATTAGTTATACTCAGTTATTTTTATTACTTACACTAATCTTCTTTAAGTTTAGATCTTGGAGCCAACGACAACTTCATAATTCACATTTTTATTTTAGATTTTATTCAAAGTGGTAAATTTGTACAGCATTTTCATCGTTTTTTTTTTTAATTTTATTATTTTTTTTTTAAGTTATAGATAAAACTTTGAATTTTATTTTGAACTTTTAATGACATTTGTGAGCATAACAACAATAATGAATATCCGTTTACTTAAAATTGTATGCAAAGAAATTAATGCTTACAACAAAAATGATATTTAGCAGGAAATGTTAATTGTTCGAATTCTGTAAACGTTACCCGTACTATTTCGCCTTAAAATTGTAAATGCCTAATAAGATCTTTTTAAATTTAAACTTTAAATTCAATTTAAAATTTACTCAGCATCGATGTTTTCGATATAAAATAAAATCAATAAAAATACAAAACAAAAACTATTAATATTAAAATATTTAACCCTTGCATTTTATATGTTTTTATTTTAACCAAAATGTGGTGATGTCACTCTTCTTCCCAAACTGTCACAATTTCTCGAAGCCCCCCCCCCCCCACCTCTCCCCATCGAAGCGTTACATCATTTGTGAATGATCCCCTGATAACCAAATTATCTGCTTCGACAAATCTAAACTTAACTACCAGAATCATAAACTTATTTTCTAACTTTAAATATGCAATTAAAACCTCCACAAAAAGTGATGTTACTCTGGAAATAAAAATATATTATGATTTTGTATTGATGTAGAGCAAAAACTGCATTTTTATTGAAGAATTACCTGGGGAACATTATATTGCTGTAAAGTAACTTGAAATTGCTTTAGCCAGGTTTAGTTCTGTATAAATATTAATAATAGATTTTTAATGGAATAAGCATTACTATTTATAAAAGAAAAAAGTATAACTTGAAAATTTTGATAACTGCACTAAAGCATTTTTCACTATAAAATAACGTAGTTAAAAAAGTTGAAAAGACAGTAAACCGATCAACTATACAAGAAAAAACATTACCATTTAAGCTTAGTTGACGACATATTAGTTACACTCAGTTATTTTTATTACTTACACTAATCTTCTTTAAGTTTAGATCTTGGAGCCAACGACAACTTCATCATTCACACTTTTATTTTAGATTTTATTCAAAGTAATAAATTTGTGCAGCATTTTCATTGTTTTTATTTTAATTTAATTTTTTTTTTTTCAAGTTAATATCACTTTATAACAAACACAAATATTACACAGATGCGTTCACAATGTTTTGAACGTCATATTTTAATTGTTGCAAAGCATGGCAGATCACATATATCTGTTTCTAACGATTCATTTCTGCCACTAATCTGTATTAGTTGATGTTAGCAGGAAATTTTCTATTGCGTTCAACATAGTTTGTTGAAGCTCTTTTCAAAAGAAATTAGGCGAAGATTAGCGAAATATTTATAGGAAGCCTCAAGCATCTGTACCAAGGGAATACGTGGAAGACGTTTTCGACCAAGTTGTCATTCAAATAACATCAATTGTTACATTAGATAGATAGCCATTACACGAAGAAAAAAATGCTACTTCTGATCTTTGGTGCGATTAACACTATTTCATGTACCGTTTGAGAGGATTCCAAAAGAATTTCTTGCATTATAAAGCAGAGGTTTTTCTTTTTTTTTCTTTTATGCTGACATGAATATTGTTTTGGGTAATGATATCAGTCAGGTCAATCTAATTTGTTAAGAAAGTTAACGCACATTTTTAGGAAAAGTTGCTAGAATTTGAACGATTTTTCCAGAAACTAGAAAAATGTCATTGGGGAACGTCGCTCGAAAAACGTTTCTATATGTTAGATACATAACTCGAGACGATAGGCAATAGGGATAGATGGGCAGTGTCTGATGTGTAATATCTAATTCTAGAAGTCGTATGTTGGTTTTCCACAAACAGTTACGGCGATGTCTTTAACGCCACCTTTTTTGTACGCGTTATAGGTTCGACATAATTTAAACTTTTCACTACCTGGCTAGGACAACAGTAGTACCAGAGTAAAATTAATCCTTTGCTCTAATATTATTAGTATAAAAATGGTATTCTGCAAGGATTTTCCCCATAGTAGGGTACCTACTTTTCTCTACCAGACCCCTACATGTTAGCCGAGGCCTTAGGATTGCTTTCGCAAGGAGCTGGTGGCCAGGATACATGCACTAGTATAAATTTTGTTTTACAGCAAAATATATAGCTCCAATGTGTCTGTTAACTAATATATAATCTCACAAAGGTGCATTAAATTCTTTATCGGTCTCTCGTAGAAAAAAAAAAAGATTAATTAACACACCAGTGTGCTATCTCATTGAGTGTCATTTATTCTATCATTAAAATTTACACTCCCCTACCCTTTGTGTCTCATAATATCATGATTTCGTAATTGCGTTACGGAATAAAATGGAACAAGACAAGTCGCCGTCCGTGTAGCACCACAACAAGTGTTTACAGCAACAGGGACGAGAAATACTTATTTTTTGACTCGCATAGCTATTTTAGAATTAATATTAGACAGTGTTGCGGTTCCTATTAATTTGAACTAAAATACAAGATGATTTGCGTGTTTGGTAATCTATCATTAAATTACAAATAATGTCTCGCACGCAGTGTCTTTCAAAACGTGATTGCCGGGAGCATAAAGCTTTACATTTCTCACTATTCAGGGTTCACACTGGGGAAAAGTACAAGGTGGGATTTTCCTCCTTGACCAAAATTTTAAGTGGGATTTTTAAAGTTTAAGCCCAAAAAAAATTTTCTTTGAGTGGGATTTCAAAAAATATTGCGGGAATCGCGCGATCGCGCGGCCTAGCGCGAACCCTGCTATTACATTTGAAAACTGCTCTCATTTTCAGGCACATTCATCAAATATCAGATTCTAGGCAAATTCGGCAAAATTAGCAATTTACCACCCATCAATCGAAACTGGTAACAAATTACCCCTCCTAATAATCTATTAATCATTATATCTAGAAAAATATCGTCAAATCTTTTATTAAGAATTCCCTTGCTCGAATTTTAAATTAATTTTTTAACAGAAATTAACCGCAGTGTCATAGAAAAAAATTTTTAAATGAGATCAGTCAGTTCAAAAAAGTTCATTGTTATCAATCGTTTGTTTATACGCACCTAAAAATATTCAAAAACATTATAAGAGTAAAACAGTAATAGACTTATACAATTAATTCAACAATAACGCTTTTATATTCATTTTGAAAGTTCAAAAGAAGCTAAAGGATTTATTTTTTCTAGCAGAACATGAATGTTTTGAACAGAAATATCTTACTTTTCCTTTTTATTAAGTAAAGCTAATTTATTATCTGTCCACTAAGGCAATGGTATCCAAGTGGACAGGATGTCGGAACTCGATCAGAGGGTCTGGGGTTCGATACCCAACCCACTGAAGACGATCCATCATGTACACTTGGGATATATAAAATCCGTGGCCCCTGAAGTCCCGAGACAGTTCCGTGAATACCGGAGGATGGAGAACCTCCCTCCTCTTCAATCTCACGTTTGAAAAGGGAGGTGGCGGATTTATTGTGGCGCCATCAGGTGTCATATCAGTACTTTATCTGTGTTTGAGCTAAGTCGTTCTTCCACCTTCGTAGTCATTAGTAGTCATTAAAAATTGAACACGCTCTCTTGAGTGGTCATTACCAAACGGGGTTGGTGAACGGAGAGGCATCAGAAGCAACAACAAATCTCATTTCTAAACTAAAATTATCACAGTGTTTAACTTTGACTGAGACAACTACAGTTTGTTGGGGAGGGGGTGAAAATGGTACTTTAAAGGTTATTTATTCCCACTATGATTCGAATAAGAAAATCATTTCAAACATCAAAACAACACAAACCAGTGAAAACAAGCCTTCAGTTGGTGCATTATCATTTCAGAAATACTTCTATTACCTCCAGAATTATATGAAATAAGTTTTTGATTAATAATACCATTTAGTAGCATAAAAAGAGACACGTGATATCTTCCTTCTTTATGTGTTTTCTGTAATTGCGTTTTCAAAGTTTGAACAATTGTTCGGATACAATTTCATTTAAGCTACTCTTCGAAGGAAAGCAATAAAAATCTTTTCTTTTTTTGTTCTATACTAAATCAATATAGGAAATAAGCATTAAAGAGATTTCTTTCGAGGGGCATTAAATTTCATTGTAGTTTCTCGCAGCTAAAAAAACTTTCCAATTTCAAATAATTCTAGAAATAAAATTGAGTTAAGTTTCAGCGGGAAATAAAATTCAGTCAACTTCAACTCTAAGTTCTTAAATACGGTATTTATATAAAGAATGTCGATAAATAATCGTATCTTGTTACATAAATTATTAAAAAAAACAATTTAATATCATTGTTATTCCAAGTTTTCTATAAAAATGCATAAATTTACTTTTCTAATTTAAAAAACTTAACAATTGTTCGCACCAATTAACAAACCCGCGTGCGTTCTCATTGGATGTCATTTATTCCTATTATTAAAATTTATTTCCCCCTACCCTTCGTGTCTCATAAGGAACCGTTCATAAATGATGTCATGCTTTTTCCCCGTATATTTGACTCCCCCCCCCCTTTGTCACAAAATGTCACACTTCAACGTACCCCTCCCCCCCCTATGTCACGTCACACAATGTTTCATAAGCATGATGTCACACTTCTTGTTACCTCTCCCCTCTCCTTGTCACAGTTTGTCCCAATTTCGTGAACCCTCCCCCCCCTCGAAGCGTGACATCATTAATGAATGATCCCTAAGATCATGATTTTGTAATTGCGTTATATAATAAAATGGAACAAGAGAAATTGCTGTTCGAGTAACGCCATAGCAAGTCTTTATAGCAAATAGGGACGACAAATACTTTTTAAATCAACGAAAATATTACTAAAACAAAAATATAAAACAGAATTTTTTTTTTTTGGCATTTATTTTTAGTGACTAGGATTGAAGGCTTTGCTAAACCTAAGAGAACGGTTAGCATAAAGCCACTATTGTCCTAATTCTAATAATTTTTGTTACTTGCTCGCTGACACTGTTCAATAGCGCTGGAAAATAATGGGAAACGTACTTGAATATTAATAAAATACGATTGAAAGTTTAAGCTTCATTTGTTTAACAAAAGTCAAATTACGGAAAACAATGTTAAACATAACTGTTCAAAATCCGATAATACATAATGTATTTCGGTTGCCGGCAGGGTAGCGTAGTGGTTAAGCACAGGCCTCGTACGCCCCAATTCGCAGAATCAAACCTGGCTCAAGTCGGTGAATTTTCAAGAAGCAGAAAATCGTCAGCGCCCATGTCGTATGATTATGCGGCATGTTAAAAATCCCTTGAGTATCTATTTGGCTTGAATACTCTCGGCTAAATTAAAAATTCCCAGGCCAGTTTCGCATCAATTAGAGCTCAATTATAAAAATACGTTTTAATTACATTGTAATTCCACGTTTACTATAAAAATTCATAAATTTATCATTTTTAATTTAAAAATTTTAATATTTGTTATTTGCTCGTTGACGCTCTGGAAGAAACTGAGCGTCAAAATTTTCAAGTGGTATTGGCACCCGTTGATAGTGGTGCTATTTGAAAAAAATGGATCCCGGAATCCAGGGAATGCACTAGATCTGCAAAGTTTAGTGACCATACGCAGCCGCATTAGACAGATTGTAATCCGGTTACCAAACAACTGAGAGTTCGGGGCTGAGACCAACACCAACGGGTTTGAGAAATATAGGAAAAGCCATTTCGCCCGCTCTCATTTCTGTATTGATTTAATTAACGGAAATATTACTCAAAAAATTATCACTTTCTTTGCATTTATTTTTAGTGACTACGCTTGAAGGTTCTCCTAAACCTAAGCGAACGATTAATATAAAGTGCCTCTTGTCCTTAGTGTAAGAGATTTTTAGGGAATGTTGCTTCATTAATGGGCATTATTATTTTATAGTATCCATTTAGGAGGAAACTTCTGGACGTGTGGTCACGTGTCCTTTTCTTTTCGCTACATGAGAATGGTGCTGCTTTCGAGGTATAGAATATGCAATGTTTGGCTACGTTTCCAATACCGTCAATAAGAAATACACTGATGACTTTTGGCCAATAAAAAGAAAAGAAATCGATGATATTGCATGCTCGAAAGAGGCCGATTTCCTTACAATTCGAGACAATATGTATTTTGTTTCGCTCATGATTGATTGACAATGATACCATGATAAGTAAACAATTTTTTTAGGACAATGTCCGAGCTCAGTGAATCTACTTTTTACAAGTAGACTCAAAAATCCTGACCAAATCAACAGCATTTTGAACAAATAAGATAATTATAAAATTGAACGAGTATTGCGAAATAGTATTGATCAAAATATTCTAAAAACATTTTTAAGACGTTTAGAGCATTGAAATAATATAATATTCGGAGTTTACGGCGCTAATTCTTACTAGGTTAATGAAAGCGCCGGCAGGGTGGCGTAGTGGTAAGTCGCAGGCCTCGCACACCCAAGATCCCAGGATCAAACCTGGCCCAAACCGGTGGATTTTCAAGACGCAGAAAACGACAGCGCCCATGTCGTATGGTTATGCGGAATGTTAATGATTTCTTGAGTATCCGTTTGGCGCGGATACTCTCAGCTAAATTAAATTCCTCGTGCAGTTTCGCATCGATTTGAGCTCAGATGCCGCCATCTAGGGGAAACTCTCACTACATCTCACGTCAAAATTATCAAAGTGATAATGGCATCCGCCGACAGTGGTGCTACTTGAAAGAATGGATGCCGATTTCCAGGGAATGCACTAGGTCTGCAAAGGTTAGTGACCATACGCAGTCCCAATAAAAAAAAAAAAGGATTATCTCTTTGATTGGCGACACAATCTTTCGTTAAAGAAGCCAAACTAACAGCCGTACTGTAATGTCTGCATTCCACGTGTGTTCTTTCAAAAGCAAAATTTCACTTCAGTTCAACCTAATAACATGGAAGATCTATAAGAAAGGCCTTTAAATTAAAGCCTGGGGAAGTTAGTTTAGTAGTACTTAATATCTCAACCATTACTTTCTATCGTTATGAACATGTACCAGGCGCTTGAAAACTATTTTGTAACAATCATTACAGTTCTACAAACACACTTTTCAGTTATCTTGCTGTCTCAAGATAAGCTTAAGTATGTTTTTCATAACTTTTTGAAATGTTAGGAAGCAGAGGAAAAAGAACACATTTTTTCATTGCTTTACGAACTATCAAGTCGCTGTTAATATTACTCGTACCTGCATTTTAGCAAACATCTTACCGAAGAGAAAGAAAAATGAAATTCAGTTAAAGCATTGTAAATAAATTCACATTGAAGGGGAATAATATTTCTTATCTTATAAAAGCATAAAAATGATGTTTACTAACTTCAGCTTTTTCCTTATTAAGTTTCTTAATGAACTAAACTTTTGAGCTTTAAGAGATTAACTATACTTAAAATTATTATGTGGTTGCACGTTTACATGTCATGACGCAAATTAGTTTATTTTTCAGAATACTTTACACCTACACGCAATAACTAAAGGCATGTTTTTTACTTTAAATTCAAATAAACTATTTTTAAAGTTAAAAAAACGAGCAACAGCTACTAGTCCTACAAAAAGTGAAAATGTTAGCTCAAAAACCCACTGCAAAAATAATTTATAATTATATTTCTTTTTGATTCAAAAAGCAGTACAAAAAATCATTTGACTTCCGGATAAAAACATAAAGAAGGAATGAAGTATGTTGCATCCTATTTGTTTTTTCTTACTTTTAAATTTCTCTGAGGATTTTTTCCCCCACAAGAGAATAGGCGCTAATTAAAGTTAAATACAACGATGCAAAAAATGTTACATCGTCAACTTGTTAAGTGAATTGCTTAATAATTCCACGTCTTTTTCTGCCTACATGTTTACTTTCCCTTAAAATCTTCTTTACCTTAAACTAACTAATTAAAAGAAAGTTTAAAGTTAAAAACAAGCACATTATTTTTAAAAATTTTTAATTCTTACACTTAAATATTTTATAATGCTTACGTCCTTATCAACTATTTTTTTTTAATATGGAGTTGAGGGCTTAAAAAACTATTTATGAAAACAACGGTTTTTGAGATAGTTCATTTTTTCCCCAATTTTAATCGTAAAGTATGTATTTTTTTTTCTTCATTTAAAACTATTTTGAACTTTTTAGCTAAAATCAGACGTCAGTTTGATGAAAAGTAATTGTGGAATAGACATCATTCAAAGATGTTTAAGAAGTGAAAAGTGTAGTTACACAGTGAGATAAAAATTTTTTTGAGAAATGTGGATTTAAAGCTAAATATTATCGGCTGAAATATTAACTATAGGATGTTTAAATCTGTTAATTGGCCACATCTTTATATCATATCACCACTGAAACTAGAAATGATTTATATTAAAATAACGTCCAAATTTATCTTACTGTGAAGCCTACCTAGACACAGTGAGGCATTACTAAATTTTGTATTAAGGAGTGATACGTCAATTCTAAACACAAACAATGCTTCATTATGCTCAAGGTTTAAAGAAAAATTGAATTTTCAACCTCAAAAACCAAACATTTATTAGGTCAAAATGGACATATCCCGAGTCTTTATTATTTTCATGGGCATTATCTAAGGCAGAATTATGGAAATTAATAGCATATTACAGCAACATTTAATGTACCTCATCTAAATGCATTTGTTAATGGTTAAACTTACGTTGTGTGCTACTGTTCTTTGTCAAAGTGTACCCTTTTATTTCGCTACAAAAGAATTGGTTATCTCTCATCATTTTTATTTAGTAAACTAGTAGGTTCTCGCTGTCGCTCGCCAACATCCAAAACTGCTTTCCGCGCCTTCGGATCTCTTCGCGAGTTCGAGCTCACTTCGCTCGCTCATTACAAACTAAACTATTTTAGAGCAGTTTTATGGAAAGAATCGGTTCTCTGTCAGAAATAACGTTCTGTATGGCAGGTAGCTCTTCGGAAGATATATATCTTGTAACATAATGCATATAGATTTTTCACGATGTCGGAAGCTTGACGAGATTACGAATGTCGCTGTTGATACCCACAATTAAAATTGTATATAAAGTTACGAAGTAATATGCTCACTCGAAAATTTAAAGTAAAACAAATCGTATCCTAAGGTCGAGGTTCTAAATTCTAACAGAAATATACGTATATATTTACGTGCACGTTTTATTTTTAATTACGACTATTGGCACCGACAGGAAGAACTTAAGTACTCAATCCTTTATTGCATGTTTTAAGATTTGTGTAAAGACGTTTTCATGTTTGGCGACAAAGACATCGCTTTAAGGCTTAAAGAACTGTAAATTTTTTCTTGTGGAAAAATTTTTCAAACAAGAATACATGAGAAAAATTTAGCTCTAAGATTTTCAGTTTAGGAAATATTCCCAAAAGTGTTGCCACTCTATATATTTTTTTGTAAAATGAGTTTAAAACATAACCATCGTGTTTTCACTCAAGATAACTTCAAAATTGATTTAAACAATAAATGCGAGTACCTCTAATGTGATCTCGCTTCTGATTGCTGCTGTTATTAGCCGTCACGATTTCACTGGTTACGTGACACCATCATTAGGTTTTTATACATACAGAAACTTACGTATGAAGTGAAAAAATAGTGAAGACTTTGTACAGTATTTAAATTAAAATACAATTTAATTGAAGATATATGATCGGTGATGTAACGGAAACAAATAAATTACTTTTAGATGTAAAAAACATAAGCGGCACAAACAAATTTCGTTGTAAAAGTTGCTCTGTCTCGCTGTTTACTATTCTCCTCATTAATGCATGTTTTAAGTTTTGTCCACCACTTTATTTTTTTTCGACTACTGAATTATTATCCAGATAGTATGTTTGAACCACTAAGGGTTCTCTACCTGTGTCCCCAGTAGCAGAATTTTCTGTCTCAATCTGCAGCACAAGTTTCAAGAGTCAAAATTTATCTGCGGCACTAAATGATGTCGAACCAAATTTACAATTATAAAAAATGGCTAACTATGCATTTTAGAATAGTTGACATGTAACAATAATACAAGCAGACAATAAAGATATTATAATTATTCATTTATCCTGGGGGGGATATAATTATTTAAATAGCGGGAAAAAAATTTCCCAGACGCATTAAAAAAAATTGTAAGGTGCCTAGCTAATCTGCAAGCTTCAAGATAAATCTGCAGCGTTCGCTGCAGTGCTGCGCGATTTCTGCTACCGGGCCTGTATCCAGCCTATGTATATAATGCCACTAAAGAGAAATATTTGAATGAACGTTTCTTATAAAAAACATTTCAAAGCATGTGAAAGAAAAAACTTGCTCACTGACTTCTTCTCTAATTAAATAAATGAGCTCTTTTTCCTCACAAAAAAATGGGCGAAATACCTCTGAAGAAAGTTTGGAGGAAAAAAATCGCTTAAAGTTAAATTTGGTTTTTGATCAAATTGTTAGAACATTTGTTGCACATTGCTTACTCGGGACAAAAAAAACATTCTTAAATTAATGAGGTCTTTCTTGTTATAAAAAAGGGGGTAACTTCTTTGAGTATTTTAGTGAATATCTGATTTTTTACGGGGCAAAGTTAACTAATCCTAAAAAATGCAAAAAAAAAAAAAAAAGTTCTTGCTGCATTTATTTTACATTTTGTTGAAAATTCCGACTCAGGTTATTATAAAGATTCACTATACAATGACATTAAAACTAGAAAGTTAAATCTACACCGTATTAAATAACTATATAACAGCAAGACAGTTATCGAGTTGGACGGTAAATTACATTAAACGTTTACTGGTATCGAACTAGAGTATGGATAACGTGTACGTAGTTACTGACACTTTGTTGATTGTCAACGCTTAATTATTTTGATATAATCCTTAAAACGTTTGAATCAAATGTGCACTGTTCAGTTATTCCAGAAATGATAAAATTAGGAATATGAGGAACTTATCAGGGTCGGGATTCAAGTCCTTTACAACAGATCCCTTACGGCCAATTTGTTTTAATTAAAAAAAACAATAATAGTACTGAAAACAAAATCGTGTAATTAATCACATTGTCCAGGTACGTTAATATCAGAGAAAAAAATAATTATTCAATATGTTAGTTTTTTATATATACACGAAAATTTTTAAAGGGCACCGGTTTAGTGTAAATAAAAACTCTTTACGTAGAAAACTGTTTAACTGAGGTTAAATGATAGGTATAATAGGTATAGTAGGTATGGGGGGGGGACAGACCGACAGACACACATATCTCCCTTCTCAAAACTCTACTTTCGAATTTATTTTTGAATCTTTAATTATTTTTTTACCTTTTTTTAACGATCCCTCGATCATTCTGGGTGAAAGGGTTACAACAACACTCCTACCTTTTGTCAATTTTAAGTGAAGAACAAACGAAGTTGGATTCTAAATCTTAACAAGATTTTCTTCTGCAAAAAAACAGTTTCAAAGTAACATATTTCTCAGATATTGCTAATACATTGTCTGCCTTCAAGTCTAAACGACTTCAAAAAATTTTATTCACATATAAAACGCATGTCACTGATCCAAAACGATTTTTCTTTCAGAGAACTGATTTCTTCTGCCTAGGCTGCAGGATATGCTTATCAATGGCTTTATGTCAAAAATATCACTCATTTTCAATGGAAAACGGAAAAGGAATGAAAATGCTTAAAAGGAAAAGGCCATCATGATTTAAAATTCTCGATCCAAGGGCTAAACAGGGATATGATTCAAGAAAGACATATCGCGAAAGGCATTAAAAATATATATGTTTTCTCACAAGTCATTTTAACCACTTATCGCATTTACCAGTGTCGGACACGGACGAAAGTTAACGACACATTTGCGCATGCCCGTGTCTCACACGGGCGATCTTGTATCTCGCGTGTTATTTTATATTTAATGGCCATCTGATATCCTTTTGCACTTTGTTTGTATAATATTTTTACATAACTTTTACCCCATCCTCCGCTCTCTAGTCACCCCCTACAGGGATATGAGCCATGCTTGACACGGACGAAAGTTAGCGGCACATTTGCGCAGGCCGTGTCTCACACGGGTGATCTTGTATCTCACGTTATTTTATATTTAATGCCCAACTGATATCCGTTTGCACTTTGTATAATATTTTTAACTTTTACACCATCCTCCGCTCTCTAGTCACCCTCTACAGGGATATGAGCCGTGTCTGACACGGACGAAATTTAACGGCACATTTGCGCATGCCCGTGTCTCACACGAGCGATCTTGTATCTCGCGTTATTTTATATTTAATGGCCATCTGATATCCTTTTGCACTTTGTTTGTATAATATTTTTACATAACTTTTACCCCATCCTCCGCTCTCTAGTCACCCCCTACAGGGATATGAGCCATGCTTGACACGGACGAAAGTTAGCGGCACATTTGTGCAGGCCGTGTCTCACACGGGTGATCTTGTATCTCACGTTATTTTATATTTAATGCCCATCTGATATCCGTTTGCACTTTGTTTGTATAATATTTTTAACTTTTACACCATCCTCCGCTCTCTAGTCACCCTCTACAGGGATATGAGCCGTGTCTGACACGGACGAAAGTTAGCGGCACATTTGCGCATGTCCGTGTCTCACACGAGCGATCTTGTATCTCGCGTTATTTTATATTTAATGGCCATCTGATATCCGTTTGCACTTTATTTATATAATATTTTTATATAACTTTTACACCATCCTCCGCTCTCTAGTCACCCCCTACAGGGATATGAGCCGCGTTGACACGGACAAAGTTAACGACACATTTGCGCATCCCCGTGTCTCACACGGGCGATCTTGTATCTCGCGTTATTTTATATTTAATGGCCATCTGATATCCTTTTGCACTTTGTTTGTATAATATTTTTACATAACTTTTACCCCATCCTCCGCTCTCTAGTCACCCCCTACAGGGATATGAGCCGTGCCTGACACGGACGAAAGTTAGCGGCACATTTGCGCATGCCCGTGTCTCACACGGGTGATCTTGTATCTCACGTTATTTTATATTTAATGCCCATCTGATATCCGTGTGCACTTTGTTTGTATAATATTTTTAACTTTTACACCATCCTCCGCTCTCTAGTCACCCTCTACAGGGATATGAGCCGTGTCTGACACGGACGAAAGTTAGCGGCACATTTGCGCATGTCCGTGTCTCACACGAGCGATCTTGTATCTCGCGTTATTTTATATTTAATGGCCATCTGATATCCTTTTGCACTTTGTTTGTATAATATTTTTACATAACTTTTACCCCATCCTCCGCTCTCTAGTCACCCCCTACAGGGATATGAGCCATGCTTGACACGGACGAAAGTTAGCGGCACATTTGCGCAGGCCGTGTCTCACACGGGCGATATTGTATCTCGTGTTATTTTATATTTAATGCCCATCTGATATCCGTTTGCACTTTGTTTATATAATATTTTTAATAACTTTTACACCATCCTCCGCTCTCTAGTCACCCCCTACAGGGATATGAGCCGCGTCTGACACGGACAAAAGTTAACGACACATTTGCGCATGCCCGTGTCTCACACGGGCGATCTTGTATCTCGCGTTATTTTATATTTAATGGCCATCTGATATCCTTTTGCACTTTGTTTGTATAATATTTTTACATAACTTTTACCCCATCCTCCGCTCTCTAGTCACCCCCTACAGGGATATGAGCCGTGCCTGACACGGACGAAAGTTAGCGGCACATTTGCGCATGCCCGTGTCTCACACGGGTGATCTTGTATCTCACGTTATTTTATATTTAATGCCCATCTGATATCCGTGTGCACTTTGTTTGTATAATATTTTTAACTTTTACACCATCCTCCGCTCTCTAGTCACCCTCTACAGGGATATGAGCCGTGTCTGACACGGACGAAAGTTAGCGGCACATTTGCGCATGTCCGTGTCTCACACGGGCGATCTTGTATCTCGCGTTATTTTATATTTGATGCCCATCTGATATCCTTTTGCACTTTATTTGTATAATATTTTTACATAACTTTTACCCCATCCTCCGCTCTCTAGTCACCCCCTACAGGGATATGAGCCGCGTCTGACACAGACGAAAGTTAACGGCAAATTTGAGCATGCCCGTGTCTCACACGGGCGATCTTGTATCTTGCGTTATTTTATGTCTAATGCCCATCTGAGATCCATTTGCACTTTGTTTGTATAATAATTTTTTACATATCTTTTACCCCTTCCCCCGCTCTCTAGTCACCCCATACAACTGAAATTGCCAGAAACAATTTATACTATACCTTTATATTCATTTTCCGGCAAAAAAAATCGATTTTCCGAAAAAATTCGTGCTTCAAGGGGTTAAACGTACTGTTCGAGCATCGGAGAACGTCGAACGCGCGCATTATACTACGGCTCAAATGAAGTGCTGATAATGCAGCAGAGCATCTGAAGCGCACAATTTAAAAAAATATATTTGATGTAAAATAAATGCTTAGAGATATTCTGTAATTCTGAAATAAAATAATATATATAATCTTTTCTATATGCATGTAAATGAACGTAATTTAGATTTGAAAACCACCAGATTCCTCTGCCGGTGCTGTAAAAGGAAAAAACTGATGACGATGAATATAACAAATAAATATCTGTTATAGAAGAAAAAAACTGTTGCAGACCTTCAGTAACCTCTTTTTTGTAGCTATGTTCAATTATGCGAAATCAAGAACAATAAATGAAAAATGAAGATACATTTTAAAAAAAGGTTTTAAATGATTGTTCATTACGTATTCATTGTTCATTTTTAATATTTATATCAAATTTATTATTCTATTCCCTATAAATAATTAAAAAACCATACTGTGTACTATTCACTTATATAATTGTGACTAAATCACTGATATAATAATCAGATATAGTTATTCTATAACTAATTACTGCTTCGAAACACATATTGTGCTCTATCTTTTTTCGTTTTGATCTAGTTCTCTCTTATTTTTGGGCAAAAGAATTTTTCTTAATTATTTTAACCTTTTGAGTTTCTTTCTGTGTTTATTTCTTTGATATGCATCGACTCATGAATGCCAGCATATTTATTGCATCTCCCATCTTTGTTAGTATTTCATTTATAAACAAAAACATTCAAAACTCAAAAAAAAAAACTTTTTCCCCGACCATATAAAAAGAAATTTATAGACATTTTGTTTGTATACAAATATTTTCCTTTAAAAGACTCAACTTACTCTCCTCTTACGTCATACGCAAACAGAAGTACTTATTTTCTATTACAAGCATATTTTATGGCTTTATCTGTAACTGTTTCATATTTCACCTAGTTTCGCCCACAGGACTAGAATATTTAACAATGCCATTGCAACATCCCTGTAGATATAGATTCTCCGTATTTCTCTAATGAATTCCAACATTTGCATTAGAGCCATTTATAGGATCTACAAGAACTAATAGAATCAATGATACTCTCCGTGCTCAAGATTCAGCAATGCTCTAATACACTGATAGTTAATTCCAACGCTATTCGTGAATCCATCTCAACATCACCCAAATAGCTAAAAAATATATAGAGATATTTGTCTTGTCGCAAAAGATTATGTCATTGTTAACAATAAGTTACACCTAGGACCCTACTTCCCCATATACTCCAATTTTCCCCGTATACATTAAATTTATAATCTAGCTAGCTCTCCTTTTCTCTCTTTCTCATTTAGCTTTAATTCTTAATTACTTCAAAAAATATACCTCCTTCAACAGTTATTACAAATTCTTTTTCTCACTCATTCATTCATTCCTTCATTCATTTACTCATTCATGTATTTATTCGCTCATTTATTCATTTACTCTTTCATTCATTCATTCATTCGGAAATATCCTTGAAATCCAGCTCTAAACAATTCGTTGGAAAATATGCTCGTTTAGTTCTCAATGTTCCTATCTACTCATGTTCTACGTCACAAGAACTTTCCGATAAAGTTTGTTCCAAGTAAATCTGTCTGTTAGATCAGGATTTATACATATGGAAATTTCTCTGAAGGTGCCTAATGTTATTTTTTTTAAACTGTTCAAAATTGAGCAAAAAGTATTCAATTAAAAAAATGAAATATAGGAATGAGATGCCCTCGCCAAGAGCTTTCGAATGAAAAAAAAAATTCGAATAGGACAATTCCTTAAAAAGTTATTATTAAGGGAGACAGACCAACAGACACACATTTTCCCCATCTATAAACCCTACTTTCAAATTTTTATTTTTCAATGTTTATGGAACTTCACTTATTTTTGACTTTTCTTTATTTTTAACGATATTTTTACGAAACATTAAGCTCTCTTTCATACTTAATTATTATTTTTTTACTTTTACAGGAAAGTAGGGTAAGAAGTATAAACATGTTTAAATTGTGAATTGAATAACTTTTTTTAAAAAACAAACTATTTTTTTCTCTCTTTTTAGAACCACAAGGCACATTATTTCATGCGTTAATTTGCTCTTTGAGCAGGAAATGTTATATTAATACAAATCATACTGCTTTAATGTAAAAAGGGAACAAGTAATTAACGTAAAAACTTCCCATCAAAATTATTTTCTTTATTTCTTGCACATAAGCAAATTGTGTTGATAACTTCTGCGAAGTAAATAAGCAAAAAAATATACTTTCTGAATTACACATCATATCCTGATAGATTTTTACAAAGATTACAAGTAAACAAGATCCAGGTACTAAAAACTATACTATTTTAAAATGTTTTGTTTTGTGTATGAAAAGTATTTTCATTAAATCCATGAGCTATATTAGAAATTTTCAGCTCTAATATTAATTACTGCTTCGTAAATTTGCTCAGCACTTTATGAACTATCCTCATCAATAACAAATTCTTCAAATATTTACAAACTCGTAGCAAACAACGCTCTACTTAACAGCACGAATACTTACCGAGTGATTTAACCGAAGATGCACTCGATATTGCTTTTAAAGTCGACGTGGCAGGACATACAAAATAGAACCAGAATATAAAAGTGTAGTTTAAAGTGGGCAGTTTGAAACACCACAGTAGACATTCAATAGATAGCCATTCTATCTATGAATTATGGTATAAAATGTTGCACCCGAACAAAAAAGCATTTTGTTATGAAGATGATTTGTAAAGTACAGTAACCCCTCGCTATACCGATCATTCGGATATATCACGCGTCTCCGAAAATTTTAAGTTTAAGGTCTCGAAGGTAAAAATATTGTATTTCTCAGTAAAGCCCTTTTTCCCCCATTAAACAAAGATATCGAATAGGAATGTTTTCCTATCTTTTGTTTTCTGCCGTAAAAAGCTGCAACAATTATCCTTCCACTCCCCCAACTAACATGCCTACAGAATGATTCTACTCAAATGAGTTGACGTTTTACTTGACTATTTTTTTACTTTTTGTACTGATCCTAACGTCCATTGAATGAAAGGAGAAAAAAAAACACCCATTTCTTGATACCTTTTAGTACAGAAAGAATTCGCACTCGGCTAAACAAATCCAAATTTTACAATTCCCTTAACCAAGAAAGAGATACTGATATGACAGAGAAATACTTTCTGAATTTATAGTGCAAAAGCTGTGTATTTGGTGCAACTTTTTACGTTGACACTCAATTTACTTGTACTTTTTGATTTACTTCGAACGGCCTCTGTTATATCGCGCTTTTATTTTTGCTGTCCCCCGACAAATGCGATATAACGAGGGGCTACTGTACTTTAAACACTCATTACAGCAACACTTGATTTAATAAATCATACTTCACAATATATGCTATAAAGATTCAAAAGACGTAAAAGTAGTATTTCATTTATCTCTAAAATTCCTAAACGTTTTTTTCTCATGCAAGCATTTATTTTATTGAGTCTATCTTTAAAGGTACCAAAAATGCTCCCTTTCTATGGGAAAAGTAATTGCAAATTATAGAATAAATGATAGCCAATCAGTATTGAGCAATTGGGGGTGCTAATTATATTATGCAGAACAAGTCACGCGTGTAGAAAGTCCAGAAGAATTTGTCATTGCACGAACAATCATGACATATTTCTTTGGTTAAGGCTATAGTTAAATTTATAATGTAATCTCTCCGTTTTTTTATTTACACAATACATTCTGTAGAATATAGAAGTGCTTCTTTATCAAGACGGCATTTAATGTTAATTTGGGGATAAATCAAGATTAAAAATGTTTTAAGTTGCACGGTTTTATTTAAGTAATAGTGGTCGAAAACTACGTAACAAACTTTCGCGACAAATGAAATTAAATAATATGACCGAATCCAAACAAAGCTATCGTTGCCATTTGACAAATAATAATTCTGATGATTCCCTCAGAGCCAAAATTAATAATTTTTTTTCCTAATTAACGTTATAGTAAATTTTAAAATGGATGGAATAGTGTGTTGTCATCAAAGATAAGCTTGTGTGCAAAGTTTGAAGATAATTTACGCAGTAATAGTGGTCGAAAACCGCATAACAAACTTCCGTGACAAATCAATTTAAATAAACCCGTGTAATAAAAAGCAGGACATGCAATGACTTTTACTATAGATATTTTTCAAAAAAATATGTTTGTACAACTATGTACACAATTTTGATTAGACTGAGATTTTTACCACCAATAGCAAGTCATTTCTCTCTATAACAGCATTGAATTTTATGCTATTTTAAGTAAGCCACAATGGCGGTGGCACACCAATTGCGACAGCAGCAAAATTTCTTTCAACATTACGAGACCTGTTTTCCGTAATTTAATTCTAAATCAACGCGTTAGCGGAATACAAGGTTAAATTTTGATGCTGATTACAAATATGTCATAAAAATGGGGGTTGTAATTAAATATTCATTTCATGATAATGTTTATTTTCGTAAGAAAACGACTGCTTAACAAAATTTTAATAACAGAATTTCATAGAATTCATTCTCCTAATGAAAGGAAGTATTTTATGCCTTTCTAGAATAAATAGCATTCAAATACAACGGAGTTTTCCATTTTTTCTCCCCCCCCCCCCTGCCTGTACTTCCATTTCTCCACTGTTAGACAAATTTTGTGCATTTATTACACGGTTTTATTTAACTTGATTTGTCACGGAAGTTTTCGACCACTAGTACTGAATAAATTATCTTCAAAATTTGCACACAAGCTTATCCCCCCCCCCCCCGATGACAATACAATATTTCGTCCATTCTTTAATTTATTATAACGTTAATAAGAAAAAAAATTAATAATTTTAGCTCTGACGAAATTATCAGAATTATCATTTGCCGAATGGCAACGACAGCTTTGTTTGGAATGTTTGGATAAAGCAACGATATTTCGAATTTTAAACTACTCAAATCACAGCGAAATTTTTTAGTTTTTGGTTTGTGTTCTTTTTTTTTTTAATTAAACCGTTAACTTAAAACATTTTGACACGGTTTTATTTACTTGAACTATACATTGCATTCTGATTTTATCCTGTATCCGTAGCTCATTACACCTACTGACATGCTTCAGTTTTTATTCATTAAACATGAGAACTAATTTACGTAATAAAAATAACAAAAACTTATCTGAATCCTCATCGTAACTGTACCGTCCAAAATAACATTTCGAATAACTTTTAGAAAAATTTCAAAAGCTAAAAGGATCCATCATATATGATTTATAATGGAATTAAGATTTTTTATACGCATTGCTGTCAAAAACAATTCTTTTAATTATCTCCTAAAATATGCAGCGTGAGCCAAAGATTAATTACCAAACTGCCTCTGTAAACAGCCTGCTTAGTTAATGACAGATTTAAAGGAGTAAAAAATGTTAAAATTAATAATAACGAAAGTTAAATATTGTTTGTGTTTAAATTTAGGTGTCGTGTTTTGGAGTTAGAGTTTTAGACTTTTAGATTAAATATATTTTAGTGGAAGATTTAGGAAATTGATTTGAGTGAAAAGAAAGGTTCTTGCTGAAGATTTTGTAGAAGATTAAAAGAAAATGTAATCAGAAAGATTTTAGTAGGAATGATTTGAAAGAAGAATCAACTACGTTTAAGTACTTAAGAACAGTGACTTGCACGAACATTTTCAACAAAATTTGTTTCATGTCTTAGGGTCTTTCGCTCAATATAGTAAAGAAACTTTTGTGAGAAACTACTAGACACAGAAACTGTATCTAAATATTGCGAATTTAAAATGCTTAAAATTCCAATAACAGTCCCTAAATTTATATTTAAAAAAAAAAAAAAACATGAAGGGTTTTTGCGCTATATTATATATACTAGCGGTACCCGCACAGCGATGCTCGTGCAAAGAGTTTAAAAACCCTCTCAGTTCAAGAAGAGCACTGTCCTCCCACCATGGCGGTGCCCAAGGACAACGACTCTATGCGCTTTTATTTATATACATATTGTCTGTGAAAAGGAAGTTCAAGATAATTACTGTGAAGAAGTATTTTTAAAAAGCTTATGATTTATGCTCTAATTAACTTAGAAGCTTAAACAAACATCCCTTATACAGAAAAAAACTCTTTCGAATGATATATAATATTAAGAGGGGCAAGAGGTTTTTAACTCCCTCTCCAATTAGGCAATTTATGTTAATTATTCTTAAAAATGAATTTAAAAAATAATTAGAATTTTTACAAATACTTTCATAGCGGATACCTACTACCAGTGAGGAGCCTAACTGCCAAAGTTCAAGCTTGTAGTATTCATACTTGTGAGATTTCGTGGTAAATTAGGGAGTGTTATTCCGCGTTTATATATGAATATTAAATATATATAAATGCTGCAATTCAAATAAGTATTTCCAATTAATCATTAGGCAGTCATTAGCAGCTAACTGAGACAGTTACCATCTATTTGAAATTATTTATAGGCAGTAAAACCCTTCTTCGCAAATGAAGACTTATGCTCTAATTTAACTTGAACACATTTATTTAGGGCAACAATTAATGTATATTTTTATTACACTGTTTACCCCGCAGGGAAATGCAGCGGATGTTCCCATGCACTCCCACCACTCCATGATTCGTTCTCCCTTTTCCAGAGGTAAAATAAGGCGGCAGTTGTAAACCTTTCACTTTGCTCGTTTCTTTTGTTTTATATTAAAAAATAATAATAAGGTTCGAATAAAATATTCATTTAGGAAAACCTTTCCTCTTAAACTGATACTAGTTATAAAACAAAGAGCCGTTTTATATGCGTTATAATACAGCAAAAATTACAAATTGCAGAACTATTTTTAGCGGTTCTACAGAAAGACAAAATGTACTTCCAGAACAGTTATTAACAATTTAATACACAACTGTCATAGCATTATTTCTCTGAGTTCTGTTCCTATTGATTTTGACTTCATGTAGTTCAACCAAAGATCTGTTATTTACTACACATCACTAATTACGAAATTAGTATAAATGTCAAGCATTGTTGTGCTCACTTATTGTAAGTTAAAAAGAAAGAAGTAAAATAGACCGTCTTACTTAAAGGAGAACAAAAACTTAACGCGTGATCATCTTCAGAAATGCTTTACTCAAAATAACAATGGTGATGTCAAACAATTTTTTTTAATGTCTTCTTTTCTTTTCTTTAAGTGAATATTTTAATATTTTTGTAATTCTGAATGCTGAAGCAAAATACAAAACACAGCGAATACAATGCCTCGTTTCATTGTTTGCCATTTCCACCTCTAAAGATTAAAGTATGATATCTATTGTTCACTACTTTTAATTAAAAGCTCGTGAAAACATTCAAGTTTCTTATTTAAAAATAATTAGACTTCTATCAGAATATCGCAAAAATTTTGTTTTATTTATATATATGTAAAGGATTGCTCGTAATGAAATGTTTGCATTTGTAATTAATTTATGCTCTTTTGATTAAAGATAATTCGTTTTGTTATATCCTTTTCCAAATTTTCATGAAATAATCCCCTTCTTGCGACACATATAATTAAAGTATTTCCAATAATAATTTCTTTCGCGAAGGTACTTTTTCAGGACTTTCCAAAATGTTGGGTATTTTAGAACTATAATTGAGGCGCTTAAAAGTAAATTGATGTAAGTGACAAAATTGAATTGTAATTAATTTATGTTATTTTGCTTAAAGAAATTTAGTGTTATGTTTTCTTTTTCCAAATTTTGATCGAGTAATCCTTCCTGCGACACTTATATAATTAAAGCGTTTTCAATAATAATTCCTTTCGCGAAGGTAAATTTTCAGGACTTTCCAAAATATTGGGCATTTTAGAACTACGGTAAAACCTATAAAGTTAACCACCTTTGTAAGTTGACCACCTGTCTAAGTTGACCACTTTTGTCAGGAACGAAATTAGCCTTTCACCCTCTACCTCACCCTCTATAAGTTGACCACTTGTCTAAGTTGACGACTAAAAGGTTGCACCGTAAGTGGTCAACTTACACAGGTTTCACTACTCGTGACGCACACTCGTGAAGGAGCATCTGAGTGGCTTGCCGTCTGGAGCGCGTTAAGAACGTATGTGTAAAGGGCCCTTTAAGGGTCCTTTACACGGTCCTTTAATCCGCGGTCGACTACTACTGTTCGACCGCGGATTTTAGATGGTTGGACGCTTATGCGCATGTCCGTAAAGAACGAATCCATTCGAGTATTGGGGAAGTTTGTTTTGCAGGTGCGTTCATTAAGTACGCGAATCAGAATGTTTGCTTCTCTGTTTGTTGAACGCAGCTAAAGTTATAAACTGGCATATAGCATCAGTTTAGAAGAAATAAAGTATGCCAAAGGAACTAGAACGAAAAGACATAGGCACATTCTTTATACCAGCAGCTCTTCCCTTGAACATGAATGAATTCTTCTTTTGCCACATTATCACAGAGTGATATTATCAATTATCACAGAGTGATAATTTGGAATTTTTTACAGAAATATTTTCTTTACTTAATAAAAGAACAATATGCATCTCGAAGAATTGAAGTTATTAAAGCATAAAATAATGATGGGAGTAGGGCTGATCTCCATCCTTAAAAAACTTTAAATTTAAAATTCTCGCCAGTTGCAGATTATATGGCTTAGAAGCTTACGTTATTTTCTTTTCTTCCACCCCCTCAAGAAAAAAAAGGAAGTGCAAAGTTCAGATGGAAAAGGATAGTGCACCCCCTTATAAATCTGGTTTCACCACTGTGATACTGTCAACTGTGACAATGAGGCTGTTTAACTCACAATTAAAATTATAAAATCAGGAAAATTCTTGGAGCTCAATCAGGGAATATCAGGGATGTTTTTTTCTTGGATTCTGTTTCCACCATGAACTAAGTCTTTTACATTTCCAATTCGATCAAGAATCTTTTTTCCCCACTCATCTTCACGACTTTCAGTAGTTTTTACAATTGTATCTCTCACACCCAATTTCATAACTTGATGTATCAAATTTCTTTCATGTTCAGGAAGTCATTCTCGCTCTAAAAAAAAATCTTCAGGTATCCCCTCGCCACACAAAAAACATTGGCCTTTAAAACAGAAACCTTCAGCTCTCGATCAAGGAGATGGAGCTACACTGCGCTTGAATCGGTCATCTTCAGCTAGCTGTACAACGACGCACATAAGCATCAATCATTCGCTCACTTATATATCATTTGTAACAAACATTGTGAATAGTCACTTGTTTTGAGTCCTTCAAAAAACGCTGATGTTTTTCATTTTGACTTTTCGCACTACATTTTTAAAGATTTTCTATCCCTTTCTCCTTCACAATTTTTACTTCACCCTCATTCAAACTGAGTTCACAAATAAAACAAACACTTTGGTCAAGCACACTCATCTTTAAATACGAAATTGTAATGCAAAACACACTATTTGAAGCAGAACGTCTCCTCGCTCAAATTGAGCTGACTAACGGACAGTGGTTGAATCGAGTCAACACAACGTATTTGGTGACAGGAAAAGGGGAGAGGAACGGGGAGATATTCGTTTCGAAAAGAGGAGGGCAGTGGTGAAGGCCTGGAGAAAAAGGGGGGATGCTTGTATACACGAACATTGAAAAATGGGGGGTACGCTTACGTTTTAAAATCCAAAACAAGTAGGGGGACACTTGTGTGAAGATAAAATGTTAGTGGGACACCGTCTCCCTGCGTCCCCCTCGACTACACCACTGGGTGGGGGGTCAATTTCATTCCTCTCTATCTGCTACGAAACAGGCATCGTTTCTCAAGGTCAGACACGTGGCTACTTACCTCTTCTTTTTCTCCATTCTTCAATATGCTTTCAGGCACCTGTCTCTTTTCATTGTTTTTATAAGTTAGAAAAAAAATGCCAAACTTTAAGAAGATGTAACGCATTTGCTATTGATGCTACAAAAACGTTGTAATGATAAAAGTTGTAGAAAATATTATCCTCTATAAATTTTGCATTGGAAAATTTCTCTAAATTCAACCATTTCTGAGATATATCGAAAAAACAACAAAAAGTGCCAAATTTTGGTGGTTTTTCGGCCGCTAAAAGTTTTTCCGGGATCTTTCATGTTGGATAAATCAGTTTTTTTCATGTTGGCACCAATACATACTAATGAAAAAAATCTTCTACCCCACCTTTTGCAAGGTAAGCCCCTTTTTCCGTACCTATTGACAGGACTATTAAGGGTAGAAGGAAAATACACACCGATGTTCGTTTCCTTCTTTATTTTTCGAAAAAAAAAAATGTCATTACATATGAAATTATTCTAAACTCAAAGCGTTTCCCTAAAAGCCATGAACTAATATATCTCTCGTCTTAATTCATCAAAATAAACTAAAATAATTTATATCTAAACTTATTTCCATATTGTCATTAACTAAATTTATGACCGAAATTTATGATTTATGACCGACTTCCATTAACTAAACTAGCTTATCTTATTGTGAAGTAGACCCTATAGTAGTACTTCCTCTTGATCTATGAAACGAAATATCTCTTCATTTTTTTTATCAAACGTAAAGGTCATCTGACTTTATATTCTTCGGAAAAAGCATCCCCATTAATTCATTTTAATAAGGAAGATATATGAGTTTTAATTAATTCACTAATCAGTGACATAGGAAAAACATGAAAATAAAAACCAACAACAGAAATGCTGGAAAGAAAAAAAAGATCAAATGTGATATAAAAAGGAAAAATTAATTAACCTAAGCCCACAAGCATATTTTCATTGCAAAGAATATTCTATCAAGAGTATTGATATTTGAAAATATTGACATGTCAAACAAAAATCAGTAAAGCAAAAGGATTAACAAATTTATTTTCAAAAATGATTAGCAGTTTGCTTTACTTAAAGAAACTCAAACATAGAAAGAAAAATATGACTTTTATTATATTTTTGTATTAAAGTTTTGGGATTTTATTAAATCTGCGATAAAAAAAATTGTTTTCAGGAAATATAAAGAAATTTCACACAAAATAATTTTTTACAGTTGACAGAACAAATCTAATATTTTTATGAAAAAGTTTGCTTCATCGGGAGATTTTCTTTATAAAAAATCGAAACAAAAAATGAGTAATATTAACCGTTTTTAATCAATTTTGCATTGTGTATGCCATGCTTATTCAGTTTTAAAAACAAACAAAATAAATAAAAAATATTTTTTAAAACCAGCATTGATCGAAGATAATGATTTCTAAAGCTTTGCGATGGAAATTAATTTGAAATTTAAGAATAGTCGGTTGAAATTTATTCGCTTAAACAAAACTTAGGTTCTTAATCTAAACAAAATGCATATAACTTTCGTCTTAAAATTAGGAAAACTTTATTCAAAATTTAACCGTTTTTCAGCTATCTTGCAAAATATCAAAATTTGACGGCTACTGAAATGTAATCATTCTACTGCTACGTAAAACTTGCTGACTTGAAATAAACGATGATCGAACGATTTTTTTCCAAAATTAATTAAACTAAAATTCAGAACTTAGAAGAGCAATACTAAACTTATGAGTTTGTAATTCGACTTTTGTTCAATATTTGAAAACAAGAAGGCGCTTTTCCTGTGTAAAGAAATCATTTTTTAGTTCCCTAATTAATACTTTTAATCCCAATCTTTTGATGCAAGAAAGCTCAGAAGCCACTGTTTATGAAGGAAGTTTTATAAATCGGCTATTCACTAAAATGTCTTATTCATATTTTGGCTAATGAATTAATTTTTCTAAAGTAAAGGACAAAAGAGTTCTGAAAGAAAATTATATGCCGTTCGAAATGATTTAATCTTAATTAAAATCTTCTTTATATAAAAAAATCAATGAGAGCTTCCAATAAAAGTAATTCAAATGTTATTTTCTAGCTAACTATTACTCCATTTTTTGTTTGATTACATTTTAATAAATTCAGAAAAGCAAACCGTCCCCAACAGAATAGCGTCAGTCTTAAATCCTTAAAAGTTTAAAGAATTCAGCATACTACGATAAGAAGTTCTTTCAGAAGTAAGCTAACAGAAGCAATACAGCATCGTCGTTCATCGTATTTTTTATGGGGGATATATTTTTGCCTACTTTATTATTATACAATAAACAATATATCATATGTAATAACCATTCAGTGAAACGCCTTTTTTTACTGATGTGCCGTCCAGTGTGTTAAATTCAAAAACTTTTTCTGGTCTGCTGCTTTGATTTTCTTTGTTCATCAATCAAAATATTCGTAACGACATCATGACCCAGAATACCTTTCCGCGTTCACAATAGCTGAATGATTGCGGTTTGGAAACGTGCGAGATTTTCATAGAGCTTCACCAAAGATTGGATAAGAACTTGGTTGCTTGAACGCCATCAAAGAAGTCCTTCGTGTGTAGCATGACCTTATAATATCATTACACAAACGAAAAAAGATAAGCCGAAACCAAAAAAGCTATCATTTCATTAACTGAAATTCATAAAAGCTAACAGCGATTGCTTGTAATTGGTTAGTTATTCTTGCACCTACCCCAGTTTTCAAAAAATTCACTTGTCACATTTTTGCTCTAAGTTATCTTATTTTAGTACGTTTCTCCAGTCCATTTTAGCAAATAGGTATGAAATCATTTGTTAAACATCGGTGATTTATAATATTCATCAAAAATGTTAACCCTTTCAATCCAAAAGCAATTTTAAATTTCTGTAATTAATTAGTTCTTTTGTTTTACAGCAAAGAAAGAGGGAAAAGATGTAACTATATAAAACAGAAGGAATATTGAAATTCTTCCCTTACCTCCGGATTTTTTTTTCCGTCTTTAAATTTTTAAACCCTAACGTAAAGGTATTATATTACTATTTGGAAAATAAATATTTTGTTTAGAATCCTAATTGTTTCTTAGTTGCGTTTCTGAGCAAAATATTGTATCAACTCAACTTGTATGAAAATAAATTTGGGTTCAATTAAACGTTTTGCATTTACCATGTTCAAAAATAACATTTGTAACTGATTTTCTCTTCAGCTATTCAAAATATATTGCGAAATTCCATTAATGGTTTAAAAAACACTTTTCAATCACAAACATTGACATTATGCACAAAACTTATTTAAAAGGACATGGTATCTTAAAATTGTTCAATATATCGATATTTTTGCTACCTCATTCGATCGTTGAAACTTGTTTGGCAGTTCATGCAATATTTCAAACTTTTATGAATTTATGTGGAGCTTTTTCCATAAATTGACGTAAAAAGAAATAATTTTTAGAAAAGTAACTCCGAGGTATATTTTATGGTACAAAGCATTTATGGTAAAGTCTTTTCTCAAATGCAAAAACACTTAGTTGTTCCAAAATAAAAAGCATTGTAAACCGCTATCTATATGAAGAAAAGATATTTAATATTTCAAAATAAAACATATTAAATATCATTTAAGAGAGAATTATAATGACATTTGACGAAATAATATGCAAATTTCATGTCCTTTGTTTCAAATACACATATATTGGTTTCCTGTTACATGTTTATCTTTAACATCACAGTGTTTATAATTTAATTGACCTTCGAGTCAAATACTCAATCTATAAAATCTATTGGAGTTGAAATCTGATAAATATGTATGGTTTGAAACAAACCGACTTAAATTACAGCAAACGCGACACCAGTTACCGAAATTAATGTAATACTAGGAGTAACTTTTCAAACTTCAATGGAACATGAGACAAAAGCAAACATTTATTTCTGAAGTGCTGATAGATACATTGAATCAGAAATCTCACGCAACAGTGAAAAGATTGAATTTTATTGATTCTTTCAGAAAGTCTATTTTTCTGCCAGAAAGAACATTGAAGGTAACACTTTTCTGACACATAAGTAGCGTTCAGTTCGATTAGTTTGGTAAGATGCTTTGCCCAGGAAAACAAATTAAAAATCAAAACACTTATATTGATGGGGGGGGGGTCAGATTTTTCTATAAAAATGACAAGTAATTAAAAAGAACTATCAGTTTTGATTGAAATTTTTTTTTAAAAATATGTAATCGATTCGCGTTAAGAAGTTGAAATATCATCGGTTATTTATAATTTTTCCTTCATTTTCCAATTTTAGATTTATCATTCAGAATACTGAACATGGAAATCCATAAAAATCTTCTGTTTGTTCTAATTTATTTTATTATATAGAGAAAAATATATGTAAAGCATGTAAAATTGATTATAACACTCTGAGTTCGAACGTTGCATACATGCAACGATATTTATACACACCTTTAATCCGATCGTTGTATCGAATATGCAATGAAACATTTAAAAATTAAACAAAACACGTGATATCTATAAAACATTTTTTAAGTTCAAGCTTTTATTCATAATTTCAAGAAATGAACAAAAATGCTTAAATTCATTTATTTGATGCGCAAGTTTCGCAGATCACTGTTGCACGGATTCTTTGAAAAGGCTCTGTTTGTTTCCCCTGAAAAGTTTGTTTCAAACTTACACCATGACAAAGTATAATAAGTTTTTTTTCTCTTAAAGGTACATTGGCAGAGTCGTGTGGTGACTCAAGTTGTTCTGCGAAGACACAGAGGCTTAAATTTTTTAAAATAATCCCAAAAATTTTCGTAAAAGTCCTCTCGACAAGTACAAATACCAAACGGAATCTGACTGTTGAGGATGCAAACGTATCAGGAATAGTTTGCTAATGGGACATAAAGATTATCTTAGCCAAATTCCCTTAGAAATAATTCCTCATGATATCCTTTCAGGCAGATAAAATGTCGCATTAAGAATTTCCGAAGGAATGTAAATTGTGTATGGGTTATTTTATTCAAGATATTTTTAGACACAACAAAATGTACCGTTCACAAAAAACTTATGATTAAAATTCTCATTTAAATATTAAATTCTTAAAATATACAAATAATATGTAATATTTATAGTTCTTATGCAAAAAAAATGAGCTATAAGAATTTAATCACACCTGTAATTTTAGCTCCTCCCGAGAATATAAGTTCATACGGACATAAATATTCCTTCTGTCCGAGCAATTCTTTTCTCTTTAATTCCTCTCCCTCCTCTTTATTTCAGCCCTCCTATAAATGCTGCTCCTAAACTATTATGAATCATTTAAAAAATAATCCTACTCTTAAGGTTTATATTCCATATTTCATCTCTGTCTTAGGAAATTACAGCTCCCATTAATCCCATTAATGCATATCCAAGGTTTAAAATACTTTGATGTTGCAATAGGGTATCACTCAGTTACTTGAGATCTAAAATTTATTTATCGCTTTCCACAGGAAGTTTTTGCTGTTCTTTCCTGCAAATATACATTTTTCTAGAGCGATCGCGAATTTGTGTTTTTCCGTTGAATATGCAATCAGAAGTGCGAGCTGTCATTACGTAGGTTTAAACACCTTGGTAAGAACAAAAATGCATCAGTTATACTAAAGCTATGATAATAAGTAGATGTTGTAAGAAAAGGGAGTTTTCTTCGAACTTTTTACTATGGTGTCCAAAGATTCATCGCCTTTTAATTGCCAGCTATAAGTGTTCTCTGCCAATTAAAGTAATTAGAAATTAACTAGAACCAGGATCTCTGCTACTTTTACCGTCATAAACTGTAATACCTTGTATAAATAATACTATAGCAGATAATATATTTTGTTTTCATATTCAGAACTGAATTTCACTTATTTGAGCAGAGGAATATTGAGTGCTAAATAGTCAAAAAAAAACTCGGAACTTGTTCAGTGTTCATCAAGTTGCTATTTGGTTAACATAAATAATTGGTTTATAGCTGATGTTTGATCCTCTATACACAATTTTAATTGATACAACTGACTTACCTCTATCTGAAGCAGGATAGAAGGAAAAATGTTTTTCAATGAAGAAGTGATGAGTTGTCAAACCTTTCATTTTTATCAAATACGTTCGAACGGAACTTCTGTTGAAGTCTACTTGTTTCAAAGTTGAGTTCTTGATACAATTCTCTAAAACTGAAGGAGAAAAATGTTTCACCCAAACTGCAATACGATTTTTTTTTCTTTCAAAATTCACAACTTATACACTTTTAGAAAAATCTGAATAAATGCTGTCGTTATTTTAACAGCCATCTAGAGCAGTACTGATAAGGAAGAAGAAACTATTTTGTGTGTCTCAGTTATATGACATATGCTAGCTTTGTTGCTTTTGCATTTTCTTTCTTTTTTTCTGCAAGATATTTTCATGCTTCTTCATTTTCCCACTCCATAACTTCAATTTTATTTAAAGCTTTTTTTAGTTATTTTACAAATTTTCAAAAACGATTCGCAGAAGTTCTCTCCCTGATTCAAACTGTCTGCAGCAATATTTTATCCTCAAAAGAAAAAATGATTTTTTCCGAAATAATTTCAAATGCGTAAAGCTAAATAGAAAACTCATGCAGTTAAAGCAGTGGTTAGTCCATAGGGACCAACCCTATTCCGATCTACAAGTGGTTCATGTCAACGAAAGAAAAAATTAGGGAGTGCATGAGGTGTAACAAAGTTGGTTATTGCTCACCAAATTTTAGCCATAATGCACCGAGTTTTTTTCAATAATAACATGATACTTATGTAAACAAAACGCATATAAATTAACTAATTACTTAATAATTATGTTTCAAAAATTGTTACACTGTTAAAAATTTCCGTAAGAAAACAGTAAAATAACCATACATTTGATTGTTATTTTACTATAATTAATTACAACAGTTGAATAACTATTAAAAAGATGGTACTCAAACCGCTGATTGCGAAAAAAAATCGTTTATTCTCTGTTTCTACTAAAGAACGTTTAACTAACCGTAATTTACAAGCTCTCAATAGGAATCGGGCGTCCATCTTGGTTGCGAAACCTTACAGGTCGTACGTTGTTGTTAAAATGTGAATATAACTTCAAATATGCATGTGTATATAAAAAAAGAAGAAAAAAAAAAGTGGCTTAAGCAGTGGTTACTAAATGGGCAGTGGTAGCCTAGTGATTAGCACGTCGGACTTCCACCTGGAAGGTCGCGCGTTCGGTACCCACTGAAGACCACCATGTATACTTGGGGATATGTGCATGTAAAATCCGTAGACCCCACTACCTCTCCCCGTGCGTAAACAATCCTAAGGCCTCGGCTAACAGGTAGGGGTCTGGTGGAGAAAAGTGGTTACTAAATAGAAACACATACACAAGGAAATCAAAAATTGGAGACATCGGATACCCGAACTGTTTGCAAACGAATGAACCCAGAACTTGAGCTGCTGAAGCTTGTTTGTATTTTAATTTTTGCAGCAAATAAAATCATTTTCGTCAATATACAGTAAATTTAGACCAAAGATGACTTTGGATCCAATCAAAAACTGAAATTTCAATTTTAATGCCGTTTATTTATCAATAAATCTTTCTTCTCCTCTTGAAAAGAAATATTTATTGATAAATAAATGACCGCTTTGTGTGGTCCTGATGACCGAATGGTTAGAGAGCAAGGATGGCATGCCAGCCAAGCCGGGCTCGATTCCCGCAAGCTTCGTTCACGATTTCTACGCCTGGTAGATTCTACGCCTCGAAATGGTTCAAAAACGGTAGAAATTTTGTTTTGAAACCATTTCTAAATGGATAAAAATAATTTAACTTTGTGCAAGAAAACAATAATAATAAAATTACACGTTAATTTAAAGCACAAATGAGCAAAAAATGCAGACATATGTTTCGGGATTGCTTGGAATCCCTTTTTCAATGCGACAGGGAGCTTCTAGATGCAAAACATCCAAATGAAGCAGACAGAACAAGAAAAACAAAGCTTATATAGCCTAAGAATTATCTGTAAACCAATGAGAATAAAGGCAGCGTGAAGTGGAAGTAGAAGTAGCAGGAAGACACCAATAAGAGAGCAACAAACGAATCCAGTTGAAAGTACAGGAAGTAAAAAGGAATAACAATAAAAATAAAGCAAAAAAGACGACAGCATGCATAAAAATTGCAAAAATAATAAAATAAAATACAAAGAATAAAATTGAAATAAAAATAAGTACAGAAACTACCAAAACAAAATGCAAAACAAAGTACACACGTAAAGGAGGGGGAGGGGAGGGAGGGGGGAAGGAGAAAAATAGACACAAAAAAGGAAAACAACAAGAAAACCTAGAAAGAACAACAAATTAAAGAAATTTATGCCAGACCTGTGAGAAATAAGGAGTTGAGGAAGAATCATTAACCAAATTAGAACCATTCCTGTTAATATGATAAGCTTCCCAAAAGTCAAGCTCTAAAGGGGAAGAACATTTTTGAATAATTTTACCAGAATTGAAGTCAAAAGTGTGGTTGGAATTCCAACAATGTTGAGCAATGCTAGACTTATTTAACTCTTGCTTTCGTACATAACCTTTATGCTCATTTAAGCGAATTTTCAGAGCACGTTTTGTCTGCCCAATGTAGGAAAGGCCGCAACGGCACCTAATTTGGTAAATACCCCAAGTGTTAAGTTGATCGACAGGATCCTTAAGAGAAGAGAAGGAAAGTTTGTTACTAGGAGCAAAAACGACTTGAAATTGAAACCTTTTTAGGATTTTAGCAATACGGAAAACCACATTATTGGGAATAAGAAGTTTTCTAAGAAAGTTTGTTATGAATAGAATCAATTAAAGAGTGAGAAAATCCTCTATCAACAGCTACAGCTTTCAGATAGTTGAGTTCAATCTTGAGAAGCTCAGGAGAAGAGCAAATATTAATAGCACGATGGACCAGAGCATTAAAAGCCGAATATTTTTGGTTGGGAGGATGAGACGACAATCTGTGAGGAGGTAAAGAAACAGCGAAAGGTTTACGATAGACAGAAGTAGTGAAACCAGACTCACTCTTAGAAATAAAGACATCAAGAAACGCGAGGCTACTATTAAGTTCTTTCTCACAAGAAAACTGGATATTAGGATCAATGGAGTTCATAATAGAAAGAGCATCATCAATACCTAACAAGTTACTGTCCGTTAGGACAAAACAATCATCCACATAACGAACATAAAATTGAAATTGCAATTTCTGGAACAGTTTTTCCTCAAAATAATGCATATAGAAATCACTTAAAATAGGACTAAGAGGACTTCCCATAGCCAGGCCATCTACCATAGCATAGAATTTACCATTAAATACAAAAGTGCTCTGTTGCAAGCACACACGAGTAAGGAAAACTAATTCCTCAATTTCCGCAGAAGTAAAATAGAATTCAGCAAGCCTTTTCCTGAGGCAAGTCAAAGCGCCATCAACAGGAACATTAGTAAACAAAGAATTAACATCAAAAGAGGCCATAACCGAATTATTCGGAACGAAGTTATGAAGTTTCTTAACAAAATGGGTGGAATTTTTAACAGTGAAAACATTCCGACTCCTAAGTGGAGAAAACACAGAAACTAAATACTTGGAAAGTTTATATGAAGCAGTGCCAATATTGGAAACAATTGGTCTGAAAGGAATACCTGCCTTGTGTACCTTTGGTGAAGCATAAAAACGTGCACAATTAGCAACAGAAGGAATCACAGACCGTTTAGCAATCAAAGGAATAGAATGAACAGACTTAACAGCAGAAGAAATAGCTTTTAACTCTTTGTCACTAGGATCTTTATAAATTTCAGAGTAAGGACCAGAAGCAATTAAGTCATCAGTTTTTTCAACATAAGATGATTTATTAAGAACAACAATCTGACCACCCTTGTCTGCTTTGGTAATGACCAAATCAGAATTGGAAACTAAATTATTGACACATCGTTTCACAGAATGGGTAAAACCAGTATTAGGAACTTTTGAATTGAAATCAACATTGGAAGCAAAAAGATGCCGAACCGACTCTTTTTGAGTGGAAGTTAAGGCACTAAATTTGAAAGCTTTTCCAACCGGAGCAATAAGTTCAGAAAAAGAAGACTTTTTAGCCAAAGCAAAATTGTTATTACATTTCAGAGCATTGATTTCATTACAATTCAAAGGAAATTTCGAAAAGATTTACAACCGTGTTCCTATTAACAAGAGGCAAATCAGCCGGAACAGGAACATTTGAATCGTTACACAACTTAGTAAATTTCTTATTTAAAGTAATTTTGTGACTGTCGGATGAACGAAGAGCTCTTGCCCATGACATTCTATCAATAGACTCAAAATCGAAATTAGAATTAGATACAGAAAGATGTAAATCATAAAGTTCACGTTCTATGAACGAAAGTTTTTTCCTAGTTTCTTGGATAGAAGCTCTAAGTAACGCTAATTTAAAACGAAAAATTACCTTATCAACTTCCTGCTACTTCTACTTCCACTTCACGCTGCCTTTATTCTCATTGGTTTACAGATAATTCTTAGGCTATATAAGCTTTGTTTTTCTTGTTCTGTCTGCTTCATTTGGATGTTTTGCATCTAGAAGCTCCCTGTCGCATTGAAAAAGGGATTCCAAGCAATCCCGAAACATATGTCTGCATTTTTTGCTCATTTGTGCTTTAAATTAACGTGTAATTTTATTATTATTGTATTCATTTCTAAATGGTTATAAAACCGTAAACTTTTGTATTTACGGCTTTTTAAGCAAGCTGATTATAAATGGTTAGGTCTCGTAAAGATAGAAAAATGTTCCAAACTGAAAAGTTAACGGTGAATTAGATGGACAGACTGCTGCCAGTCATTTAACTGTAATTTCATGATGAAATTTTTAGCAGTGTAAATAAGTATTCGTTTTCTTTTTGCTTGTAACTAGCAAAACCTTTCATATGAGTAGCAGGGCCGCTGCTGACCTCGCTGAAAAATGTTGATCTATAAAAGGGCAATTTTGCTTGTAAAAAAATAAACATTTAAAATTTAATTTCAAATTTTAAGCCACATTTCCTTGCATTTTGCTTTTTCCTGACTGTTATAATACGGCTTCGGGAAAAATTTATCCTCGGTTTCACTTTGTTTTGAAACTTTCAAATATAAATATTGCAATTATTAATTTCTTTTACAATGACCCCTAGGAAGGATGTTCAAGAAACGCAGAAAAAAATGGCAGGGGGTCTACTGGATAAAAACAGGTTTGAAAAGCTATGACTGCAAGTAACCTTCCGCAATTTTCAATAATATTGCAACTTTGGGCTTCACAGTTGTTAAACTTTATACAAACACGTAAAACTTTTTCGAAACTCACAACCGTTTGTCAAGTCTCATCAACATTATTATATCTTCCACGAGACGGCATGCAGTGCATCGAATGTGGAACTAGAATGACGTGCGGGACTGAAATAATGTAACCAGGAATTTGCGAATGCTGAAAATTAATTTTCTGACAAAATTCTCTCTCCCTACAAGAAAACACAGTTAATCCATTCCGGATGACCACCGCTGCAAACGATAAAAGTTAATGGAGCGGAATTTTCCCTCATAGAACTCATTCCTAACTTACTTTCGACTAAGTGATTACTTACATATACCCTCTTTCGGAAAGTGATCACATTAACTTACAACATGAAGTTCATTTAATTTCTCTGATCCGACTTATTTCTCCCAACGTTTTTCCTGTTGTTTTCTTCACCCACCCAAATGATTTATACCCGAGCCTAAAGTCGTAATACACTTAAACACCTAACAAAAGTTGGTAAACCTTCGTAACCATTTAGCTTCAGAGGATTTTTTTTCTGAAATACCAGCATGATTCATCAGGATTCAAATGCTTCTTACTTACCAACTGTAAAAGCGGTGCAATAAAAAGTAAATACCGGAATTCAGTAAGGCTCAGGATAATTAATGTCATCCTTTCAACAACACTAGGAGACTTAAACGCACACATCTCTATACTTCTTTTACCTTCCGGTGGAATAAAATGACAGGGAACACGACACCGAACCTAAAATCAAAACACCTTTTGCTTTGGCCCCGTGACGTGTCATCAGTGGTGTAGGCGAGGGAGGACGCAGAGGGACGGCGTCCCCCTATCTTTTCATTTTAACACAAGCGTCCCCCCACTTATTTGGAATTTTAGCACAAGCGTTCCCCAACTTTTTGATGTTCGTATATTCAAGCATCCCCCCACCTTTTTTTCCAGGACTACACCACTGCGTGCCATCAAGTCAGGAGCCATCTGTAGCATTTACCTGAAGCCATTTACATTGAAATCTTTTGTTACGCACAAATGCCGGCAAGGTGGCGTAGTATGTTGATACTTTCCTCTTATGCCCAAGATCGCGAAATTCAAACCCTGACCGATGCAGTCTCAAAAATAGAATCCTCATTTTCGACGATTCTTCAATCGTCAAGAAAATTTCGTCATTTACAGCGATTCATCCCTAGCGCGATTACGTGACTTTAAAAAGTTACTACACAAATTTCGGCAATAGGACGAAAGGTTTACTCGGAGCATTTTTCACGAAGCCATTTCGTCAAATACGACGAAAGTTTCCGGAGATTTTAGCATGCGTTTCTGAGAGTGTGTCGGTGGATTTTCGAGATGCATAAAATTGACAATGTCCATGCCGTATGATTATGCGGCATGTTAAAGATCCCTTAAGTATCCATTTGGCTTGGATACTTTCGGTAAAATTAAAATCTTAGTACAGTTTAACATCGTCAGAGTCCAAGTGATTCACCTTCCAGTGAAGAAACTAGATGTCTGAATTCTCATGTGGCATAGGCATCCACCGATAGTGGTGTTACTTAAAAGAATGGATGCCGGTTTCCCGGGCAATGCTGGTCTGTAAAGGGTAGTGACCATACGCAGCCCCTTTAGAAAGAAAAAGGTCACGCATAAAAGAGTGTTATGAAACTATAAGAACCATTTCTGACACCTCTATACAGCTCTTAGATTAAAAAGAGTATATCAAAACACAGTTTTTCGACCATGATCATTTCTTTATCATTTAGTTCTACTCCCTTTAATTATTACTTTTTTGTTCTAGAAAAGTCAACAGTTTCATATCGCATACTCCTATTTGCAAACACGTATTCCAATTTAGCTTCATCTAATGCGTTGCGAGTTTAAGATGTAACCGTTTGATGAAAAAGAAATATTTTAAGAAAAAAATGAGGGTAGTTTTTCCCATTTAGGGCTAACTAATATAAGTTATTACTAAAATAATTATAATAATTATAATAATACGAACATTTTTTATTCATGCCATCGGTTTCTTTTCCCCCTTTTATTTCTGTTTTTTTTTAATTGAGGATGCATTAAACTGCTAATAACAAGCTCTTTGTAGGTTTTTTTTGCCACTGATTTTGCCGTTACTTTTGAATAAATTTGTCTTTGCAACAGAAAAGTAACGAAATGTTCATACATTAAGAGAGGACTAATGCTATCTTCGGAAAGGAAAAAACAGCAACCAGTTTTCCGCCTCCGACGGCGTGTGCAGAGATGAAATAAAGAAAGCAGTGCGCTACCGAAGAACTTGGGCGACGGATTTTTTTCTTGATAATTCTCTCTGGGCGGATGAAACAGTTTCATCAACTCATTTCTCTTATTTGAATTTATTACATTAACAGCAAGATACTTTCTTTTAATTTATAATATTCAGGTTACTCCATCATTTTACGGATACTCTCAAACTGTTCATGATAAAAACCTTATATTTTTCTTCATTTAATCCAAAGCCATACTCCAACGCATCAGTGGAAGTAAGTACTTTATCCTATGTAGGTTTAAATAGTTAAAAATATCCAAAAATGTGATGTTGTTGTTGTTGTCGAGTCTTCGCTCATGGCGAGGAAGAATGGGTACGCTGCTCCTGAGTCTAATGGGGCCCTTATAGGCAGAAGTCCGATTTCCGCCCCTTTGAAAGTTCTCTTAATTTTTTTAACCAGCTCCCAGATGAGAGACTGTCACCTGGGATTGGCACCCCCAGAGGTATCGTTTCACTTGGAGGACATTGGAGCCACAACCTATTTAACGTGCACCAGCTCCCTTTAGTGTAGACGGACCTACAACAACCAGCCGCGAGAGGCTGTCACCCTCCCAAACACTGACCTTATTTGATGTTGCTTCACTTTTCGGAACCGAGCTTCTACCGACTGGTCCACTGCGGGACCCAAAAATGTGATGAAGTTTAAAATTAATTCAAAAGCATTTATAAAATGTTAAATTCTTTAAATTATGTTTCTTAACCTGAGTGCCTGGGGTTTTAACCAGGGTTTTTTAAAACTGAGTGCAACTTCAGGCACAAGCTTAACTATCATTTCACACCGATGTTTCCTGAATTAGTTCATTAAAATCCGTAAATCGTCGTTTAAAATTCATTTAGCAAATAAATGAAAAAGTCTTATTTTTCTGTTTTATTCTTTGATGATAATTATTATTTAATTCCATTCTTTTATTTTACTTTGCGACATAAACACGTTGTTTGTGTGCCTAATTTGTATTCCTGAACATTGCTTCCTAACAAACTGATTGCATCCAAGTTTTGCATTACAAATATCTGAATCAAAGAAAATTTTCGTCTAACATCTTATAAAATAAAAGGAACAAATCAGACATATCATCGGCCTTTTACCAGCAAAACAAAAATTCTCTTCTAAACTTATGGAATTTCTGAAATAATCGATTCTTGCGTTTTAAAAGTTATTTGTTATGATAGAGGGAATTGAGAAAGTAATATTATGCTTTGTAAAAATGAAATGATACTTTTTTGCAACAATTCTCTGCCTTTTTTTCGGTACAATATGTTTTAGTTTCAACAAATGTCTTGCCCTAAAGCAAAAAATTCAACTCCCTTTTTCGAGAAAATAATTTTAAAAACAGTGCAGAAATAAAAATAATTTACGGCTATCCAAACAACGGCACTATTTTTACCACTTTATTTTGAAAAGCTTAATAACTTTGTTTTCACAACAAAAAGGCTAATCTTTAATTGTACTTCAATGTTTTTCTTCACCCGAATTCAATCCCCTGAAGCAACATATGCAGATTCAATGCAGATTTTTGACAGGAAAAATAATCATTTATGATTCAAAAGTTTGAATAAATGCATTTCACACTAAAAAAATGTATTTATTTTATTTATCAATGGGTATTCTTATTTTGAATACGGATAATTGGGGCCAAGTGTTCCAGGATAGAGAAAATTGACGTGTTGGAAATTGGAAAGAAAAAAAAAGAAAACTCCTAAATAAATGAAAACAAAATTTCATTTGTGATGTAAATTGTAAAGCTATTTACAAAACGCAAACAATAAAGAAATATTTTTAAAAAGCACATAATATATATGTAATGAACATCCAAGAAGTGCAGTAAAACACAGAATATAAAAAAAATAATAAATTTTCTAACGCAGAAAAAATTAAACTTTAACAAGAAGTTCCATCTTGGAACTATACCAGCCAATTTTCCGTTCATTCCAACTTCAAATTAATAATCTAGCTATCTCTATCTTTCTCATTTAACTTTAGTTCTTAATTACTTCAAATATGCTCTTTTCAACGTTAATACATATTTATTAACTTTCTCATTCACTCATTCATTCATTCATTCACTCACCCATACAGAAATATTCTTAAAATCCCGATCAAAAAATTTCAAAGGAAAATGGGCTCGTTTAGTTCTGGTTGAACTTCACATCTGCAAATTTCTACGTCATAACATCTTTCCGACAAAGTTTGTTTCAGGCAAATCTTTCTGTTAGATCAGGATTTATATCGGATTGAAATTTTCCCGTAGACAGTAATGTTAAATTTTTTTTTTTTGAACTGTTCAAAAATTGTTAAAAAAAAAAATATATTTCACGCCGAGATCTCTTTCCAATAAGCTTGTTCATAGGAACTTGAATCTTATGCCCAGAGTTTACGTAATTTTCTTCATTTTTGCCCATAAGCACTAGTGTTAAATTTTTGAACTGTTGAAAATTGATTTTTTTTTTATTTTTCAATATTTATTTAATTACTTGACTTATTTTTGACTTTTTCTTTATTCTTAACGTTATTTTTACAATACATTAAGCCTTTTTTATACCTGATTTATTTATTTTTTACTTTTACGGGAAAATAGGTAAAATTATTAATTTCTGTCTTGGCCCTACTTCAATAGCATGGATCTACCGTTGCATGCAAAATCCAGACCAATACCAATAGACATTACAGAAGTTCTACAATAGTGTGATACATAAATGTTTAAAAATGTAAACGCTTGTTTATTACTGAACGGCATTCTCACTCACCAGAACTGATTTTTGTAATTTTTAGTTTTGGGAAATCGTAACTTAGAGATTTCGTGGAAATGCAGTAAAAGCACCAATTATTGGCTCGCTTAGCGTTGCTTAGCTACTGTAATCAAACCTTTCAGAATTCATATACAAGTCTTTGCAAAAACTATGGAAAATTTAAGTGCAATAAAGCAATGGGAACAGTATAGGCAATCTGAAGAACCATTGCATAACATGTAAAATAATCCGACAGAAGCATTCTACCAAAATGTTACTGATTTTGTAAAGATGGAAAAGTCAAATTTCTTTTCCTATTTAATTCTTTCTGTTGCTTAATTTAGGAAATATTTAAAGTTTAGGAAAAAAAAGGATAATCAACATCATTGAAAAGTACGAATAACTTTGCATGGTAGTCTTACACACAGAAAATGTGTTTCAATATTTATTTTTAAAAAGAATGATTACAAAAATGAATTGTACGACACATTTCCATGCATCGTAGGGAAACTCATACAAATAACTTTATTTAAAATATTTTTCGACTTAAAACTCGTAATGTTTTTATAATAATTACTCTCATATTCAAACTCATAGGATAATAACATGTGTGCCTAAATTGTTAATCTCATGTTTTAGTAACTGAACAATTTCTCTGGTATAAATCTTGTAACAATACAATCCTCTTCCTCTTTCTGAAAGAAAAAACGAATTCACATTTTCCTGGGTATTTTAAATTCCATTGCTGCTTTTACGGAAATTTTGTAATCTTGGTTTAACATGCACAATCTAGCTCTGGTTGTTAGATGATTCTCTAAATGCACGATTTGGAATATTTTCGCTGTACAAAACAATGACGAAGGATTGAAAAGAAAATAAAGTATTAGTGCGGATTTCTTTTGATCTCTCTTTCACGAGTTTGATCACGTTCGTTGGGAAGTTTAATGAGTCACTTAAGATTTCAAAGAGGATTTTCCCAGTCTGGTCATGATTAGCGAAGATAATGGAAAATAACTCCTACTTTGATCTGCATGGATGAAAATGACGAAGAAAGGAAGTTCCTAATACTCTATCAATTAAGGCTGATTAGATTATTCGAATCTTAATGTGGCAAATAATTTTGGTTCAACTCGTGGAATTTTAATGGACCGTCTAAGGATTCCTTTTAGATGGAACGAAACAACAAAATCGGGTTTATGGTAAAGATGGCTGGTGTAATTCAGAATGTTTTAAAGAAAATCATCATACATTAACCCACGAGAATCATTCTAATTTCACGGTCAAGAAAAATTACATGTTTGGAGTTTTTACTAAAGAGTGCAAAATTTATTTTTACATCATAAAGAACTATTACTACTGAGCATAACATTTTTCCTCTACCATTGTTGACCTCTTAAAGAAAAAAAAATAATATCTTCAAAAAGTTCATGTTTTCCATGAGTATTTTTGTAAAAAAAAATCACCCCTTTAACCATTACTTTTTTTACTTTAGCTATTGATAGTTCCTTTATATATTTGTATTTTGCTATATCTAATATGCTTTAAGTTACACTATAAATTATTCATAAGGAAATCCATTTTTCTTAGACAATTTTTAAAACACTGAAAAACGTGTAGAAACATATTTATTTATCTACTAACAAAATATTAATATTTTGCAATTATTCTGTGTTTATCTTAACTTGTGTGTTAATATTCCTTACATGCCGTTAAAAAATAAGCATACATTAAAATATTTCTTGTAGAGTTTGTGATGAAGTCCATCTGTTTTGAATTGAATTTCTTAAACAGACCTTCTTTGCGTCAATTTAATCATCACGCACACAAGGACACATGCAATGGATACGAAAACAGAAAGTGCAAGATTTTCTTCCTTGATGCGAAACTCCATAATTAAATATTTCATCAAAAAGTTGATTTTTCAAAATGAGTAAAAAATTCTAAAAAGATAAGTGTAACATGAAAATTAAGCAGAAGCTCTAAAGAGTACAAATATTAATGAAATAGAAGTGGGAGATAGATACCCTAATAGGTTGTCCTTAAACCGGGTGAGAAATAGATAGCTTAAATGGTTGTCTTTATAAACGGAGTGGGAGATAGATAGCCTAATACGGTGATCCTTAAATGGAAAAGGATGGTTTTATGAAACAGTCAGATACGATCGTCTTGCTTAGAACGGCACTGCCAAAAGAAAGAAAAATGAGGAAAAAAACTGCACTTGTTAAAATATATGAAATGAGTATGAAATGAGTAACATTATTCAAAGGGATACTTGTAATTTACACTAACAAAAGAAAGAGGCCGCTATTTTGACAATTATTCTGCTTTGGGATCATTCATAAATGATGTCACGCTTCGACGGTTGGAGGGGGGTTCGTGAAAGTGTGACAACGGGGGGGGGAGGGGGTAACAAGAAGTGTGACATCATGCATTACGCAGCATAGCGTGACATATGACAAAGAGGGGAGGGAGTCCACTGAAGTGTGCCATATTGTGAGAAAGGGGGGAGGGGAGTCAAATATATGGGAAAAAAGAGCGACATCATTTATGAACGGCCCCTTTTCTTAGTTTCTAATTTCCGATTTTGGAATAACTTTCCTTAGCTTCGAATCACGATGGCCAAAAGTGCATCTTTCAGCGTAACCACGTATAGAATATCAAAACTTTTTTATCGATAGTTTCTATTTTATTAACAGTAGTGTTGCGGTTATATATTCTCTTTTTATTTCTTTTAGTACATTTTTCGCTGTCAAATTCGTTATCAGTTAGTAACAGCAAAACCTTTTCTTTAGTGATCCTATTCGAAACAAACGTTGCATTTATACATACAAGTAGTATTTCCCGGGTGAATAAACGTTTTATTCACCAGTCCTCTAAACAAGGGTAATTTTTTACCATTGTGATTGTAAGACTCTTATTTTCCCGAGGAAGTTTCAGTCGACATTTTTGTGGCGAAAAAGTCTTTCTCTTTTTAAAATATTTAGAAATTATTAGTACTTTCAAATATTAGCGACTAAAAATTTTGAGTCTAACAGGCATCAAAAAATAAAATGTTGATTCTACAGAACACTAAAAATGGCGAATAAAAGTTCTCTATCTAAATCAAGTTTCCCAATTTTCATATATTTTAATGAATTCCTGCAACACGGTCATGTACCTTAAATCGTAACATTTAGGCATAACTTAGGAAACTTTAAGTCAAGTTTTCTGCCGGAATTTTGCAAATGGTGATATATTTTTTAAAAGTAAACGTTTAAACTGAAACTATTTTGTTTCGTTCACGATACACGCTTTATATATGTCGACAAAAAATAACAGAATACATTGTAACAATTATTTTAAACTGCCTCTTTAAAGTGGGGTTGTTTTCTCTCTCTCTCTCTCCCCAAGCAGATTAATTTTTACGTTTCCAAAGCACAAGTTTTGTTTTTGTCATTTCTGTAATAAATAGCAAACAATATTAAACGTATGAAAATTTAATTCCTAATCTTGAATAAAACTTCGATTTCATTCCTCGTAATCCCCCAACTCAGCGCTACGTTTGCTTGTTTGATTTTTATTTATTTGCATTACTACTCTTCAACATGAAGACGTGCGTTGTCTTGGACAACAAATGGTAATCAGAAGGTGCTGAACTGGGGTTATAAGAAGGTGAGGTAACACCTCCCAGGGCATTTTATCACTAGTTTTCCAGGTTAATTGAGCCACATGAGGACGTGCGTTGTCTTGCTGAAGAATCACACCTCTCCTGTGTACCAATCCTAACTTTAACTTTTTCTGCAATCATTTCCACTGTGACACGGTGGTTGGCACGAATAATGTCATCAATTCGAGTTTCAAGTGAGGAAGTTGAAACTTCAATAGGTCTTCCAGAACGGTGTTCGTCAGACATTGATTCTCGACCACTTCAAACCTGTTCTACCCACCTGTAAAAAATTCCACTATTCATAGAACTTTCACCATACACTTTAGTCATTCTAGAGTATACATCAGCTGGTTTTTCACCTTCAGCAATCAAAAAACGCATCCCAGAACCTTGTTTAACCAATGTGGAATTTTCAAGAAGACCCGACATCGTTTAACTTAATTTTGAGGTTATAAACAGAGCAATGTGGATCAATCAATTGATTAGAACTCATCCCAGTGACGCCAACTTAAGATCCCAAATGTATAAAACGTGTATTACCAACAGTCTTTTCCCCACACCAATTTGTCTCTTTAATTATTGAATGACTCTCGTATTTGCAACGATTGCGTTGACTGAAAGAAAACCTATGCTAAGTATATCATTTGATTTCTATACAGAAAAAAATCAATAAGGATCAGAAAATATTTGTGCTTAGTACCCTTAAAATATTATTCACACACATTCCCATAGCGAAATGTTTCAGAGAACATTGATGGGAAATCCAATGACGTCTTCGGTAACAACGTTGTTATAACAAACTGAATATTTTACATAGAATATTTAGAAAGGTGCAATAAAAATTTTTTTGCTACGTGAAATTTTAAAAAATGCTCAGCATTCAATACCTCACTATCTAATTTTTTGTGAACTTCACCATTCATCAAGTTTTTAATCGCACTAGTTAGAGCTGCCATGTTCAACAATTTCGGTTCGTGGAGAAGCAATAAAACGTATTGAACATACCATTAAGGATTCTATTTTAAAAATTCAGATAGGTTAACTGATTAAAATTTTCGTAAAATACATCAGAAAGTTACTTACAAAGTGCAGTTTCTTAGTATTTCAAAGGAAAAATCTCTTATCAGTATGAAAGTTTGATTAGTATTCTTCTGTAGTAAAAAAATGGTGCAGAGGATGAAACAATTAATTTAATTTAGTTTTGATGACTTTTTTTATTGCATAACTGATAACTAATAGTACTTTAGTTCAAAACCTTTTATTTTCAAGCTTAGACAAAAACTTGTCGCCAGTAATTATTGGCTTTACGCTAACAGAAGTACCACTTTAAATATCCGATAAGTTTATAAAAAAAACTTCAGTTCTCTAAAGGAAACGTTAATAGATTTTTAATATTCTTTCAATTCTTTTCGCTCAAAATTAATGCATGTGCCGAAAAAATATTATAAATTGAAAATTCATTAGAATAGCTAAGTCTTTTAGAAAATCTAATTTCTTTAAAAAGTGTAAAACCTTTCATTGAAAATAAGGATTTTTTTTTCAAATGATAGTAGCTATTAATAATTCCCAACCCTACTGAATTTTAAGAATCCACTGGAAACAAAATTAGTGTTCAATTATTAGGGGGGAAACTAAATTTTTCACATCAAATACCGAGCATACAAACTATGTACTAAGCAAAAATTGCTTCTTTCATTTCCGTTTTATTTCGATAAAATTTGCTCAAAAGTCTACATTTAGGCCTAATTAAGACGCATCTTATTGGAGAAATTCCTTTACTGTGAAAATTTTGCTATCCCTAGAAATAATAATAACTCATGATACTTTTAACAAAAAAACTAATTTCAGCTCTCAATTTTCTTTATTAATGAGTTCAAAATCAAAAACAACCTTATAAAATGAATCAAGAAATAGGTTTTTCGTTCACAATGGTACGAGTTGCATTTATTTCATATGTAAAAGTTATACGAAAAGTATACGTATGTTTTTGCACCTCATCATTAACGATTCAAAAATGACAAAACATTAAAAAGTAATTTTTAAATATAATACTTTTAATTTTTTGCATGGTTTAAGATTTGTGACATAATGACAAAGAAAAGTCATTCGTCACAAATCTGAGAATGTAAAAACTATGATTATACAATAATATTTAAATTTGCCTTTTCAATATTTTACCACTATTGAATTGGTAAAAATGAGATGCAAACATAAAAATATAAATTCTGATAACAATAGCTTCATTGTAATCGTTTATTTTTTTCTTTCTTTTGAGCAAAAATATCCTTTTGTTGCACGAAAAAGCTGCCGAACATCTTCCGCCGCCATTTTTAACACTAGATTTACCAGTCCGTTTTCAATCATTTCTGAACTTTCTTTTTAAACCAAGTTGCTGCTAATTATAATAAAACTTTCAGTCGCATTAACTTGTCCTACTTACCGTGTTTTAGGAAAAACCGATGCAATTCAAAGTTGTGCTATAATTAGTAACAAATTATGCAAAATGGTAGCTTCAAAACTGTCAAAATGACTGGTCTGGTAAATCTAGTGTTAAGAAAGATGTTAAAAAATGTTACTGGTTTATGTTTAATCCTTAAAGTGTATGATATTAATCTGATTACAAGGCCGGCTAGAATGGTGTTCGTCAGACACTGATTCTCAACGACTTTTGAACTGTTCTAATTACTCGTAAAAATTTACACGTCTCATACAGCTTTCACCATACATTTAAAGCAGCCTTATTCACCAAATGATGTGAACCTCTGCCAAATACTATAACCACCGATTTGAGCGTTCTAATTGGGTGAGAAAGCCTTTGATCTGTAGTTTGACGGTTCAAGTCGGCTGGTGAATAAGGCCATTAGTCATTCTATAGTACACATCAGCTGGTTATTCACCATCAGCAGTCAAAAAACGAATCACAGAACGTTGTTCGACCAATATGGAATTTTCAAGAAGACCCCGACATCGTTCAACTTAATTTTGACGTTATAAAAAGAGCAATGTTGACCAATTAGCTGATTAGAACTCATCCCAGTGATGTAGCGCTATTAAGTAACGTAGTTTCACCGTACTGTCACATTACACTCTCAAAAATAGAATCCTCATTTTCGACGATTCTTCAATCGTCAAGAAAATTTCGTCATTTATAACGATTCTTTCCTCACGCGATCAAGTTACTTTTAAAAGTTACTACACAAATTTCGCCAATTTGGCGAAAGGTTTACTCGGAGCATTTTTCACGAAGCCATTTCGTCAAATACGACGAAAGTTTCGTGAGATTTGAGGATGCGTTTCTGAGAGTGTATAATTAGTAGCAAATACACAATAATCACAACGCTATAATTAGTAACAAACTATGCAAAATGTTCGCTTCGAAACAGTCAGAATAACTGGTCTGATAAATCTAGTGTTAATAAAGATGTTAAAAAAATTTTACTGATTCATGCTTAATCCTTAATGCATATATTTATCTGATTACAAGGAAAAATAGCAAATACAATCAAAAAATAAATTAACTGTGTATAATTCTAAAATGACAATTGGTAAAAACTAATTTAAGAAAAGCTCACATACATATTTATTTACGCGTAAAAGCAACACAAAATGAAAACATTAAATTAAATTGAAATTAAAAGCCATTTATCAAACCTCCCTTGGTTCAATTCTAAATTCCAAACACGAACAGATCTTTTCTTACCAACCTTTTAATAGCTTCCCGAGTACTTTTAATTCCCCAAGAGGTGATTGAAGAAGCTAATCGAAACAGTTACTTTCTTTTTCTTTATTGGAAATCGGATGAGGTCTTACGACATAATCATTATTCACGCTTAACTTGATCTCTAGCTTGATCTCACTTCATTCCCTAAAGCTTAAGTTCAGATTATCTGATCACAGATCCTTTAGTGTATCACGGTCAGGACAAGAATAATAAATACGTCAAATAAACTGAAGGCTGTGTTTTCGAAAGTTAAACATTTAAAGCTCTGAAAATTATCTGGGAGTTGTTTTAAGAAATTAGGCTAAATGGAACGTAGAGCTCCTGCTGCGTTTGAAGTTGTCAAAGTGATTAGCCTCAAATTAGGTTTGTTTTTTTTAATTGTAACAGGGTATTTAAAAGTTGATTTAAACAAAAAAAAATGTATGATACAATTTATTGAAACTTGACTCAAAGAATAAATCAATGCCTTGAAGGAAAAATATGGGATGAAAATTGTAAAGCATATTTCAAGACTGCACGATATCCGCAATAAGATACAACTTATTGGAAAATATCGAGCATATTTTGTACTTAAAAAAAAACGAAGTAGTTTCTTCTCAATCTTTGACTTAAAATTAATAACTTTGTTTTAAGAAGTTTAGTGTTATAAAATATATTTAAACGCAATTTAGAAACATATTTCTGCAAACAAAATTTCCATTCCCACATTTATACTCAGAGTGAAGGTATTAAAACCAGTAAATCTAAATATAGCAAAGTGTTTAAAGCTTTTTTTTTTTTTTTTTGGATCGCGTTTTCATCATACTTTTATTTTTTTTAGAAACAGACTTCTGTAAGTACAAAGATAAAACAACGTAGAAAAGCACAAATTCAGAATAAAAAGTATCGCAAATAGCTATTTCGAAGCTACAATGGAGCCTCTTCATCAGTGCAGAAAAGAAACGCTCAACACGCAACCAGAAAGCTGTGAGTGAACCAATTTTCAGACTTCTGTGACAGTAGAAATTTTGCGAAGATTGCTTCAGATTTTTATTATAATTTGATTAATGTAAATTAGTATATACTATATTTTTCAATTAGTGTTTGCCATTGGTGTAAACTTAATTAAGTTTTGACGTGAATACGTCTTTAAATTTACTACCATACGGGAGCAATCTAAAAAATCTAATAATTACAAAATCGGGAGATACAGTTTGACGTTGTAGATTTGAATATATCCTCTACATCCAAATTTAAATAATACCACTGGATAGCTAAAGGATCAAAGAATTCATTACGATAAGCGAGAACAGTGACGCATCGCGGGGGGGTAAAGAGGGAAGCTCCTCCATTTTGAGGTTATTTTGCTGCGTATCGAAATTTGCAACTAGTATAGCTTTTGGCTCGTAGAAGCTACGATGCTCGTTTAAGTTTTAATCATCAGCTGTTGTCAAAATCAATCGATTGTATATCAAACATTAGTTTGAAGTAGTGACAGTGAATATAATAAGGTGTTAGAATATAAAAAATATCAAAAATATATAGATAATGTCGGCTTATACGCGTCGAAAGGCCAAAACTTTAAAGTTATTAATTAATAAAGTTATATTGTAACACAATTATTATATGTTTCTTTGCTTTTATTCTAAATACATAAATTAAAAATATTTTATTTAAAATGTGTAACTCGTTACATAAACGTGTTCACGTACAACACACGGCCATGTCCATGACACAGCCATACCCCACATTTTTTCCCCTTAACCATATAACCCATACACTGTTACCATACACAGGGTGCGTAGCGGTTTTTAAAATTGCTTAATAGTGCTTGTTTCTGCTTTTGTTTTTAAAAGCTTTTAAAAGTGCTTATTTTTCATCCATGTTTGTAAGAAGTGCTTACTTATTTTTATGCAAAAAGATATTTTTTCGTTCGACCGCCGAATGTCGCCATGAATTCCGCGAGAAGCAAAGAAGGATGGCTTTCGCTTACCATTCTAAACTGGTTTTCCCAACCTTCCTCTAAATGAGGGAGGGGTTGCAGCTAACATGCTTGCGTTGCAGATGGGTTGCTTTACCGTATAATACCGAATAAGCGCCCCCTTGCATTTTCGCGAAATTATCGGAAGAGGCGCTAAAACGGTATAAGTGAAGATAAGTACCAAATAAGAGCCCCCTTCCCGAATAGTACAAGGAAAGTAACCTCAGCGATGCCGCGGACGTGCTATAGCTCGTCGAATGCGCAAAAATTGGAGGTGGGGTCCCAAAAAGAAAAAAAAAATTACTAACCCGGTGCGCATAATTTTTCATCGCGGAAAAAAAAATCAAGCTAAATCTATAAAAAAATTGATACCCAAAAATATTTTTGCCCGTCCATTTTTCTTTCAGCTCTTTTGTAGATGAAGAGCGATTAGGGAAACGGCGCCAGCGCCAGCTCACATTGAGGCCCGTTTCCTTTCCTGAACTTCCTTTTTGCAGCGGCTCTGAACAGAACTGATTTCTTTTGAACAAAACATAGATTTAATGTCCGAAGATTTCTTTAAGGATATAATCAGCTTGATAATGTCGGAAATATGAGGTTTTCTTTTTTTTTAATAATGTGGTGGGAAAAGGTCTCGTTTTTGTGACAGCGGATTTTCGTAAAGCCTTCCTTTTTCGAGATTAAGATTTTTTCTGAACTTTTATTTTGAATTAAAATACTAAATAATATTTTCCTATTTAATTTGTTATAGTCTTACTGGCATTCCTTATACTGTCCATGTAATCGATATTGCGAAAAAAGCGCGAATCTGACATTGGGCCAAGAATTAATCATTTAATTTTTGTCTTTTAAATATTGGATTTTGGTTTTAATTCTTCGTCAAATTGTTATTGAACCAATTCTTAATTGCATTAAAAAGCATTTCTTGCCATAAAAGTTTTTTTTTCATTTGTATCTTTAAAACCATGATATGCTAATTTTTGGCATAGGGACCCGCTTTTGAAAAAAAGTACTTATCAGTTTCATGTTCTGGAATCTATCAGGGGATATTCAAAGTTCCCCCAAATATCAGGGAAAATTATCGTTTTCAATATCCAAACCGGCAAGCGTCCGAGTTTCGTTTTGCGGAATTTATTTTCCTTGCGCGTGGTCAGCTCGAATGCCGAATTCCCATTGGTGGAAAACGTCCTTTCTCCGATAAAACAACAAAAAAAGTCACTTTTTTTTTGTCTATGAGTTAAGATACCATTGCAATTTTGCGTAAAAAGATGCGTGTCAGCGTTAATGCTTCCGAGAATCCGCCATTTTTGGTCCTGTTCCAAAATTCGGCCTAACACCGCTCGCCAGTGTGTCGAATTTGGGGCTTGGTACCGTGCATGATATTGCTGTGGCGCAACAAGAAGGGAGTCCATGACCCTCTCTCTACCCCCCCCCCCCCCCAAAGCGATGATGTGGAATTTTTTCAAAAATATAGCGGGGAGAGCTTTGTTCTTTGTTTAGTTCGCAATTCCCAGGAAACTTTTAAATTCTTTGGCGTTTGGTTTGGGAACTGATAATGGAAGGTATGAGATTCTCTTGGTCAGCGCAATGAGAATCCAAATTGGGGGGGTGGGGCCCTTATTCGGCATTTTCACAGAAAGAAAATCGAAGGAAATCGCGGGGGAGAATGTAATTACATCTTTATTTTCACTCTTTTTTTTTTTTTTTTTTTTTTGTGCTGTTATGTTGTAATATAAATTTTATATTACAGTAGAAACTCCATAAATCGACCACCTAAGGGACTGTAACTAAGTGGTCAACATACGGAGGTGGTCAACTTGGGGAATTTTCAGAAAAATACTAGAGAAAATTTAGTAAACTTTTTTAGTACATTTTTTAAGGAAAAATTTGGCACTTACTCATTTTTATTTTTATTGAAGGAAGAGCCCATTTTTACAATTTTTTAAGGAATTATTCAATTTTTGTTCAAGACCTCTTGTTGTTCATTGTAACTGTAAAAATCACTTTCACAGTTTACAAGTCAATTAAGCATGATTGGGCATTTTTCTGCAGCAAAATCTTTAAGTTGCTCAGAAGAGAGAGAAAAGAACGGAATGTGTCAGTGCTACACATTGTTTTCTAATTCAGCGTAGTTCAATTTTAGGCTCCTTCCTTACTCTCCTCAACAAAAGGGTGGGCAGAATCTCCAGCATTTGCCTCTCATTGTATAATACTTTTCTCCACCAGATCCCTACCTTTTAACCGAAGCCTTGGGATTGCTATCGCACAGCGCTGCTGGCCATTGTATAATACTGGGAGTGAAAAATGACTGGAACACCACAAGGGGGGCGAGTGTTACTAAAATAAGCCGAAAAACTAATAAAGAAATTCCTAGAACCTAGATGGAGAACGAACGGGGGCAAAGCAAATTCAAGAAAACGTCAGTGGTCAAGTTACAGAGAGTAAATTATAGATATTTATTTCAAATAACCTACTAAAAAGTGGTCCACATACAACTTATGGAGGTGGTCAACATGGAGAGGTAAATCTCCATTGCAAATGTTTTGTGACCATTCAAACTATAAAATTTTGGTCAACATAGAGAGGTGGTCAACGCGTAGGGAGGTGGTCAACTTTGGAGGTTTTACTGTATTTATATTTAGAAGTTTTAGCAATTTGGGGGTGGGTAATCTACATCGCAAAAATGGTCTGTTTTTGAGTGGTTTTTTTTTTTTTTTGAGTGCTTAAAAGTGCTTATTTTTCATTGAAAGAATTTGCTACGCTCCCTGATACAATCATTCGGAGTACAACAATTGTCTATTATTACTATTACACTTGAAACATGGTTTTAGTTTAAATTAATTAATTAAAAAGCTAGGCATCGATAAAATATATGTTGGTATAAAGCATTAAGAGGTCCTTTTCATGACGGTCCCTATTCTAATCTAAAATTATATTTCAAGTAGTTTAGCTGTACTACTCATTAGTTTATGAGGTTTTTACAAAGCAAACGTGTCAGCAAATACAATTTATTTAATAGCCTTAAATGACAAATCAATGCGCAATTCTACACAAATAGGCAGCATTAATGCAACTGAATCACTTTAAATGATAGGTTGGTTCACTTTCAGCCTTCACATGCTTCATATCAATTTTTCAAGCGACATTTAAGATGCAAACCATTACCTTAGAGCCCTTAATTACCAAACCTTTCTATCCATTTAATTACGCAAGGCAATCTTTTTAATTATGTTTTACTAATATATCAGTCAATAAGCCTGCTTTTTACTTATTAATAAATTAATGAAAAATTTACTCTCCAAATGCTCTTACTCTCCAAAATCACGATGCAGTAACCCCGCTAATTCTTTTTCAAAAAGCGTAATTCGCTTGTATAATTACTAAAGACAACATTCGCTGAAAACAAGGGCGACCTAATGAGCATATTCAACACGATATGACATTTATTTTGTCATAAAGTTCTTTAATATTAATTATTTTCCTAATTAAAAGCATTCATTAATTATGTATGTTAGCATCTTCGCTTAAGAATGCTTAATTGACACTTGCATCTGCTATGCAAAGCATGGAAAATATTTTTCGTTTGGTGAAAATATTGATTGTACGTCAGTGTCCTATTTTTTAAAAGTATCAACTTAACAAATTATTATTTAGAATTTGTTTTTAATATATAATTACTAATTATCATCTCTTTGTCTTTATTTCATATAATGAGATTTAATTTAGAACGAAAATTATTTTTTATGCCCTTGAAACAATGTTAACTTTCCTGTTGAGATCGGCACAGTAGGCTCTGACCCTCATGAGTTGTCGCACCGATGAGTTTATTTGTTAGGATTTTCCCCTCATTATTCCCATTTATTGATCAATGTGTAACATCCAGGTATTGTTTCTAATTATAATTCTTTCGTTTAACACATAACATTCAGTTATGCTTTCTCATTATTCTCATTTTGACGCTTAATACGTAAAATCGAGAAATGGTTTCCCGGTTCCCCATTTATACATTGTTTCGTACATCAACTTCAGATAGTTTCTCATTATTCTCATTTTGATGCTTAATACGTAAAATCGAGAAATGGTTTCCCAATTCCCCATTTATACATTGTTTCGTACATCAACTTCAGATAGTTTCTCATTATTCTCATTTTGATGCTTAATATGTAAAATCGAGAAATGGTTTCCCAATTACCCATTTATACATTGTTTCGTACATCAACTTCAGATAGTTTCTCATTATTCTCATTTTGATGCTTAATACGTAAAATCGAGGAATGGTTTCCCAACTCCCCATTTATACATTGTTTAGTACATCAAATTCAGATAGTTTCTCATTATTCCCACTTTGTTGTTCAATGCGTAAAATCCAAATTTAGTTTCTCATTAGTCTCAAAATCTATGTATATTTTCTCATCAGTCTGACTTACACGTTGTCTATTCAATATGTAAAATCCAGGGTAAGTTTTTCATTATTCCTACTTGCACATAGTTTTAATGCATAAAACCGAAAGCAAGGTTTATGAAATAGAGTCGACTGAAAACGAAAAAAAACTGACTATTCTGTGTATGAGTCGCTCATAAATAAGTGCTAATAAGTTCACAATACAATAATAGAGAAAATTAATGTTTTCAGTGCGTTTACAATACAATGTTTTTGGAAAAGTGATATGGAAAAAGGGAAGACTTAGAAAAACGAGGTTCCATCTAGAACTATAAGAACCTACTTTCTCGTATAAAACCAAATTCTAATTTATAGTGTAACTATCTCTTTCTCTATCTTTCTCATTTAGCTTTAGTTCTTAATTGCTTCAAATATCCTTTTTCAACGGATAATACATATTCGTTCACTCACTGATTCATTCTTTCATTTATTCAGTCATTCATGTATTTATTCATTCATTTACACATTCATGTATTTATTCACTCATTTATTTATTTTTTCATTCATTCACTCATTTATTTATTTTATCATTTATTCACTCATTTATTTATTCACTCATTTATTCATTCGTTCACTCATTCATTCATTCATTCTTTCTTTCACTCGTTCATTTATTCATTCATTCATTCTGTCACTCTTTCCTTCCTTCATTGAGAAATATCCTTAAAAATCCCGATCAAAAAATTTCATAGGAAAATAGGATCGTTCAGTTCTTGTTGAACTTCGTATCTGTACATGCTCTACATCGTAACATCTTTCCGATAAAGTTTGTTGCAAGCAAATCAGTCGAGTAGATTAGGATTTATATGGGATTGAAATTTCCCCATAGGCGCTAATGTTAATTTCTTTGAACTGTTCAAAAATGAACAAAAATTGTTCAAATCAATATTTCAAGCCGAGAGCTTCTTCCAATAAACTTTCTCTGGATCTTGTGCCCAGAGTTTACATAATGTGCTTCATTTTGGCCTATAGGCGCTAATGTTAATTTTTTTTTAACTGCTCAAAATTGTTCAAACCAAAAAGTAAAAGTATCGAAATGAGTTGTTCTCGCCGAGATCTTCCGAATGCGAAAAGAATTGTCTGAATAGGACAATTCGTTCCAAAGCTATTAGGAGGGGACCGACTGACAAAGAGACAGACCGACCGACACACTCGATCCCCCCCATCTCAAAACCTTACTTTCAAATTTTAATTTTTCAATCTTTATTTAATTACTTAATTTATTTTTGACCTTTCTTGATTTTTAATGATATTTTCATGATACATTAAGCCTTTTTTCAAGCTTTATTAATCTTTTATTTTTACTTTTACGAGAAAATAGGCTAAAAAAGGGATTTCTTTTGTTTGAAATGTGCAGTTTTTAGGAAAACGACCTCTTACTTTCGCGGGTATAATAAATATGGTGAGAAGTAACATTAAATTATTAGTAGGTACCTATTACGTAGAATGATTTCAAAGAATGGAAAATTCGCAAAGCTTTTGCAATGAAAATAATGTTCTAACTTGTCACATAATCCTGTTTTACCCTGTCATAGTGTCCAGGGGAGTGAACACTATGAAAGGCACACACGTAACAAAACCAACAAAGTGGGTTTTTTTTTTTTTTTTTTTTTTAAATGTAATTTTAGAATTAATAACGAAACAAATTATCAGTTTCTTGTTTTTTGACACAAACTTCTTCGCATTAATTTCGTTATAAAAATGTAAGGAACGTTAACATTACTTATTTTTAAGCAATAAACTAGTTAAATATTTAGCTTGTCAACTATATGGCTACACACATTTACATTAGAACGATTTACGCGCGCAGCCTTTTACGCCCGTAGACAGATATACAAATATTTACTCATTTTCAAATTTTATGCAATGCGAAATATTATAACCGTATGTATGATGTTATATTGCATAGCCTTTAATTAAATTAATAAGTTATTGGACATGTGTATATATAAAAGAATATATAAATTCTGCTTTCAACATATTTGTTAATCAAGCTATAAATATTTGCTTCTCGTCTGAATTACGCTTAATTATTTAAGATCTGTGGCTCTTAAGTGCTGAGGAAGATTATTCACGTTCTTAGAATTGACTTCATACACAAAAAAAAATTAATAAATAAACAGTACACATGTAATTCGAAGTAAAAATATCCAACTCTTTTTTTTTTTTTCTTTAACCTCTTAAAGCACAAGTTGTTTTTTTTTTTTTTTTTTTTTTTTTTTTTTGTGAAAAATTAGCATAGTGCAAGTTATTCTTTGCAATTTCAGTTTGTGGGGAGCGACTAGGGAGTGGAGGGTGACGTAAAAATTACATAAACAAAATATATTATACAAACATAGCATAAACGGATCTCAGACGGGCATTAGAAATAAAATAGTGCACGGGCATGGGCAAATTTTCCGGTAACTTCCGCCCGTGTCAGACACGGGCAAATGCGCTAATGGGTTAATACTTTTCACACTTTGAAGAAATTACGCCTTTTGTGAGTTATCTTAAGTTTGTGAAGAACAATTAAATGATGAAAAGCACGCTAATGAGCAAAAGTATTGTAAGCATGTGTTTTAGTTGCATGGTATTGTATTTACCATGGTATTAATGCAATTGTTTACAAAGCTTTACACATAGATGCATTGATAAATGCGTATCCTGAAACTCTTGAAAGTAATATTTTGGCAATTTCGGTGGATTGATTATGTTGATTTTCCTAAATTTACTAAAAACTATAATTACTAAATTTACTAAATTAATTTACTAAAATACTTTGTAGTTAACGATTTCACATAGTTTTCTTGTCTTCTTTTTCGTAATTTTTCTATAGATTTCTCCATCGTATGTTTTCTTTACCAGTTTTTGAATTACCAGTTATTTATATATATTAACTATGTTTCAAATTTTCAGCTATGAAAATTTTGTTGTATAGTTTCATTTCGCACTGAAGAACTATCTCCGAAACAAGTTAAGAAATGACCATTGCAACTTTGCCTTTCTACCTTCCTACATAAGATGTGTTTATGTGCAACCGCCGTCAATGAAATTAAAAAAAAAAAATTCGTAGTTGTTGATATCATGTCATACTGAAATTTTGAACTTAGTCCATAAAAAAATGAGAGCACACAAGCAACAAAAATACTAAGTCAAATACCATTTAAAAGCTTGAACACACTCAAATTAAAGCCAAGAGATCAAATAGATTCAATGCCGTGTACTCAAAACATGACTTCTCGAACCCTTCAATAGAAATCACACAAATCACCGCTTTGTCGAAAGCAAATCTAGATTAATCCATTTTTAGTCTTACAAATAGATTATCTTTATAGATAAGCAAATGTCGTTTGGTATATTTTAAAACAGTAATATATTTTTAGTTAAAAATCGACTAACAATTTCCCGCGGACAGCAATAACAGTGTGGTGCTTAGAAGGAAGGTCTCGTTCATTAATGAGAAATCATAAATTTCCTCAGTCATAAAACTACGAAGGCAGAAAATATTGGAAAACTTTCTTGAAACGTGTTTTACTACTTTTCATCGCCTCCCGACAAAATATTTTATATTTCCCAACGAGCGACAGAGATTAAAAGCTTTTCGGAAATTGTCGGGGGAATACAGGATCGCTACTATCATTCAAAGCTTTTAAGCTTAGTTACTTGATATATATGTATTAACCTTTCCCTGTTGAGATTAATTTAAAGATTTGCAAGTTCGTGTGTTTTTCTTTTCTATCTACAAAACTTGAAACTATTAGTTGTTCTTAAATTTTGCGAATTTTCCTTAAATTCATGACATGTTAAAAATTCCTTCTTCATTTGAACATTCAACTATTTTCAACAACACTAAAGCTTTATGTTGCTATTTTAACGTAGCACAGGTATCATTAAACAGGGACTTTATTTGTATTTATTTCAAATCTGTAATGCAGGATAATATGTTGTGAAATCACGGTGAGAAATGGAAAAACATTTCTTTCAGATTACTTCTTTAGCGGATAAACCTTTTTTATTTAAATGAGTGTATTTATCAGTAAAATAACTGATATATTGGTAAAAAGTACTCACAAATTATGCTTTATCCCGAAATAAACTGAAACTATTTATAAGCAAAGTTTGAAACATAAACATTCAAAAGTGATGTTAGAATCACGTATTTAACAGCAATGCTATCATATTAATCGATTCCCTGGATGGGCAGGGTAAGACTCAGACCTTTATTCCTTCAGTGGGTCGATAAAATGAGAACCAAGCATGCTTGGGTTTTTTATCGGCTTCTGTAACTCAGAGCCCTCTCTATCGAAAGCTGAGTCGGGCACAGCAGGCTTTGTCCTTCATCTGCTGTTGCGCTACTTAGTTTAGTTATATTAAATTGACTTTTTTTTTACTGTGAGTAATTTTTTTAGAGCCACCAATGGTACGTTTCAATATTTCAGTTGAATGTTGCATTAACACATTTTTTAAATAATATAGAAAGCAATGATATGAATTTTGATTTTTAAAAGTGGCAAAAAAAAATTTTTTTTAATTGAAATAAATTAATTTTTACTTAATTTAAATTGGCAATGTTGGAAAACTCATTCTGAATGGATGACTTTTGCCTAATCTTATTAACGCCTTTATAATACTGCACAATTGGGGTAAACACTTAAAGCAGCCATAATTTATACCAGAAAATAAAACCAATAACATATACATCATTCTCCACCGCATACCTAACGAAACAAATTGCCAATGCCTTTATTAAATGAGGGGTTTTTAATAGCTCTTCTAAATAGATCATCATTCAAGTCCATTAATCAATTTACTATCGACAAGATTCGATTAAAGTTCAAACTACCAAAGTACGCGAGCTGCATGAAAAACTTCACTTCTGTCCCATTTTACTTCATACAAACATCGGCTAAGGGAAGTAAGCTTTGTGAACTCAAGAAATAGAATACTCAATGAGAGGTATAATAAGGGAGAAAAATTCAGTGACCGAAAATATTTCTTTCCGTAAGAAAGAAACCGAATATCCATGAATTTCTAAGCATCATCTTTTCTAAGGAATGAAAACATTTTACCTAGAAGAATATCTTTTTACAACAACAACAAAAAATCTTGTTACGTGAATTACATTGGTTGCTTTAAGGGTTTTGCATCGATTTACGACCTCTTATATTATGTATTCCTGTAGAAATGCTAAGTAAGGTAACAAATTTCCAAATCGGATTAACTTAGTCAATCGATATCAAATAAGGTTATTGCAACTACTTTTGCTCATGGCTTGTTGAAATCAAAGTGATTCAAAACTCAGCTTACTCCTAAAAATACAATGATTAAAAAAACTAGATATTCTTTAATTAGAAAAATTGGTTGGACTGACATTAGGCATCATTGAAACTTTCGAAAATATGTAACACTTTCAGAAAATTATAAAACATGGTCAACGTGTAACGCTTTATCTTGTGCTGTATGGATATTTTTTGCAAAGAAAAAAACATCGTAATTTTCCACAAATTATTATCCCGTTTTTTTTTTTTTTTTCCCGCAAAATAGGTCCTGGTGAATCACCATTGAAAAAAATGTTAAACCAACTCACTGTTAACCTCATAATTTAAGTGACGGCCTCAATTTTAACATTATATTTTCCTCAATTTCATTTTTGATTTTCAAGTGAAATCCAAAGAGCTTAAGTTCAGTAAAAATCATAAGTGCTGTAGAATTTGTAACCCTTGTCTTACCAGGATCAGTAAGAGAATGATTGAACCGCCTCTAAAGAGAATGATTGAACCGCCTCTAAAGAGAATGATTGAACCGCCTCTAAAGAGAATGATTGAACCGCCTCTAAAGAGAATGATTGAACCGCCTCTAAAGAGAATGATTGAACCGCCTCTAAAGAGAATGATTGAACTGCCTCTAAAGAGAATGATTGAACCACGTCTAAAGAGAATGATTGAACCACCTATAAAGAGAATGATTGAACCACCTATAAAGAGAATGATTGAACCACCTATAAAGAGAATGATTGAACCACTTAAAGAGAATGATGGAACCACCTCTAAAGAGAATGATGGAACCATCTCTCAAGAGAATGATGGAACCACCTATAAAGAGAATGATTGAACCACCTCTAAAGAGAATGATTGAACCATCTCTCAAGATAATGATTGAATTCCTCTGAAGAGAATGATTGAACTCAGCAATCAATATGAACTGCACATTTTTTGTTTCCTGGACCTCAACAAATTATAAACTGGAAATTCAATGATTGGTCGAGATTTGAAGCTGTGCATGACATTTGTTAAGCCAGCAAAGAAACAACGTACTCTGAGATCAATCAAGAAGTAAAATATTGACAGGAAAAGACCCTGATAACGTAGTTACCTACTACACTATAGAACTTTGATCACTTTAAAAATAATTTCGCAATTTTTACAAAACCAGAGAAACAGACTACCAACTACTACCAAAATTTCTGATATCAAAAATGATATAAGTAAAATGTATTGGTTCACTAGACTTAAGCAATTAAAATCTCACTACCATCTCAAAGATTGTGTCATACAATTTGTGCGAAACAATTTTGTAGTATAAAAGTAAGGTGATATTTTTTTTTAAATTATTACATTAATCTGATTTGCAGTCCTGAAATCAATCTCGTTTAAAACGCCACCTCGGTTTTAACCTCCTAAACACCGCGACTCTCCAATGTAGTCTCTGCCGTTATAACCTAAACCGACATATATATATATATATAAGCGAGAGAGAGAGAAAGAGATACATTCAAACTTCTACATAAAGTCATACGAAACCTTGAGAAAAGTCCTGGATCAATTAATAGAAAATTCTGTATATTTTATTATCGCTTATAAAATATCCGCGTATAAAGTCACATTAAAAAAAAATGCTTCTCAAAATTAGCAATCGCAATCTTTTTCTTCTAAGAAGTAGTTACTTATTTAAAATTTCCTCATGTAATTATGCGTAGAAACGACATGGACTTTATTACGCAGGGCACTTCTTTTTTTCATCCAAAGTGCCGTTAAATGCAATTCTAAAGAAAAAGGATGGATTGAAAATTCACTTAGAAACTCAGACTCCTTCAAAACACTTAACTTCGTTATTCTATTTTATTTCATTTTTTTACATTTAGTAGCACTAGTTGGACATTAAACACAATTAATGATCTAAAAGAATAGTGTTAACAACGTCCAAACCGCGGCAAAAGATCGTCCTGCATAAATACAGCTTTTTAAAAAATATTTTTAGCACTTCCATAAGTATTATCCATCAATGCTTGTTTTGTAGAATATTTTCTGTTAATTCTTGAATAAGCTTAAATAAAACAAAGTTAACCGAAGGTTATGCTATTTCTTTCTGTTCATGGTTTCAGCCTGCTTAACCCCTTCTCTCTCGCTCCCGTGAAAATGACGGGCTGAGGTTTCGCCTTCTATTTCTCGCTCCCGTGATATTGCGGGCTGGAGTATTTAAAATTTCAAAATAAAAACTAATCAAAAATTAAAAATAAATATCTATATTGTTCACACACATATTTTTATATAATTTTCAGGGATAAAAATAGGGCACTTTTATGGCCGTTTTCTTGAAAATTACCCGACCGTTAAGGGGTTAAACACAATACTTGAAACAGTTATACATCTAGGAGTTAAAGCAAATGGGTTTTTTCTTTTATGGGATATATGGTCACGCCGTTGCTGTTTAGCGACTTTATTTGCTTCTAAGCTTTAATGTCTCATTTTATTTGCGTCATTCTGATTTATCTATGTTTTTGTCACTTATGTACTGACAAAAATCTGCACAGCGAGTTGCTTTTTTAACTTCTGAAACCAAATACTACTGAAATTAATTTAATCGAATGTCATCAAAAAAAGCTAAACATTATCTTCTTCTATCAGACGTACTTTAGATATAAGGAAAGTTACATCCGAGCACAAATACACACACTTACGTAGTGTTACAACCTAAACGGATTTATGGGGAGTCATGCCACCAAAGAATGTCAAATTCAATCAAAGGTTCAGATTACAGGAAAATCGTTTTCTTCTTTTTTTCCGTTTAGCGAAGGATGAAGATAAATTGCTGGACATTGCAATTCTTGACATAGCGATCCAACAAGCGTAAATTTCCGAAGACAACCTTAGATTACTTTTCGACTTAACCAAATGTAATACATTTTGTCAGAAAAAAAATCCAGTGATTTATTGAAAACATTTGAAAGGGTTTGAAAATGCTTCTTTAAAAATAAACAATTACAACTTATGTTAAGGCTGTACATTTCGCTTTACTTTTTAAATAAATTCCGTGCAAATTGAATGCACTTTTTTTAAAACGTATTCTTTAAATAAAATGTGGGGGAGGGGGAGTTTAACTTAATTTTGATTCAAAAGAATACCTTGAAATTATTTTAATTATACATGTGTAAAGTGTTCAATAATTACTTTACCAAATTAAAATGTGTAATTGTACCCATTACATCAAAATTATAAAAACTCTGTAAAATGTGTCTTTATTAGTTTTTCGCTTAGTGATTCCTTTATTCCTAATAACTTATTTGCTTTTAATTTACAATTATTTTTGCTGAAATCCTGCCGCCTCCTATTCAAAGTCGCTCTCTAAACACGGTACTGTAGGCAGTTTCACTGGGGTCGATCCGTGATACGAGCTTGATGCGTTCATTCACCACATACCAATCATTGTACAAACCCACACGTACAGCCTCCACTCACACTAGAATTTTAAATTCCTTCAAAATTAAAATATATAATATATTAAAACATGTACCACCCAACGCAAATAAAGAAATACATTGCAAAAATATGTAACATTACGCCTTGCGACGCCTATTGCTCTTCATGAGTAAAGAGTCCCGGCAAATTTCTATAGATTAAGAAAAATTTCTTTATGCACATAAAAGTGTTATTGCAACATATTCTTAATGTTAAGTGAGATAGTGCTTGAAATTAAAATACTACGTATTTACGCACAGCTCGAAATATTTAAAGTCGCTACTCCATCAGTAAATGTCGTACGTCAGTGGTTCTCAACGTAGGCGGCAGGAGGATGCTGAGGGGCGGTGAACATGTTTTATGCCCATTTTGGGTAGTGAGGGGGCGATGCGCATGTTACTGGAGAAGAGTCCAAGTCTCCCTCTACTTCCCCTAAACATATAAAAAAGTTAGAATTGCTTTTTATATCACAATAAGTTTCAAAAAAAATTCCAGCAACCCCGACTTTTATTCGTCTCCGAATATTACACTGCAGTGGTCTGTTACCAAATTTTCATTGGTAATTCTTTCTTTGAATATGTAACCCAATTATGCGAAGCGAAAAAGCAGGAAGAGGTATTACCACTAACAAGACGCTCCTATTTCAGTACTAACCTCTTATTAAACCAGGATAGGAATCCACATTTGCCACGTCACGAGCGGATTCATTTTTGTCAAGATTCTTGAGACAAGAAAGAAATATAAATCGTGCAAGAGGTAACTTGAAGCTTTCATCTCACTAAAAATGTTGAACCGAAAGTTAAGAAACTAGATTTTAACCGACAAGCACAACCATAGCACTGACATAGGCATTCGAATGTTTTTTTGAATACTTCATTTTTAAATGCAGAAAAAACCTTTATCTTTTCTTTATTAACCACATTCGGTGAAAAGAAAAGTGCTTAAAGCTTCGAATTCTTATTACTCCCCCCCCCCCTCCCCTTCTTCCCCGACACCCGAAATTAACTTTCCAAAGGGGGCGCTGAAAACATTTTCATTCCTTAAGGGGCGCCAACATTGAAAAGGTTGAGAAACACTGGTGTACGTGAATCTGTGATATTGAGTAAAATTAAGATTTCTCTGTACGCCTGAAATAAAGGGTCATGTTTTTTTAGTTGAAATATATACTTGACGTCAAGTTTACATGAACAATAGTAACCATCTTTAAGAAAACTTACATTTAAAAAAATTATTACCATCGCATAACTATAATTAGCAAAATTGTACTTTCGTAGCTTTGTGTGTAAGTTAAGTAGATGATTTTTCATTTTCAGCCATTCTTGGCAATTTCGTCGACAATAGAGAGGACAGCTAAGCGCAATGAAGCTCACATAAAAGAAAATTCTTTATATAAATAATTTTTCCTTGTGAGTTCAATATAAATGCAATCTAAAATTGTGATGTGATGTTTCAACAAATTGCAATATTTATTTAAAACTTAAATATTTTAAGAAGTTTTGAAACATTATTTGGAGGCACCCAATCTCGAGGGCAGAAATAGCCAAGATCTGCGATGTTGACGCCGAAAACTTTTTCACCTTTGTAGGAAAAATTTCATCAATAGATGATTATTATTTTGCTATTATGTACAGCACTACTAAAATAATAATATTCTAAACAAGTATTCAAAAGAATGTGGAACATAAATTTGTACATGCAGTGAATTTTCAAAAGGGCTGAGAAAGCTCACTCCCTTTGAATTCGGCCCCGTGGTCTCCAAAATCATAAAATATTCTTGCATCTCGGAAATTGAAAAATTATTTTTTACATAGTTTTATTTAACTTGATTTGTCACGGAAGTTTGTTACGCGGTTTTCAAACACTATTACTGCATAAATTATCTTAAAACTTTGCACACAAGCTTATCTTCGTTGACAATACAATATTCCATCCATTTTACAATTTATTATAACGTTAATAAGGGGAAAAATTAATAATTTTGGCTCTGAGGAAATTATCAGAATTGTTATTTGTCGAATGGCAACGGTAGCTTTGTTTGGATAATGCAAAGATATTATTTAACCTGATTTGTAGATGAGTCTGTGGCGCAGTGTAGATAGCGTTGGATTATTACACCGGAGGTCGTCAGTTCTAAACCAGTCTTGATTTGTCACGGAAGTTTGTTACGCTGTTTTCGACCACTATTGCTGAATTTTAGTTTCTTAAATAAAACTGTGTAACTTAAAACATTTTTTGGAGATTTAATATATAAACCAATGATCGAAGTTCGTATTAAGTCGTTTTATTTTTTGTTTTAACAATATCTCTGAAAGCTTTGTGACTCTCTGCTTCATGACACCTAGCGCACGATTATAAATATTTAAATGTTCGACATAATGTCTTAGATTGTAATCTAACATTTAAACAAAATGTAACAGTCTAAGTTGTAATATTTAAAGCCTTATCTTCCTTTATTAGAGATATTTCACATAATACACATTGTGCTTAAAATATAATACGTTCTAAAAGTTAATTACTCTTAGCTTCCATTAATTTAAGACGCTAAAACTTTGTCAACATGTTCATCAATGTCCTTCTATAGAGTCCTCCCCCTAAATAATGAAGACAGAAGGCCTGACACTTTTCCCTCCCTTTTCATTAAAATTTCTCCTCAAGTCAAGGGTATCGTACATCAAGGAGAACAATTGACCTGCTTGTCTTTAGAAGTTAATGATGTATAGGCCCTTAAGGTGTTCGCCGTTAATGCTTAAATTAAAACCACAGCGGCGAGGCAGCAAATGAAAAGTATTTGTCAGATGATTTGTGATTTGTTGTCTTTCGAGTATGTTTGGAAACCACTTCAATTTAAAATGATGAAAATTAGTTGAAGTGAATGAATATATTTACATGAAAATATATTCAATGCCACTCGATGAACTCGGTGGTTGATGGAATAAACAAGTTAGGGTCATCCAAAGACTGAGAACAACAAACATTTTTCTAATCAAGAAACAAGAAAATATATCATAACATTTTGTATTCTTTAATCCTCTTGAATTGTATTTTTGCCAAACATAATCACAGAAGGTTACTCTAAGTCTCTATAGGTTACTGTAAAGCGGTTATCAAGCGGTTATCACACGATAGGAATTACAGGCAAACGCAACCGTAATAGGAATCGTCAACTCTATCGGAAACTGGTTTTTCTGCCAATTTTCCCCATAGTTTCCTCAAATTGCTCGTGTGCTATACCAATTCACGGTTGCCCGAATTAGAAGCAATTCGTTATCTGCGTAAGAAAAAAACTGCTTCTATAACGATTAATTTAAGGCAAATCAAGAAAGGACCCAATCATGGAGCTGGAATTTCGTGACGTCAAATCAACTTTCCAGTAAACATGGCGGTGAAGGATTTGAAGAGTAGCGATAGAAGGATAAATGTTAAAAGGAAAATGCGATTTCTAAATTAGTTTTTTTTTTTTTGGTTTAAATTTTCAAAACCGTGCCGAAAAACCATTTGTAGGATGTAAAGTCGCTTATTTACTAGTGCAAGACATTTCAAAGAGTGTCTTATGATGAAATCACTAATAAAATGCCAGAGCGTTTCAAGTGATAAATTTAGAGACAGTATAACAACCGTTTTTTTTTTCTTTCTTGTTTTTTTCTTAATTTATATATCATAGACAACCATTCTATAGCGTTATCAGCAATAATTCTGTAGGCATCATACACTGTTTTACATTTTTGATACTTTAACTAATCTCTGTCATTTTATTTTAATTAAATTTAAACTGCAGTGCCATTTTCTGTTTCGTCAGAATTCGAAGTTTGATGCCCAGTAAATTGTGCACACCTCTTAAAAATCTCCCTCTGAAGCGCTCCTGCTTATGAACACAACAGTTTTATACAATTTTAAATGACCTGTTAGAGTCACAGTGAAAAATTTTAATTAGAATGATATTAGATGAGACACAGAATACGAAATATTAATATTTTACCAAATTATATTCCTTAATCAGTAAGGTCACTGCGGAAGGGCGCCCCCTCCCCCCCCCCCCCCCCACCGCGTGACACCCAAAATAAGATATAGAGTTTTAGAAAAATACATGTACTTTAATTATACAATTTTACGGGTGCTATTTCAACGTATCATAGCTGAAAATAAATATAGTTTAGTGAAAGTTACCCCAAATAAATAAAATAAAATTTCTAAAGAGTTTTTTTTTTTTTTGCCACTCTGAAAATAATATAAACTACAAAACTACAAGTTCATACAACGCAACAACGCTTCTTTCGTCTTCTTTCTTTTTGGAGGGGGACACCAAAAATTACCGCCCCCGGGTGACACTTATGCTAGGAACAGCCATTGCCTTAATACATTTCCATTAAATTTAAAGATCTTGTTATGAATAAACTCATGACATCTAATTTGTTACTAAAATTCGTAAGGTATGTATAACCTTTTAACAAAACTTCTTAAGATTTCATTCATTTCGACTTATAACATAATAACAATTTGCATTCAAAAATTTTTGACATCTTTAAGCAGGCAGGACAGTCTCAAACTTATATTTTTTAGGAAGGGGAGGGGGTAATTCTTAATTACCCGACTGAAACTTCGTATTTTACTGAATCGCGAAGCTCAAACTTAATAAACCATGATCCTATTGAGAATGCGTGATCATTATATACATACAATAAAATTTGATGCCTTGCATTTGCTATTGACAACTGTATAGCTGTTAGTCAATAATGTACCTGTATAATAAGTACAAACCTGTAGGAGGGGGGAAAAAGACAAAAATTATTGTTATACCAAATGGTCTAATTTAACATTTAATGGTTTGATTTAACATGGTCACTCAGAATTTGCAAAATAATGACAATTTTTAGGAGGTCACAGTGACCTCCCGTGACCTTGCATAGGAGTGCCCTTGAATGCAGAAACCTACTTTTTTGAAATTTCAAATATAAAAAATGTAAACAAATGCCTAACATGAGGATACAGATTAGAAAATGGTAGCTCGTTATGAGCAACCGTCTGAGAAACCGGTGGCAAACCTGTAGGAAACTCCAGATCGAAAATTGGCTCCAGAGGTTGCCGATAGAACGAGGTGGAAGTAACGTTTGCTTTAAAATTCCTGTCGTGTGATAACCGCTTCATACGACAGGAATTACAGGCAAACGCAACCGTAATAGGAATCGTCAACTCTATCGGAAACTGGTTTTTCTACCAATTTCCCCCATAGTTTCCTCAAAATGCTCGTGTGCTATATCAATTCACGGTTGCTCGAATTAGAAGCAATTCGTTATCTGTGCAAGAAAAAAATTGCTTCTAGAACGTGTAATTTAAGGCAAATCAAGAAAGGACCAATTATGAAGCTGGGATTTCATGACGTCAAATCAACTTTCTAGTAAACATGGCGGTGAAGTATTTGAAGATTGGCGATCGAAGGATAAATGTTAAAACGAGAATGAGATTTCGAAATTAGATTTTTTTGGTTTAAATTTGGGAAATCATGCGAAAAACATTTGTAGGATGTAAAGTCGCTACTTTACTAGTGCAGGACATTGCAAAGACTGTCTTATGATGAAATCGCTGCCAAAATGCAAGTGCGTTTCAGGTGATAAATTTAGGGACAGTATGACTACCGTATTTTTTTTCTTTTTTGTTTTTTCTTTCATCATATGTTATTTTCCATTTTTGATGATTTTTTAACTAATTCCTCTTATTTTATTTTAATTAAATTTAAACTGCAGTCCTATTTTATGATTCGTTAGAATTAGAAGTTTCATATTCAGTAAATTGTGCACACCTCCCAAAAATTTCCGTCCGTGGCGCTCCTGCTTATGTACACAATAGTTTTATACAACTTTAAAGGAACAGTTAGAGTCACAATAAGAAAAAAACAAGAAGTTCCGTCTAGAACTATACGAGCCTACTTTCTCGTATACACCGAATTCAAATTTATAATCTAGCTACCTCTCTCTCTGTTTTTCTCGTTTAGCTTCTTCTTAATTGCTTCAAATATACCTTTTTCAACGGTTAATACATATTCATTCAATCATTCATTTGTTAAGTCATTCATGTATTTATTCACTCATTTATTTATTCATTCTTTTGCTTATTCATTTAATCATTCATTAATTCAAAAATATTCTTGAAAATCCCGATCAAAAAATTTCATAGTAAAATAGGCTCGTTAGTTCTAAATAAACTTTCTATTTGTACATGTTCTCCGTCATAAGAGCTTTCCGATAAAGTTTGTTCCAAGCAAATCGGGCCGTTAGATTAGGAATTATATAGGATTGAAATTTTTCCCTAGGCGGTATGTTAATTTTTTTTGAACTGTTCAAAAATGTACAAAAATTGTTCAAACCAATATTTCACGCCAAGAGCTTCCTCCAGTAAGCTTGTTCATTGGAACTTGGATCTTTTACCTAGAGTTTACATAATTTGCTTCATTTTCGCCCATAAGCGCTAATGTTAAAATTTTTTGAACTGTTCAAAATTGAACAAAAAATTGTTCAAACCAAAAAGTAAAATATGGAAATGAGATGTACTCGCCGAGATCTTTCGAATGCAAAAAGAATTTTTCGGATCGGACAATTCGTTCAAAAGTTATTAGGGGGGGACCGACAGACAGACAGACCGACAGACACACTTTTTCCCCATCTCAAAACCCTACTTTCAAATTTTTTATTTTTCAATCTTTATTTAAATACTTAACTTATTTTTGACTTTTCTTGATTACTAACGATATTTTCTCGATACATTAAGCCTTCTTTCATGCTTTATTATTATTTTTTTTTTTTTTTTTACTTTTACGGGAAAGTAGGCTAAAAGCAATTAATTAGATTGATATTAGAGGAGACACAGAATACCAAATAATAATATTTTACCAAATTATAGTCCATAATCAATAGGGTCACTACGGGGGACGGTGGAGGGACCGGGCCACTCCGGGTGACACCCAAAATGAGATATAGAATTTTAGAAAAATACATGAACTTGAACTATACAATTTTAAGGGTGCTATTTTAAGGTATCTTAATTGAAAATAAATGTAGTTTAGTGAAAGTTATCCCAAATAAATAAAATGAAATTCCTAAAGTGTTTTTTTTTATGCGCCTCTGAAAATAATATAAACTTCTTGTTTTTCAACACAACAACGTTCTTTCTTTTTCTTCTTCTTCTTTTTTTATGGGGGGACACCAAAAATTATCGCCCCCCGGGTGACACTTATGCTAATAACGCCATTGCTTTAATACATTTCCATTAAAATTAAAGATCGCGTGATGAATAAACTCATAGCATATAATTTGATACTAAAATTCGCAAAACATGTACAACGTTTTAACAACTTTTTCACATTTCAGGTGAATGTATTGCATTATAATATAACAACAATTTGTGATCAAAATTTTGTGAATTATTTAAGCAGGCAGGGCCGCCTCGAACTTATTTTTTGGACGGGATTTTTATATTTTATATTTTTTGGACGGGAGGGTGATTTTTAATTTCCCGACTGAAACTTCGTATTTCACCGAATCGCGAAGATCTAACTTAATTAAACATGATCCTATTGATAATAAGTGATCATTATACACATAAAATAAAATTTGATGTCTCGCAATTGCAACTGCTATTGACAATTATATAGTTGCAGGGCCGGCGCTAGCACGAATGGCGCCGTGAGGCAAAAAAACTTTTTTCCGCCCCTACTGTATATTATGAAGGAATAGAGATTAAATATGATCGATACAAACTTTAATTATACATATTTTTACTTTCAAAAGGCTGAAGAAAACAATAACTGATCAGAATGGATTGAATAAGGAAAAAATAAAAAACAGAAAAAGAGAAAATGCAATAGATTGCGTTTTGCTCGTTATAAAATAGAGGAGACACTTTCTAGAACTGCAAACACTTATAAAGCGCAAACTCCGTATACATTGAAGCCGCCTGTCGCTGTGGAGAAGAAAAAAATAACGGGCAAAACAAGGAATAACCCAGTAAAAATTATATCCTTTCAACAAAGGAAAGAAGTTCTTGATGTGTTTCTGTGTTCGATTTTATCAAAATTAAACCTGTAATATATATTAATGCAAAAATGAAATTAGATGAAGTTTTGATGCATCATTTGTAAAACTAAATAGTTTAAATATTATTTAATACTTTCGAAATAAAAACTATTGTTTGCTACTTAAAAAGATGCAGTTAATATTTATGGCCAGTGCGCCCCTAAGATCGACGCGCCATGAGGCAGGCGCCTCACGGCCTCAGCCTAGCGCCGGCCCTGTATAGTTGTCCGTCAAAAATGAAAAACTATTGTTATACCAAATTATCAAATTTAACATGGTTTGTCAGAATTTGCGAAATAAGAACAATTTTTTGGAGGTCCCATTGACTTGCCGTAACCTTGCATGGGAGTGCCCCTGAATGCAGAAACCTACTTGTTTGAACGAAATATCAAGTATAAAAACTGTAAACATATGCCTAACACGAGGATACAGATTAGAAAATAGTAGCTCGTTATGAGCAACCGTCCGAGAAACCGGGTGCAAACCTGTAGGAAACTCCGGATCGAAAATTTTCTCTTGAGGTTGCCGATAGAACGAGGTGGAAGTTACGTTTGCTTGAAAATTCCTGTCGTGCGCTTAAGTCTCTATAGGTTACTCTAAGTCTCTATAGGTTACTCTAAGGTTACTCTAAGCTCTATAGGTTACTCTAAGCCTCTATAGGTTACTCTAAGTCTCTACAGGTTACTCTAAAGCGGTTATCACACGACAGGAATTTTAAAGCAAACGTTACTTCCACCTCGTTCTATCGGCAATCTCTAGAGCAAATTTTCGATGCGGAGTTTCCTACAAGTTTGCCACCAGTTTCTCAGACGGTTGCTCATAACGAGCTACCATTTTCTAATCTGTATCCTCGTGTTAGGCATTTATTTACATTTTTTATATTTGAAATTTCGATCAAAAAAGTAGGTTTCTGCGTTCAAGGGCACTCCCATGGAAGGTCACGGGAGGTCACTGTGACCTCCTAAAATTGTCATTATTTTGAAAATTCTGAGTGACCATGTTAAATTAGACCATTTGGTATAACAATAATTTTTGTCTTTTTCCCCCCTCCTACATGTTTGCACTTATTATACAGGTACATTATTGACTAACAGCTATACAGTTGTCAATAGCAAATGCAAGGCATTAGATTTTTATTTTTTGTATATAATAATCACTTATTCTCAATAGGATCATGGTTTATTAAGTTTGAGCTTCGCGATTCAGTAAAATACGAAGCTTCAGTCGAGTAATTAAGAATTACCCCCTCCCTTTCCTAAAAATTATAAGTTTGAGACTGCCCTGCCTGCTTAAAGATGTCAAAAAATTTTGAATGCAAATTGTTATTATGTTATAAGGCGAAATTAATGAAATCTTAAGAAGTTTTGTTAAAAGGTTATAGGGTCAGTTGGGGTAATTGTAAACGCTTTTTCAATGTTTTAACTTTGGATCCTTCCCTACCTCTTGAATGAATTCACAGATAAAATTGTGAGCATTGTAGCCACTACTGTATCTCTTGTGAGTAAATGTGTACAAAAATTTTGACTTTATGACCATTTGTTAGCGAATGAGCTCGTGTTTACAATTACCCCAGTGTGTTTACAACTACCCCAGAGATGTGGGATAATTGTAAACCGTGATTTATTTTCGAATAAGGTTGATGCAAATGGAAAATTGTTTCATACACAGTCTGCTTGCAGGCTTAAGACGTTCCAGAGCAGTGGTTCTCAATCTGCGGCCAACAGGCCGCATGTGGTCCGCTGAGTTATGTTATGAGTCGGCTGAGATTATTTAACAAGAAATATCTTGCAAAAAATCAAGTAATGCAATAAATTTATGTAAAATTTGTCACGCAGTGGATCAGTCGGTTAATCTTGGATGCCACAAAACACCGAAAGTGAAGCACTACTGGACGTGGTCAACGCTTAGGAGGGTGACCAAATCCCGCGACTGATTACTCTGAGACCGAGTGCCCTAAAGGGAGCTGTGCACGTAAAATACGTCGTCGCTTTAAATGTCCACCAAGTTAGAAATAATTTCCGCTGAGGGACCAATCTAGGTGACGATCTCTTATCTGGGAGATTGTTCAAAATCATTAAGCCCCTCTGAGCCAAGTGTACTTCATTCTAGCGGAGCTCATTAATAATCAGTAGGAGCTTCCTTAATTCATGGTCGCCCTGCAAGGGGGGACTTGGATTTCCAAGTGGCATTAGCAACAACTACAACAGTTATGTAAAATAGACACAAAAGTGTAATTTACATCAAAATATAATACTTATTGTCCCCCTAAAATATTGAAAATAGAAAAAATTTAAATGTTTACAACTATCCCAGAGTACGAAATATATTGGGTAATTGTAAACACCTAACTTGCACATGCAAAATGACAGGGAAGATTAAATTCATAACTAAATGTTTTTAGCAGCATTCCATATGACAAATAAAAATGGTTGAAACCGCTTGCATCGCTTTTATAGATGAGCTGGAGAGGAAAATGTAAGATCACTGAATTTTGTTAAACAACTTTTTTCACTGGGCCATTTTCAAACAATAGTGACGCCTGCACAGTTGTTTCGAAACTTACGAAACTGTTTCAATGTCTTTCCTATGCTGCCAGTTTATCACTCACAAGCAGTTAAGTTTTCAAAACCACCACAAGTGTAGTTATGAAGCTTGTTTACAATTACCCCATGTTTACAATTACCCCAACTGACCCTACATACCTTACGAATTTTAGTAACAAATTAGATGTCATGAGTTTATTCATAACAAGATCTTTAATTTTAATGGAAATGTATTAAGGCAATGGCGGTTCCTAGCATAAGTGTCAAACGGGGGCGGTAATTTTTGGTGTCCCCCTCCAAAAAGAAAGAAGAAAGAAACTTTGTTGTGTTGTATGAACTTGTAGTTTTGTAGTTTATATTATTTTCAGAGTTTAAAAAGAAAAATCTCTTTAGAAATCTTATTTTATTTATTTGGGGTTACTTTCATTAAACTATATTTATCTTCAGCTATGATACGTTGAAATAGCACCCGTAAAATTGTATAATTAAAGTACATGTATTTTTCTAAAACTCTATACCTTATTTTGGGTGTCACGCGGGGGGGGGGGAAGCGGCCCCTCCGTCGCCCTTCCGTTGTGACATTACTGATTAAGGAATATAATTTGGTAAAATATTAATATTTTGTATTCTGTGTCTCATCTAATATCATTCTAATTAAAAGTTTTTTCACTGTGACAATTTACTGGACAGCAAACTTCGAATTCTGACGAAACAGAAAATGGCACTGCAGTTTAAATTTAATTAAAATAAAATGACAGAGATTAGTTAAAAAAGTATCAAAAATGTAAAACAGTGTATGATGCCTTGAGTATTATTGCTGATAACGCTATGGAATGGTTGTCTATGATATATAAATTAAGAAAAAAACAGAAAGAAAAAAAAAACGGTTGTTATACTGCCTCTAAATTTATCACTTGAAACGCACTGGCATTTTGGTAGCGATTTCATCATAAGACACTCTTTGAAATGTCTTGCACTAGTAAATTAGTGACTTTACATCTTACAAATGCTTTTTCGGCATGATTTCGAAAATTTAAACCAAAAAAAAAAACTAATTTAGAAATCGCATTTTCCTTTTAACATTTATTCTTCTATCGCCACTCTTCAAATCCTTCACCGCCATGTTTACTGGAAAGTTGATTTGACGTCACGAAATTCCAGCTCCATGATTGGGTCCTTTCTTGATTTGCCTTAAATTAAACGTTCTGGAAGCAATTTTTTTCTTACGCAGATAACGAATTGCTTCTAATTCGAGCAACCGTGAGTTGGTATAGCACACGAGCATTTTGAGGAAACTATGGGGAAAATTGGTAGAAAAAACAGTTTCCGATAGAGTTGACGATTCCTGTTACGGTTGCGTTTGCCTGTAATTCCTGTCGTGTGAATAACCGCTTAAGTCTCTACAGGTTACTCTAAGTCTCTACAGGTTACTCTAAGTCTCTACAGGTTACTCTAATAGGTCTCGCTAAGGTTACTCTACTGCAAATTCAGATTATACTGTATAAACATTTGTTCTAATACGCGTGCTTCTGGTTGCATCGCATACGTCCTATTCCGCATCAGAAATTTTATTCAGAGCACAAGTTGTGATACTGAGGAAACTAAATTTGGGTCTTAGCGAAAAAATATCAGAGTTTTTTTTTTTAATCTCACACTAATGTTTTTGTCAATGTAATTTTGTCCACATGTAGCTTTTTCTAACCTTCACGCAGCTTGCAATGCATACTCTATACAGGTCTACTAAACCGTATTTAGTTTCCACTGTGTACCATATATGAGTCCTGTTAGACTACAGGGATATTTTCATTATATGGGTGAATATTAGGAAAAGTGCCAAATTGAGTATGAAATATTTCAGTTTTTAAAGATTTTTTAAAACTGATATTTATAGTGTACTTTAATTATAAATTAGCTATAGTTTTTTTAAAAAATGAGGGGCAAGATCAAGAGGAAGAATTACCCCCCTTTTTGAAAGGTTCAATTTCTGTACTGTTACAGATCTGATGCCAATGTTACAGATCTGACAATTGTTACAGTTTCTGCCCTTAAGTTGTACAAAATATACTTCCCATATTATTTACATAAAATAATATAATATAGAACAAATAAATATGTATAATAATCATTTGTAAATGGTAATGTTGTTGAAACTTTTGCAAAAAATTAGGTATTTTATAAAAATGTTACATTGAAAATTTCTATTCAAAAAGATTTTCAGAAAGTGAAATTATTCTTATTTATAATAGGTCAAGTGTGTGGGTGGGTGAAGGGATAGTTCTTCAATGAAAACACTAAACGAATAAAGCACTCGTATCTTTAGGGAATATTGTTTATGTTACAAATTCAGGGCTTATGTACATAGGTTAAACTGGAACACGGTTAGTCGGCGTTCGCTTGCCCGCTGCTCTGCTGTACTTCAATTTGCTTGAAGTGTTATCTTGAAATTTCTTAAGGTAAATAGCGCGATCAAACAGTTATAATTACATTATGTCACACTTATGTTACAAAACAAAGTAAAGAATGTTTTAGTATTCTTTTCTTTGTAAAAGTAAAGAATATATTATAAAAATGACCTGAACATAGAATTTGAGCAATTTGAAACAAGGTGAACAGAAAGATTCACAATATCAAGAAATAATGTGCATCTGAATGGTACCAAGAAGAACTTAAGTACAAGCTAAATGTTTGACCCATTCCAAATTTAAAGCTAACGATGTTCTACTGTAAAGCATTTTGAATCAATATTTCTATTTAAAGAAAGAAAAAAAAGGATACTGTGCATAAGAACATAGCTTTTCTTAGCCATGAAATGTGAACATACATCTCTCTGAAGGCAGCTGAAGCAGGAGAGGTCTTGAGTGGCTATTTGTTTCTTTTTTGAAGCATGCCAGATAATTTGATGTTTTTTCATTATACTTGCAATCTCTTAAAAAGTAAATTTTTCTTTATTTCTGGTGATACCTTTTTTCCCCAATTAGTTTACGAACTTTAGTAGCAGGGGATAATGAATTTTTCGATTTATTCTTGACTTTTAAACGATATATTTCTTTCCTTAACTTTTCAATTTTCATCTCTTGTTTACGAGATTTAGCAATCGTGGTTTTCAGCTCATACCTCATAGAGCTATAAGTACGTTTTGCTTTTTTTCTGCCAGACTTAATCCGTGGAGATTTTCTACTCTCAATAGGTGTTTCTTCCATTACAGGTGTTTCTTCAGCTTGTTTCAAAGACTTTCGCTTTCTGTAACTGCGGGAATCTTTCTTCCATTGCTTTCTTTTTAAACGCTGTTCTCTTTTGGAAAGGTTGCATACACTTTTAATTACACCCCTCTCCCTCATTTTCCTTTTACGTTCCCTGTCTTTTTCTCTATCCAGAGCTTTCTTCTCCTCTGACATGTTTTTCCTACATTTCCTGACATGATCAAGACAATTTTGTCGCCTTTCCTCTATTTCTTTGGATGTTTAGTTTTTTTTTTTAGCTTTTCCTGAGCTTTTCTTTAATTTATCCATGTTTTTGAAAATGTATAATAAACTAAAAGCAAAAAAGGGTAATTATTTATTTACACCAGTTTTTATGTTTAAAAGGAAACAATCATTATTTAGAATAGATAATTTTTTGCACAGCCTAGTATTAAAATATAAAGAACAAAATTAGTAACTTATGCTTACAGATAAAATAAGTATATTTCAAAAACATTACAGGTGAGTTTTAAAGAATGGAACTGATTTAGGATACCGTATTTTCGAGAGAAGTGCCACGGCAAATATGGGGAAAAAGTTAAAAAAATTGCTAATGCGGAGCTTCTACCGGGCAAAACAGCAGTAAAGACGCGTTTTAATAGCGGAACCACATCCTTTTCTTTAAATATCAAAAGGAATATCTTTACATTTTGTTGCTGTGGTAAGTTAAATAATAATAAAAGGGTATAATAAATTTTAATATTTAAAAAAACCGTTAAAACAAGTTATTTTATTTAATGTAATGTTTCTTTGGTAATTAATATTTAAATTTTGGGTGCGGTACGCACAACGAAAAAAGCTTTTCTTTAATACAAATTGCGAATGCGGCGCTTACTACTGAAAATACGATAATCACTTTTTTTAGGTGGGAGGGAGAGAAAGCACAAAATGGTTCACATATTTTTGAACGCAATGTTGTGTTTTCAGAAGCCTTGAAAATCAAAGTTCCGAAAATTTACAGAAAAACGGTCTTATTTCTTTAGAAACTTATATTTTCGGAATTATTCAAATTTAAAAAGTAATTGAAAGTTTGGCTACGATAGTGATGCATTTAAGCTCATCTTATTCTGCAAAAAGCAACTTCTAAACACATAAAAAGAAAAACTAAGAATGAAAAGAAATAGAAAACGCAAGCATAAGTTCGGCAACAAAGAGCTGCTTCATTGTTACAGATCTGATTGTTACGGAACTGACAAATTTCCCTCATTATATTCGCTAAACATCCTTACTTAATAGATTGAAGCCAAAAAGTGCAACATTCTGTTCAAAACATTCAATTCCTTTTCTCATAGACAAACACAAATTAAAAAATCAATTAATTTGGGTTTTTACTTTCGTTACGGAACTGATCTTTCATTTGGTAGACACAGTAAAATAAAGATTGAAAAAATCTTACCTGTTATTCTGTTGTACTGAAGTTCAAACTTCCAACTGCTACTTGCACGTGGCAAGAATTGGCTCTAGCATACGTAGTTAGTTGGCGCCAAAAAAGTTTTTTTGAGCGGAAATAATACCTCAGAAGTCGGTGTTACGGATCTGATACGAAAACTTGGGACAAGGATAGATTTTGTTTTTTTTCTATGTATATTTACGTTTTCTAAAACATGAAAGTCAATTATTAAAAATGAACATAAAATACATTGTTTCCGCTGACAGTTGTTTTTCTCGCGATGTTATATAATGCACTTTTTTAAAACGCGTGCTTCTGGGACCAAAGTTACAGATCAGAAATTTTTTGGACAATTTTTAAAAACTTCTTTTTGCCAAAAAGTAAAGTTTTTTTTAACCCCAAATTGGAATTTTGTCAATGTAATTTGAATGTACTTTTTCGAACCTTACGCACTAGAAAAAACATATTTCTTCAGGTTCTAATAAAACCCTTTTAGTTTCCCCTGTGTACCAAATTGGCAATTTAGACTAAATATTTTTACCCATATATAGTTTATTCTGGACCAGAAGTGTTATTCAAAGCATTACGTGAGAGCCTCTGGTAAAACTTATATAGCTAATAATTACAGCATAAATACAACTGAAAGACTTTTTTATAATTTATTGCACGCAATGCATGTGATATTTAACATTTTTATATATAGTGAAACCTGTGTAAGTTGACCACTTTCCGTGCAGCACTTTAGTGGTCAACTTAGACAGATGGGCAACTTTACAGGTTTTACTGTATATATATATAATATACCATAATGTAATAAGGTTGAGAAAAAAGATTTTGGGCATGTAAAATAACAAGAACAAATGAGCTGTAAAAATAAGTCAAAAACACAAATATGAGCAATAAATTCAAAGCAGTAAGTATATTAAATGCAAAATGGAAATATGAACAAACACATGAACAGCTTTCTCTCCTCTTCAGTGGGCGGAGAGCAAAATAATGCTTTAAAAACCCAAATACGCAGTCCTACAGATTTCGAATGTGTTGCAGACTATTACATGCAAGTGAAGACCATAAATTAAAAATTGCAAAAAAAAATAAAGATAATTAATTTACCAAAAACAAAGCAGACGCTTTTGACACTATTTCATGCCACTTTTTATTTTTAATGTTTTATTCGAGGTTTCTGTTGCGTCTTTAAGTTCTTGTCTTGGTTTCTTTATACTTATGAAGTTGTTATACATTCCTGAGTTCTTGTAAAATTTTGTTGGTTGTTTTGGCACAATTATTTATAGTTTCTGCTACTTTTTGCTACTCCTTTCAAAAAAGAAATTTTTTCCCTTTTTAATTTATGACCTTCATTTGTATGCTATCTCTGCAACACATACCGAAACCTGTAGGACTACGTATATAGGTTTTTCAAGTATAATTTTGCTCCCCGCTCACTGAAGCAGAAAACAAGCTGTTTATGTTTTTGCTCATATTTCCTTTTCATATTTAATATATTTGCTTATTTAAATTTATTGCTTATAATTGTATTTTCGATTTATTGTTACAGATCATGCCCTTATTATTTTAAATGCCCAAAATCTTTTCTTTGCTACATCTTATTACCTTATTATATTTAAATATATTTACAAGTATCAGGAATAGTGCTGCTTTTAGCACTTTAACTCATACTTAAAATTAATTCACCATCCTAAATATGTTTGCGCTTACATATGTGTACGAATCGTAAAAAGCAGTACAGAAAATGTTATGTAAAATCAAACATTTTTTTTTTTTGGATGAAAGAAATGCAACAGAATGCAATTGATTCAATTTTTCTAAGATTTAAGAAACCAAAAAGAAATTTTAACATTTAAGTCTTTTTTTTTTTTTTTTCCCCTCGTAACTTTTTTTTTTTTTTGGAGATTTGTTGAACCAATTTAACATTCCTTTAGAAACAAAAAAGGGAGTTTAAAAGTGATTACTTTAAAACTCTTCAACATTTTATCAATCTCTTGACTGTTTTTAGAGTAGTTTATCTTTGTAAAGGCAATAAAATTACGCTTTAAATTTTAATCAGAGTGCTATTAAGAACATCACAGAAAAGCATGGAAGTACGTAATTGCATTTCTCTTCAGTTAGAAAACAACTTTCAGAAGCTCATGGAGATTTTTATATTTAAGTTCAATATAATGCATTTTACGAACTTTTGATGGAAAGCGTTAAAAGACATAACAAATAAATCGAACATAAGAAATAATGGATGCAATTCAAGAAACGTCATTGGTCATATGGCAGCGATGAAAGCAATGTAAACAAAGGAAGCCGTAGTATCACTTTACTTTGAGTTCGACAAATCTAATTAAAAACTAGGCTAATTAAAGTTCTTCTACATTACATAAAATTAACACTTAATAAAACACTATTTAAATCTTATAATAATTAATAAATTTCTTTTATAATGATTTTAAAATTTAAAAGTAAATACTGGCCTATAATCAGAAAAAGCTGTAAAAGTAGTCTAATTAATTTTAAGATAACTAATTTTGCCTAGCGAACTCCACATAGAACTCAATTGAAAATCTTACTAAACAAAGAGCTGCTATCACGTGACAACGATGATCGCTCATGAGTCCCTCTAGTGGTGAATTGCCGTCATCCTCTCCCAATTCTGTAAGCGGGTCTTAGTATTTCGCAAGAGAGATATGGCAGAAAAGCATTTAACAAGCATTCCTCTACCATACCGTAAAAGTACAATGCAACCTGATATATCCGGCCCTTATTGATCGGGATCTTCGGATCAAATTTGTATACTTTTGTAAAATTTACCGTGGAAGAGAGGTGATGCTTAGACTATGATTTTATTATTCAATTATAAAGTGCTATTTTGTTAAATAATATTTACAGATCCTTTTCTTATAACACCAAAGTTTGTTGTAAAATAAATTAGACTGGTAGTTCAAAATGCAAACGACTAAAACTTAGCATGTACAAAGAAGGTTATTACTTTATTATTTTTTTTAATGTTTTCTGAATAAAGTTTTATTGCTTCTATGTGTCTTACTGTGTGTGTGTTTTTTTTCTTTTCTTCTTATCGCATAAACGATAATTCTGCTTACTTAGGAATTTGATTTGCTTATTACCCGTATTTCCCGGATTATTCGGAATTTCAATTCTCCAGATTGCCTGGTAGTCAGGATAAACGAGCTCGTACTATAGTAGTAATTCAAACCGTTTACTTCTTGTTCAAAACCAAGTATTTATTCTGTTTTTTTCTTATTATTTAAAAAAATTAAAATTCGGATTAAAATTATATTTTTCTCTCTGCTCCTCTTCGGTCCTATTCCTTTTGGACGTAATACTAGACAAAGAGCTTTGGTAGCATAAATAACACATGTGGATAAACGGTAAAGTATTTTAGGTACAACATTTTAGTAAATTTACGTTGTCAAAATGTATGAGTTTTTTTTTAATTATGTCATCATTAGAAATTTACGTTGATTCATGATGCATAATTTTTAATTCTTCAACATTTTTTTTAAAACATAGTTATTTTTAAGGAGATCTATAATGCAATTTTGTATTTCTTAATTTTAAAGGTTTTTCTTTCTTTTTCCTTAAGTTATAGTTAGTATTTATTAAGGACATTTTACTACACAATAACATTTTCCAATATGATGCTACTATTGTCAAAAGAAAGTATTATACAATATGAACATCAGCAATGTCATAAAAACTAATATGTTTAATCCCTACTCCAGACATTCTTAATGCTTTTTATTATTGCGATTTTTTTTTTTTTTTTTTTTTTGTCTAGTTACTGAAATAAGTATAAGACTTAAGGTCATATTTTTTTAAACAAATCGGATTTCGTTTTAATAATGCTTTTGCACCAATAAAAAAATATGTAAGTATTGGACTTTTATTATCTTTCAAATTAATTAACTTGATTTAACTATTACATATTACACTAAACTATGGTGCTCTGGAAGGAAGTAATTTTTAATCTTTGATTAAATTATGTAAAGATAATCATGAAAACTGAAAATCTTCGACAAATATTTCATTGCTGTCACCTTCTGGGACAAATGAGAATTTCATTTCTTCCACATTTAGCAATTATATAAACTTGAGAAACAACTGCAAAGAAGTTTATGAAGTGATGTTCGTTTCGGTATGAGCTAAAAATGAGAGCAAATAAAATTACATTATTTTCCGTACTTTTAATTTATCTTCCTTTCAACACGTGACGCACTGATAACGTATTTGATTCGGAACCAGAAGGCATCGGGTTCTACCCCTGTTGTTGCAATCACTGTTTTAAGAAATGAGGCGGTGAATATAGAAGAAAGTAAAACTAAACTCAGCGGCGCGACAGCCCATTGGGAGCCAAGGCCTGCTGTGCCCATCTCAGCTTTCAAGACCGAGGGCCCTGTGGTGCAGAAGCAGATGCTCCAGCCAAATGGTCGGCCTGATAGTTCCCAAGCATGCTCGGTCCTCATTTTATCGACCCCGAAAGGGTGAAAGTCTGATTCAACCTTGCCCAGCCCGGAATCGAACCACGGACCTGTGGCAGGGCAGCACGGAAGGCTACTACTCAGCCACTGGGCCCCAGTAGAAAAATAATAAAAATAATATTGCTTTCGACTTCAATTTTAAACAAATTTTCCACTTGAAACTTTCAACAGACCCTCCATAACTATTGAAAAAGTAGTGCCTTGAATGATTAATATATCGATAAACTAAAGGAAAAAATTATTTAAACTATCCTACACTTTGCCTTTCTTTTCTCTCTTTCACTACATACATCATTTCTTTATGAAAATTTGCTACAGTGGCATGCACCATAGAAGTTGGAATGCTGTCCTATACCTAGATGAGGTTTTTTTTTTTTTTTAAAGGTGAACATGCGTTTCAAGTTCTTCAGTTTATTCACAACATTTCCCATGAGCAAGAGCCACTTTGACAATGAGCAAATGTAAGGTTAAGATCTGGATTTGAGGCAGGACATCGTTCTGTAGGTAAAAAACCTGGTCAGCTCTGTTTTCTTTTCACCATTTCTGAGAAACATTTGCTTTGTGAGCAGATGCTTAAACTTGAAGAGCGAATGAGTTTATTTCTAGGTAATAATTTAAGCTTCTTTTATAATCGAACATTTTAAAGTTAAACTAATAATTTTTGTTAATTTTATCCCCTTATCAATAAATTTCGTCTCACTCTCTTGCTAATCACTTATCAGACCCTCATTGAAAATTATTTCTGGAATCTTTGAATAGAACTTTTCGTAACTTCATTTCTCATTGCAAATTCAGGAAAATTTTTGAACCCAAATGCCTTTAACTTACTCCTGCTACTTACTTTTACTGTCTTTGAAGATTTCTGCCATATTTTTTGAATAAATTTAAATCCCCTCCGATTTTTGCAGAGAAAACCAGGATTTCCCCCAATTCTTTTACAAACAATTACTGTACGGTTTTTGTTATTATTATTATTATTTTTGTTAATGAATAATTTTCTTTGCCCGTTAGAGAGGAAAAAAGACTACTGTAGGGAATTAGATTTAACAATTAATTATTTCACAATATAAACTAATTACACAATTTACAATTTGCAGTATAAGTTTGGGGTCTGTGCAAGATTTTTTTTTTTTACTTTTCGTAAACTATTAATAGTTTATATATCTCAATATTGAAGTTACGGAACAAACCACTTCTCGACGTTCGTCGAACGACGACGTCTCAATGTTCAACCAACGGTCGACGCTGGTCGAACTCGTTCGTCGACGATCTTAATCTGTTTTTAAGCTACTTTAACATTATTACAATTGTGCTTTTACAAATTGATATCTTTTAACTTTTTAGCGATCTCAATAATTTGTTTTACTTCTTAACGCAAATTGAAGACAATTAGTCATTTAGCATCCATTTTGAAAAATGGGTCCAAAATAAACGAAACTTTGCTTCGTACCTTTTTCAGAAGTAAACATAAAAGTTAAGTGTTGCCATGCAGAAATTCTACAAGATAATAAGTGCAAAAGAAATTTCCTGTTACTTATTTTGTAAATAATTTGAATATCATGCAAGTTCAAAAATACGGATTGAAAAAATATGTTTTTATGTATAATTAATTAAATGAAAATAACTTTATTAATTATAAAATATTTCTGAAACACAAACAAAAAATCCATTTAATTAAGTTTATTTTAGCTAATTATTTTGCTTTTAAAAGGATTGACGAGAAGATGTCAATGTAGGACATGATATATTAAAACTCTTTTTAAATTATATCAAAAAATGAAGATAATTAAAATAGGATTTTATTTCATTTCCCAAAGAATTCAAGAAATCTAATTCCGGAAGTCTGTCTTAAATATACAAATGAGTGATTCTTTTACTTACTTTTCCAATTAAACCTATTGTAATTTTCATTTGTGAGAAAAGAATTTTATTTTATTTAGTGGTTAAACTGGTGCTAGAAATACATTTGCTTATACAGCATAAAAATGTTTTATGCATAATTATTAGATAAAATCATTTTGCAAAAAAATCACAACTAAAAATAAACTTTATTGTTGATTTACGATTTAAAAAATTAATTAGCTTAATTGGCAAATGCAAAAAAAAAAAAGAAAAAGAAAACTTAATTTCAGTTATTCAGGAAGTGCTATTTTACAACTTCCGGGTTATCACGTGATGAAAGCAAAGAACGAGTTTTGATAAAGTAAAAATAAAATTTAAATCTTCTAATTAAAATGAAATGACAAACCGGAAGTAATTATTTTTTGTTTAAGTGATATTTGTTCTTGATATGCAAATATTTCATACGATCGTAAAATATAGATTCATTAATCCCCTTAACATATATTCGTGACGAAGCACACAATTATGGTTTTCAGAATTTCATTAAACAACTTTTCCGAAATTTAAGCATGTTAATTTAAATAAAGTTCGTTTAACTATTGAAAAAAAATGTGTTGATTCATACATTAAAATTAGTCTTAATCATTGACTTTCGAAGTTATATGAGATGGAATTTACACGCTAACTTTTCTAATCCATCGACAAGAATGTATAATTCAAAAATACATTTCTTGCTTTGGATTTTTTTTTTTTTTTTTTGCAGTTGTTTCAGAAAAATCAATAAACGTAATAAAAAGTTACATTGTAAAACATTCTCCTGCACACGATTTTTTACAATTTTTACAACGATCTTCGTTGTCAGGGCATTTTTACGAAGGCTCCACGATAACTAACAAAGTAAAACGTGTTTCACTGTCTGGACAATGACAATGCAAGGAAAACAACCGCACACCATGCCTGCGATGTAATTATTTGATTGCACGAGACATTTTACTTTGTGGGGAAAATATAAATGATATCATGATATCAACGATATTAAATTATGAATTAGCAAAAAATATTTCATTCACGTATTTAGCCAACTGGACCCGAATACTCAAAACTTTTCAAAACAAAAAGTTGAAAAAGTTGTTTATTGCATGAATAGAAAAATTAACCAGCGGTGTTCACTACTTTAATATTATTGAGAAAATATATCAGACCTATACGTGTCAAACAGCTTGAAACCAAGTCACCGAAAATTAATTTATTTTTAATTTAAAACTCAAATGATTATTTTTATCAACAATGAATAATTGTAATCCATTTTCTCCAGAATCTTCATTTAACAATAGCTTAATCTTAAAACATAACTTAATCCTCCTTAGAAAAAAAACGATTCTGAGCAAAAACTGATGTTCTATTTATTGGAGAGCTTTCGAACAAATTATGTCTCGAGCAGTTTTTTATCAACTTCAAAATGATACAAAATTAATTAGCTTAATTGGCAAATGCAAAAAAATAGAAAACTCTTAATGTCGGTTATTCAGGAAGTGCTATTTTACAACTTCCGGGTTATCATGTGATGAAAGCAAAGAACGAGTTTTGATAAAGTAAAAATAAAATTTGAATCTTCTAATTAAAATGAAATGACAAATGAAATGCATTTTTATCTTCTTTTTTTAATATCGAAACAAATTTTGAAATTGGAATTTAAAATCAAACACTAGTTCAAATTTTTGAATGAGACCTCACCTTTTTCTGGGGATGATTGAATTTTGTGACAAATTTCATTCTAATACGTCAATTGGTGCCGCTTCGTGTAGTGAACACAAACAATCATACACCAGCTCTTTTCTATTTATATATGTATATTTAATTTCCCAAAATTACTTTATGAAAGCTTATCGAAACAATTATGAAACATGTCAATGAAAAATTGTTATTGTAAAAACTAAAGCTCCCACTGCTGAGTGATTTGGAAAAATAATTGCTGGACAGAAGCGTGTTAAATTTGTTTCATTGGTGACTAATAAAGTTACATCTGTCCGGTCTTCAACCAGTGACAATATTGAATTCATCTTACAGAATCTTCTTAAAATTTCATACGCACACAGTTTCAATACATATTTAATTATTTTGAAGCACGCTTCTTTCAAAAGCAAAGAAAAACGAAAGTATTCATTATTAATTGAATAACCAAAAGATTCGCAAAAAATCGCAAAGATAGAAAGTATCTTTCATGTTTTTTATTTCATAATTTTTTTCAAAAATAATCTTTTGCAAAAAGAAATTAAAACGAAAAGAAAAATTGTATATATTTGTACATATGCGAACGAAAAAAACTTAATGAACTGATGCTTTGTTAATATTTAAATAGAGCTTCAAACAAAAGCTTTTTGTTTTCAAATATACTGATTTTTTTTTCCACCAATATAATGTTTTGATTTTTCTGTCCAAAACATATCCACGGTTTTTATTATGGTAAAGAAATGCATTTCATCAACGAAATTCAAACACTGCATTTATTTTTAAATATCTGAAAAATTATCGGAAAAGTTTAAGTTTTTTATAAATTCCACGATTTCTTCTTAAAACGCCATCTGTTCTCATTTCCATGAAGTGAAGCAAATTAAATGAACTTAAAACAAAAATATTCCTTAAGCACAGCTGCTAAGCAAACATCGTTCTTTGTTTAGGCTTAAAACTGGTACTTCACAAGAAGAAGGGAAGTTAATGAAAACTAATTATTTCCAGGAGAGTTTCGAGTTGTGGTTTTGCTCTTCAACACAGAAAGTCAGTCATGCGTTTTAAGCATAACTTTTAATTCTGAAATTGAATTAATTTATTTCATTATAACTTACCAATATTGTTATAATACGACAAAAACTTGATCATTCGGATGATGCATTGATAAAAATTTATCAGGAAAGAAGTTTCTCATAGTACATATTATCTCTCTCTCTCTCTCCTTTTTTCAATATATAGGTATGGTTATGCGCGACTTTTCTGTCTATTTCGATGACTTCCCCCTTTAAAAAAATATACTCCGTAGACATCAACAAATTTGGTCCATTTTCTTCGAGTAATGTTATAAAATCTGTGCTATAACTGCATTAGAATATAATTTTTTAAATTCCTTAAAAGAAAGTTTAGCCTTTATGACGTATGCTTTTTTTTTAAATCGAATCATATTCATTACTATTGTTTTTAAGAAAATCATTAATGCGTATACCAACCTTTTATTTCATTACAATGCAACCATAAATAATGAAATAAAAGTCCTAAATTAAATTTCTAAACCAGAGAAATAAAAATGTATTGTTTTATTTACCACTAGGAAGAGCGTTTTTTTCATTCACAAAAAATATATATAAGATACAGAGTAATTTAAAGAAACCAATTTCGACTAATTTAGATATGTAAAATTCGACTAAAAACAGAAGGTGACAAATTGGGAATTGCTTTAAAAGCTTTCTAATTGAGCTAGAAAGCTCTGTAAAAGCCCATTTAACTGCATTTTTCTTGTGCTTTCTAATGATATGTAAAATTATATAGGTTAAAAAAATTTAAACTTCTCAAAATCTAGGTAAACCAAGAAGATTAATTTTTCTCAAAGTACATAGTTAGAGGTTTTAAAAATAAAATTCTATGAATACTTAGTAGTACTCTAAATCGCAGGATAAAATATCAAGATGTAATGATAATGGCTTCATCGTTAAAAAGATGAAGATATTTTGATCACCATTGATATTAATGCTAAAAAAGCATTTTCAATTTTTTTTAACACTGAAATCATTGTTATTATTATCTTGATATTTTATCCTGAGACTTAGAACAGTACTGTATTCATGGAATTAATTCGAATATTTTGTGAATTACAAAAATACTAATTTCCTAGGTTTATCTTTAGATTTTTAAGAATTTTCTTTTACTTTTAATCTATATAATGTCGCAAATCTTTAGTAAATGCAGGAAACATTTAGTTGAATGACTCTTACAGTTTTTTAGCTCAATTGGGAAAACTTTTAAGCAATTCCCAATTTGATATCTTCTGTCTTAAGTCGAACTTTGTTAGAAGGCCATATTTGTTAGGAACTACAAAACGTGTTTAAATAGATTAACAAGAAAAGAAGCTAAACGTATAAAATAGTGCAAAAAGAACCAGCTGCTTAAAAGAGTTAGACACGCCACATATGAAACGAAAACATATGATGTTCTTTCAGCTCATATAAATATCATCATATCATCAAGTGTCCCAAAAAACGTCCACAGTATGGCTACGCTAACGAACTAAGAAATTTCCCTCGCATTAATTTGAAATCAAAAGCACCAGCTTGCATTTTAGGGAAGCCTGGAGAACATCTTTATTCAAAAATGGAATGATAACGCTTGATAATAATAGAATGAATGTTGTTCAGCATAGACGGAGTAACGCTGGCTGTTCCTTCACTTTGCGAGTGACCTAGGGGCGAAGAGGTCACGTGAAGTAGAGACGATCCAGTTTCGACCAATTAGCGACTCTTGTCTTATCTCGTTTCGCCTTATCTACTTTTACCTTAATTTCTTCCCACAGCTCATGTTCAAGATGAGATTCTGCTGCGCGTTCAATTGCACCGTACGAGAGGACCGCAATTCAAATGGAATTCGAAACGCTCGCTTATCAATAAGAGCAACGCCTTCTAAACAGAGATTGACTTTTCCTCTTGAACACTTGAGCCAGACCGATTCCCGCCCTTGAGGAATAAAGAAGTACTTAGAATGAATATTAATCGCAATTCCTGTGTCTGAAATAAACGGTTTGTCTTTCGAGCAAAAGATTAAAATGCACAAAATAGCCATAATAATATCATACACGTGTTTTGGGGTTGCATGAATTACTAAGGTTTACTCTTGTTCGAGGTTACTCTTGTTGCAAACGGAATGTCAGCGTTTGAATTCAAAATAAACCGACAAAAGATCTCGCCACTGTCGGGCGTTTCAATTTTTGTGTGTTAATAAATTCACATACGAAATTAGCTAAATGCATATTCAGAAGTAGAAATAAATCTTTAAACGATCATTAGATAGAGCACCAAAGTTGCATCTTTCAGACAACCATTTCAAATAAATCAAGCCCAGAGCATATGACGTACAGAACCCAATTGCATCTACAATGACATGAATGCCTTCTATCATAAACAACAACAGAAAAAGGTAAATTCCAATTACTTAGCGAAAATATAAAGATGTCTCATTAAATTTTATTTATTTATGAGTTATTCTAAGCAAAAAACCAACCACTACTAATGCGCATGAATGCTTTTGAAAAATTAATAAATAATCAAACTCACTGAAAAATCACAAGATAATTCGCAATTACCGAGATTGATACAAAAAAATTATAAAAGTTTTTTTCTATTTGATTTTTAAAAGCAGAAATACTCTTTATAAATATTTTAGTACTTAGTTTCGGTGTTTTTATCTATCTGAACAACTTCAATTGAAAAACATCTGAGCACATTTCTCTAATGAGATCTTATTTTGTTTTTAAAGCTTATCATTTTCGGCGCGTGTTCAAGTGAGCGTTAAACATTTCAGTTACCTCTCTTTTAATAGCTCTTTCAAATTCCGAAAGTTTGTTTCTTATTTTAAAGGCGAAAACTGTACTAAAATGCGTTGCTTTCATTATCATTTTTAATTGCCTCTTCCTTTTAAAACATTCTTCGAACAAACGGATTCAATTATTGGTGAAGCAGAAATAAAAATTCTGCTGGTTTACAGCTGCTTAAGCTCAAGTTATCTGAAACATGCAACCATTATAAATTTTGAAGTTTTTGGTTTTACTTAATAATTTATTTGATAACTCTAGTAAATGATCTTTACAGGTGCGGCTGGGCCCGGTTGACTGATTTGCTATTCCCGAATGAGCCGTCACCTCTAGTGGCCCTAAACAAAAAAAAACTATTGAGCTTTAAAAATTTGAGTGCTGAATAAATTTGAGACTTTGCTTGAAATATTTTCATAAAATATGCCTTTATCAACACGTAAAATATGTATGTCTCACATCAGGAAAAACGACATTGCATTAAAACATTGTTTTTCTTGTTTAGAATATGCAAGAGTCCATGTTCTTTCTACCTCTCAACATTAAATATGTTCATTGCGGTTTAAAGATTAAAGAAAGCTAGTAGAAAACGATGGTAATCTGTCGCTCGCCTACTGGGTACACGTGCCCCGTGCAACGTTGACCGACACAGCCCATTTGGTAATTTTTGCTTCTCGTGAATGTAAGAAATTATTCTGAAAGCATTTCAATAAACAAACAATAAATATGAATAAAATAATTTTTATAAAAAAACAGAACCGGCTTCAAATTAAAAATTGTGCTAAAAAGTAAAAAATAAATTCATTCTTTAAACAACATCGATGTGACTTTTAAACAGTTTTAGAAGTCGGTGCAAAATTAGGATTGATAAAGTATTTTGTAATCATGAATCAATTACAAATATATATATTTCCGCAGAATTAGCAACAGTTCCAATATGAAGTAGCATATGGTATAATGGTAATTAGACCCATAATTTTGCACCGACTTCTAAAACTATGTTTAAAAGTCACATCGATGTTGTTTAAAGAATGAATTTATTTTTTACTTTTAGCGCAATTTTTAATTTGAAGTCGGTTCTGTTTTTTTATAAAAATTATTTTATTTTATTCTTTTCAGTGTAAATACATTTTGTATATAAATACTCTATTTTTTAAAAAATCCATATCAAAGGGCAAAACTTCTTTAAATTAATGGCACTAAAAACTAATCATTTACATGATAAATTCCCTTTTGAAGTCTATTTCAGCAAACAAACTGATTGGATAGTAATGATTAAACTTTGTGCAAAGTAATAGAAATAAAATTTCACGATAAATTAAAGCACAAATGAGCATTAAAACGCAGACATATGTTTCGGGATCGCTTGGAATCCCTTTTTGCTCATTTGTGCTTTAATTTATCGTGAAATTTTATTTCTAAAACTGATTGGATTAATTTTTGCAACAGAGAAGCCTTCAGTCAAACTCTTGCTGTAATTTCTTTTAATATTATAGCCCATGACAACAAACATGTTTTTAACAATGCTTTTATTTATTAATAGATTTCCCAACAAAGAAAAATCAAGCCAAGCCTTTCCAATTAAAATAAAAAATACTTATTTTTCACTCGTAACGTTTTTTCTAAAAAACAAATGTAGGCAAATTGATTTGCAATATTTGAGTTAGACGACCCTCTATCGATTAAAGAAAAAATCATCAAAATCGGTTCGTTTAGTCAAAAGTTATGGATGAAAAGACAAAAAAAATACTACATTTCTGCCCATTACTTTTGTTCTAATTATCGAATATGGTCAAACGAAAGTACGGGACCTATGGGAAACCACCCCTGATCGATTGGAAAAAAATCATGAAAATCGGTTCATCCGGTGCGAAGTTATGAGTGCACAAACAAACAAAAAAAAAAAACGACATACATACAATACGAATATATAACCTCCTTCCTTTGTGAAGTCGGTTAAAAATAGTCTTTTTGAATATTGCTTCTCAAAATGGAAAACGCCATCTATTAATAAATAAATAACTATTATTTTCTAGCGATAAAATTTACTCACTTCAGAAACATTCCGGAAAATTTAGCTGGTGCTTTAATGGATGCGTTTTTCATCGACGATATTTGTGTTAATGAAGGGGTGCCGAACAACACCCACATGGCTGGACTGACAGACACATGCAAACTAAACGTTTTAAAATATTGTAACTGGGTCAATATGCCCTATGGCCAACTACGCCCAATCTAGCCTAGCCAAAGCTAGCCGAAAATTGCCTTTTTAGGAGGTTAATTTCGAAAGTTTTCCAGAAGAGAACCTTCGGCTGCACTCGTCCTCCACAAATATCACCAAAGGTAATCTGAAATTGCGTCGTTAAAACTTCTATTTCTAAAAATTACTTAGGGAGAGATCCCTGAACCACGTGCTCTCCCCAAACCTCACCAAATATAGCCTAAAAATACGTTTTCAAAACTTCAATTTCAAAAAAAATCTCCGGGGGCGAACCCTTGAATCCCCCCTCCCCCCAGTGTGACATTGAAATAACTAACTACTTTTTTAAAATGTTCGGAAAATTTAAGTAAATAACTCATTGAAAACGACATTATCATTTTAACCAATAACCAAATTATGAAAATTGTATTATGAAAATTGCGATTAATAGTATTTTTCATTAAACAATAACGATTACAGAATAAAGATGAGCTAAAAAAAATTAGACTCAATTGCTGTATTGATTAGAGAACATACCAGCTTCAAATATTAAAGAATATCTATGATAATAGACATTCACATAGTGACTAACAAAGCGTGAAAGTCTTATCTTATCATAAATATCGCACATAATAAATTGTAAAATGAAAAATTTCATTAGTTTTCACTCGATTGAGAGTTTGCAACTAGATCTAAACTATGCATTTTTAATTACATAATAATTTATAAAGACGTAAGGGATTTCATTTCAATTTTAAGCACATTGGAGAGAAATTTTGACTCTACGAAGATTAAGTCTACCCTATATCTATATTACAGCATCAACGAAAGAATTGAGATTCGCATTATATCAAGAAAACTTGTTTCTTTTGCTTTAAGTCCAATTTGCTGTTGCTCGCGAAGTTCAATAAAAATTTCCAAAAGGTAATTTTCAGAAAACTTTAATACTTTCAGACTAAACTATGACAGTTTGTGATGGATGAATTGGTTATGAAGAAGTTAATAATGGAATCGATTTCAATTCAACGAATATGCTTTTTAGAGTAGGGGTAAGTTTGATAAAACCGGGTAGGTGGATAAAACCGGGACCCAGCAGTTTTAGCTTGATTAGTATAGCCATTTGTTGGAAAACGCTTGAAACTAGTTACAAATAACCGCCATGTTATTTGAAGTTAAATTGAAAGGCAGTGTTGTTTATTTGTTTGTCAACGCCGATGTTTCGAAAAATTCGAGTGGAAAAGTTTTGATTTTTACACTACCCATTTCCCTTTGTAGTTTCTAATCGCTTAGAGATTTGTTTTAGGTAAGTACAACATTTGATAACACCTTTTTCGGCAGTTATTTTAAATTACTAAACCAGGTTTTGCATCATGTTTGAAATGTGCTAAGCCGTCTTTTCTGGTTAATGGCGTTGTCGGATAAAACCGGGACCTTGGCAGTCGGACAAAACCGGGTAGTACCCGGTTTTGGACGACCTTTTTTTTTTACTGTGTGAAATATAAATAGTTTAATTTGTAAAATATAAATCTTAAAGAATCATCTCATAAACGGAATGAAATTAAATCTTTATTACTTTTTAGGAGAGACTTCGTATGAATATAGGCTACTGTATTATAGTATCCCACTTAGTACAAATATAAAATTAAAATTATTAACATTTAAAATAAAAATAATTTTTTAAAAGTTAAATCGTGTTTGTCAGTTTATTCCGAAAAAAAAAAATTCTTAAGTAGGATAGAATGAAAAACTTAATGCTGTATACTACTGCTGACATCTACCAGGTACAGTATTTGTGCAACGCTCAATACATTTTTTACTACATTTATAATTCAAAGGAGAATTGTCAAGAACAAAACAAAAGAGAAAATGCATAATCCTTTCATTGAATCTCAAAGCAAAGTAATACTAGCCTTAAGGTCAGTTAATCCATTTCCAATGTGTACTATACATCTAGTATATATGGTGAGTGCACCAGTGATTGGTACCTTTATAGTGATTTCTCACATTTCAAATAGTTTAATAATCATAAATTACTTTCAGGGTGAGTGCACCAGTGATTGACACCTTCCCCAAAATAATTCATAAATAAGAAAAATAGCAAACCATTATATAAAGGTTGCCCATCTTATATTTACTTTATGAACTTACTGATTTATGTTTGGTCACTACATTGTTCACGAGATATTATTTCTATCATAAAAGTGTAAGTAAACCATGTGGTAAAAAATGCAGCCACATTTTGAGTTTAGCTTGCTTGGAAACTTAAGGTGAACCGATGCTTTAAACTTGTTTCATCTTAATTAATTTCAACAATATTTCTAAATAAATACTATTTTAAATCTATGAGATGCACACATTTACTAAAGTGAAAATTTAAGTGGTTGTTCATATTTTCGTGAATTAATAAGCTATGTCATTTACTGACTTACCAATTATTAGAGATTAGACTATGCACCAGTGATTGGCATTGGGTTTCAATCACTGGTGGTTTGAGTGATATTATTTCTTATTAAATTTAAATGCATAAAATGTGAGGAGTTTTGCATGTTAAATTTAATTTATATCAGTTTTGAATTTTTTATTCAGATTTTCCAACAATTAACATGCCTTTAAGACAGTGGTCGACAACCCGTCGATCGAGATCGACCGGTCGATACCGAGCCCATTTTCGGTTGATCATGACAGCATTTTGGACAGTTTATATATAGTTTTGGAGGGGGGGAAACAAATGACTTTTGAATTAGAGGAGGAACATATTTCTTTTTTTTTTTTTTTTTTTCAGAAAATGTTTATTAATTTGTCAGACCCTTCGCGGGATCTAAGAAACTTGCCAATAATATGGAATGTCATTCGTCACATTAATTATGCTCTCGGTGCGAGTTAGTTGAATAATGTAACGGCATTTCACACGAGTGTTTCATTTAAAAACAAACCAAAAACTAACAGTATTTTATCAACTTTAAAAGAAGTAATATATTAGTATCTCAAATATTGTATCGATGCGCGCTAACGGTGTGAAGATAATATTATTTTAGAAACTTTAAGGTAGGTATTTTATAGGAATCATCAAAACTTGCTCGGACAAGAATTAACCTACAATTTGAAGACAGGCGCTGTCCGAACATGTCATATTAATTGTGCCCCCCCCCCCCTGATTCTCCGAGTCTATCTTGGTGTTCGCCAAACTTGAAAAGAGACCTTCAGTCAATTTAGGTTGCCGATCGCTGCTTTAAGAGAACGGTGTCAATTACTGGAACAGCTATGCCAATTACTGGCACATAAAGTAAAATAATTTTTCCCGATGCAGTTAAATATTTTTAGGCGTCTTTAGAGAATGCATGATAAAACAATAATTTATTGCGGATTTATAAGAATAATTACTTTGTTTATAGTACAGAATAACTTTTTTTCACAGACACCCTTCAAAAGCAGACACCTCTCTTACTCTAACAGTCTTCAATTCCCCGACAGCCAAATCGAGCTTTAACACGTTCACGCCGGGGCAAATATCTACCTTTTTCCGCGTGAGGCGGAACTGTCTTGTATCCTTACGCTTCGTGAAGGCCTTCGAATTTTTATGTATAATGTTGAGAAAAAATAAAATAAACTTATTCTTTAACGCCTTCTTTTCTGAAAACAAGTGACTCACCGCCGCCCCACGGAACAGTCAAGCGTGACCCACCGGTAGGTCACGCCGCCCGACAGAACAGTCAAGTGTGACCCACCGGTGGGTCACACCGACGTGAACGTGTTAAAAAAACCCTTTTGCGGACGCCTCGTTGTTAGGGACTGTTCATAAATGACGTCACAATTTTTTTCAATATACTTGACCCCTCCCCCTTTGTCACAAAATGTCACATTTCATCATACCCCCTACTCCCTTTGTCACGTGTCAAGAGCTATTACATAAGCGTATGTACTTGCAGTTCAGAAACAAAGAACTGTGTTATAGATCATTTTTCTAATTTTACTTTTAAACTTTTAATTCTGAGCATAATTATAATAATGGTTACATATGTACTTAATTTGTATTGAATGAGGTTAAGGTTTACAACACAAAAGATCTTCACTATAGAACAGTAAAATATATTAATTGCTCGAATTCTGAAAAAAACGTGCCACACAATGTTGTCTTAAAAGTGTAAATGCCTAAGAAATTTTCCTTTTAAACCTTTAACAAGGAGTAAATTTAAACCTTAATCAATATCGGTGTTTGCGATACAAAATGATCACTGAAACTTTAAAATCAAATTATTAAAGTCAAAGAAACTTAAAAAAATTAATTTAATTTGCCGATTTTTAATGTTTTCATAGAAGCCAAAATGTGTAATGTCACGCTTCTAATAACCCCCTCCCCTTCCCTTGGCACAAACTATCACAGTTTCTCGGACAGCCCTCCCCCCCCCCCTCGAAGCGTGACATCATTTATGAAGGAACCCTTATAGACAAATATATTTGTCCCGATGTTGTCCGCTATTGAGGAGTTTTACTGGTATTAAGTTTATGTTAAGCAAGCACTTTATATACAGAAACTTTAGTACAGTGTGTCAAACACTGGAGCATAGTGTGTCAATTACTGGTAAGATGCAAAATTAGCATTGTCAATGGTTTGAGCATTAAGTGGGTTTAAAATAAAAATTCATTTTAAAACACTCTAAAACTACGTAAAAAAAGTTTCTAGTGAATAAACTATTGAAAACCTGATAAATCACTCTAAAATTTTCAATCACTGGTGCATTTACCCTACATAGGTTTTAAATTAATGTATGTTTTAATGGACATTCAGGACCGTATGAATGTTAAAGTTTATCCATTCGGTAATTGAATTTTTTTAAGGAATTTTTATTTTACACCTACTTAATGCTCCAAAATTGACACACTTCATTTTTCTAGTAATTGACACCCTATGATGCAGTGTTTGACACACTGTATTAAAGTTCCTATCTGTAAAGTTTTTGCCTAACATAAATACTACACAGAAAGTAATTTTTCTATAACTTACAAACGTAAAATAAATTTTAACATTGTTTTAAATTATAAAGACGTCTAAAACTTAAACTGCATTTGGAAAAAAAATATTTTACTTTGTGTGCCAGTAATTGACATAGCTAATCTAGTAATTCATATCACTTTCAAAGGGCTGGCCACTGCTGGAAAATCTGAATTTATAAAAAATCAGAACTGATATATATTTAAGTTGTCTGCAAAACCCCTCGAATTTTATGCAATTATATTTAATAACAAAGAATGTCAGTCAAACCACCATTATTTATAACTTTTACAATTAAAGTTTTCCTTTCATATTAAAAGTTATAAAAATTTAATTAACCGGCTAGGCTTCAGCTCCAATCAATTTAACTCCTGTCAAAACCGCTGAAAAACATTGAAAGTTCCACTGAAAAAAGATCGCCAATTTTCCAAATTATCGAACGGAGGCAATCCCACAATCTGAGCTGTAACAGGCATTCGAATCGTTGTTAAACGGCTGTAACAAATGTATTGAAGCCGAAGGAGCTTATTTATAATAAAAATACTTAAAGAAATATAATTACAAGTTTTTATTTTATAAACCTAGCTTAAAAATTCTTTGACCACCGCTGTGTATTACCAAATTATGTTTTTGCAAGCTAAAGTCAAATTTAATTTATTAAAAGTATTTTTCCATTATACTGTACCTGAAAAGGATACCTGAATCCATATATTCTTCGGAATTATTCATTTGGTTTAAATGCCGTTGTAATCACAACTCTTCAGCGAGTATTACTTTTAGTTGAAAACAAATCTCCTACAACCTTAACTTAACTAATAAGAATCATTCCGAAGAAATATTCGTTTGAAAATGCATCTAAAACAACTCTAAAATGCAAATGATGCATTTGATATACTTCCGTTACTTGCGAAATCGGTGATAAAATGAATTCAGAAAACTTTTGCGAGAAGAGGAAAAGTTTGTCATCTATGAGAATACCGGAAATTGCAAATAACTCCAGTTTTATTTCCTTAAGATGTGATTGAATTTATTCGGCAACAAAGAATTTAGTCAAGGTTTACAAATCATATAAATCCGAGGGGGAAAAATACAATTTTTAAATTATTTCGAAATGTCTTAGGGAGCATCAATGTATATATAAATATAAGATTATGATATTTGAGAAATGGCGAGCGAGCCCTGGACAAACGATCTAAGTTCCGTAAGACAGGCTTATTGAAAAGAGCTCTTGGTGTGAAATATTTTTTTATTTGAACAGTTTTTGTTCAGTTTTCAACCGTTAAAAAAATTAGCAACAGCGCCTACAGGGAAATTTGAGTCATATATTAACCTAACACAAGGATTTGCATGAAAAAAATTTTATTGGAAGAAGCTTAAGACATAGAACATGTACAGATACTAATACCAACTAGAACTAAAAAAGCCTACTTTCAGATGAAGGTTTTTTATCTGGATTTTAACCTCTTCAGACTTTCTGTACCCAATTGAGTACGTTTTAAAATGCTGTTTATTAACTACTGTTTGTGCAATTTGAAAGGTAAAACACCCAATTGTTTTTTTTAATTAATCAACAGATAGTTTACTTCGTTTTAAACATGCACTCTCAGAAATAGAATCGTCACTTTTGAGGACTTTTCTATCGTCACGCAAATTTCGTCATTTATAACGAAACTTTCCTCGCGAGATCACGTGACTTTAAAAAATTACTATAGAAATTTCGGCAATGTGACGAAAGGTTTACTCGGAGCATTTTTCACGAAGCCATTTCGTCAAATATGACGAAAGTTTCGTGAGATTTGAGCATGCGTTTCTGAGAGTGTGGAAAGCATGGAAATTGGGGATTGATTATTATTTAAACTAATTATTAATTAAAATTTTTAAAAATTTGTTATTTTGTTTTGTAATCATTTTTTAAATCAGAGAACCAAAAAATTGCGTCAAAATTGTTTGTGCTTAGTTCTGGGGTCTGAAGAGGTTAACCCTCTAATGCCCAAGTTTTTTATCGTCACGCAAAAACTTTCCTTTCATAAATGAATGCTACTGAAACTAAATCAGTATTTAAATTTTTGTTATCGGTATACCGTCACTTGTTGCACCTGATAAAAGTATGCCCGCCTTGCGGCGGACCTCGGCAGTTATGGCAAAAATTATAATTTAGCTTTATTTTCGATTTAGAGTTGTCCGCCTTGAGGCGGAGTTGGGAATTAGAGAGTTAAGGGATATTTCTGAATGAAGGAATGAAGAAATGGATGAGTAAAAGAATGAATGAGTAAATGAATGAATCATTTCAGGAATGAATGAGTGAATGAACGTGGGAAAACTATATTAGAAGTAATGAAGAACTAAAGCTAATATGAAAAAAAGAGCGTTAGCTAGATTATCCACTTGATGTTGGTGTATACGAGAAAGTAGGCTCGTATAGTTCTAAACGGAACTTCTTGTTCATTCTAACAAAATATGACTACCTACGTACCTAGCTTTAAATAAAATAAAACCATAAAAATAATTGTTGCGTACAATTAATTTCTGCATTCAATCTAAATACCAAATGTCAGCACAAAAACTTACTCATTTAAAGAGGGTGAGTTGTCTGGTCCACTTTCCTCTAATGGAATCTAGTTCAGTTTATTTTATTACAATTTAATTCAAAAACTTCAGGGGAAAAAAGTTAATTGAAAATTAACCTCTCCAAATGTGAGTGTCTTTTTCCCCCTTAATGTTGCGCTGCGAAATAAAACATTCATTACGTGGGCGTTAGGAGAACCGAGGTGTTAACTTTGTTACAGAATGTTGGGTCATAGAATTAGGTAGAAAAAACCTTATTCAAGGAAATAGCTGAAGCATTGTAGAATTGTAAATGAATTTGAAAAAACCTTTTGCTGTTCTACATATAAAATACCTTATTAATGTAAAGAAATTATTGTCCGAGCATTAAATGTTTTCCTTTTCTGATGTTATTGCTTTTTTCTTTTTTATAAATTTCTATGGCCTTTGCTATGTTACGTTTAAGAAAAAATATACGTTATATAGAGAAAAAATATAACTCTTTAAAAGTGAGGGGGGGATATAAATTTAAATGCAACAATAGTTTATTATTTGCCAAACAATTGCTTCAATATTTTACTGGTGCCTTAATATATTACCAATTTTAGGTTCGCTACTCATGCGAAAAATGTTAAGGAAAATGCAGTGACTCTGAATATATTACTCGATTTTAGTTTTACAACACAGGAAAAGGAATTATGAGTAGAAAACAAAATTAATTTCTCCGTAAGTTGGCGGTTGAAATATATTTTTGGTTTTGATATGAATGATTATTGATGAGCATGTAACTTTATTCCTGATTTTCAACAGGGCCGTGCGGCGCTATGATGGGAAGAAGCGGTCACATCAGGCGGCATCGTAAAGGGGCGACAAGACAGAAAGCCGTCTGAATTGGTCTATGGGAGCCCCGAAAGCGGGCCCTAGAATGGTTTTTGATTCAAGTATTTGAAGCGTACTTTCTGCAAGTTTTAAGTTCGAAAGAGTTTTATCTTTGTACAATTCACCGTAATATTAAATATCTTATCAAAAGGAAATCTGGCATGGTGTTTTTCTTTTTAGCTATACGTAGTGAAGGGCGCCAAATGAAGTGTCTCAACCAGGGCGCGAATCCTGCCACATCACCACGATGTACGTGGTGATGTGGTCCATGGTGATGACAGTCCATGTCCAAGTAAATAGTGTTCTAATGCATGAAACACCATGTTTTAAAATCATAAGTTAGTTAACAAATTTCCGTTTTTAGTTATTTATTTACTTTGAAAATCCAAATAATGTATGCTAAATTGAAGCAAAATTCCTAAAGGCAAACTTCCAGTTCAGAAAATTCTTGCTTAGTTGGGAAGTAAAATAAGCTAACTAGCTACATTCTACGGATTTGCTTTCGCAGTCTGCGATTCAGACGAGCAGCATCCCTGTCTTTCGCAGTCTGCGAGACAGGGATATTTCTAGTGTTTCATATCATACCCATATGCACTCACCAGTGAGGAGTTTCAAGTTTCAAATACCTAATCAAAATTCACTTGAACAAACTTTTCCTGCAATATTTCAAGGAATGTAGGATTAGAAGCTAACTTTAAAAATTGAGGTTTAGAAAATCGATAGAAAGTGCATTTCGTTTCGTTTCGAAGTATTTCTCGTCCATTTTCATGATAGTGAAAATGATTTATGTCCTACGTCAGAGATTCCCAAGTTTTTCCCGAATTTTCCCAAGGCATGATACTTTGGAAGAATTAGAATATAACGGCTGGCTGTAATATGCGTATGTATGTAAATACAATTTTATATTTAAAAAATGTGGAAAAAAGTGGTAAGAACATAAAAAAAAGACTATAACTCATGCTTATAGTTCAGGAAAATTACTTTAACTGTAACCGTCACACTATTTTGTTTACTGAGGAACAAACAAGATTTAATAACAAGACATCGCGGCACATCTACCATTGCAGCACCCAAAAATACCGCGGCAAATGAACTAAAGAAATAGAATGATAAAAGGGAAATTCGAGCAAGCAGATCTATAAACTGTTCACCACATCTTTAACTTTCAAATAAGCTAAATATTATGCCTTACAATTTATTAAACCGCAAAGTTTAATAAAATTATGTTGATATTATACACAATACCAACCTCCATAAATTTATTTAGCTATATCGATGATCCATTTTAATAATGCAAAACGCATTCCACTTTTCAAGTCCCTTTTGGAATAAGCATCACCATCAGTATGTATTTGTGCAAATTTTAAACTCCTTTATTCAGAAAGGTCGCGTAAATCACATTCGACACTGCAAAATAATCCCTATTTAAATCTTTTGAAATATTTAGATTGAAAGTACCGAGAATACCAACAATCCACTGAGCCGACTTTAAATAAACTGCTATATTAAGTTTTCGATAGGTCAGAGCTATAATTATCTTTGTTAAACTTTATATGAATAGGAGCGGATTTAGCCTTTCTGAATTGGTAATTAAAAATATGTGAATAGAGTTTAGTAGTTGATGTAAACGTAGCAGTTCTCTATTAATTTCCTAACAGACAAATTTCTCAGGAGTTTGTTAATTTGAAATATATGTCGAAATGAAAGCTCTCGCTCCTCCCCCGCCCCAAAATGAATCGTTTACGTTCTGTCAAACAGAGTTTCTTTAATTTGGATGATACGTGTGAGTCAAATACACAGATACAGTCGAAACCATTTATAACAACATCGGTTTTAACGACACACCGGTTATACGTCGATAAACGGCACGACCGTCTTTAAAACAAGGTTAACAACCTTGCTTTTACAGTTACAGTGAAACCTCCTTTAAGGGACTCCTCTAATTAAGGGACACTTTTTCTGGGCCCAGTCTCTTTGAATAGGCAATGTATTTACTTCTGAATAAAGGACACTATTTAAGGGACATTCACAGAGAAAAATTTCTAAAAAATCTTAAGTTTTTTTTTTCTAAAAATTAACTTCTGAAAGTACTAGTCTGAGTCCTAGAAGCATGACAAAGAAACAAGTGTATTTTAAAGTGCTAGCCAAAACCTACTTGTAAAGGCTTTTCCCGCTCTTGTACAATTTAATACATGTATGCTCAGCATTGACAGACAGTACCCTGCTACAAACAAGTTTTTAATGCAAGGATTGTAAAAATTACACAAAACTTAAATTATGCTGTATTGCCCGAATTCGTACTTTAAAACAAACCCATCTCATAGATTACTTCAAATACATTTCTGTAAGCTACAAAACTTTGCTAATACGACATTTATGCTAAAATTTTAGTTTTTTAATGAAAAAAAATTTAAATTTCAATAATTTCAACTTATTATTTGTATGCATGAAACATTTTCAGTATTTAAGCTTAGATGGTAACACATTAAAAAGTTGAACCAAGTTAATACACTACAGGTGTATGCATCAATTTATGAGCCACCGAGGAAGGGACACCTCTATTTAAGAGACAAATTTCCAGTCCTCTTAGTGTCCCTTATTGAGAGGTTTTACTGTATATTTTAAACAGTAACCTCAGTTTTTATAATCATTTTATTCTGCGACTTTATTTTTAATTTTATCGTTTTTCAAGTAAAACTAAGAAATTAAGTTCAAAAATAAGTCATACTAATTTTCAAGCGTATATATTCTAGAATTGTCACCCGCTTTACACTCCCAGCAGTAGTAATTGGAATGAGTGATTGGACGTGTCCTTAAACTGTACTGTTAAGTTTCCTAGATCTGAACAAATTTTAGTACTACAACAAACTGTTATATTCCCACTAATAGTCGGTTACTGTATACATTAGGATTGTTATGAACCAACCGCCCCCCCCCCCCCTTCCCCAAAGAAAAATATTATGACTACGTCACTGTGAAATAAACCGGTGCAATTTACATAAATACAACACGTTGTTTTAAGTGTAGCTTAGACTGGTTTAGTAAACAATTGGGATACTCAAAGCATTTATTGTGAGTATGTTCCACATCCTCTAAAATCGTAATTACAATGTGTAATTAAATACCACGCTTAAACGGTAGTAGAAGACATTGGATGTCATTCTTCATTTGCAGATAAATTAGCAATGTTTCTTTTCTTTTTTTTTTATCATTAAATTAAAACACCTGTTTGCATTTTATAACCACCCCCCCCCCCTAACGTTTAATCTGTAGGCAGAAGGGGAATTGTCTCATTGTTAAAAAAATCATTGAGTTTTATTTTACTGTAAAATTATTTTCATTTCGATGAATTCACATAAGAAAAAACCGTGATTTTATTGCGAGGAACGATAGATTCAAAAAACTTATCACGAAGTTCAATACTGTTATACTATTATAGGTATTGTGCTGAATTTCATCGTTCATGCGCTGCAATGCAGTGCTGTACTATATTTCATTGTTTATGCAAAGAAGTACAGCCCTGTACTCAATCATTAACTTTCATGCTTCATGCAATGCAATACAGTAATATATTGCTTTGTATTTACGTAACCCTCTTACCTTTCATGATTTGGAAAAGTTATGTCATACGGAACAGAAACCAGTTTAAAATAAAGGAAATAGCGTAATTAGCTGTGACAACCTGAAATGCGTAGTAAAATGCAATTGAAGTAACAGCGTAACTGTTAAATTACTTCAGTTCGCTGTCCGTGGTGAAGCTGTAGTTTTCAACTAAATTGGAATTAACATTAAGCTGTGTTTCTAGGAAGTGGTTCCTCTGTTAAGTATTCAACGGAGAATAATTCTTGTAAAATTTGAGTATTTAGAAGCTGAAAAAGTTAAAACTAGCATTTAAACCATACATAGTTGTGCTGCGGTTCTTAAAGACGTCAATAGTGATGAATGTCCTGAGGAACCGCAGTGCGTAGATAAAAACCTTTTTTTCCCCTCTTTAGAAAGAATTCAAGAGGGACTCTCGTGATACTTGACACAATACCGAAACATTCCAAAATATTTTACTTTTTATATTTATATATTGTGATGAAGTCATAAACAGTACTGGTAGACAATAAAGACTATATACATACAAGTTGTTTCAGTATCATTCGTTCTTACAAGCCTATATTGTTTGAAAGTTCTCTTTTTTTTTCATTATTTGAAATAATTAATTCGATTTCAAACAGATAATTTTACATTCGAAAATACATTATTAGTGGTGTTCGTGTAGAGGCAATCAAACATTTTAGTTAATTATTCCACAGATAGCACAAACAGAATGCTTTTAAATAGAATAGTTTCTGTTGAGCCATCTATAAAGTAACTGGTTAACTAATACGAAAAGACATTGTAAAATGCATTCCTTAAAATTTAAAGTGTCGTAATTAAGTAAGTTTAAACTAGCAATGCTCTTTAACAAAAAACTTGATGCATTAAAAACCAAAACTGAAAAATATAAACACGTAAACAAATGAAAAATAAAATAGTAATAAGGGAAAGGATAGCTAAACAAATTATAAGCAATACAAATGTGAAAAACATCAAAATTTCAATTTAAAAAAATCGCAATAATAAATAAATAGAATTATAAGCAAGCATTTCGTTTGAATTCCTTAAAATCAAAATGATATCTAGCTTTTATGAAAATTAAAAAACAAAGAGAAATTCAAACTAGCCTCTGTATAATTATAGATTTGATATTTAAATTATATCCCCGAATGAAAAAATAACCTATAAACATTCTAGTTATTAATACCGTTTAAAAGTCAAACAATTTATTCTTCCACTCGGACAAGTTAAAAAAAATTGACACAAAATTGATTTGAGAATCTATTAAACACAGAAATAAAAAATGAGTTCATCAAAAGCTCTTCCGGTATCATTTGTGTTGTGACCAGAAGCATTCAGTGCTCAGTAGCATTGGCAATACAGTTCTACCATCAACCAAAGCGATCTGCTTGGCAGAGTGCCAAGAAGAAACCATTCATGTTCAAGGGGGAAACTGCTGGTATAAGGATTGTGCTGTATTTGTTCTCTTTCTAGTTCGTTTAGCATACTTGAAATCTTCTGAGCTGATGCTATATTCCAGTTCATAAATTTAGCTGCTTTACACTAGGGGGCTTCAGCCCGTGGCTCGCGGGCCACCAGTGGCCCTACGAAGATATTTTGGTGGTCCACCAAGCCTTTTGGTTGAAATGAAAATGAAACTGTTCAAAAAATAAAAGGGGGGGATGAGAAGAAAGTGACCGAAAAATATTCAGAAATTCACTTATAAAGAGAATAGGACGCTATATGAGAGCGTAAATATGCTTTGTAGATTTTCAGTGCGGCACTGAAGCAAAAAAAAAGTGTTTGAAATACCTTCATTAACTGACTTATATTCAAAGTACGTGTCTGAAGATCCAGGAATACCTAGACATGCATTGTTTCATGTCTCCTATCTTTGTTACTACCTGCGAATGTGAACAAATCTTTTGTCAAATGAGGAACATAAAATCAAAAACAAGAACACGTCTGACGGATTAACATTTTAAAAAGTACAAAGTATTATTGATTCGACTTTCACTGAACCTATTTTTTAATCAAAAAAGAAAATATTGGAATTCTTAAAAATCACTGACCCCGTCCATTCCCTTAAAATTAATTGTAATATGTTACCTCCCTTTCTACTCTTAAATTTTCTGCCTACTGTGGCCCGCCGATCTGTATATAACTTATTGAAGTGGCCCTCGGACGTAGAAGGTTGAAGACCCCTACTTTACACTAACAGAGAAGCTAACATTCTGATTCGCTTACTAACCGCTTCCCGGTCAGGTAATTTTCAAGAAAACGGTCATAAAAGTACCTATTTTTTTTATCCCTGAAAATTATATAAAAATATGTGTATGGACAATATATATATTCTTTTTTAATTTTTGATTTGTTTTTATTTTGAAATTTTAAACATTCCAACCCGAACATGTCACGGGAGCGAGAAATAGAAGGCAAAACCTCAGCCCGTTACTTTCACGGGAACGAGAAGGAAGGGGCTAAACAAGCAAAACGAACTTTCCTAAAACTCGAATGGATTCGTTCTTTTCTGTCATCCGTACAAACGCCCAAAAGTAAAAATTCCGTGGTCAAACTGTATCAGCCTCTCATGCGTGAATTTTTCATTTCAGTTATAGAAAATATTGCAAAATGCTACAAATCCATTTAGTATCTCAGGATTGTAGTGTAATTTCTTTTTGGACATTTTTACCCGGTATAGTCAAAAGCTGGTGCCTTCGTATGAGGACTTTATATGCTTTTGTGGTACATTTAATCAGTATAATAATAAAGATAAAAAAAAAATTGAATGTTTTAACTTTACTTATAAGGTATAACAAGCAACATAATAATGTCAACCTTTTCCAGAAGTGTAATACAGTAAAACTTCTCAATAAGGGACACTAAGGGGACTGGAAATTTTGTCCCTTAAATAGAGGTGTCCCTTCCTCGGAGGTTCATAAATTGATGCATACACATATAGTGTATTAACTTAGTTTAACTTTTTAACAGTAAACATGTGTTACCATTTAAGCTTAAATACGGAAATTGTCTCATGCATACAAAATATGAGTTGAAATTATTGAAATTTAACATTTTTTCATTGAAAAACTAAAATTTTAGCATAAATTTCGTATTGGCAAAGTTTTGTAACTTACAGGAATTTATTTGAAGTAATCTGTTAGATGGGTTTGTTTCAAAGTACGTAATTTGGGAAGTAGAAATTACGTTCAGTGTACTTTTTACAATTCTTGCAAAAAAAAAACTTGTTGGTACTGTCTGTCCTTGCTGATCACACATGTAATTCCATTATACAAAAGAGGGAAAAGGCTTTACAAGTAGGTTTTGTCAAGTACTTTAAAACACGCTTGTTTCTTTGTTCATGCTTCTAGGACTCATACCAACTTTCAGAAGTTAATTTTTTAGAAAAGAAAAAAAACAGAACTTTAGCTTCTAGTAAATTTTCTTATCTATATAACTTGAATTTTCGAAATTTTTCTCCAAGAATGTCCCTTAAATAGGGTCCCTTATTCAGAGGTAAATACATTGCAGTCCCTATTCAAAGGAACTGGAACCAGAAAAAAATGTCCCTTAGTTAGAGGTGTACCTTTTTCGGGGGGTCCCTTAAAGGAGGTACCACTGTATTTAACTGTCTTGAATCGCCTGTGAAACCTTGTGTGGTTTCTCTAAATGACTACATGCAAATTACAACACAAATGCGAATCTGAATAAGAATTTGAAGCAAAATTTTGTGTGTCCTCATTTGAGGCCTATATGCATGAGAGGGCAAGTATGTCAATATTTACACAAATAAAGATTGTTATTACCCTTCTTGCCCCACCCCCTTTCCCCGGAAGAAAAGGTTTTAAAGCTCATGAACAAATCTGGAGCTGGTCCACTATTTACATGAGGATTTCAAATTTATCACGCAACTATAGTTTGGAATTACAGAATTCCAAATTAAACTAATGACGACACAGCGTTAACTTCCGAAACGAATTTAAAAAGTTTGATTTGGAAAGGTCGGCGATACAGGAATTATCTGTTGTATTTTGCAGTGAAATTGATTTTTTCTCAATGTGTTTCACCGATACTAGATTTTTGTATTATTTTATTTACTTTGCAACTATTCTTTACTTTTTTAAAGAATTTCTTGAAAAAATATTTAAAAGGAGAAAATTTCAAAAACATATTCAAAACGGAGGGCTTGATGTGCCTTTACAAGAGATCTGAGTTTCGTAGTCTACGTTGATAACCTACCTACATACTGTTTTATTTTCAAAAATATCAATAAAAATTATAGATATTCGTATTCAGCTGGTGCGAAGATGAGAAAGTTTATGAGCAGATTATAACACAAGAAATGCAGCTGAATCTTAATGCGTCAGCTGCATGATGATTCAGACTAATTAAAATTAAGTTTTAGTGCATAATAAAGCTGAAAACATTTTCCATTGCGGAACTTAAGATAGAACACGGATAAAAGTTAAAATTACAGGGCCCCCCCCCCCCCCATGTAGTTTAATGGGCAAATCACAAATTCAGTACCTTAAACGCTGCCGAATAGTAATAATCAATGAATTACATTTATTTATTCCACGCATGACACATATACCCTTCAAAACTTATTTGATAAAAAGTAAAATCAACAAATTACTTGCCTTTTCAGCAGTTTTAGACGCATTTTACCTCCATCTTACGTTTAATTTCTTCACACAGCAAGGATGCAATATAAATTAGTTTTATGTTTCTTCATAAAAACAACTTTTACAATCTACAATAGTTGCAAGTTCTCCTGTGGTTTTCAAGGATTTTCAGAAGGCGATTTCAATTACGACCCTCGTGAAAGTAATAATTTCCGAAATTCCTGAGCCCACCCCCTTTTAACTTTTTCTTAATACTTAATTTCCGAAAGTTAATCCACAAACTGAGAACTTTGGACAGATAAACTGCTTTTGACATCATAACGGTAGAACGTTACCGATTTCTGGGTTACAATTGCCTTTATCTGTAGAATTATCATTTTTTTTCCCCCAGAACATACTTCTAGTTAGGTTATCCTTTCTTTTTATAGTTGTGTATTATAGAGGATGATGTGAGTTGTAATAAGTACATTTGAGGTTCTTATCCTATGCTAATACTGAGCAAATAACTTTGATATGAATATAAAGGACTAATTTCTCTGATTGGTATTTTAATGCGTCAACTTTAATTGTTTAGAGCACATCCTCTAAAGTTTAGAAAAACATAAAGAAAAGCTATTCTAAATTTTATTTCGAAGCTTCAGCTACAACTCTTATTTTAAAGTTTCTTTCCATAAATGAGGAAAGTTTTCAATTTTATGTAACTTGCAAGCTTAAGAAGAAACTAATTGATTTTTCCGGTGTGATTCGTTTTAATGAATGAATCAAATTAATTGATAGACTCAAAGAGACTTAAAAATAGGTTTAACTTAAAAAACCCGACCAATTTCTTCGGTTGGTTCTTTAATACTATAGCTATTCGTTTAGAACACATGGCTCCTCTAAGGTTTAGTAAAGCATACAGCAAAGCTATTTTTTAATTTTAGGAAAGTTTTCAAATTTATATTATTTTCAGAAATTCCTATAGGAGCTAATTTATTCTACCGGTGTGAAAGCTTCGTGATAATGAGTTTGGTTCAAACGGATTGATTGATTTAGATTATAGACCTCTTAAGACATTAAACGGAGCTAACGCAATTTCGTCTTGCTTCAGAAGTGATTAGATCACGAGACAAAGACTTTTCAGCTTCGACCAATCAGCTATAGAATAAAAGAGTTCGGCGGAGCGTTTGCTACACTTTTTGTACGGAAATTCATTTTTGGGGTTTTGCTCACGTGATTTACTTGTGTGCCATCAACCCCTTTCCCAAATTTTGCACTGTTCGGTTCTTTAACGTTTGGGATTGAAACTGACTAAAAAATAAGCTAAATGTGAATAAAAACGCCCAATTATCCTGATTTGACCTTAATGTATAAACTTCATTTATTTAGAACATCTCTTCTTTAAGGTTTAGAAAAACGTAAAGTGTTTTTTTTAAACAAAGATAAAAACGTCAAGAGTCACTTTTGAATTTGATCTTGTAACGAACTGCTCTTTTTTTTCATAAGCCAGGAAAATTTTATATTTACATAATTTTCGGAAACTTTTAAAAGGACTAACTGATTTTACCCGTGTGAAAGCTTCATGATAGTGATTGAATCACATTAAAATTGATCAATTGTTTTAAACTCAATTGGATACGTCATATCAGTGTTTTATTTATTTTGACCTGCATGTAAGATCGGAAAATACGGATAAGCGAACAATAGCCCTGTAAACCGCAAATTTTCAAAAGAAAATCTTCTTTTCGGCAATTGAAAATTATGTTTACAATGTTTTTCTAAAAACTTCGTTCCAAGTAACGTTAAATAACTATGCACGTATAAAAAGTAAGTCATGATAATCATGAAGACTTAAATCGAATATTTCTTATCAAACGTGGAACCTTAGGGTTTAAAACTTATTTTGTTTTCTCGTTGTTCAATTTCTGAGAATTATTTTGTGAAACATTAATTTCAACCTGATGCCGCTTATATTATTGTTAAATATTAAGCTTAATTATACAAACAGCATTAATTAAAGAAATATCGAAAAAAACTGAATTCAATATCTTAAGTAAAACATTAGTAAAAAATTATTTTGCACCATTTTGAGAGACGTTTTGGAAAGAAATTTTTTTAAGTATTAAAATAATAAATCAGTTTTTAAGATAATTTTTATTTTAATTATGCATTACATAATTAAAATTAAATAGGCTCTTTCAGCCTTTAAGATAACTGAAAGCAATCATTTTTTTTATTTAATCCTCAGAGGAATAATTAGAATCTTAAATTTGCTATCATTTTTCGACATTGAAAAGTTATTATTGTTTTGTTTTTTTTTTCATCGTCGATGATGTAACAAGGGCAGCGTTGTAAATGATTTTATGGGATTCAAATCTTCAAATACTTTTCCTATCCCTAATTTTTTTTTTTTTTTTTTATTATTATTGCATCTATCGTATTATATCTTATCATCAATCGTATTATATCTTAAAAGAGTATAAAACTAAGTCGCTTCCCGTGTCTGTACGCTTAGATCTTTAAAATTACGCAACATATTTTAATGCAGTTTTCGTCAATAGACAGAGTGATTCAAGAGGAAGATTTATAGACCCCGTTAGAGAAAAATCCCCCAACAGGTAGTTCCTTTTTTTTATTCCAATTTTACTCAAATTTCCATATAAACTCCCCAATATGGGGGTGAAAAAAACCTTGCACATATTAATAAAATATACCGATCGAAAGCGCTGATTTTTCTGCATAAGATGGAATTTGCTCAAAGTTTCTAAGTCAATAAAAACGCCAGTTATAAGCTTTTTACTTCGATTTCTTAAGGCTTACCTTGATCCAAAAATAATAATTAGCAGTTTCCTCAACTCCGGGTTAGCTTAGTTTCAATATAAAACTTATTTTTCGAAGTTTACTTAAACGCTTAGTACGTACCATGCTAGCGGTTTTTTTTTTTTCCATTATGAAAACTTCTGTTAGCGAGACAAACAGTTCAACATGATCGAAAAATAAAATTAATAAGATATTGCAATTTCATTCTTCAATCTAAGATTATCTCCAACAAATTCCAGATGATTTGTTGGCGAAAAATTACGCAGCAAATGACGCCGTGCTACAATTTGGCGGTTTTAATTACCCTTTGGCAACAAATTGACCCTACTAACGGAATTGATCCCAAGTTTTCTTAGCGGATCCTTTTATATGTTATATTACTTCTTCAAGCCTTGGCAATGTCTAATGTGGTTTTTTTTTTTTTTTTTTTTTTTTTTTTGACAAATAGACAGACGGCGCTTTTCAAACATTACAGGTTTTATGACACAGGCGTTGTTTTTTATTCTCTGAGCAAGGACAGCTCCGTAGGCGACGTTTTTAAAATTCAGATGCGGGTACCGCTAGTTATATATATATAAAACTGTGGTGTTTCTACACTCTCAGAAACGCATGCTCAAATCTCACGAAACTTTTTTCGTATATGACGAAATGGCTTCGTAAAAAATGCTCCGAGTACACCTTTCGTCAAATTGGCGAAATTTGCGTTGCGTAAGTCACGTGATCGCGCGAGGGAAGAATCGTAAATGACGAAATTTTCTGGGCGATTGAAGAATCGTCAAAAGGGAGAACTCTATTTCTGAGAGTGTAGCATAGATGTCTCTCGATAATTTGTGTTCTCACTCCCCAAACCCCCCCCCCCCCCCCCACACACACACACAAAAGAAAAGAAGAAGAAAACAGAAACGTTGCTGTATTGTATAAACTTTTGTTTTGTGCGTTACATTATTTTCAGTAGTGCAAAAAAAAAAAAGCTTACGAAATTTCATTTTAATTATTTGGTTTTAATTTCAGTGAACAACATTTATTTTCAGATGAAGCGTTGAAATAGCATCAATAAAATTGTGCAATTCGCGTATACGTAATTAACAAATTATTTATAATGTAAATATTTGCCAAATATTGAATAATATGTGCTTTGCAACCAACGGTCTAAGTTCCTATATAGTAATTGTAATATATTAAAGTAATACTTTGGCAACAGGACTTTTTGCTATTAAGATTGGCAACAATGACTGTGTTCTTATTATTAGATTTTGGACTTGTAACTAAATTATCTCTGAGCAAATAAAGTGGTTTTTATAATACGATGGTATTTATTCTCGGAGATAAAGCAATTGGCTACGAGAAAATGAATGTGGGCAATTTTTATAAACTTTAATTAGAAGATAAGTTTGATTGGAAATTTGAAAGAATTTGACCCATCAAAAGATGATTGGGTGGTTTATCATGAAATGTTGGAGCAGATGTTCATGGCGAACGACATTTGGGATCATTCAATGATGTCATGCTTCAAGCGGGTGGGGGTTTCGGGAAATTGTGACAAAGTGTGACAAGGGGAGGGAAGGGGGTAACAAGTGTGACATCATGCATTATACAACATAGCATGACATGTGACAAAGGGGGGGAGGGGGTCAAATATATGGGAAGAAAGCGTGACATCATTTATGAACGGCCCCTTAACGATGATGAGAAAAAAGTCAATACAATGCTTTGCTCAACAGGAGCATTGGCTTATAAGCTCCTACAAAATTTGTGTATGCCAAAAAAAGTCCAAGAATTGAAATTCGATGAAATTGTTATAAAATTAAGCGATCATATAGCTCCGAAAAGATCGGCATTTGCAGAGCGGTATAAATTTCATCCAGCATGCCAAAGTGCAGATGAAAACATCGCCAACTGGTGCGTAAAACTGAAAGAATTAGCAAAATACATTGCAAATTTGAAAGTACTTTGGATTCAGTTATGAGACAATTATTTAAGATTTGCAAACAATCAGAAATATTAAGCACTTAAAAATTACAAAGTCTAGAATCTTGTTAATAGTTTTAAAAAAAACCACGATGCATAGATAAGTTGTTTCGTTTTTTTTTTTTTTTTTTTTTTTTTTTTTTTTTTTTTTTTTTTTTTATTATTATTATTATTTCTGCTTATGCTTTTACAATATACGGACTCACAGTTGAAGTATTTTGGATATATATATACTGCAGTATATCAAAACAAAATTCATTTTTAAAAGGAAGTTAGAATTACTTACCGGATGAACCTTTAGGATTCCCTTCCATTTCGAGCAAATGCACACTTGTTTCTTCCTTGACAGCTTAGAGCTGCATTGTTTGATACAGAATTAATGATCCATTTTTCCCTAAACAATTATTTTCTATCACATGTAAGCAGACGACAAGAAAACTTTTGAAATAAAATAGCTTTAATTTTAGTTCCATTGGACACATCCCACTATTTACTACACAAACCATTTCAAGTCATATACATTAAGGAGTTAATTTTCTCTGTCGTGCCCAACTCATTGAGCAAGCCATAAGAACTTTAAAGACTGTTGCCAAATTCTTTTCAAGCATAAACTAATAACAAATTGTTGATTGTTTCGCATTTCCTGGAGCGAAACACACTTATTCGGGCATTGAAAGTACAAAAATTGCTCACCATCCTAAGTTTATCTCTTGATTAATCTTTTATTCTTTCATTCATAGAATAATACAACAATTTTCAAATAATGAAACATTAAACTGAAGTAATCTATACTAATATTATAAAGCTGTAGAGTTTGTTTGAACGCGTTAATCTCAGGAACTACTGGTCCAATTTGAAAAATTCTTTCAGTGTTAGATAGATCATTTATCGAGGAAGGCTATAGACTATATATCATCAAGTTAAGACCAATTGGTGCGGAGTTCCGAAAATTGCATAAAATAGTCCTTTTCTATCTGAAGAAATTGTCGCATCCTTTCGAGCTTGATACCATTGAAAAGCCCGTAAAAAGTACCCTAGAAAGAGTTTTGTCCTTCGTGCTAAAATTGGAAGTCTCTAAATTAACTAGAAAAGAAGTTATAAGTGTTTTCCTCTGTAGTTTGAAATTATTTTTTCACAGTAACTAACTTTAATTTTATTTGAACCAGATGATGACCGTTTTATTTTATTTGCATTGTTGCATCGTTTCAACAATTGTTACAGTTGCAGTGTGAACAAACAAATCAATGCAGTTGCCATTGTTAAACAGATCAAAAAAATAATAATCAACGTTTCTAGCATTTTGATGAGGCATCGCTGTATTTGCAAAATATAATTTAAGATAGACCGTGCAACGCCGGGCGTCGCAACTAGTTAAGATCTAACCTAGTCACATTTTTGAAATTAAACATAATGTCATTTAGGAGAAGAAACCTAGTTTTATTTTTAGTTGTAGTAAGTTGAAATCATTTATTTTTTCTACGTGGAAACAACAATGGATTGCTAAAATGCTGATTTTAATGCACTTTTAGTTAGCGACAATTACAAGAGCTGGCACACATTTTGAAAAATAAAAGGTAAAGAAATAGTTTTTTGTTTTTTCCACCCATATCTCTTAAGGAGGTAATGGAGGGAGGGGCTTCCTTGTAGCAGAACGACATGGGTCACTTCGAAGTTGCTGCAAAGTCGGTCAAAGTTTGGTTCACCACATATATCAGTCTAGCTAAAATTGACGTCATAATTATAAACAGTCTAGTGGCTTTAGACCATCCACAGTGAACCTGTGGCCCACCGGTTGCATGCGCCGAGTTTTAATAAGAAGTCAAAACAATTCTTAACACACTGTGATATAAACATATTTTTGACAGGTACAAGTCCTTGGGCAAAAGCGAAACACTTCGTCTCATTTGAATACTATTTACACTAGCGACATATGAAATATATCAATTCATCTGTCTGAAATAATGCATAATGTATTCTAACTGTAAAAAATTTTTAAAGGGTCGTCTTAGTTAATATCAACCTCAATATTATAAGTGCTAATCCCTCTATTTTTATCACAGATTTGAAATCAGTATTATAATCTGACCGTAATACTGTGGCGACCCCAGAGCACGTTGGAAAGAACGAAGTACCGATAGGAAGTATTTAAATTAGTAACCCCTTAACTTTTGTCCGTAGTGGTGGGGGTCTCCTCGTGGTTCGGACTGGGCAACGCTAAATTTCCACCAATCTGCTTCCGGCAGATGTTAGGTTCTCTTTGTTGAGAGACTGTAGCACCGAGACAGTCAAGCAGGTAGGCAACTCTCGCCAGTCCGGTCCCTTTTCTGGTTGTTAAGTGTCTGAGAGATTTTGTAAGGTTCGAAGGGGGAACGCTGCGTTCCATGCCCTTTGAGGTAACCTATGAAAGAGTGAGATGCTATGTACACGTACAACAAGACGGCAGTTAGCAATAATTGCCCCTCATCTTTTCGGTGCCTTGATAAAGCCAACTGCAAGGTGGAAAGCACAGACAGACAATCAGTCACAGCGAGATTCGCAGTTTTAATTTGTTATGCAGCGGCAAGCTGTGCTTGTTAAGTTACATGAATTTTTGAAAGTTTTATTTGCATTATTTCTTTATTTCTGCTTTAATAAAGTTAGTTATTGGATTTGGAACTTTGTGGTATTTAAATGCCTTCTGAATTTGGAGTCAAGCAATGACGTGATGCAAAAGGAGCCTAAATGGTAACTCAAGAGGCCACCTCCCGCACCTATCTACTGCCTCTGCAAGCCAAGTATGGTACGTTCCAAAAACGTTCGTTCCCGTTCCTTACCCTTTATGTTTATGAAATAATCAATGGCAATGTATAATAGCGAAAAAAAGTTTGTTAGAAACTAGTTACATGTTTTAGCAACTATCGATAACTATAGCTGAGCTTAAATCCTTGAGGAGAGCAAAACCATACTTAATATTTCAAAATGTCACAGGCAAATTCTGCTAATTTTAATCATCAGATTTTATCAGTGCCTTAAAAAACTAGCTCAAATTTTAACCACTAGGTGAAAAGGGGACTTGTGAAGAATGAGAAACAAATTAGAAACGAAAAAACAAACTTTATTTTATCGCAAATTTTGTTTAATGCGCATTCTATTTGCATCAATCACACGTTCAAAGCATGTTATAGCATGTTAAAAAGGGTTTGTCTTTGAATTGCAGTAACTTTGCGAGGAGAACTGCAATTTATGGAGAAACAAGTAGCTCTCACGGTGGTAATAAATTCTACCATTATGTTCTTATTGCAGATTTATTTCCGCGTGGTCCATACAACGTATATACCAACTTTCAATGACATACATCGATTAGAGCAAGTTCTACGTAGGTCTAAATATAAGTTTTAACCACCCTATATATGCACAAGAAATGCTTTCAAAATACTTTTTAAGGTCGGTTTTTCTGTCAGTAATTGGTATGCCTTTTTTTTTTTCCTTGTTCCTCCATCAACTACAGAGAAGACATTTGCGTTTAATACTTTAAATAAAAAGCATTATTGGAATACCATCTGTTTTATCACATTTCAGCTAGAACAAACAAGAGAATTCCTAAGAAAAATCTATTAAAAAACATATAAATGTCGGATAGGTTTTTATGTTATTATATTCGTGGATTCTTTAAATCAATAGAGAAATAAACTACTGGTATGTGATTCAGATTGAGCTAAGAACAGAACACTGTTATTTCTGGCGTAAGACAAAAGAGTTAGACCTAAAAGTAGAAGAAAAGTTAAGCAAAATGACAAGTTGACTTTACCCTGGCTCTCATTTTTCTAGAATATGAGTATCAAAAGGGTAGAAATAATTAGTGTGTGTTTCTTTTTTTTTACAAAAGTTTACTTATTTTCTATCTATACATATAATAAAATAGCATGTTTGTGGGTGTTTGTGCGTTTGTTTGTGGTGCGCATTCAGAAAAAATGGTAAGGCCTACAAAGAAGAAATTTGGTACACAGGTATAGTTTTTGCTGTAGTTGTGCGCCTCGATAAATTGATTACAATATTTCGATAAATTAATTACAAAATGTCGATAAATTAATTACAAAAAAATTTACCAATTATTTTATGCAATTTTGAGGGGAAAGTGCTTCCATCTATCAAGTAAAAGAAATAAAACAGAGTTTAATTGGGTAGTTTGAATACACTTTACATAGATTTAAGCTGTACGTTTGCTTGCTTCTATGTAAATGCATATTTTGTTACTAGTGATGAATTTTCCTCTCCTACCTCAAGTTTTTAGCACTTGCAATTTATTTACATTCCTGAAATAACGGCTTTATCAAAAAATATCAGTAAAGTATCTTTTCAAATTCTTGTGCTTGTAGTCGGGTCAAAGTGGCTGTAATGTAAGACATAATTATAAATTCATACAGTTTATATGCACATGTAAAAAGAGATAATATTATGTAGTTCAGAGTTAAATATAAATTTATAATGTGCTTGTATTTTATTTACCATTTTAATCATCTAAGGCAATCAACTGAAGGATAATTATACTCAGCAGAGGTCAGCGACGAAATATATTTTTGCTTCCTTTCACCATTTATGCAATTCATGGAACATCATATACAGGGCTAAAGCATTGTTAATTTTTATTTTAATTATTTTATTTTGCAAATATGAGAATACTACAATGTTATTTTTAAGATGTTAATACAGGTTTCTAATTTAATGTGGAAAAAAAAACCGACCACACACATGGTACGGTTAGTATCTAAAAGAGGTGACATAATTTAACTTTTGAGGAGAGTAATGACAAAATTTAGCTTTCAATAGAAAAGAAAAAGGGTTTGTGTGTAAAAGATAGCCAAAGTTAGTTTCTAGAAAAACGATGGCGATATTTAGTTACTAAAGGAAGTAAATGATATTTTTTTTCTGGCAGGAATGGTCACAAAGTTTAATTGTCAACAACAAATAAATTTCGTTTTCAAAGTGTAGAAATAGCTGATTTTTGTTTTTAACCGACTTCACAAAGGAAGTAGGGTATACATTTGTACTGTATGTATTTCGGTTTTTTTTTCCTTGTTTGTCCACTCAGAACTTATCACCGGATGAACGGAGCTTCATGATTTTTTTTTAATCGATAGAGGGTCGTCTAACTCAAATATCGCACATCAATTTGACTACATTTATGTTTTAGAAAAAACGTTACGGATGAAAAATAAGTATTTTTTATTTTAATTGGAAAGGAATGGCTTGATTTTTCTTTGTTGGGGAAGCTACACTGATGGAAAAAAAAAATCCCAACACCAAGAAGGAGTTGTGCTAGCGGAACGAAATTTGGCAGGCGTGTTTATACATCTGAAAGAGGACTTCGATTCAAATTTTGCGCTCGGCGCATCAATGTGACGCTAGTAACGACACACGGAAGATGCAAATCAGGTTTGCTTTAAATACGCGCTGTAACGTTCCTGAGCAACGTTCCTGAGCGTCGAGATTTGATGTGGTGAGTTGATGTTAGTCCACAATGCCTTTAAGAAGACGACGAAGTCATTATCAACAGCTCACTGAGTTTGAACGAGGTCGTGTAATAGGCCTACGAGAAGGTGGGTTTTCTTTCCTCGAGATTGCAGAAAGGCTTGGCAGGAATGCATCCACTGTGCATGAATGTTGGCAGCAGTGGTCAAGGGAAGGCACTGCCTCAAGAAGAACGGGTTCCGGGCGGCCACGTGGCACTACTGAGAGGGAAGACCGCCGTGTTCGGCGTATGGCCGTAGCAAGTCGTACTGCGTCTGCAGAAGAAATTCGAGCAGCAGTTGGCACCGCAGTGACACAACGAACTGTTACCAATCGGTTACTTCAAGGACAGCTCCGAGCCAGATGTCCTGTAGCGTGCATTCCACTAACGCCAAACCACTGCCATTTGCGACGTCAGTGGTGTCAGGCTAGAGCTCATCGGAGGACGGAGTGAAGATCTGTTGTGTTTTCTGATGAAAGCCGGTTCTGCCTTGGTGCCAGTGATGGCCGTGTGTTGGTTAGGAGGAGGCCAGGTGAGCGGCTGCAGCCATCCTGTCTGCGGCCCAGACACACTGGACCTACACCTGGAGTTATGGTCTAGGGAGCAATTTCTTATGGCAGCAGAAACACTCTCGTGGTTATCCCACGCACCCTGATGGCAAATGTGTACGTCAGTCTGGTGATTCAACCTGTTGTTCTGCCTTTCATGAGTAGCATTCCAAGAGGTGTTTTCCAACAGGATAACGCTCGACCTCATACTGCTGTTGTAACCCAACGTGCTCTACAGGGTGTCGACATGTTGCCTTGGCCTACCAGATCTGTCTCCAATTGAGCACGTATGGGACATCATTGGACAACAACTCCAGCGTTATCCACAACCAGCATTAACCGCCCCTGTATTGATCGACCAAGTGCAACAGGCATATAACTCCCTCCCACAAACGGACATCCAGCACCTGTATGATTCAATGCATGCACGTTAGTATGCTTGCATTCAAAATTCTGGCGGTTACACCGGTTATTAATGTACCTGTATTTCACTTCTGCAATGGCTTTTCTTGGGCTTAAATTAACCTGAGATCTTGAAATTGTAATCAATTACGTACGTTACCTATATAAATGTATTGCTGAAATTTCATTACTCTACAATAATTATTTCTTGGTGTTGGGATATTTTTTTTCCATCAGTGTATTAATGAATATAAAAGTCATTGTTAAAGAAGCTTTTGTGCCCATTAAGCTTTAAGGCAATTATTGCAAGAGTTTTACTGAAGGCTACTCCGAGGCAAAAATTAAATCCAATCAGTTTGTTTGCTAAAATTGACTTTAAAACGAAATTTATCACACCAATAATTAGTTTTTAGTGCCATACATTCAAAGAAGGTTTTCTCTTTGAGCTGGATATTTTTAAAAATAGAATATTTATATAAAAAATATATTTACAGTAAAAAGAATAAAATAAAATATTTTTTTAAAAACATAGAACCGACTTCAAATTATAAACTGTGCTAAAATGTGAAAAATAAATTAATTCTTTAAACAACATTGATGTGACTTTTAAACATAATTTTAGAAGTCGGTGCAAAATTATGAGATGATTCTAATTGCCATTACACCATGTGCTACTTCATACTAGAACTGTTGCTAATTCTGGGTCATTTATGCATGGTTACAAGGGATTTTATCTATCCTAATTAATGCTTCGCAAAGAGAATTGTCTTTTTTAGTAAATAGTACTATTTACTTAATGCTGATATGGTGTTGAATGATCATGTTGAATGATCATGTTCAACATACACAGTGAAACCTGTGTAAGTTGACCACTTGCGGTGCAGCACTTTAGTGGTCAACTTAGGCAGGTGGTCAACTTAAAAAGGGTGAGGTAGACGGCGCAAATCGATTCCGCCGAAATTTTAATCTCCCCTTCCCCTCCATTATCGTTTCCGCCGCGAAGCTTAACCCCCCTTTCCCCACACCTATCGATATCGCCGCGGACGCAGGTAAATAGGGGAATTTATGATACATCACATTTGGCGGCTTATTACTTTGTTGGCAATGGTTGGCGCCACCGTCGCTATTCTCTTCAAAATACATATAATAAGGGCACAGAATATTTTGCTGGGCAGAATATTTTGCTTCAAAGGCACCGCTTATAATTGCTCCGGTCCTGTTTACATGTGACCGGCAGTACTTGTAAAAATAAAAATAAATTGCTGACCCTTGCAGTTAACATGAAATTGTGGTAATAATGCACTTTTTATGGATCAATGCAAAATTGATAAATAATTTCTAAAAATCATAATTAAACTGCAAACTTTAACGCTGCATTATCTGTGCACACACACAATGTTGTTATACTACAAAGATACAGCTTTTCATTGTTTTGAAAATTCAGGATCTCTTTTCCAAATAAGTTGTAAGATGATTTTATGCACTTCCCAATAGAAATCTAAAAGTTAAATAAATATTATGTGCAGAAATAAGCAAATTAACAAAAAAAAAAAAAAAGCCGAAAGGGGAAAAGGAATATTTTATATTTTTATATTCCAAGGAATAAAACTTTGATACCTAGAAATCCTTCTAGAAAAAAGAAAGCGTACAACGAAAACAGCACAGAAGGAATCTGAAACTTAATTTATTATTCTTATAAAAAGAAGCAAATTCAAAAAATAATGCTAAAAGAAAATATCCAACATTTCAATAAATGACCAAAATCTAGAAGCATTCATAAAAGAGCAAAAGCATTGAGTGAATGCAAGTGTTGAAATCTGAAAGTTAAATAATTAAGTACAGTAATAACTAATAAGTAAAGTAAAGGTAAAAAGGAAAAAAGATGCAAGTATTCTAAAAAATGGAGCATCAAATTCTAGCAGGGTTATTCGTAAAAAGGCAAACGCCTAGGATGAAAAAATTAAATCGGCGACTTCGAATCGTTTCAAAACCATGCTGTTTACATTCATCCGTGGAAATTCTAACAAAATCTTCACTTCAACTCCAGGAATTACTAGTGTGGAGTAAAGAAAATGCTGGAGAATTAATATTTTAATTGTTGAATTTAATTGAATTTAAAGAATATTAGGACGAATTAAAGAAAAACAGCTTCGAAGTCCAAAGCATCAATATATGATAGAATTGTGTGCCAATTTTCGTAATCGTAAGTTGCGTAGATTTTGCTGTAGAGTGTTTAGCCACAAGGGCATTCCCAACTTGAAAGTTCATCTGAATTCATATATATATACTAGCGGTACCCACACGGCCATGCCCGCGTTAAAAAATAGAAAGACCAGTCGATTCGCCACTGTCTATAGTGGTAACTTTTTCATGTGTAAATTATGATATTTTACCCACACAGAAAGGACGATTATAATACATTACAATAGTTTTACTTAATAAATTTTTATCATAATTAATTTTTAGCTATTACTCATTGACAGTAAAAACAGTAAAACATAACAACGAAATTTTGTAGCTTGCAGAAACTAACAGCAGCAAGCAAAGCTGTGAAAGCGGAAAAATATTTCAGCCGAATTCAAATAGGCAAATAACATGTGTGCTATTTCACTCGAGAAAAAGTAATAAAATAAATAAAAATATAAATAATAATAATTAGTTGGAATAACAAAAATCGCAAAAAAGGATAACATTTATTTAAAAACCCCTGTGCGGTATGGAGAATGATCCCGTAAAATGCATGTCAAAATAGTAAATAAAAAATAGCTATCGAACACCTGTGAGCCGCAGGAGATAAATTTTATTTCGTTTTAAAGATGCAGAATAATCAAAATCCAAAAAAATAATAATTAATAAATTAAATATCGGCTGCTCCTCAAAATGCTAAAAACCTCAAGAAATAAATTTCAATTCGTTAGAAAAAAGGATCATAAGCCAGTCGGCATGGTAACAAATCAAATAAAATTAAAGTTAATTACCGTGAAAAAATAACTTCGAACTACAGAGAAAAACTCTTATAATTTTTTACAGTTAATTTAGAGGCTTCGAATTTTAGCACGAAGAGCAAAACTCTTTTTGGGACAGTTTTTTAAGCGCTTTTCAACGGTATCAAGCTCGAAAGGATGCGATTATTCCATCCCATAGAAAACGACTATTTTTTGATATTTTCGGCTATAAATTGGAATAAAAAAAGAAATTCGAAGTTCAGAAAAAACTCTCCGAGGTGCACATCCCCCTGTTCTAAACTTATTTCGTGCCAAATTTCATGAAAATCCGCCAGACGGTCTGTTCCCTACGAGGGACACAGACAGACAGACACACATACTTACTGCTTTATTAGTAGAGATAGATAGATGAATAAAGATAATATGAAAAATGTCGCCTAACTTCGCTAAATTCTTAATCCCTGAAACGGCGGAAAAGTAATGCTTTTGAAAAGTGGGGGGAAGACATTCGGCGGAAACGATATGCAGCGGGAACTACTGATAAAATCTTCGGGGGGTTCGTAATGCTCTGCGGCTGACTCGATGCTTGCCCGAGGAGAGGGTAAAGGGCTAATTCCGTTCTCGACAAAAGTGGTCGACTTAGACAGGTGGTTAACTGACAAAGGAGGTCAACTTTACAGGTTTTACTGTATTTTGTTACGTCTGAAGATAACAAAATTAAATTATACATAGCTAATATTACAGCAGAAAAGTATTCACATGCTTACTGTGGTGAACTATAGTGCACACTTATCGGAAATTAGAAAATTTTCACACTTATGGGTACTTTACCGTTTTCGCCGTTCGCGATGCTTAGATTTCTTTCGCCAAACTAAATTAGAAAGCCGTTGGCGACGATTATGGTCTTTTTTTTTTTTTTTTTTTTTTTTTGTTTTCGCCAAATCAAACTCTAATATAATACAATGGAGGCAATTCATACAGCGTCATAGGTCACGTGATAGAGATGTAAGCGATGTAAACAAAGGAAGCTGTAGTATCGCTTTACTTCGAGTTCGCTTGTTTAACATTACGTTTTTGTTTGAATATTTTATTGAGTTTTAAAAAATGTCACACTGCGTTGCATATGGGTGCACCAACGTAAGAACACAAGATGAGTGCGCTGGCAAGTCATTTTTTAAATTTCAAGGAGCAGTCGAAAGCTTGGCTCGTAAAAATAAAGCGAGAGAACTTCCAACCAGCAGAACATTCTGTTTTGTGTTCTGATCATTTCGACGAAGATTCGTTTGAATATCAACATTTCACCAATAGAAGATTTTTAAAACAGGACGCCATTCCAACAAAATTTGTATTCAAAAAAGATAAGCAAACTTGTTAAGAACTTGAGCTTCATATGCATTGAATGAAACCAAAAAAAAAAAAAAATGTCAAAATAAATTACGATAAATAAAAAATAACAAAAACTTACCTTGCATTCGGTTGAAGTCCTAACTTTTGATGTGTAAGCTTCTTTCTTCTGTGGAGTTCCAAGAGTAACAGAGGGGACATCATACGCAGATTTTGCTTTTAAAAAAATACGCAAAATTTTTAAATACAAAAATTAGTAGGCCAATCTGTAACTTTTAAGTAGCAGTGTATAATTATTTCACTCAACATTGAAATTACATTCTCATTTGATCTGTTTAATTAAATTAAAGTATGTGTAACAGAGGGGGCAAAAAATGCTAACAGTATTTGGCGTGTACTATAATTTATGTTGAATTCTGTGACTTGGAGATCTTTTAAAAAACTTGGTATTTTTTTTTAAACTCTGAACATTCCAAATTAATAAAATTATGCATTGGTATATTTAAATCAAAAACTCCTTTCATTTAAATGTGGAAAGCAATGTGTAACAGAGGGGACAGCTTACAGATATAGCTTCAACAGGTGCATATACTTGGTTGCATTACAACAAAACGTTATTGTCAAAAGTAACACTTCTGTTATTTAAAGTTGGAGTTGGTAACACAGTTATAATATCCGACATGTTAACCCATGATACATCACTGTAATTGCATTTAAAAGTTTATGTCCACCAGATTGTGTTAAATAAACAACCTGAATATTGTCTGTTTCCCTCTCTAATTCGATGATTTGGCAAACAAATTTTACTAGTCGTTTTTTCCTTGGACTTTAACAATAGCAAAACTGCCAACTGTTAAATCAGTAGAAGAAGGCTGATCTACCAAAGTAGAACTTCGATATTCTGAGCATTCCTTTACAGTATCCTTAAAGTTAAACTGTACTCTATCTTCAGTCGAAAGTGGTTTAAACAAGATCTTACTACTCCCAGAATTCCTTATAAACGTTGCAACCAATGGGATGTGTTTAAAAATCTCATGTCAAGTTGTAACAGAGAGGACATTCCAGCTTTGTCCCTTCTGTTACTCATTTATGTCCCCTCTGTTACTGTTATAATTTTTTTAATTAGTAAAAAATTTTCAAAATTATTACAAAACATGATTATGCTAATAAATTTTATTGTAAATACCTCTTCTGCAGTTTATTGTTTGTTTATTTTTTGAATAAAGTAAACTTATTTAAAAATTTGTAACAGAGGGGACATATTAATGACTAGACAGTTTTTAATTTTAAAAAATAAGAAAAACATTTTGTATGAGAACATAAACTGCACACATATACTTAGAGTAATGTAACTTTTTGTATAAAAAAAAATAGGGATAAAAATCACTAAACTTATAACAGTTTTTGTTATTTAAAAAAGCAACATTTTTAATGGGAGAAATCAGAGTCTAAAGTGCCCCTTATTCTTCATAATTTTAAGTATAATTATGCATAGTTCTCAAAAATAACTATTCAATCCATAAACTGTGATATGTTTTCTTCAAAATAGTACCAAGCCGGTGAATATTGCTTTAAGTTTACAAAACCATTTAGTGGTTTCAGTTGGCATGGAATGACACTTCTTTATTTCAGCCTTGACAGTAGCCGATATGTCAAAATTGCATTGTTTTCTGACGGTTCATGGGAGCAGATTTTAGAAACGAATTTTTCATTGAATGATAATGATCCTTTCTTTATTTTGGTACTCACGCTATTATTTCCAGCTAGTGCCGGAAACTGCTCAGCATGTTCCATTATGAAAAAATTGGTAAAAACCGTTAAATACAACGGTTTATCAACAATAGAATTAGCCATGGAGCCCTATAAAGCCTAAATTATTACAGTAAAACCTCTCAATAAGGGACACTAAGGGGACTGGAAATTTTGTCCCTTAAATAGAGGTGTCCCTTCCTCGGAGGTTCATAAATTGTTGCATACACATATAGTGTATTGACTAAGTTTAACTTTTTAATAGCAAACATGTGTTACCATTTAAGCTTAAATACTGAAAATGGCTCATGCATACAAAATATAAGTTAAAATTATTGAAATTTAAAATTTTTTCATTGAAAAACTGAAATTTTAGCATAAACATCGTATTGGCAGAGTTTTGGAGCTTACAGAAATTTATTTGAAGTAATCTGTTAGATGGGTTTGTTTCAAAGTACGTAATTTGGGCAATACTGTAGAAATTACGTTCAGTGCGCATTTTACAATTCTTGCATAAAAAAGCTTGTCGGTACTGTCTGTCCTTGCTGAACACACATGTATTCCACAGAGGCGTAGCTAGTTGGGAGCAAAGTGGGACAGCTGTCCCCAGGCGCAGCGTCAAGGGGCGCCAAATTAATGTTAATTTATTTTATTTTTAAATGCGAAAAATAAATTATTTGAACTGAAGAGGTGTGAATATGTTCGACAAAAAAGTGGGAGCATCGCGAATCATATCGGGAATGACCAATGTAGCACAGGAGTGCGTGGGAAATCAGAGAAATAATTTTGCGAAGCCAGTGGCCCGTAATTCCTTTAGAAGTGAATGGTCGCTAATAAAAATGAAGGTTAAAAGGGCTGCATTTTTTTTAGCTATTTATCATTTAGGAAGCATAAAATTTTCGTTTAAAATTCCGTTTAGGGATGCAAAATCTTCAGTTGTCCCCGGACGCTGAAAACCCTGTCTCTGGTATTACATTGTACAAAAGAGGAAAAAAGGCTTCACAATTAGGTTTTGTCAAGTACTTTAAAATACACTTGTTTCTTTGTTCATGCTTCTAGAACTCATACCAACTTTCAAAAGTTAATTTTTAGAAAAGAAAAAAAAGAACTTTAGCTTCCAGTAAATTTTCTTATCTATATAACTTGAATTTTGGAAAATTTCCTCCAAGAATGTCCCTTAAATAGAGTGTCCCATATTCAGAGGTAAATACATTGCAGTCCCTATTCAAAGGGACTGGGACCAGAAAAAATGTCCCTTAATTAGAGGTGTCCCTTTTTCGGAGGTGTCCCTTAAAGGAGGTACCACTGTACTAATTAAAATTTTTTTTACGGATTTAAACTAATCTAGTTAAAAACTAGAACTAAATAAAGTTCTGCGTTATTGAAAACTAGAACTAAATATAGTTCTGCGTTATTGAAAACTAGAACTAAATAAAGTTCTACGTTAATGAAAACTAGGACTAAATAAAGCTCTACGTTATTAAAAATTAGGACTAAATAAAGTTCTACGTTATATAAAATTAACACTAAATAAAACACTATAACTATTGTAATAATTAATAAATTTCTTTTGTAATGATTAAATTAAAGGTAAATTACTTGGTTTATAATCAGAAAAAGCTATGAAACTAGTCTAATTTTTAAGATAGCTAATTTTGCTTCGTGAACTCCACGTAGAACTCAATTAAAAATTTGGTAAACAAATCAGCAATCATCGTGATCACGTGACGCGATCAAGGGCCTCCATTAATTAACCATCAATGGCGCCACTTTTGATATTTTCACGGTTCCATGAAACGAAAAAGTACCCACATATGCAACATGAAACTATATAGTTAGTAAATTAAATCTAAAAGTAGTTTCCTCTAATTTTATTGCAGAAAGGTTTCCTTACATACTGATCTTAGAAAATGGTAAAGTTGCCTACTTGCAATTAGAAATTATGTAATCCACAACTTGTATACAAAAAAAGTTATCTTTTAAAAATCTATAAATGAAATATTTCTCATAATATATCTGATACATATTTTTTGGAACATTATTTCGGACAGATTACTAATTCTTTCTGGAATAGTGATAAAGCTTGACTAAAATATTTTAGTTTTAATCAAAATAGATGGAGCTTTCTTTTTTGCTTTTTTTTTTTTTTTTTTCGTGCGTGGGAGAGGGTAGGTAGGGGAGGGAAGTAAGGTGTTTCTTTCGAGCAACGAGCACGGAGAACTTTTTTGGTTAGTGGAGGGTCTGTGGAATTGTGCTTTCCGGATCATAAATGTCTTTTCGGGGGGGGGGGGATGATTCTCCTTTTAGGATAGTTTTTTTTTTTTTTTTTTTTTTTTTTTTTTTCGAGCACTAGAGGGAGTTTTGGACATTTTTTTCGGAGAGGGTGGGAGTAGCTTCCGGGAATATGTTTTCTATGTATATAGGAGTTTAACATGGGGAGCGCTGTGGCGAAAAAAAGGCGCCCTTCTCCATCGTCGCCACAGGTGACCTTCTGTAAACTTTTAGCATGGGCATCGCCGTGCGGGTACAGCTAGTATTTTTAAAATGTAGCTTTGTGTTAAATTTGTTTTAGATTTATGCAAGTACATGCTGCAAGCAGAATGCAAAAAATGCATTACAATCATTTAGTGCTTTCCCAAAATACCAAAGAAAAAAAAATAAACTGAAATTTATTCTACTAAACCAGCGTTTCCCAACCGGTGGTTCGCGAACCCCCAGGGGTTCGCGTGGTGCAGAAAGGGGGTTCACGAAAATAATATTGCAATGGCGGAAATTTTTATCGCTAACATAAAGGAAAAAAAGAAGTAATAAATGCATAATTTACATACTAATTAGGAAGGAGTGCGGAAATGAATTTTTTGAATATTTTTTGTTTCCTAGATAATGCAAAAAAAATAGTGGACTGGCATAGGAAGCCTACAGACGAAATTTGAAGTGCATCTATTTCTACTGTTACCTGATTTTTAGTTTGGATTACAGCCAAATTTATCATTTCGGTACCAATTTGGATCAGAACCAAATTTATCATTTCGATACCAAATTGGATCAGAAATTGGTACCAAAAGATATTTCTTGATTTATTTTAAATTTTAGAACCTATTTTTCATCTACCATTTCCCACTTTTTTTCTCGCAAAGCGCGAAGAAAAATTCGGGAATATGAAATTTTACTACATAAAATGCAAAATTTTGCATTATTTTTTGCGATAAGATTATTATAGATATTTATTCATTAATTGTAAATTTGGACTCGCATTTATCACACTTTATTCTAACTTTTCTGCATTACCACAATATCGCAATGGGAAATTTCAAAATATGTAAATTTTAATTTTTCTTTAAATTTCCAAAACTTTCTGAGTTTTGTATTTTTCAACCAGAAAGTGGAACCTACCGGGAAAATAATTTTTAATTTTTTTAGGAATGTTTACTGCCTTAATAATAATTCAAGAAGAACAATTAATATAATAGAAAAATAGTTTTAGCTGTATTTTAGTTTTAATTTAAACTTAGATGTTCTGCAGTAATTATGTTTTCATTCCTTGTTATGAAGTACTGTACAACATAGAAAATAAATGAGCTAGTAAATTTTAGTTTCGTCACCCTTTACTAACGACTGCAAAAGGGGGGGGGGGAGGTTCGCCATTTTCTTTCGCATCTTAGAGGGGTTCGCAAGGGAAAAAAGGTTGGGAAACACTGTACTAAACAATGCTATTTACGGGTTTTTTTTTTTTTTTTTTTTTTTGATGAATTTTAAAAAGCTGGTTTAAGACTCTTATCTTGAAAAAAATAATATTAATATTCAACCATTAAATAACTTTGTCTGAGAAAAATAATCCTTCGTAAATCGCTTTGGACTTTGAAAGAATACCACATAACTGCGGGATTTAATCTGTCAGAAGGAATTAAACTTATGAATTTTTTGTTTTTTCAATGACCAATAAGCGTTAAGCGTTGCTGCAAAGTAGAAAAATTATCGTTGATGTACAAGGTTACAATGCATTTTCTTCAAGTCTTTCACGAATGCTCTTAAACAATTAACATCTCTATTTTTCTTTTCTTGACTTTAAAAAGGAATATTTATAAAAGTAATAATCTTTCGGAAGCATTTGTTAGAAATTTTGAAAGCTTAATTCCTGTGACAAAGATAAGTTATTTATTTGACGCATCCTAACGAACTGGGGAAAAGAATTTAAAATTTAGAATTGTTTGGATTCTAACTAATAAATCATTTTATTCTAAATTTTGGACATGCATATATAACTACTTAACTTTACACAAATGTTGTGACAAAGTATTTCGCTTTTAATTTGTCTCAGAATACTACTATTCAAAATGGGACACAACTTCTAGTAGCCTAGCTTATTACGTTTCGTTTAATGAAAATTTTTCCATTTTTATAAAACCTTTTTCTATATTTTTAACATTCAGTGAAGACAATGATAAAACTTCATTATTCTCCAAAAATCCTTTCACAAACCTGCAAAGGTTTTTCAGGTTTTCATAATTTATTCTCAGGTCTTTTTTGGGTCTGAATCCGGAAATTAAATTCATTTTCCCCAACATATCATAATTTTGCATAAATCACACATTTCAAAATTTGCAAAAACTCATAATGTTTTTCATTTTTCGAAAAATTTGTACAAATGAGCTTTTATTTTCTGATACTAGAACTACAAATTTCTTCAACGAATTTTAAAGAAAACGGAGATATACCAAAGGTTAGTGAATTGTATTCGGAAAAGAATAAACAAGATTCGAAATCACTTGGTATGTATGGTAGTTCACACAAACAGAACACTGAATTCCGGTAACATAATTTTGGAGAATGTTGCCAAATGAGAGTCCACAGTATTTCAATAGAATTCTGGAGCTTCTTCGTTATCTTATTTGCTTTCCAAAAAATTTTCAAAGTTTTCTTATTTCTTTTATTTTCTTCGTTTTATTATAAAACAGGAAATGAAATGGGAAATACTCTAATAAGACATCGTCAAGAAGTTTGATTTTGTTTAAAATAAATAAAGAAAGAAAATAAAGAAAACTTATTATTTTGAATGAAACACGAAATTTAAATTTTCGTAAAACAAATTTTAGAAGTTTTGTGACATGTAAAATAAGGAATGGATCGTAAAAATTAGAGGAAAAACTTTTTAAATTATCCATGTATGGGAAAGAGGAGTTAAACTCGAAATTCATTTTTAATCGTCAATTTGATGTTAAATTTTCTCAGAAATGAATATAAAAAATGCAGCGATAAAAATAATTGTAATTTGAATTTGGATGCTAATTGCCTTCTTTTTAATTAAATATTTGTTAGAAAAATTTAACATTGATGTCAAGAAAAAAATAGAATTTCAGGTCCAACACCTTTTTTCTAACTTTGGAGAAATAATGATGTAATTTTCCTGCTTTTTAAACGCTTGAATTACCACTACCCTACATCTAGAGCCTCCTCTACATCGTGTAGAACGCACCCTCTAACATCGGGATGGAATGAGGAAGCGAGGTTAAAACATATATTTGCCGCTTTATAGGCCTCATTCTAACAACGGTAGCTTCATTAATTTAATAACCTTCTGCGAACAGTTGCACGCTGGTTTTCATCATTTTGTACGAGTTCTTTACAGAATGTGCAACTTTGTTTTTGTGCCGTTTTATTGCAAAATTTGGCGGTTAAGGTAAGTGTTTTACAACTATTTAATAGCTTTTAAAAAAAAAGTATGTTTGAAGAAAAGTGTCATCCTATTAACTTTTAGTCTATAAGACTAGAATCCCTTAATCTAAATTTCGACCCGCAAACGGAACGGGCACAAAGAGCTAGTACCCAGTTTCGAGCCGCAGTTTTTTTGATAATGTCACACTTCTGTTTTTTTAACGTAGCAATCAAGCTGCCTGCTTTAGAACACAATAGACCCTACTTGGTTTCTTAAGTATGTTTGATCAATCCACAGACCCATATGCTTCAGATAAGCCTTTTAGTCTTGTACTTTCTCCCGAGATACAAACCGGCTGCTCGTTCTGGTAAGATGCTTCAGAAAATATACTTACACCTGAAAGAAAAATTACTTTTAAAATGGCATCACTGAGTTGGTTTTACTTTTTCCAAAACAATAACAGGTTTTAAAAAAATGCAAGAGAACAGTTGGAATGAAGAAAGTTAGAGAATTAGCAGAATTCCCTAACAAAACAAATTAGAGGAAGAGAAGGAAAAGAAAGAAGAGGGAAAAAAGCAAACGGAAAAAACTATTTAAGTGCAAAGTGCTTTAAACTAGCTGAGCAAACAAAAGTCAATAACAGTAAAAATGAAGACAACAAAAATCAAACAAATAAAAATGAGCTAATAGATACCAGAAACAATTTGATGATTCTAGCGATGATGATGATTGCTTATACTGAGGGAACTTTTATATTCTAAGTCGCTTGAAGCTTGGGCTATGTGAAGTGGATCTATGTGAAGTAGAAAATGTGAGCCCATAACTCCTGTACTATTGATGTCGATAGTGAAGATGACGAAGTAATCCTTGTTTGGGAAATGTACCATGATGAATGAACTATAAAACACTTACCGCATTCATCCTCAATGTAAAAAGGCCGAACGCCATTCTGCCCCCGCGGTAGAGCGACATAGGGCAAACCGTAATGTATAAATTTCATAGAATATGTATAGAAATAATCTTGACTGCCAAAATTTTTCAGCATGTGATATACAAAATGCTAGCACCCCATTCAGTGAAGCCGCTTTCATACTTACTCTAGCTTACCTCATTACTGTTATATGGGACATTTGTTAGACGTACACTGCTGGCCACCGTAAATGCAACACCCTGAAGGAAGCGTGCAAAAAATATGAAATTTACAACACGCATTAGCGGAGGTGAGATATGCAAATGATTAGAATTTTAGCGCAGACGCACATCACGCGCGCCTGTAGCGCCACTTGAAAGCGCTTTTTAACGCTTTTAGATTTCGACGATTTCAAGTACGGAAATTGTGTTTTTCTTGTGGTTTCTTCCAGAAAACGATCAATTATGCCTCGTAGAACACAGCGATCATCTTTTGATCAAGTATTCGAGTTCGACAGGGGAAGGATAGTGGTCTACCGAGATTGTGGATTATCTTTCAGGGAAATTGGTAGTTGTGTTGGACGAAACCAAAGAACTGTACTGTGGATATGTGATCGTTGGATGCAGGAGGGTTCGACGGACCGTCGTGATCGATCCACCTCAGTGCACAACTTCACGTGATGGCAGGCATATTGTGCGCATGGCAGTGACGGATCGCTCAGTCATATCATGAACCATAGCACAGCTGACTAAGTCTGTAACGCATCAACCAGTGTCTGCGGGTACCATTCGACACCGTTTCCAGCAGAGTGGTCTGTCCAAAAGACGTCTATTGCTTCGTCTACCCTTGACGCAGAACCACAGACGTCTCCGCCACCAATGGTGCAATGGAAGAAGGATGTGGACGGCAGAATGGAAAGAAATTGTCTTTACTGAGAGTCTTTTGACGAGTCACGCTTCTGTCTGCAACACCACAATGGTCGGATTCGAGTCTGGAGACACCGGGGAGAGAGGATGCTGAACAGCTGCGTTATGCACCGCCACACTGGTCCTGCACCGAGTATATCCTATTTGTGCAAAAGGGGAAGTTGCGTAAATTATATCCTATGTGGTTTAATAAGGAAACTAAAACAGCTTTAAAACAGAAACAGAGGGCATTCGGTATATTCAAGCAAACAGGAAAAAGAGAATATAAGATTGAATATAATAAATCAAGGAAAAGATACAAATTCATTAGCAGAAAACATAAATGCAAATTGGAGCATAAGCTTGCAAATGACATCAATATTAATCCGAAAAGTTTTTTCGCATATGCAAATGGTAACAAGAAAGCGGACCCACACTTAGGCCCACTAATCGATAGTCAGGGCAAGATAGTAGATGATGATTTAGAAATGGCAACTATGTTAAATGAATTTTTTGCAACTGTATTCAGTAAGAATTTTAACTGTGATAGCGCTGTTGTGGAAAATGCTAACAGTGAGGGAATAATTGATCTTAAATTTAATAGGGAAGATGTTATATACCATCTAAGGAATTTAAAACCTTTCAAAGCTCTTGGGCCTGATTCTATCTATCCAAAATGTTTAAAGGAGTGTGCAGATGAGATGGGGGGTGTGTTATGTTCTATATTTGAATGCTCTTATCAATCAGGAAGAGTGCCGATAGATTGAAAATTAGCAAATATTACTCCTCTGTTTAAGAAAGGATCCAAGAGTGAGCCAGGGAATTATCGTCCAGTTAGTTTGACATCAGTTATTTGTAAAATTTTTGAGACCATGCTAAAGAGTCATATTACTGAATTTATTGAAACAAAAGATTTGCTAGCACAAAACCAGTACGGATTTAGGAAGGGAAAATCTTGCACGACTAATCTTTTAAATTTTTATGATGCAATAACAAAGGAGTTAGACCGCAATAATAGCATAGATGTAGGCATTTGATAAAGTTCCACATAAAGCTCTACTACTAAAATTGAAAAGATTTGGTATTCAGGGTCAAACCTTTGAATGGATTAAAAGTTGGTTAATCGGGAGAAAGCAACGGGTGCAAATCAAGGGTAATAGTTCTCGATGGATAGAAGTAGAAAGTGGCGTACCACAAGGTTCTGTTCTTGGACCACTCCTATTCATAATATTTATTGATGACATAACTGAGGGTATACTGGGCAAAGTTAGTATATTTGCTGATGACTTAAAAATAATGGGAATTGTCAACACAGAGGAACAAATAGAACGATTTCAAACAGATTTATCACGAATATCGGAATTGGCTGCTAAGTGGGGTATGTCATTTAATATTAAAAAATGTCAAGTTCTACACAAGGGTCATAAAAATAAATGCGCAGCATCTAACTTGCAAGGACAAAAAATTAAATCAGGGAATACTGTAAACGATTTAGGTGTAGTGGTTTCTAAGCAAGTAATAAGGCAAATACAATGTTGGGTTATATTAAAAAACATGTTTCGTTTAAATCGAAAGACGTTATTTTGCCATTGTACAGGGGACTGGTTAGGCCACATCTAGAGTATGCAGTACAATTTTGGTCACCATATTTAAAAAAAGATATTGACATATTAGAAAAAGTTCAACGCAGGGCTACAAAAATTATTAAAGGAACCTCAGGTATGGCTTATAAAAACAGATTAAAGAAATTTAACATGTATACGCTACAAGAAAGAAGGAAACGGGGAGATTTGATTCAGTTGTTCAAATTTATAAAGTTAAATGAAACAGAAGGTTTACAATTTTCTCATAGTAATAGGACTCGGGGAAATGGATTGAAACTATTTAAATCACAATTTAAAAGGGAGTGTTGGAAACATTGTTTTTTGAGTAGAGTTGTCGACGATTGGAACACTTTGCCATCGTACATTGTTAATTCTAAGGATGTTAAATCGTTTAAGGAAGGTTTGGATCGTCACTGGGGGATTGTGAAGAGCGCAGCCAATTGAAATCTGATAATGTTTCTCTCTTTTGTTCAACTAGTTTTATATGTAAATTGATACTGCTTTTTCTTTTTCTTTCATGCAAATGGGCGTTCAAGATAATAGTTGGGACAAGAAGAAGAGGAAGAGGAGCATGAAGAAGTCAAGCAGGAATTACTCATCTATTCACCAACCTTGTTGGGCCTAGCGCCTGTTGTTGGTGTACTTTTTGTATTGTATTGTATTGTATTGTATTATGGTATGGGGCGGTATTAGATATCACTCTCGCACTCCTCTAGTATGCATTGCTGGTACTCCAAACAGCCAGCGCTACATCTCCGAGGTGTTGGAGCCATTTGTCCTTCCTTACCTTCAGGGCTTGCCCATAGCCATATTTCAACAGGATAATGCGCGACCAAACGTGGCACGCATTGTCCAAGGCTTCTTCGTCAACCGCCAGATTGAATTGCTTCCCTGGCCGGCTCGCTCTCCGGATCTTTCGCCGATAGAAATCATGTGGTCCATGGTTGCTCAACGATTGACCCAGAGTACATCCCCAGCTGCCACACCAGATCAACTTTGGCAATTTGTGGAAGCTGCTTGATCTGCTGTACCCCAAGAACACATCCAAAGTCTCTTTGAATCAATGCCGAGGCGTGTGGCAGCGATGATCACTAACAATGGCGGCTACTCTGGCTACTGATTTTGGCAGGAACCACACTTCACAGAAGTCTATAAATTTAATCATTTGATACTTGCGCAACATGTTATCTACAAAATAAATTTCGTTGTGATATCTCTTGTCTTCCTTGGTGTTGCAATTTGGGTGGCCAGCAGTGTAGTTGGTAGGTCTTAGATTAATTCAAAAAAGTAGCTCTCTATTTTTTTTAATTATTTAAAAGTTGTGATAATAAAATAAACGAAAAAAAGGAAATGTCTTATACACAATGAAGCTGCTGTCAATGGGGACGTGTAATCTGTTCAATATGTAGTAATTTATTTCATTTCTATTGTGCTTCAATTATTGAGATCAATTCTGTCGAAGAAAAGGAAAAAAGGGAGGAAGCACCAGAATTCTAGTAACAGAGCCTAAGGAACGGTTCCAACTATTTTTCCTTAACGGGAACCGCCAAACTGTGGTTTGAGATCACCAAGAATCTATTCACGCACGTGGAATGCGTTTGAAAAAAGCCTCTACAGTGCATTTAAAGAAACAGTCAAATTCAGCAATAGAATGTTCAAAAACTGACCAACAAATAGGTGAAACGACCCAAACTCTTACGTGCAAGACGTTTTGTCTGTTTTGTCTCACTGGTTTTTTAAATCTTAATAATTGAGGGAGGGAGAACCCTCTAAGAAAAGCGGTTACCGAAAAGATGTACCAGGCGCTTGCAGTTAAAAATATTGAGAAAACAAATTATTTTTAGGGTGAATGTTCCTACAGATATTAAAGGAAACTATTAGAAAAAAGGATCGTTTCCAGACAGTCTACTAGACCAGGGTTTCTCAACTTTTTTTGACTTGTGGCCCCCTTAGAAGCGCCAAATTCTACCGTGGCTTTCCTTCGAAACCATAGTCAGTAATGCACCTGGGATTTTCTTTGGAGGGGGGGAGGGGCAAGTCAGGATGGAAGATTCATCGAATGTCCAGTGCCCCATGTCTGACGGATCCACGCCGAATATCCGGCTCTGTTTTTTGGGATCCATAAATTCCATACATCTTAATTAATCTAATAAATTTGTTAATTTGCTAAGAGACAGATTCTTAATAATAATAGCAAATAAAACAGTTTAGTTTTATTTGCTATTATTATAAAGAAAGTTGTCATTTTTTGTAAGATTAAACAAACAGTTTTTACGTTGACACAACTTACTTGTACTTTTTGAGTTATTTCTAACGGCATCGGTTATATAGCGCATTCGGATATATCGCGCTTTTTTGCTGTCCCCCGACAAGCGCGATATAATGAAGGGCTACTGTAATTAAATCAAAAAAAATCCTTTCGTGTACAATATACGTTTTGCATGAAAAGTTCCCGCTATTAAAGAAAGGATTAACAAAGAAATCAATCTTCCTGGCAAGCCCAATGCTGCTTCTCTCTACTGCTCAAAATTCAAAAAAAAAATTCTTCGAAGAAAAAAATTGATACATGAGAATGAAATTTGTTGATCTTCTCTGGAGTCTTTGTTTAGGATTGTTTCTTACAAAATTATTAGGACGAGAGGATTCCTCATCTAATAAACCTGCTCTTTTTTTTTTTTTTTTTTTTTTAAACATTTATTGACTTAATTTTTTTTTTTTTTTTTGAATAGTTTACAGGATATTAGGTCTTCTTTCATGTTCTTATTCATTTATATTTTTTCCCTGTAAAAACAACTTTTGCAAGAAAGAACGCTAAAGATGAAACACACTGTACAATTTTGTCAAAAAGTGTATTGCAGCAAATCAAAGATACATTATTAGGAAAAACATTGAGTGAAAACATGAAACATATTTTGCTCTTTTCTCCATGAAACCCACGTCACGTAAGAAGTTTCATGCTTTGCGCTGTTCCATAAGTTGGGGCTTTTTTTTTCCTTTCTTAAATTAAGATAGGGCAATTTTGTGTCGTTTATACATTTCTGAAAGATTTGGTAAATATTTGTATGTTATATTTCAACCCCCATTGTGGAATACTTTAGAAGCTTGAAATAAATCAGTCCTGACCGATTCACATGGTTCATGGCTCGCCTACTTTCATATTTTCTCCTGTGGCCTCCAGGGGGTCATATGGATTCCGTTGAGAAACCCTGTACTAGACTACCGAACATTCCTTCTCTGTTTTCTTTTCTTTTTTGGTCATGTGACTTTTTTTATCTGTTTCCTTTTTTTTTTTTTTCTTTTTTCTTTTATCAGTCTGAAGCATCAACATAGGTCTCACAAGTATCATTGTCATTACAACTTCTTCAGTATTACGAAATATTTATTCAATAATTTTACTTTCCTTCCAACTAACATTTACAAAGCCAGGCGCAAAGAAAATTTCAACTCCGGACAGTTGGACTGCGGAAAATTAAAGCAGTTTGCATAAAATACAACTTCATAATCTTCTTGATAATATTTTTGAAATATGGTGCCCAAAACTTGGCTCGTAAATGCTAGAGATAATTTATTCTTCAGTTCCGGTCCCTCTAATAGTTTCGTCGAACTGACATGAATATCAAGTAGAATGTGAAGGGCCGTGGTAGCCTAGTGGTTAGCACGTCGGACTTCCACCTGGAAGGTCGCGCGTTCGATACCCACTGAAGACCACCATGTATACTTGGGGATATGTGCATGTAAAAGCCGTAGACCCCACTACCTCTCCCCGTGCATAAGCAATCCTAAGGCCTCGGCTAACAGGTAGGGGTCTGGCGGAGAAAAGTAGAGTGTAAAGAAAGGATATTCAAGATGAATTTTTGACGATATATATTGATTGGTGATCATAATTTTAACTGGAAGTTAAAAAAAAAAACTAATGATTTGAAATTTTTTGTGGTAAATTTAATAATGCCTTGGATCTATTATGTCTCATAAATTTATTTTTACAGAAAATTATTTCAAACCTCTAAGCGTAACTTTACATTGAAAATATATTCTTTATAGTATTGGTGTAACAAACGATCGAAATCTCTAATTAGTAATTAGCTCATAGATGGCAAAAGTAACATCTAATATAAAACTTTGTTTTGAAGTCGCCATCTGGTGAAGTAAATCACTATTTAGATTGGTTTTTTGCAATCTAAGCACTGGAGTAGTTATTGTGAAAATGATATGAAAACCATTTCGTCAAATTGTAATGTGTCATAAATCCACCCGGTTAAATTATGAAAACCTTTTTTTTTTTTTTTTTTGTTCTAAATGTCTGCGTTTATATTGGGGCAATTATGAAAATCAAATTTTCATAATTCTTTCGATTATGAAAACTTGAGGTATTCAAAAGCAAAATTTAAAGTATGCACGGATGCGTGTAACGAAAATTAAACAATGCACTGTAAAGGATAACAAAACGAAATACTGACAGTAAAGTTAGTAACAGTTGAAATCACATTATATTGTACTGCTAATTTGATATTTTATTTTCTATACAGATGGGTGGTTACAAACTAAATTTATTTTTCACAAAATTCCTTTTTTTATCACTGTATTAATGGAAACTTCGTAGTGTGTTAACTAAACTACGGAAAAATGTATAGTAAAAAAAGTAAAATATCGGCAATTTTATGAAATATACACTTTTTAACATAATGTCTGCTCTGTGTGAGATCATTATATTCCATATTTTACCCGTCAATTAAAGTACTGAATTTTTTTAAAAGTATTTAATATATATATTTCAAAATATGTAATCAAAATTGTGTAGAACAATATTTCCACACTTAGAAAAATAAATTAAATATTTGTGTTTAAAATTGAGTAATTGCAATACTGATGTCATAAGAAACTATACAAAGTAATATCATATAAGGTGCACAGTTGTGTTAAATGCCATATGATACCAACCTCGCCAACACATAAGAAGAACGCATTTGGATTTCTCTTAAGCATTCATATTTTTTGTGAAAAAACATCTGATGTAGTAAATCCAGGATAAAAGTTTTAGATTGTCAATATTTTTTTTATTTCCATATTTGCAAATTTATATGAAAAGTTGAATTACAGTTACGATTTAAATAATAAGCATTCATAGCTTCTGTAAAAATAAACGTTTAAGTAATACTTCAAAAAACACAAGGAAAAAGTAATACCTGCAAAATCCTAAAAGAGCAATACAATTCAAAGTTATATACTAACCAAATTCTTCAAAATAAAACTACGGGATATTGCATAACTAACGGGCTTGAGAAATGTACATTGTGTCTTGGCACAGATCGGTCTTGTATACTGTGAATAGGGACAGCACAAGTTAATTTTTTTAATGTCATCCCAACATTACCGCAATTTTTTTTTTTTTTAATTTTAATTATCTCATATGATCATAAATATTACTGGTAGTTAACTGAAAAATATGCACTCATAGACTAAAGATGATTTAAGGCATATTTTAAGTCCTTGACGCTCTATGTGTTTTTTCATTGTAAGTTCAAGGTGATTTTTCAGAATCCTAACAGTAATTTAAAAACATATTATTAGTGACTTTAGTATAGCAATCGATCCTAGCATCTAGTTAGTAAAACATTCTCAAAGATGGCGCAAGTAACATGCAAACTAAGCAAAACGGTATTTCTGCAGCGTAAAGTAGTAAACAGCTACTTATAGCAAAAGTTTCATTTTTTATGAACATTTGACTAATTTTTCAAAAGCTTTCTTATATCCATTTCGTCAATTTAATGTGTTGCGAGTCAGTAAGTTCTGATTCAAAATATTCTATAAGAGGCAATTCAGTTCATTCAAAAACAAAATCAGCAAACTAGGAAACAAGAATTCGCCAACGATTTTTTTTTTTTTTTTTTTTGAAATGAATTAAACGAATGATAATTCTTTTCGTTATATTAGCATTGTTTGTTTTTTAGTTGAGAAACTTCAAATTGTAGCTAAGTAATCAAATATTATGTAGTACTTGGTCGCGTGCAGTTCTAACGACAAAAACAAAAGTACTTCTGCCTGGCAGAGTACCAAGAAGAATCCATCAATTCTCAAGGGAGAAGCTGCCTGTATAAGGAGTAAGCCGTATTCTGTTCTCGTTTTACTTCGTTTACACACTGTATTTCTTCTGAGTTGATGATATGTGCCTGTTCATAACTTTGGTGGCTTTCAACAAACACAGAAGCAAAAATTCTGGTTCACGTGGTAGTAAACGCACCAGCAAAACGAACTTCCCAAAAACTCGAATAGATTCGTCCTTTTCTACCATGAGCAAAAGCACACAAGTGCCAAAACTTCGTTTTGGACTCTATCAATTAAAGCGAGCTTCCCTTAGCCAAAAAATATGTTTCTTAAATCTAAAAGAATACATTCGACAGAAACATTTCAATTTTATTGTTATATTTAAGCATAAATAAGTCGTTTATGGCTTATTGCAAAGGAATACGTTTCTTGATCGCGTATTGATCCCTGTTCTTTACACGTGTTGCGTTTCTGGAAATATTTTTGTGGTATTTTATAGAATATATATTCTAAAATGCAGTTTCTATTCACATTGAAATGACTTTAATCCCGTAATGGAAAACTTTATATTACCAGATAAATCTATCGAACTCCTAAGAGAAATATACTTCGGCAATGGAACTACAAAGATTACCATTTTCCTCCGAAGTTGCCCCCAGGGCTTACAGGCTTTTTAAGAAGCATAAAAGCAAGAAACGGAAATGCCAACTAAAATATAAGAGAATGTTGAAATATAGAGCTTGTTTGTGTGAATATATGTAAGTATGTATGTTCGCTATGAAAAGTCATGTGCTGGCAAAGCCAATTGATGAATAAGAATAAAATCTGGCACAAAATTAAATCTTCCCTTTGAAAAAGAAGTCTTTTTCGAAAGAAGTCCTGTTCGAAAATTCGAATTAAGTTTTTTTTCAATGAGGAATCCTTTTATTCCATCTTTAATATGTTGTTGAACAATAAAAATGCATTAATTTTTCTCAATCTAAAGCAAATAAAAAAACTGCGAAGTAGATTTTTTCCAAATCTTGGGAATAAATTGCTTAATCGACGGAGAATAATTTAAAATGATTTGAAGTAGATGACTATGTAACAAGAACTTGTATTTCAAAATCTATGTTGGCATGCGGAAAACATTCTGTTTTAGTTCTGGAGGCACTCCTTGGTTTATTTTCATTTATGTTTAATTATGCTTTTCTTCAATGTGTTAGAAGTATTCAAATTAAATACATCACTGTACAAGTTGGGCGAATTTTAAACACCATCTTTGTGCGCAATATCTTACGAATATTAGAGGTGTTTGCTTCATTATGATAAAGAATAGCAAAATTTAGTCTAGTTTATAAAAAGAGATAGTTTAAGTAAAATCTACAATCAGAAAAGGTTCTAATTCTAAAGGAAATAAATATTCTTTTGCAACTATACCTAGGATTTAGAGCCACTGCAGTTGTGGGATTCAGAGAACAAGCATTGATGGCATTACGTATTTGCGAAAAAAAATTCATGTTCTGGATTTAGGAAAAACAAGTTTAGTGCGTAAAATACCACTAAAGTTTTATTCTTTCTGAATTAATAATATAAAACACTCGTTTTAAAAACAATTTGTGATAGCACTTTTAGACATCTACAAATTGAACACTTCTTAAATTGAGTTCTAAAACGAACATTTTGTTCTCCTAACTGAAGTTTAAGTTAATTTTAGGATAATCTCTTCCCGGTTTCGAAGTTAAATGAGGGAATCTAACGCAAAAAGAAGTCATTTCAAAATACGTTGAGGATACAAGTATATCAGAGCGATATTCAATAAGTAGTAATGAAACTATCGATGGAGTAATCGAACTGCGCAAATCCCACCTCCACTTCACGAGCGCCATAAATCAGAAAAAGAGAAACTGACAGTAATTTTATAATTAAGTTTGAGTACTAATAGTAAGTCTTTATTTACATTACTTCTGAAGTTACACTGTTAAAAATTTCCGTAAGAAAATAGTAAAATAACCATTTATTTTATTGTTATTTTACAAAATTTAATTACAACAGTTGAATAACCATTAAAAAGATGGTACTCAAACCGCTGATTGAAAAAAAAATCGTTTATTCTCTGTTTATCCTAAAGAACGTTTAACTAACCGTAATTTTCAAGCACTCAATAAGAATAGGGCGTCCATCTTGGTTGCGAAACCTTACCGGTCGTACGTTGTTGTTAAAATATGAATAAATATTCATCAGTTCAAAGCTGCATCTGTATATAAAAAAGAAGAAGAAAAAAGTGGTTTAAGTAGTGATTACTAAATAGAGACACATACACACGTAAATCAAAAATTGGAGACATCGGATTCCCGAACTTTTTGCGAATAAGCAAACCCATAATTTGAGCTGCTGAAGCTTGTTTTAATTTAAATTTTTGCTGCAAATAAAATGATTTTCGTCAATATACAGTAAATTTAGACCAAAAATGACTTTGGATCCAATCAAAAACTGAAATCTCAATTTTAAAGCAGTTTGCCTTTTGGAAAAGAAGATTTATTGATAAACCAACGGCCGATTAGTGGTGTAGATGGCCGAATGACTAGAGCGCAAGGTTAGTATACTATACACCCGGGTTCGATTCCCACGCGCTTCGTTTACGGTTTCTACGCTTCGAAGATTCTACGCCTCGAAATGGTTCAAAAACGGCAAAGTTTTGTTTTGAAACCATTTTTAAATATTTATAAAACCGTAAACTTTTGTATTTACGGCATTTGAACCAAGCTGATTGGAAATGGTTTAGGTCCCGTAGAGATAGAAAAATATTCCAAACCGTAAATTTAACGGTGAATTAGATGGACAGACTGCTGCCGGTTATTTAACCGTAATTTCATGGTGAAATTTCTAACAGTGTAATCAAGAAAATTCAAATTATACAGCTGGAGCTGAATTATAGGCTAGGCGCAGCGTAAGCAGAGCTCTGAAAATATGATGCTGGAAGAATCTAGAATAGAATAAAATAAAACTGAATCATGGGATAATTCCTTAATTAGTTCATAAAATTGCACACAAATTAAAAAAGAAGAAAAGATTGCCTTCATAAGATTATGACAATCCAAAATGTTTTCCAACCTCACATAAATGTTAACTGAAACTAAAAATGTATTTCAAATTGTAGTTAAAAATTTCCAAATGGTCTCCTGAGAAAGTAGTCGATTTTGAGTTGTGGCTCGCTTACATGGGAGTCAGGAAATCATATTAATTTTAATTTTCGGTAATTCGCATTAATGACTTTAAAGCTTGCGTAAAATATCTTACAACTATACAATAGAATATATTTTCCTTTCCTTTTAGCCTACTTTCCCGTAAAATTAAAACATAAATAAATGAATGAATAAAGTATGAAAGCAAGCTTAATGTATCGTAAAAAGTCGTTAAAAATAAAGAAGTCAAAAATAAGTGAAGTAACTAAACGAAGATTTAAAAATTAAAAAGTTTTTTTTTTCTTTTTGCATTCAAAAGACCTCGGCGACGACATCTCATTTCCATATTTGATTTTTTGATTTGAACAATTTTTCGTTCAATTTTGAACAGTTAAAAATTTTTAAACAGTAACGTTATTGGGGAAATATGAAGCAAATTTTATATTCCCTAGACATAAAATCCCTATTATAATCCCTAGACATAAAATAATTGAACAAGCTTATTTGGAGGACCTGTCGACGTGAAAAATAGTTTCTTATTTCAATAATTTTTGCTCAATTGTGAACAATTTTAAAAAAAATAATAATAACATTAGCGCCTACGGGGAAAATTCAATCCTATATAAATCCTGATCTAACAGACGAATTTACTTGAAACAAACTTTATCGGAAGGATCTTATGGCGTAGAACATGTGCAGATACCAAGTTCAACCAGAACTGAAGGAGCCTATTTTCCTATGAATTTTTTTGTATCTGAAATTTCAAGGATATTTCTGAATAAACAAATGAATAAGGGAAAGAATGAGTGAATAAATGAGCGAGCAAATGAATAAATAAATAAATGCATGAATAAATACATACATGAATGAGTAAATGAATGAGTGAATAAATTACGTGAATGAGTAAATGAATGAAGGGATAAATACATGAAAGAGTAAATAAATAAAAGCTCCAGTGAGTAAATGAATATGTATTAACCATTAAAAAAGAAGAAATTAAGAAGTAAAGCAAAATGAGAAAGAGCGACGAAATAGCTGGATTGTAATTTGAAGTTGTTGTAGGCGAGAAACTAGGCTTGTCTAGTTCTGGACGGATCTTTTTGTTTCTTTTTCTATTTTCCCCATCGTTCTGAAGAATGTAAAGTCAGGTGATTAAACCAGGGTTTCTCAACCTTTTTTGACTTGTGGCCCCTTAGAAGCGCCAAATTCTTCCGTGGCTCCCTTTCGATACCATAGTCAGTAAGTGTACCTGGGATTTTCTTTGGCGGGTGGGGGGAGTCAGTACGGGGGATGCATCGAATATCCAATGCCCCACGTCTGACGGATCCACCCGAATATCCGGCTCTGATTTTTGGGATCCATAAATTCCATGCATCTTTTTAATTAATCAAATAAATTTGCTAATCAATTTACTTATCAATTTACTTTTAAACATTGAATTCGGCACGCCGGAAACCGAATTTTTCGTATAGTGGTGGGATCGCATTCCAGTTATTTAAAAAGAGCTCGGACACTGGATACCCTTTCAGTGCGAAGAACATTGTCATTATTTTAATAATGTGTGATCATACATAAAAGAGAGCTCAAAAAAAAAAAAAAAATGAAAAAAAGAAACATTTATTACTTTGATAACTAGTAACATTAATAGAAGATGCATGATTACAAAGGAAAATTTTAAATTAAGCAGATATTTTCGATATGTAAAGTAGGGGGAAAATATAGAGCTGAATTAGAAAATTCTTCTGAATATAAAATTCCAAGACTGAATAGGTAAAATATGGAGTGTAAAGTAAATTCAAAATGAAAATTAACGATTTATGTTTCTATTATCATTTGAACCAATAATAAAATCATTATAGCATCTTTGTCTTTTCTCAGACATATAAGGTGCTTTACATTTCTTGAATTCACTAACAGAATGAGAGTCCAGTCATCAATATCAAGTATAAGAATATTTTTTTGCTTTGTTTTTGTTTTTACCTATAATAAAAAAAACGAAAGTAAAAAAACTTTACATGCATTCAAAATCTCTGCGATTTTTTTCAATGTTTTGTTCGGAACACTTTATTTTTAGCGTTATTGGTTTTAAAATTAAAGTTTAAGATCTACCGTAGAAGCTAATTTTAGATTTTCATCTGTTCAAAAGTATTCTTAAAATAATTTACTCCGTTTTTTTTTTTTTTTCCTTTTTTTTTGGATCAACATACAAATTAATGAAGAAACTTTGTGCACAAGTAAACTAAAAGTTTTTGCATCTAGAGGTTCCACTATCGCATTGAAAAAGAGATTCCAAGCAATCTCGAGACATATGTCTACAATTTAATGCTCATTCGCGCTATAAATAACGAGCAATTTGTTAAGTTTAAACATACAAATGTTGATTACTGACAGTCTTATCCAAGAAATTGTTTGAGAAAAGATCCAAAAGTATTTAAATCCATCAGTTAAGCATTATCTGCCATATTTGTACCAAATGGTGCTGAGTAGTATTACGGGTCTACTAATAGTTTATAGAACTACGATTATTACGAATTGCTATTTCAGTAAATTATTGTTCGAATTATTGCTGCAATTTTTAGTTTCTCTTTACGCTACAGAGTAACAATGCTTTTTACGTCATTTCATCAGCCTTATATTCTATACAATGCTATTCTTTAAATTTTTAATTATTTTAATAATCGCAAAAAAAGAAAAGTTATTTACCCCATTTCTAATGATAAATCTAATATCAGTCCTAATAATATGAAAGTAACATTTCCCGCAAAAGATACCGCAAATAAAAGCCAAAATACTTCGCAAACAAGATAGTTTAAAATAACTTGAAAAAGAAATTTAAAAACCGTGTAACCCTTCTGCTTCTTTCAGAAAAAAGATTCTAGAGCTCTAAAAGAAAAAGAAATTTCTTTTCTGCAAATGAAAAATCCCTGGAGGGACGAAAACACTTTCAAAAGGCTTGAAGTAAGATGTTAGTGTTAAATAATAAAAATTCGGAGGACAAAAAAAGAACTTTAGATAATACTTCTATTTGAAGTGGAATTCGAAATGAGTAAAACAGTTCGGTAAAAGAGAAAATGTAAAGAAAATAAACGTGATGAATTTTCTGGGAGTTTCGATTCTAAAAACCGTTTTTAAAGACAAAACTCTATCCTATTACAATGCCGTCCACTGGAACAGAAAGTAAAAGAAAAGGTCATTGCTTCTCCCCTGAGGCATAAATGGCGAAACAAACGTTCGTGAAATACACTTTCAAAAATCAATAGGTAAAAGCGATTTTTCCTCAGCTTCACTACCGGGTAAGTATCAAAATTTAACTTTAAACTGTTTAAAAAACGAGTAAAGTGTAGTGCTGCCAAAATATCTATAATCTATTAATCAGTAGTTAGAGACAATCTAATTTTATAGTAAATTATTTTAACTATGTATAGCAGAGTAATAAAAAATAATTTCACATTAAGCAAGCACAAATAAGCATTAAAATGCAGACATATATTTCGGGATTCATTTGGATGTTTTGCATCTAGAAGCTCCCTGTCGCATTGAAAAGGGGACTCCAAGCAATCCCGAAACATATTTCTGCATTTTAATGCTTATTTGTGCTTTCTTAACGTGAAATTATTTTTTATTGCTGTTCAATTTGCACAAAGTTAAATTATTATTTTATCTATCAAATTTGAAACTATGATTAACTAAATTTAAATTATTTAGTTTTTTACTTTCTGAATTCATTTTTATGTACTTTAGATTTTGCGCTCTGTGTTTCGCCAATTTTTTTACACTTAAGATATATATGTTGTATACTTAAAGCCGGGTTTAGATGATGCAATAAAACGTAACGATTTGTCTGCAACGACAAGATGCACTGTTTTGTCGAAAATCGGGAGTGCCGTTCACATCTTGCGTCTTTTTACTCCAACCCGGCTTCTCCAACATCAGTAGACTAGCTTTGTGTTTCGCAGCGTTGTGTTTTGTGTGTATCACGCAATGGAGGAGATACTTTTGTGGTCTTTTTGTGCTTTTTGCCTTGCAACAAGAGTAAAACAGAAAAGAAAACCTAGAACATGGTGTCAAAGTTGGCTACTCAAAAAGAAGTTTTGTATCCACTCTGCAGACGGATCAATTTCTTTGTATTTAGCAACCAAATCGACATAAGCTTTTTGTTGTTGTTGTTGTTTCTATCTGAATAGTTTTTACTCTTCATCTGCCATAAGCATGGGAAGCTTCTGTAAATTTCAATAAATTCTGAAAAAAACTCACGAGAGGCTTGATGCATGTCTGACATTTTAGTTGATGTCACTACAAAAACACTTCTCAAAAAAACGCCACTATGTCGACAGGGTGGCGTAGTGGTAAAGACGCAAGTCTCGTACGCCCAAGATCGCAGGTTCGAACCTGGCCCAAGTCAGTGGATTTTCAAAATGCGGAAAATTGTTTGCGCCCATGTCGCATGATTGCGCGGCGTGTTAAAAATCCCTTGGTTATCAGTTTCGCTTGGATACTCTCGGCTAAATTAAATACCTAGTGCAAGTAGCATCAAATGAGAGCACAGGTGCCGCCATCTAGAGGAAACTGAGCATCCAAATTGTCAGTGGCAATGGCATCCACCGACAATGGTGCTACTTGAAAAAATAGATGCCGCTTCCCGGGGTACGCACTAGGTCTGCAAAGGTTAATGACCATACGCAGCCCCATTAGAAATAAGACGAAACGCCACTATACCCTAGAAAACCACTGTAAAATTAATGAAATAAAGTAAAAAAGTAAACCACATTGCTCTTATTAGTAGACCACACAACAACAAAAGTGAGGTTAGATTGCAACGATAAGATGGAGTCACCGTTTACATGCACGGACTTGTCGCTACGATCTAGAGAAATTGATTGAAATTCGCACCGAACTTCAATCTGGCTCCAATTCCGACAAAACATAACAACCTCTCATTTATGCCTTCCACCTTGAATGCAAAGTTTTGTCGATGCAGACAAATCGTTGCGTTTTTTTTTAATCGTCTAAACCCGGCTTAACGTTATATACCACGAATAAAATTGTATATACTTAATTTTTAGGCGAGGTTTCGGCAGGTGCAACACCAATTTAGAGTTAAAACTAAACTAAGCTCGTATTAAATAAGATGTAAACCTCTGTGCCTAAAATAAAAATTAAAAATCCACGTTTAATTTGATACATTTTTTCTCAAAAATAGGAGCTTCACTTCAGTTGGATTATCATCAAGAAGCTCATTTTTTTGCATTGAAAAAGGGGTTTCTTGTAACCTCGAAACACGTTTGGATTGTCATCAAGAAGCTCATTTTTTGCATTGAAAACTGGGTCTCTTGTAACTTCGAAACACGTGTCTGCAATTTTTGCAAAAATTTGTGTTAATTTTCCGTTGATTTTTAACTTTTAAGCTTATATTGATTGAAATATGCCAGTCGATAATCGGCTGTATCAATACACCACTTTCGAAAGAAATTCAAAACCTGTATTTTAAAATTAAATGTACACATGGTTTATTTAATCGATACACACTGTGCGCTCTTGTTAATTAGATTATTTTCTTGTGTATGTTTAATATCGAAATGAAGTAAAAAGTATAAAATTTAAAGGTCAACAGAGAATGTTACATTAAATTATTGTATTCAGAAAAAAAAAACTTACCTACCTTTAAAACATGGGAGAATTACTGAATATTGAAAGAAAATATAATCTTTTATTATTAATATTACTGATTTGAACTGAAACCTTATGCTTGTTTAAAGTTCCAAAGGATATTTTAAAGAGCAGTTTTGAAGTAGAAAGGCTGCTACTTCTGAGCAGACACAAAGTTCTGGCAAAATAAGAACTACGTTAGTTTCTTGCACTGTTGCTTCATCCAAATGTTATGGGGGTTTTTTTCATCACTGCATCTCACATAAATCTCATAATGTGATTCATCAGTAATAAAGTTTAAAAAGCAATGTTAATTGTGAGAATTTGTTTACCTTTACTTACATCGAAAAAGCTGGTAATTATTTTCTGATATATTGGATTTTTCATTTTTAGCAAAATGTCTCTTATACAATAAGTTATTTTATACTAGTTTCAATTTTGGCTTAGTTTTTCAGAGAGAAGAAAATTCTGGCAAACTAAAGCTAAAAAATTTATTTTCTGCGTTATAAAATTTACTCAAAACCCGAAAAGCAATGGATAAGTGTTGAATGTTCCACAAACTTAGTTAATTAAACCATTCGATATTGAACCTTTAATTCCTCATCCAGTTGCATACATTGTTTCTTACAATAATGAATCGTTCAATATTGTTTGGGGGGTCACCAATATACTCGTAAATAAATACCCCCAACGCCCCAACAAAAGCTCTGTAAAATGTGCTTTACTACCTATGTAGTGTTACTGCAGGGAAAACCGCTACAACTTCCGCATACATACCCTTTTCTTTCCCTCGAAGTAAAGAAAGGATTGAGATTTGGTATGCAAAATACTTCTCAATTCCAAATACTAAAGATAAAACTTTAGACATGGTGAGTTGCCATATATTGATATAGCTAAACCATACAGAAAATTAGAATAAGAGAGACATTTGTAAAAGAGGAATCATGTTTCAGTAAAAAAACTACTCTTTGGCGCAACTATCGTTGCAATGTGATTATAACCAACAAAGAGTAGCAGCGTATGGCGTTTCTGCAGTAAAAAAAAAAAAGATAATGGCGTGTATCCAAATTTAACTTTTTCTCACGATCAATTGGTGATCTTGCCAACTTCCTTCTAATATTCACGAAATGAAACGATTTGCCTTGGATCTATTTAAGATTCTTAAAATGCACTCTGGTTATTATTTCCTTATTGTAGCGCTGACATGAGTGTATGGAATGGACTATCAATTTTTCTACTAAAAAATTGCTTTTTTGAGCTTTGTTTCATTCTCCCAAAACATATCAAAATAAAAGTCAGTATCAACATAATTTAAACGAAATTACAAATACAATTTCACTCTTTATCATTTTTAAACATGTGAAAATATTTTACTTGAGCTGTTTCAATACATATCAATTCTAAAATTTGCTCTTTTTTATGTACTTCAAAATATGATTCCAAATGGACGCAACAAAACAAAACTTGATAACTGTGCTTAAATTGATCTTAAATTCACATTTATGATTTTCCATATTTTTTAAATCTCAAAATAAGAGTATCAAAAGAAAATCTGAATTCTTATCAATTAATAAATCACGTTGCTGAAAGGAATATAATCAAACAATGAATTAGAAGATTTCAACAAAGCTACTGTTAAAACTATTATTAAAAAATTATTAAAAAACAATGTTAATAAAGATTTAAGTAATGATAAATCAATTGAATGATATTTAGATGTTGAAAATGCAGTGATTGATATTGAAATAGCACATGAAGATTCTGATGAAATTACATTAGTTTTAAATAACTTATTATTATTTATAAATGTATATTTGGCTGTTCTTTTATAAATGTCAAGTTTTATGGTATATTTTGATCACTTATTGTATTCCATCAGCTTCCCATGGTTACAAATGGAATCATGAGATATTTAATTTTTGTGCTATTAACTCCCAATTATCATTATGATTTTTTCCCCTTTATTTTTTACTTGAACTTTTATCTTAGGTCTAAAATGAGTTCATTTCGCAAATTTTAGAAATATAGAATGAACAATAATAGCATTGGGACTGAAAGAGTAAAAAGTAACTTTTACAGTTATTTATTTTTTAGTATGCTCTATGCGGTAATGAGATCAGAAGTTTATATTTTTATTAAATCAAATTTCACTGAATGTGATTCTGTACTAATGAGTTTTAGTAATGCCTCAATAGAAAATTTCTTTTAAAAAGTTTCAAATATTTTTTAAGAATATTTTTCCAAAAATAAATAAATAAATAAAAACAGTAACCAAATAGAAATTACAGCATTTATTACAAATTTTATTCCTTAAAGATTTAAAATCACATAGCATGTAACAAATATATCATATATTACAACAGAAAGAAGAGATCACTGCATAAGTTTCACTTTACATCATATTTCAGCTTGATTCTTTCACGAATTAATAAACCTTTGATCAGCTTCCTCCAATTTCCATAAATACGCTTTTCTCTTTTCTATAAATAACACCAAAAATACAGCAATTAAAAGCTTAACATTTTTTTTTTAATCTTAAAATTGATAAGAAACTGACTGGAATGATGAACTAATTTATTGCACATTTCATGAAAGATTATTTAATCTGAGATGTCTCCAAAACAATTGTATCCAAAAACAATTCGGAAAGGGTCGCTATGAGTAAAAAGTGCTTCTCTCGCATACATATTTTTATGACAAAGTTCGTATAAAAACTTTTTGGTATCTTAGGATCCCTTAAAACCAACTAATCAACTTTTGAGTGCAGGAAAACAAGTAAAAAATTTTTAATGAAAAAACTACATTTTCTTAAATTCCTTTTGGGGGGGACATGTTGCATTGTGCCACCCTAAAGTCTGCCACTGATTGTAAACCCTATGCCCTAATACAGCATAAAATAGAATCAACCTGTACATTCAAAAGAAAAAATCCTGTAAGTGTATAATAGAAATTTTGTGGTTACAAAATCGACCACTGATAAGAAAAATAAAGAAAGGGATCTTTCATAAATGATGCCACATTTCGAGGGGGGGGAGAGGTTTTGTGAACTTGTGACATGGGGAGGGGGTAACAAAAAAGTGTGACATCATGGTTATGCAACATAGAGCAATATGTGACAAAGGGGGGGGGGGACAAGGCCGTAGCCAGAAATTTTTTTCAGGTGGGGGGCCTGACTTTGAAACATTTATGTTGAGGAAAGTTTCTGGGAGGAATATATGTGCTAAATATATGCTACATTGCAAAACATTTTTGGATTTCAGGGGATTTTGGGTCGCCCACCCCCCTCTGGATATGGCCTTGGTGGGGGTCCGTTGAAGTGTGACATTTTGTGACAAAGGGGGAGAGGGGTCAAATATGTCTGGGAAAACCCTGACATCATTTATTAACAGTCCCAAAGTTCTTCACATTATTAAGGAATATGAGACACCTATAAGTTTGAACACTCAGCAAATTCAAAATGCTCATCAAATTCAGATTCCAGCTCTTTTCCTAGTTTTTGGGTCTCCAAACGATAGTTTCATTTAATCACATCATATTGTTCAAGATATCTCTTTCAGTAAAAAATTACAAACTTTCTATAAATGTATTAAAAATTGAAAATAAGCTAGCAATTACAAGATAATTTCTACTTTGGTCTATCAGCAAAGTTCACCTGCTACGAGTTATTTCGTAGTTGGCAGTCAACAGATTAAATGAGTGCATTTTACTTCAGCTACGGAGTTTTTCAAGGACCTTTTCATTTTGGACAACGTTTGTATGAAAACAAAATTTGACCTACTTCAGTTTTATATTTCACATAAAACCAACTTTAAGCTGACTTTCAGGAGAGTACAAAGCCGTTTTCATTTTTAATTATGTGTGTATGTATTTATGGAGTAATTTTGCTAATTATCATGAAAAAACTCAGTTATTTAAAATGGATGCTTAAATCAATGCATTTGTTGTTTAGTATTTGATTTCCAAGTTATCCATATTCTACTGTTTTACACTTAAAAAAAACTTTATCTTTAAATTACTTTAAGACCAGCACTGAACTAAATATTTCAATTCTGTCACTAATAATTCAAAAAAAAGTTTTACCTCTTCTTCCCTCTTTCGAGCATTTTCTTGTTCTTCTTCCCAAGCTGCTAAAAGAGTATCTTTATATTCTTCACAAACAACAAAACCATCAAAACTGAAAGTTAAGAGAAAAAAATATATATTCACCATCACTATCAAATTTTAATATTCATAAAATAATTTCAGTTTCAAAACTGATATTAAGCAGAAAATAAAACCATTAATTAGGATTTTAGGAAAAGGTACTTCCATACGTACACAGGATGCACACTTCCTTTATGACCATCAAATCCAACAACAGCTGGACTGCAGTCTATTCCTAGCTTGCGAGCAATCCTATTCAAGCATGGAACTAAATGGAAAAAAGCAGTTTTTCATTAATATATTTACAAACATTTAGTTAGTTCAAAGCATAATTTAAATATTTTAATAATAACTTGTAATGTACATGAATGAAGGAATGAGAGAACTTTAGCTTATGTTGCTTAATGTTAGAAGTTTTATATTAGAAATGTAGAAAAACAACAATTTTAATTGGCCAACTTAAGGAAAATACCCATATACAATTTTCTTATTGTAATACTCTTCATAAGAAGTATTTAAGGTACCAACTTATCATTGTTGTTTTCGTAAATGTCACAAAAACGACAACTACTGAAACTGGTTTAACCCTGAGGGGAGAAAAGTAGACCAACTTTTACGGATAATAACTAGGGATGTAACAAATAGTGATTTGGCCAAATAGCCGAATACTTTTCTCCCAGGCTGAAGCCGAATATTCTGCCGTTTCTTCTAGGCCGAAGCTGAATAATCGGCCAGTGCCTTAGGCCATCCATCGGCTCTCTACCTAAGGCTTCGGCTAAAAGGTGCAAGGGTGTCCGATGGAGAAAAGTGTCTTAGGCCAAATACCGAATATTCTGTGGCCGAATATTAAAATCACTAGAAAATCGTTGTAATAGAAAGTATTTGTTAAATTTGAAATTATTCAAAGTTAAACACCAATTATACACAATCTACGATGCATGATTTAATTCTGTTGGTTAAGAATTTAAAACTATTTAACATTGATCTATTTTCTATATTGTTTTGAATGTAATAAAACTAAGAATTTCACCCACAAGTGAAATAGAAATGACAGGTTTTATGGTATTAAGCATTAGCATTATTTTACTAATTATTTAATTTAAATGAAAGAACTACCATTGCTTAGTGAACGTTTACCTTGCTCAAAACTGTTTTATGAAGATATTTTTAAAGTTTTAAAAGTTAATATTTTTATTTTAGCCAGCAATTATGGGACTTTTTACATACCTATTTTTAAAAGATCTATTACAATTTAATACACTTGACTGGAATATATTTTTATTTTCAAAAACCTCAATAACTTATGCTATCTAATTATTCATGATATATTCTAGGCTTTTTACATTTCTCTCTTACTCAATATTCACAATAAATCAGTCTACCGAAACAAAGTCTGACTTCCACTTTGTTAATAATAACAAAATAAATTTCTCCATCATAATTAACTATTGCGAGCTTTTGGGAGCAAATGTTAAATATAAAATACAATGCTACAACTTTAAAATCTTTTTGCTCAGTCAAGCCTAAAACAAGGTTTTAAAAAAGTAATTTTTTTTGTAAATTATTTTTATTTATTAAAACTATATACTAATGCATTCTTTTGCAATAAATATAATACAAATTTAAATGTTTAAAATCTATTAATTTCTTTTATTTTTTTTACATCTCTACTACAGCAGAACTATTCGGCCGAATAGTCCATCAATATTTGGCAAGGGCGAATTTGACCTTACCCAGTATTTGGCAAGGCCGAATATTCGGTTAGATGACGAAATGATTATTTGGACAGGCCGAATATCTGGCTAAAGGGCCGAATACCGAATAGTGGCCGAATATTCGTTACATCCCTAATAATAACACAGAATAAGATAACATAACAATAGAAGAGAAAAAATGATAGGGGAACACTTTAATTTGAAAAAAAAAGTAGTGGTACATCATCTACTCTTGGCTACGCAGCCGTAATTAAAACTAATTCGGAGATTTCAAGTTCACAGGACCACCTTAGAAAATAACAACTGCAATAATAATAGCAATAAAATTGCAATCTTTCATCAAGAAATTATCCAAAATGAATTATTGGTTACAATATATTGCATCCATCATTTTGTAGATACTTTATAAACATCAACAGTGCACTAATATGAAACTTCAACTTGAAACACTTAAACCTAATCAAAAAGTTAAACTAATACTCAATCAGCATTAAATAAAACACTAAACAAGAGATACAGCTTAATGTAAAATTTTTATGGCATCTAAAACAAATGATTCTGTGAGAATTAAGGAGCAATCTGTAAAACATTTGTTGAATTGCTTCTATTTTTGTAGAGTTTTAGAGTTATTCACATGAAATAACTATGACACTGATTAGTTTTGAAAATAAACCAAGCTTCATTAGATTTTACTTCATTATTTCTTGCAAAACATTTCACTGAAATAATTTGAAAGAAACAATAATAGTTGCAATGTTTTTGAAGAAAAAAAAAGTATTATTTTTCTCCTTAAATATTCAGATGAGTAGGAAAAAGCAAGATAGAAGTTCAAATAAGAACATAATTATGGTACTATATTGAAAATAACAGTACTTAAATATTTAAAAACTAATATGAAATAGTACAAATATGTACAATATTATAACATACTTTGCAAATGAACAGTCCCTTTAGGTAACATGCAAGGTTTGAATAATTCCACATTGCCATATTCGTTTCTTGGAACTTTTCCATCTACAGCAATTGGAGGTTCATAAGGCTCTGTCTGCCACAGACCAAATATTTCTAATGGCAAATCAGTTCTCATGACTCCAGCTATCTAGCATAAAATTATTATTTTAGAAGCTTTAGTTATTCTAAAATTTAAATACTTTTCAAGGATTAAATTCAATTTTTAAGTTCTTTCCGAAAACACACTAACGAAGTATCTTTTTTGAGGCTTCAGACAGTTATTTTCCACAACACAATTTATTTGCTGAATTCTAATCCAAATATATATCATGTACACTTCCTCACAGAGGAAAACTCAGCCTATGAAAGTTTTGGAAGGAACTTTATTACAACTAAGAATTCTGCAACTCTATACTGCCAGCATGGGTGCAAGTCCTGGAAGTTGCCAGGACTGAACAATTTTCGCGCTGACTCACGAGAAATTTTTCATGGGGGGGGGGCCCGACTTTGCCTAATTGGGGCCCGGGGCAAAAACTTACTTCGGGGCCCCCTCTGTTTCACTACTTCAATAAGGAAGAACCGAACTTTATGGAAGTATTTTTCACCTCATCACAGATAATGTAATAAGGAAATTGACTGGAAGCTAAAATAGCTATAAAGCCCCCCCCCCCCCTCCAATGGTCAAACGAGATATCGTTCTATCCATTTTATTGATTTTCTGACAATTCTATGTCTACCATTAAAGGATATAGCACATCTGAAGAGTAAAAAAAGGAGAGTAAAAGTAAGCTTTTGATTGGCCAAATCTGTCCATCCTAATTGCGAAAATTTAGCTGAATTCCACCCTAGAATGCCATGGACTTACGAACTATAGAATTTTTGGGTTCATACGATAGATTAATGAAGAAGCTAACATAAAACTAACAGATTTACAATGTAGTGATATTTTGTTTTTAAAAAGTTCTTTAAAGAAGGAAACACAATATAAACTTTCTACTCGATTTGGGGCCTCCTCAGATGCCTTGGCCCGGGGAAGCTGCCCCGCATGCCCCTGCCTTAATCAGGCCATGGGGGGGGAGCTTGGGGGAGTATTTATTATATATATACAGGTGTCACGCCAGAAGAAATTCGAGTCCGCTTTAGGACCCTTAGCAACATTCAAATCAATCAAAACACACAACTTCACAAAATTCCAAATTTTACTTTTTACACCATTATTTACTATAAAAGTGGAAAATAATAATAAAAAAAATTCATCACTATATGTATAAATTTTTAATTTTCACAAAACTATTGATTTTTCACAAAAATCTCTTTAAAATTCACAAAAAAAGACCCTGTTAAAAATGCTGAATCAACCTGATATAAGCAATAAGATTATATACATACCTACACATGATAAGTTTTACTACTTTTTTTACTGATATAACCTCATTGCTATGCCCCTATTCTTTTCCTTTCAAGTATACTTTGTGAGTGAGTTAAAATTTGAAATACACAGTATGGGACCTCAAATCTGGAACGCTCGGCGCTGAGATCTCTCGGGATTTTGGATCCTAATTCAAAGAATTTTATAAGTAGCATCAGAGTGATTTAATTTGCTCTAGAAGATTTTATTTGCATTTTGTTCATTTACAGTATTTTTTATTATCGTATATACTCGTCTATAAGTTGCGAAGTTTAGCACAAAAAACGAAGTTGGAGTCGGCTTACATTCGAGGCAAAACATCGAAACCATCTGGACTTTTCCCCATATTATTTTAACTTCTTTAAATAACCGATAAAACAAAAGAATTCGGTCAAATTCTGATATAATTTTTTCTCTAATTTTCTAGCCACTAAATTGCAGTAAAAGATCAGACTAGCGGGAAAATGCGAGGAGCGCCGATTTTCGCGAATATTCTGTATCTCGCGAAAATTAGAGCTCATTTTTAAAAATAAATATAATAAAACTTCAAGAAATGAAAAAAAAAAAAGCAAAATTTAATGATATTAACTTAAAATTAAAGAAACAATAAAAACTCTAATCGCAAAAACGAACCATTTTCAAAAAATCGCGAAATAACTTTTTTGAAAACTGCACATTTCTGATCTTAAGAATGTTTATTATTTTGTTTTCCTTCTGTTTAAAATGCCTATTTCCAAAAAACGGTGCAAAATCTTTCCCGGTTTTTTTTTTAAAAAGTTCCGGATTTCGGGATTCCGTATTGGGGTCCAGTATTGTATGTGTATCATTTTCATGTACTAAAAATATAATTATTATAATTAATAAATGAACACATGAATATGAATCAATCAAGAGAATTTTAAATAAAGAATAATAATGAGAAGTACTTTTTAAACGAAAGTAAAGGAAAAACTGAGGCTTGATTATAAAAAAAGGACTTCGAATTTAACAAAAAAAAGGGGGGGGGGACTTTTAGGCAAAAGATCAGTTGTGACTAGCTTATTATGGTTGATTAAGAAATTAAAGGAAATATCTTTGCCTGATGCGTATTTTCCCACCAAAATTTAATGGCCGGTCCAGGAAAACCGGGAAAAATTTCGCTCGCCTATTTTCGCCGTTTTTGGAGAAAACAATGGAGAAACTTGTTTCATGAAGCTTCCTTCTTTAAAAAAGGGGGTATTTGTCCAAAATATCTACTGAAAAAAAAAAGCATTTTTCCGTAGTATAATAGTGAAAATATCTGAAAAATACCGATATAAACCTCTTTATTCTTGCAGAAATCGGAAAATTTTGGAAGGCTTAAAAAAGTAAAAGTGAGAAAAAGAACATATTGAATGTATTCTTTATGACTAGTTGAAGGCTTTAATGTGGTAAAAAATTATTAATTTTTTCATTCATAAAACAGGAATTCCGACAAAAAGGTTTTTTTTTCACGTTTTCAAAAACGGAAGAAAAATAAAAAGTCCGATAGCTTTTTTATCGAGCTAAATACAGTTCTGCTTTTCTTTTCATTCGCTTTTCTCTTTAAAATGAAGTAAAAATAATAAGTGCAAATTAAAACAAAAAAACATCAACAGTCAACACCAAGAGAAACTTCCGTTACGCAATCTAAATATGAGTAAAACATCTTCTAAAGATTCATCAATCAATTGGTCTTTAATCTTATACTTATTGAGTCATCCCTAATTTGTTCAAAGAAACTTTTAGTATGGTACAGCTCATGCATTTCAAATAGGATATTTTCCATATCAGAGAGTCAAATTGAGGAACGATGGCGATAAACCCACAAAGGAGCGGAAATTTGCAATTTTTGTACTTGTAAATGCTCCATTGAGATTGTGATTGCGATTTGTGCAAAAGGGTTCGTTTTTGCATTTGTGACATTTAATTGATGAAAGCGAGTGGAAAATTCGTTTGCAGATGAAAAAAAAATCCCTTCATCGCGATCTTTTCGTATTTTTTTCCGTCCTTCTTCCGTCTTCGAATATTTTCAAAAGACGGAAATCCGTCCCGTGGACGGAAGTCTTGCACCCTTGACTGCCAGGAAAGAGATATGATCCCTAAAGACAAAGTAAATTAAATTCTGCTGAACAGAAAGCTTTTTAAAATTTAACATAACATGTATTTTGTGCTTTTCTTTATGCAATATACATCGAGTTTATGCCCCTTTGCCCCCCCCCCCTCCCTCCCCAGGAAAATTTTGAAATGACAGGCCTGGCAGCAGTAGAAATATATTATTCTCTCTATATCCCCAGTCAAGCTCCCAACGTACTAAATAACACTATCTAATAAAAGAGTATAATTTTTAATACAATAATTGTTCTTTTTAAAATATACATTCTATGAAATAATAAATCAACTTTGTGCAAATAAACTGTAATAAAAATTTTCACGTTCACAAGAAAGCACAAATGAGCATTAAAATGCAGACATATTTTCCGGGATTGCTTGGAATCCCTTTTTCAATGCAATAGTGAAGCTTCCTCATGGATCTCTTTTCCTAGATGGATCCTGCATTTGGATGTTTTTGCGGCCAAAAGCTCCACTATTGCATTGCAAAAGGGGTTTCAAGCAATCCCAAAACATATGTCTGTATTCTAATGCTCATTTGTGCTTTCTTAACGTAAAAATTTTTACTACAATGCCTTCTATGTTTCATATGCAAATATACAATCGTTCAAAAATTATTACAATGAAATAACAGAACGTAAAATATTTCTGAGCAAAGTTGCTCTAAAACTAACCTTATCCCATTTGGGTCGCGCTTTTACTATTTTATAAGGTTCTTCACCAATACGTACTACACGAGCTTCTTTAAGCCACGTTTCTCTTGAATGCAACTGACAAACACAATCTCGAGCATAGATTGGTTCCTGCCGGAAAAATCCAACTGGTGGAGCATCTGGTGGATAAATGCCTTCAAATTTTAAAAGATGTCTTTTTAAAGCATAAAGCGGGTGGTTCTTAAATCTGCAAGAATAAAAAGAAACTGAGAATAAAACTGCAAATTCTAATAAAATTAAATTACATTTTTGATGACATAATCGGTAAAAGTTATTATTACAATTAACTATACAGTAGGAAAATAAAAGAAACTTAAATTTTAAAAAATTAAATTGATTTGAATTTTCAATAATTATCTCCTATTATATTAAAATGAAAATCTTTAGAAATATCTTAATTGAAAAGGTCTAACTTTTAAAATGATTGCAAATGCATATTTTGAAATTAAGAAGTACTATTACATATGATGCGATAATTTGCACTCGATTTAAAACAATAAAAATATAATTTTAAAAGCCTTTATTTTGTTGATTTGGTTAAGGAGAAAATGTTCTATAACATACAATAAAGATAAAAATTTTCAAGAATATGAAAAGAAATTTCACTGCAATTTTTTAAACATCATAGATGATTATAAACCGAAAGAGCACATAGACTTTAAAAGACTAGTTAAAAACTTTCTAAGAGCTTTCTAGATCTGTTAAAAAGAAAATTTTAGTCAATTTGTTTCATAATTTTAATCATAAAGATTAATTAAAAATACTTGCGCTGCCACTGTTGTAGGTAAAGGCTTATTTATTAACATTTGATCTAATTTCTTTTCTTCTTCTTGATCTAACTTTGAATTGGGTGGAAGGAATGGTTCAATGGTTTCTTCCCACCATTCTGGATCAGCTCTTAATTTTCTAACAGATGTCATAAAATCTTCACAATAACGTCTTGTAACGTCTTTGATGTATGATTCATTATCATAAGAAACAATGTATGCAACTGGATGAGGAATTAAAGGTTCAATATCGGATGGCTTATTAACTAAGTTTGTGGAACATTCAACACTTATCCATTGCTTTTCAGGTTTTGAGTAAATTTCAGCCCAACACAGCACACTATCGGGTTTGTAAAATAGTTCAGGTGAGGAAGATTCAGAGTCGGATGATAAAACTTTTCTATTTGACTTATTTGAATTGTTCTTAACTTCATTCTTTTGCTTCTTATTAGCAATCTTTTTAGGTTTATCACAAATATCATCACTTTCTTGATTGTCCCTACATAAATTAAAATCTTTATCTTTACTCTCATTATCACTTTCATCACTGCTGATCTTATAACTTTTACCACCTGAACGTCTTGGTCTAGATATTGGTTCTGATTTCTTTTTAATTTTATTTGACTGCTCCTTTTTATTCTTACAATGTGCTTTTGCTTTCTTTTTTGCTTTAGATGAATCCTTTTTATCTTCTTTTGAACTTTCAATAAGTTGAGGTTTTGAAGAGCAAGCAGCCTTGGGGTCTGATAATTCTTCAGATGCTTTATCTTGCTTTTTCAACTGTCCTAATTTTTTCATCAAATTTTGAGCTTTATATGTCATAGGATATAATGGTAAGCAAAATCTAGCTTTAAAACCTAACACACGAGCAATGACAACAAACATAAGATTGTACTCAGAAGTATTAGAACTTCTTCTTCTTTCAAAACTATTGATCAAAGTTTTACTTAAATTAATAAAAGCACTTTTGCTTGATTCAAAAGTAAAATTAGAACAAAACCATGTTACTATTTTTTCAATACCATCAGCATCAATTTTATCAACTTTTTTACCCGATGTGTAATTTAGTACATCAATAGGAATTAGTGAAAGAGCTATATTGCTTAAGAAAGATGAATTTAAAACATCATTCACATAAAATCCATGACTCAAAAGGCATAATAAATGCACTTTGTGCATGCATAATTGTGCATCCTTACGAGCTCTATTAATGTATAATCTGATATATTCCATTTCGTCAAATTGCTTTTTTTTACGCTTCCGAATATTTATATTAGGACAATCGATTGTAATTTCTACGCCACCTTCAGGAATATTTGGTTTATAATCTTCAAGATCTTGTTCACATTGTTCCTCTACTTCTTCCCATTCAGACTCACTGCTTGAAGAATCATTGGAAGATTTTATTTCAGATTTTACAACATTTGATTCAATTTTATTAGTTTGGATTTCTCCACTATCAGTAGAGAGAGAGCTTGGTTCATAACCAGAATCTTCATTTTCACATTTAATTCTCTTTTTCCTAATAGGAGTTGAATCTGAACCTTTGGTACATTGACTGGCATTGTTGTATAACACTTTTGAGCATTTTCCTCTTTTATTTACCTTAGGTACATCCTGCTCATTAACATCCAAATTATTTTCTTTTTTCACATACTGTTTTTTTCTAGGTTTACCACCACTAATATTAGAACTTTCAGCCTTCTGCCGCTGGCTTGTTCTCTTCTTCTTTTCTTTTAGAATACTATCTTGTTCTTCAATTTGCCTTTTCTTAGGTCGCCCCATTCCTGAAAAAAAAAAAGCCGTACAGTAAAAAAATAGTAAGAACATCAGATAAAATGTTTAAAAAGTACAAAGTAAAGTAGGGGCATAGCAAGAGGTTATAACCCTCAAGAATTAAACTTACATGTATATATATACAGTGGCGTAGCTAGCACATTTTCTGTTTGAATTAAAAGCTACTTTTTGCGTAAGCCACAAACGTTTTTTAAAAATATCTTTTAAGAAGTTTCCAGTGGTGTAGTCCTGAAAAAAAAGTAGGGGGGACGCTTATGCACACGAAGATAAAAAATTGAAATCAAAAGTGAGGGAACGCTTATGTTAAAATTTAGAAAATGTGAGGGAACGCTTGTATTAAAATAAAAACGTAGGGGGGCACCGTCCATTCTCGACTACACCACTGGAGGTTTCCACTTAAGACGCTTTCCCATATAAGAAGTTTTTAATTTCAATACCAGTTTCATTCCCATCTCTCCAAGCTAAACTAACCATTTTAAGAAGTTTTGATTTTATAGAACCACATAAATTAAATATTTACACTTAATCATCTTTGATCTTTTCATTAATAATTAAATAATTAATATATATATATACCGTAAAATCCCGAAATGCGTTAGGGTTAAACGTAAGGAAAGCATCACAATGTATTTCCACAATTCTAAAGTGCCGTGATTATTTTAGAACATAATAATGAAAAAACTTTGTGGTTCCATTTCCAAAAAAATTCCAGTGCTTTTTTGTAAATATTCAAGCAAGGTATGTTACTTTTAGAGTTAATTTTGAAATATAAATCAAAGCATCATCTGAATTTGAATATGTTCATAAAGTCGTAAGAATAAAAACAAATTTAACAGGTTAATTCACACATTAATTGCATTTTCCTTTGTCATGTACACATTAATTATGCTCCCCCAACACATAGAATAATTCTATAAGTAATTTATTGAATTATATACGCCCCCCCCCCCCCCCCCCCACACACACACACTTGGAATACTATATCGTGATTAACATATTGTTTTTTGGAACATTGTATTGTTCCACGAAGAAAAGAAAAAATGCAATATAATTCAGTTAACCATTTTTAAAATCTTTCTATGTGTTGTGGAGAGAGTATAACTAACGTATGAATAAACCTTTTGAATTTAAATTTTTTTCATTCTTACATCATTATATATCCTCATTTACATTTCATTCAAAATTCAAATTCTGATGATAATTTAATTTATATTTTAAAAGGAACTCTTAAATATACCTTGCCTAAATATTAACAAAGGATATCCTTGACAATGTACATTGTAACAACAAAAATATAACATGTTGGATGAAATATACTGCAAAAAACATACATTGCCTAAATATTTATAAGGAATTGTTTTGACAATGTACACTGTCATGACAAAAATATAACAAGTTGGATGCAATATTGAAAAAAAACACATACATTGCCTAAATATTTATAAAGGGTTGCCTTGTTAATAAATTTTGTCATGTCAAGATGTATGCAATATTTCAAGCAGAAACTACCTTTCAAGGATATTACAGGCTGGTTGACGTATCAATGCCCTTTGTCAAGACAAGATCTATGCAATGTTTTCATTTCAACCTATCTTGCCAGAACATTGATTTTTTTTTCTTACATACACATTGACGTAAATATTGTGGCAATCCGCTGACAATCGAATGGGAGTAACCTGTAAAGATTTTGACAAACTTTATGCAATACTTCCGTATTGGCGTGAAAATCTTTATGCAATCCTGCTTCATTTTCTTTGCTAATTGGGAAACTAATACGAATATTGTCCATATAAAACAGTAATTTTTAATGCTTAGTTTTACTTTAAGTTCTGCGAAATGGACGCCAAATTGGCGATTTTGAAAAGCGGTGGGCTCCTAGGAGTTTACCTACTTATAGTTCTCCAAACCGATATTATGCAGCATAATTACAGGGTTCTCTTTCAGAGAACATTACAATAAAATTGTACGCAATTATTATTGTAGACAAAATTGTAGGATCTTAATACGTCATTTTAAAATTACACATTTATTATAATAACAAAACACACTTACCTCTAAATAACATAAACACATGTACGCGGCTTTTAAATTTTTTATTTGCGGTTTCAGTTAAAAGTAATCGGCATGTTCTTTTATATCTGTTAAATGTATGATTTCGTTATTTCTATGATATAAACTGATTGTTCATAAAAACAAAGTTTCAGAATATTTTTTCGAAAAAACCTTCTGCCTTTTAATTCAACAGAAATATTTAAGAATTTGGCACATGTTTTGGCAACTATTTTATTCCGCGAAGGCGAAAACGTAAAAAGCGGCATCTTTCATAAATAAGTTTTGCTTTCCCATGCTGTCATTTTCGCATTCGATACGGAGCCGTTGTGAGTGCGAATTTGCTACTAATAGAACTAAATATTTTATTACTTATAGTCGATTCCTTCATCATGGCTTCGATATCTGCCAATCGTGGTTTTACTCGAAGGTAACAGCTACTTGATATTATTTTTCTTTTAATTTTACATTGACGTTTCAACGTTATGCATTGACGAGTCAACGTTAATGCATTGACGTTTCAATGTTATGCATGACATATTCCGTTTTCAATGATAAAGATATTTTTGAACGATAACAAAATAGTTCGTACGTTTAGAGCCTTAAAATAACTTCCCTTTGCTTATAATTTTGATAGTTGAACTTGTTGAAACTTTGTAGCATTTTGCAATGAAACTTAAAAATTCTAACAGTAATTTCCTCAAAATGAATTATGCTCTGGCAGTTTCGAATATTATTGCTTTTCAACCTTTTCAGTATTGAATTGGTTATTGTTTAGGACGAAATCGTAATAGTTTTGGGGTTATGTAATTTTGACTCTTTTAATTGTTTAAATAGCTAGTTTGCACTTAAACTATGTTGCAGCCATTAATGTTGTTATAGTAATTGAGTTTTGCACACATGTAGTGTTGCATTGACTTTATAGAGTCTGTTAAGACTTTATAGAGTCTGAAATTGTTGAAGGACAATTATGGATGCTGTTGAAACCAAAAAAATTTTTAACGTAAGTTACATAAACCAGAATTCTCACTAAAGTTAGACTCACAATAACAGAGTTAAATTGTTTATATAAGTATATATTTTTTTAAAAAGGTAAATAAAATCAAAAGGCAGTAATTATATATTCAGTTTATACAGAAATTTCTTTAAGAATTGCTTTTATGACCAGGGTTCGATCCAGCAGCTTTGGAGGCCGGTTTTTGCGAATTTCAAAAAGATTTTTGTGAAAAATCGAATAATTTTGTCAAAAACCTATCATTTTTGGGAAAGTTCAATATTTACATGTATTTTATAAAATATTATTTTATGCCGCTTTTTTAATAATTCTGCAGTGTTTGTGACAGAGAAAATTCAGGTTCGTTTCCGGGCCCTTCACAAAATTTAAATTAATCAAAACAGCCCCTTCACCAAAATTCAAATCAATCAAAATGGACCCTTCACAAAATTCCAAATCAATCAAAATGGACCCTTCACAAAATTCCAAATCAATCAAAATGGACCCTTCACAAAATTCCAAGCTTCCAAATCTTACTTTTCACAGCATTATTCATTATAAAAGCGGCAAAAAAGAACATTTTTTATTAGTTTAAATTTTGATTTTTCACAAAAATCTTAAAATTTAGAAAACTGGACCCCTGTTAAAGATGCTAGATTGACCCCTGAACTGACTACTAATCCAAGCTAAATTTTTGAAAAGTTTTGTGTTTATTTTTTGCTTGCTAGGAAACATGTCGTCTCAAATTTAGATTATTTATTAACTATGTAAATAATTTAGATATGATTGTTAAAGTTGTGTCGCAATAGATCAATGATCGTTTTTGTTTTCCCTGTTGTTTAGTGAATTGGAAAATGGTGTTGAATTTGAGGTTGAACCAAATGCAGACGGTTCAGATGACACTGATGAAGATGATTCATTTGATGATATACGTTTTGATGAATTCAAAACTGCTTTGTCTGATACTGGTGAGCCTGCTCCGGGTAGCGTATCATTTGGCGTGTTAAAAGCAAAAATGGCACCACTAACTGAAGATGGCAAAGTACTTAAAAAGGTATGTTCCTTGTATCTTTCAGTTTTTTTATCCTTTTTGTATAATGAGTTGTGCATTGTACCAAAGGGATAAAAAGCATCCCCCTCTTTTGCACCCTCTGACTTTTCTGTTAAACTTAACTGTTGGTTAAAGCAAGAAAAAATAGTCCAGATTTGTCAAGATTATAAATATCCTTCATAATCTTCAAAAAAAAAACATAGGATGTGCAATGTGCGTATTCCAGTCCCTTTTATCCACCGCTACACTTTCTCCAAGAAGCGTTTTGAAAACAATATTGGGGGGGGGGGGGGGGGCTGTAAAACTTTTCAAGCCAGCCATTGTTAGATGCAAAACCTGGAATTCCTCCTAAGGCTTCCACAATTTGAGTGGCTTTCCCTTTTATTTGCATTATATTAATAGGAATTTTCTTTGACCTTGAAACTCTAAACCAATCCATTAAAGCTTCATTCACATCATAAGAAAAATTTTCTGACCTCTTCATTTCTTGTACGTTTCATAAAAATCCAAGAAAGTCATGAAAAAAAAAATGAATTTCAAACCCGGGAAAAATAATATTTTGATTAAAAGTTATCAAAAATTATCTTCCTGATATAAGTTATTGGTTGAACATTTTTTTAAAACTGAATTTGTATTTTAAAAATATTGTGTTATATGGTCTGCATTTTATTTCAGATTGTTAAATGGGGGACTGGTGTGGTTCTGCCAGAAAAGGCTGTCGTCATGATGCATTATGAAGGCTATTTTGAAAATGAAAAGCAGCCTTTCGACTCCACGAGATTGCGAAATAGGCCATATAAATTTCTGTGAGTATATTTATCATCTTTTTATAATATTAAATATTTTGAAACATTTTGTCCATTGCAAATCCTTCTGATGACAAGCCTGCATCTCTTTTGAATGGTCTATGGTTTTTAACCTCCGTATGGATTTGCCCGTGTGTACACAGGGATCTTGTATTTTGTGTTATTTTATTTCTAATGCCCGTCTGACTTCCGTTTGCATTTTGTATGATAATTTTTTATATAACTTTTACCCTCAACCCCACTCTCTAGTCGCCCCCTACAATTGAAATTGCCAAAAACAGTTCATACTATTCCTATATATTGATTTTCTATCAAAAAACTCGATAATTTTTTACCAGATTTTTTGATAAAAGCTTATTCTTCAAGGGGTTAATCCTTAAATGTATTTGTTCTCGCGTCGATAAAAAATATCTTCTAAGTGGACTGTATCGAATGGGTGTATAATTGCGACAATAATATACGAAGTTTCATTCTAATACTACTATATTTCTATAATTACATACATTGATAAATGCTTGAAAGGCTAACCATATAAACAGACTATGCTATGATTGAAACCACACAAAACAAAGCGTGCATTACCAGAGCACGTACTAAAGTGACCGACTTAGCACAAGAACGAAAAATGTTGCCAAACTAGAAAGTTCGTGCGCGCCAAGTTGGCGGGTTTCTAATATGTCAAGGAAAGCCATAACATACCAGCCCCCATTGACATGTTACTACATTCAATAATACACATATTAAATACACATTACTAAATAAACAAATTGTACAAACTAAAAATTATTTCAAGATACAATACAACAAAATAATTTCCCAAATTTCAATTAAATTTTAAATATTTTCTTCTATGGGTAGAGGGCAAACCTTTGAGATGGATCGAGTAACAATCCCTGCTGAGGTTTTAATCTCTAAAACTCTGACTTTCCCGTCAGATCCAGGTATTACCCTAAGGATTCTGCCTAAAGACCATTTTCCTGGGGGTAAATTTTCATCCTTCAAGATAACCATGCATCCTTCCTTTATATTTTTCCTCAGGGGTCGCATTCCCCCTAAAATTCCTAAAAGTCCCAAAAATTTTTGCAGCACCTAAAATTCCTAAAATTATACTAAAATTTTGCTCATGTTCCTAAAAAAATGCTTTTCATGCCGCTCACTTAAGTGGGACTCAAAGTTTTCCTATATCCCCTATATATATTTTTAAAAATTAGGGGAAAACCTCTGTATTTCTGCTGTAGACACTAAAAACTTCACTGAAAATCGTCTACGCAAGCGAGAGCGGCATGTTTAGTCCGCAATTAATGCCTTCATTACTGCATTAGCTGAATGCCTTGCTTTATGTTTGTTAATGTTTTTTTCAATAACAATTATTTTCAAGACCTCAATTCTATTGGAAAATGTAAGTTAATTAACCAATGCTGTCTTATCTCCAATATATTTTGCATTTTCCCTTTCATCAAGCATGGCGGCTACGTGAACAAAGTCGCCATGTTTGGTCATTCACGAAGCTTGAAGTAATAAATAAGACACCAAGTGCATAAGTTTTTGGAAGGAGGATTGCGTGCTTATTGCAATGAAAACAATGTAAAATGGAATTAAAAAATGCTTAAAAAAATAATTGACGTTTAAAATTTTTAATTTTTTTTTAATTAAGAAATTTTTTTCCCTTTATTTCTATTTATTATTAGTTTTAAATTTTGGATAATAAGCCTAAACTACATTTTGCCTTTTGTTCTTTTTTTTTTTTAAATTTAAATAATGGGCACTATATAATTCCTTTTTAAAAAGGCAAGTTTCTTTAATTTTATTTTTCATGAAGCAAATAATTTAAGCTAGGGTTTTTTCTCTATAAGCATGTGATTAGAAAATTCTATTACTGTTCACCTGGGGAAATAATGCTTAAAACGTTTTTAAATTACAATGAAAATATGCCGCAAAATACCCCTCCAACTGAAAAAGTCCTTCCCGAAAATTAAAGCAAAGACCTTATCTCTTTTACCTAGCTGAAGTTTCACAAGAATCCATACAAAAAATATAAAGCTCTGAAGCACGAAAAAATAATTATAATGATAAAAATTCTATCGATAACTAATTTTATGGCAGCAACAATTTGAGAAAATCAACTCCAGTTGAAACGCGTATATCAGCCAAGACCTTTTTTATTTAGCATAGAGCCAACAGGAAGATATTTCTCTTTAATGTTGCTTCTGCAGTAATTAAAGTAATTATTTAAAATCTTAAACGGTCCCTTTTCTGACCATTTTTTCAGGACTTTAAATTTTTTGCCTGGAATAAAATTGTATAATTTCTCCCAAAGTTTGCAGGCAGTAAAAGTAATCACTAGCACTCTACAGACCGTTGTTGTACATTTATTAAAATTCAGAATCAAATCACTACAGCACTCTTCTTGGTTTCTATTACATTGTTAAAATCTTGCAATTCATTGCGCAATGTTCCCGCAATATTTTTTGAAATCCCACTCAAAAAAAAATTTTGTTTGGGCTTAAATTTTAAAAATCCCATTTAAAATTTTGGTCAAGGGGGAAAATCCCACCTTGTATTTTCCCCCTGTTGTGAGCAATTGAAAGCAAAGCACAATTATTTAGGCTTGCCTCATTGGTTCATTAAAGAATCCTTATTAATAATTCCCCCTGCGGAATGCTGGTTCCCCTTCAGCAACTGTTGTAGGAATTGTGTGAAAGATTCTGATCACTGTTTGTTCCTAAAAATGTTCCTTTAAGTCTTAATTTTAAAATGTTGTTTAAAAATATTTGGGCCCTTCCTGTCTTTCGCCAATGTTTTTAAACATTGTTTTGTGCACATTAGGGTCTTAAATGAAAGTATAGGGGAAAATATTGATTGCACTTACATACTGGTAGCAAGTTGAGAGATAAGTGTGTCTAAATGTGCTAAGAGATGTAAAAGAAATAATACAACAACTTGACCGTTTTATATTAAACGGTTTTGATTCATGTATTAAATCAAACTCCCCATTACTACTCCTGTCTACAGATCATGAAATAAATTCTAAAGTCATTAAACTAGAAATAGATTATGAAATTTTACAATAAATTGCCCCTAAAATGTTCCTAAAATTTTGCGAGAATGTTCCTAAAATTCCCCTAAAATTTTGAAAAACTTGACTGCTACCCCTGTTTCCTTTCAAGGAACCATTTGTTCCTTTGTTGGAGAGATGGTTTAAATAATCGTTCTGCCATTTCTTCCAAAGAGTTTGTGCCATTTTGGTTAATTTTTGCCATTTCGTTAACCTATTTTCGTTAATGGGTGTTAAGTCGGGTTCGGCTAAGGAAGTAATTGGGCGTCCAATCAAAAAATGACCTGGGGTGAGTACTTCGATTTCATTAGCGTCCGAAGATAAAGGTGTCAAGGGCCGGGAATTTAAAATTCCCTCTACCTGAACTAATAGAGTCCAGAATTCTTCTAAAGTGACTCTAGAATTTCCTAAGGTTCTTTTTAGATGGTGCTTAAGAGCCTTCACCCCAGCCTCCCATAAACCCCCAAAATTGGGTGATCGAGGTGGGATGAATTTCCACTTAATTTCCTTCATCTTCCAAAAAATTGATTAAAACGTTATCAGGTTTAATAACCATAGCCTGTAATCTTTTAATTTCAGAATTGGCTTCAACGAAAGTGGTTCCATTGTCCGTTATAATCGTGGAACTTTTACCTCTGCGAGCAAAAAACCTTTTTAAAGTAGCAATGAATGAATCTGATTTTAAATCAGTTACGATATCTAGGTGTATTGCTTTGGTTGCGAGACAAACAAACAAAGCAACGTAAATTTTATTATAAATTCCTTTTCTTTGATTTTTGTATTTTATCAAAAAGGGTCCACAAAAATCTATCCCACATTGTTGAAAAGGAGGGCTAGGATTTACTCTCTCTGATGGTAGATTTCCCATTATTTGATCTAGGCCTACGGGTTTGTTTCTAAAACAAATAACGCACCCATGAACGACTTTACGGGCTAAAGCTCGTCCATTTGTTATCCAATAACTTCGTCTAACATGATGTAATAAGGCTTGTGGTCCTACATGAAAAAACTTTCTATGAATATAGTCCATAATCATTTCACTTAATTTATGTTTGTGCGGTAATAAAATAGGATGTTTTTTTCTACAAGCTAAATCAGAATTCTCTAAACGACCACCTACTCTTAATATTTTTTCAGAAAACGGATTCAGGAATTTTAATGTACTTTTACCTGAAAGGGTCCTCTGGGTCTGAAGATTTTTTATATCTCCGGCAAAAGCTTCATACTGTACCTGCTTGATAAGGAAAGTTTCCGTAAATTTTAAATTCGGGATTGGAAGGGGTCCTGTCTTGCTCTTACCCTTTCTACAACTGTAAATAAATCTAAAAATAAATTTACAAATTCTAATTAATTTCCCAAAATCATTAGTTAAAGAAAAAATATTAAGTATTAAGTCATTCAATGTCCTTGAACTAGATGAATATGCAATTCCACAAGTATCAACAGTTTCTCGAGATGGTTTGTCCTTCGATCCATCTTTCATTTCTTTCAAAATATTTCTTTCACTGTCATCTGATGACAGATTAAGTTCTTTTTGATCTATAAACCCAGTCTGTTGGATGAGGAAGTCTGAACCATGCCACCAAAGTTGATTGTTCACTAAGTCCGAAGCACATAAACCACGCGAGACGAGATCTGCAGGATTCTTATCGGACTGGACATGGTTCCAATTGAAGTTCTGCGTATAGTCTTAAATTTTAGACACCCGAGTTCCTACAAAGGTTTTCAGCTTCCATGACGGTGTGCGTATCCAAGCTAGAGCTATTTGGGAATCTGTATATAGGTAAACACCATTGGTTACTATTTTCAAGGCTTTCAAAACTCTGGAGACTAATTTGGATAGTAGGAGGCATGCTGAAAGTTCGAGTCTTGGTATACTAACAGTCTTTAAAGGAGCAATTTGTGATTTGCTACTAATTAAATTACATGAGGTTTGAGAGCCACATGAGGATTGAACATAAACAGCTGCTCCAAATGCAATGGACGAAGCGTCTGCAAACCCAAATATAAGTATTTGTTGAGCACAGGGAGTTAAAATGTAACGACTGATTTCCAGGTGTTCTAAAGACTTCAATGAGTCTGTAAATTGAACCCATGATTTAGCCAAAGAATTGGGTATGGAATCATCCGAATTCAGTTTTAGTTTCCAAAGCTCTTGCATGTAAGTTTTTGCTTTGGTAAGAACAGGTCCGATGAAACCAATAGGGTCAAACAGTTTTGCTATGTCCGAAAGATAGTTCTTTTCGAAAGTTTTTCCTGTTGTTGAATTTTTACCTTAAATGTAAAAACATCTAAGTTGGGGATCCAAGTAACCCCTAAGGCTTTTGTTTCATTTTCTAAAAATGAGTAATCCTCAAGATTTCCATTGGCAACATTTTCTAATAAAGTTGCGTCATTGGTCTTCCACTTATGTAATTGCATTCCGGCAGATTTCAAAAGTTGTATAAGCTGGAATTGAAGTTCCCGTGCAGTTTCAAGACTATCTACACCCGTCATTATATAATCCATATAGCAATTATCTAAAAGAACTTCTGATGCTTTACTTAGTTCATCTGGGGCTTCTATCGCTAACTGCTTTAAAACTCCGACAGCCAAAAACGGAGCACAGCATGTGCCATATGTTACCGTGTTTAATTCATAGACTTCTGTTGGTGACCTAGCATCTGGCTTCCATAAGATTCTTAACAATTTCCTTTGATTATCTGTTATAAGAATTTGTTGAAACATCTTCTCTATATCAGCGAGAAATACGTATTTGTGTTTTCTGAAACGAATCATTATTTCGTACAACTCTTCGTTTACTTGTCCCTTAAACAGAATATCATTTAATGACTTCCCATTGGTAGTGGTGCTCGAGGCATTGAAAACAGTGCGAAGACGTGTTGACAAGTTTTCCGGACGGTAAACACCGTGCCGAGGAAGATAATAACACTTATCTGTTTCCCTGACTTCAGCAACCTTTCTCATATGGTTGAGTCCTTCATAATCTTTCATGAACTGACAATAAAGATTTTTCATGACAGGCATTTTCTCTAGTCGCATCCATAATTGCTTAAGTCTTTTCTCGGCAATACTTCTTGAATCTCCAAGCGTATCTGCATCAGCCCTCATCGGCATAGTTACTGTAAATCTTCCAGTAGGGTCTCTTCGATGCGTAGCTAAAAAGTGATCTTCGCAGTACAGATCTTCCTCGCCAATAGAACGCGATTCAGTTTCTACGCATTCTAATTTCTAAAATTTTCGAATGTTTTCTTCTAATGTATCTGTAGTTTGTATGAATCCACAAAATGTATGATTAAATTCCTGTTTTTCTGTTATCTTTCGAACACTATTAAGTTTTGTTTCATATTCAATAGTGTCTTTCTCTTGAATTTCAAGAAAAGTTTCTATTCTAGTCAATTGTCCTTTATAGGCTCCTCGCTGCCTGTTCAGTGATGTTAATTTTTCTTTATCAGTCATGATGAACAGCACGTACTACTATAGTAATCAGTCTATACTATTCCACTATAAACTAGTTCGTTACTCCGTGAGACTGTGCCAAATGTTCTCACGTCGATAAAAAATATCTTCTAAGTGGACTGTATCGAATGGGTGTATAATTGCGACAATAATATACAAAGTTTCATTCTAATACTACTATATTTCTATATTTACATAATTACATACATTGATAAATGCTTGAAAGGCTAACCATATAACCAGACTATGCTATGATTGAAACCACACAAAACAAAGCGTGCATTACCAGAGCACGTACTAAAGCGACTGACTTAGCACAAGAACGAAAAACGTTGCCAAACTAGAAAGTTTGTGCGAGCCAAGTTGGCGGGTTTCTAATATGTCAAGGAAAGCCATAACAGTATTTGTTATTTTGCTTCAAAAAAATTATATATATTTGATACAAAGTTTCTCTACACCAGTGGTTCCCAAAGTTGGCTGGATTCCGCCCCACCTAGCAAAAATTTCCAATCTTGGGACCCACCTCTTAGCTGTTTTAGAAAAAAGAGGGCATAAATATAATTATGCTCAGATTGTAGTGATTTTTGGAAAAAAAAATTTTTAGTGTTGCCAATATGAATGAAAGACTGATGAAATAAGAAACACAACTTAAATATATTTTTTTATTACTTAAATACCTACACCAGCAAGGTTTTTTTTTTTTCCAAAGTTATTTCAATGGGAAGGATGTATTTGTTTCTTATTTCTCTTCATTAAATTTTTACCATCAACTTCAACTTTAGTTACTTTTATTCACAGACTTCCTATTTTTTTAATTCATGTGTACAGGGGCGAGGGCCCACTCAATATTCACTCGCAACCCACAGTTTGGGAAATACTGCTCTACACATTAAGTGTAAAGGGAAGTAAACACATCTATTTTTCTTATATTACTTAAATTTGTTCTTAAGATGCATATCTGCTGTACAAAATTCGTGTGTGGCATCATTTATGGAAATTCTAATGCAATTTTTGTGGCATAAAAACATGAGAAGGCATTTTGTGCATCTGTAAATAAAATAAGATATTTGTTTGTGGCTCACTTCACGGGAAAATGGTAAGGACAAGAAGCATGAAATTTAATACCTCAAGCATCATTGTGTTATTTTTTTATCCACCTTGAATTTTTTTCGAATCTTTTCTCCAATAATTTAATTTTAAAATGTTATTTTATTTTGTGTTTCAAAATTTTTACGAATAAATAACAAATTATCTAAGTTTGAAAAATGAAATCAAAACAAGAAGGATCAATTAAACAGATAGAATAGATCTAGGTTGTATCCATTCCCGACCCCCCCCCCCCCCTGAACTCTTCGCAATGTAGCATAAATTCCTCCCTGCAACTTTCCTTAACATAAGTGTCGAATTTTTTTATCACTTTATAGTTAACTTTGAATTTTCATAAAAGTATTTGATTTTGCACAATGTTTTTAAAATTCACAAAAAACTAACCCTATGAAAAGGCCTGGATCGACCCCTGGTTTTATTATTTATAATTCAAAAACAAAGGAAGGTCAAGAACAAACCAAAAGAAAAAATGTGATCTATTAAATGGATGTCAAAGCAACATATACTAATCTTACAATGTTGGTTAATCCATTTCTAAACTATATTATACAACTAATCAGATTATTTGTCCAGTACAATGTCAAATAAAATGAAATGTGATTTGAAGCTAATAATGTCTAATATAATATAAAGTGAGATAATAAGTGCAATGGTGCATTATTTTGCTTCGAACAAAATTTCGTAACACTGTCGATTTGTATTAGCTTTTTGAGCTCTCGATTCAAACTCAAAGTAACTGTTTGTATTTCTAATTTATTCAATAATAATAGGGTGGCATGAAAATTTTTCTTTTTTCTTTACAGGAAAAGGAGTGCAGAAATATAAATTTTATGTATAATATGTGTTGCAAATGCATTGAATTAAATTAAATAACTGACTCGGTAATCAATCAGTTGCACTGATTAGTGATAATCGCTAATTTAAATATTTAAGCACTAGCGTTACCCGCACGGCCATGCCCGTGTTAAGAAGTGAAGAGACCAGTTGGTTCGCCATTTTATACATATATATATATATACAGTGGAGCACCGTTTATACGTTTCTCGTTTATACGTTTTTGTCATTTATACGTTTTTTGGAACGGCCACGGCGAAATCTCGTACAAATTAATGTTAAATAATTTCGTTTATACGTTTTTTTTCTCTCCCCAAGTCGTAAAGAAAAAACACATTTGAACGTAATTCTACGCTAGTGATTGTTCAGTTTAGAAATCGCATTTGACCTTGACCCACACCTGCTGTGACCATTTACGGTGGTCACGCACCTGCCTAAATGAACAAAAGACATACCCCGGAAGAATGTGAATATCCCAAATTCACAGATAAGAGCATTCTGATTGCGGTGCAATACCTAGAAATAGCAGGTGACAAGCGCTTTTCCTCTCCTATCAGTGTTGCCACGGTAGGCGCCCTTAAATTTAAGTACGTAGCCTGGGGACTTTATGGCAACCCTGCTCCTAACAACTTTATAAAATTTTAGGATCTATCGTTCACTAGCATTCACGATGGCTTCGAGCTCGCGTAGTAGGAAATCTCTGTCTCTGAAAGAAAAAATGTGCATCTTAAAACAAGCGGATGAAAACCAACATTTAAAAAGAGTTGACCTAGCCAAAAAAATCTTGGAAATCTCGGCGTTCAATGTAAGGATGGATGGAGGAGATTCTTCATACCTTTTCAACAGTCCCCCGCCCCCCCCCCCCCTTTTTTTTTCAAACAGCAGGAACAACAAAAAAGAAAATGCTAGTGTAGTGATATTTAAAATTTTACTAACACATTTTTTCAATGCATAATGCGTTTATTCAAAGCCCTTATAAAAGGAACACAAGTTGCCGTTTTTTTTTTTGCTTTCGCAGTCTATAATTTTTTCAACGTCCAATGTATTATCTTTATGGATATGCAATAACGCTAATCCAGTGAGTCTATCATCACTCATTCTACTTCTTAGCCAAGTTTTAACCAAGTTAGGATTTCCTTCAAGCTTTTTCAAGAAAAATGTAGGCTTGTAAATACATTTTCTAAATTTGAGTTGATATGTCTAAATTACAAAATAATAGCAATTATTAGTAATATATTTTCTAAAATTTTTAAAATGTAATATTAAATATGTACTAAAAAACCATCAATGTGTATGTGCAATTTATCTAAACATCTGTAATTATGAGTGTTCAATGAAATGTTTCAGACTCCAGGTTTTAGTGTAAATGCTGCAGGAATTTACACCACGTGCTAAGGGTTGGCTAGCTGTCACCAGTTGATAGGTAGAAGAAAAGAGCAGGGACTCTCTTTCCCATTACTCCGAGGATTAGCAACTCAGAGGACAAAGAGACAGGGGGAAAGCATAGAATTTGAAACTGGGCTATTATTAGGCTGGGATTCCAAGAACATAAAAAAATGGCTGGTCCTGGGGCACAAAGAGTAAAAACTGTGTTGATGTAGTATCCACTTGAATCAGCCCAAGGGGGGGGAGGGGGCGATCGCCCATCGCCCCCCCCCCCCCTCCCCTTAGATCCGCCGTTGGCCCATGGCAATCAACCGGCGATCCTACATATTTATATGGCATTAGAATAGTATTCATATATTTTGCATATAACTAATATTTTTAAGTAGGTATGGTTATTAAGTAAGTAGTATTATACTAAAATATTTTTAACTATAATTCATTGACAGTACATTAGTATATTAAATAATAGGAGAGGGATAGAGATAAAATCATTCATTCATCCTTTTTTATAAGTACGCTCTTTGCAATAGGACAATTATAGCTATGCAACAGGGCATATAGATAGGCTTACCATATGTCCCGGTTTGACCAGGACAGTCCCGGTATTTTGCCCTTGTTCCGGTGTCCCGCCCAGTTTTATCATTGTCTCGGAAACGGCTGTAAGATGTAAAATGTAATCAATTTATGTTTTTAAGAATCTTCTAAGACATTAAGAATCTTTAAGATGACAGAGCATCAATAAGGGAGTCCACTGCGAGAACATTGATTGTATGTAAAATAAACTTGAGCTTTTTTTTTTTTTTTGCTCCGACTTTTATGGAAAAAGTCAAGCTTAACGAAGACACCTTGAAAAAAGTGCATTCAAGTCAGAAATATGAGTGGGTTGAAAACAAAGAATAACATTAACTTATTAATTGCTTTTTTAGTTTGACAAAAATGTTTTTTTTTTAAATGATTTTTGTAGTTAGACAAAAATGTGTAATTAAAAAAAAAGACTTAGTAATTGTTCAATTAAACAATTTCATGAAGTATTTTAAACTTTATTTTATTAACACTTCTTTCTAGATGGTAGATCAAAAAAAATTATCATTAAGAAGGAAGAAAAATCTTTTTAATTAAATTAAGTAGCAAAAATTCCTTTTTTATTTTTAAAAGGTGGGTAGACTAACAATTTAGGGTTCCAGATTCCCCACTCCTGTTACTTGCAAGGCTTAAAAAATGGCTCGAAACTCCCCATTTTCTTTTAATTTTTTTAAAATTCTTCCCCCCCCCCCCTCAACCAGACCATCTGGTATGCTCATCCCATATTTAATGTGTCCCCTTTTCACTAACCAAAAATATGGCAAACCTACATATAGATGACATTTCAATGAAAAAATATGTTTTTAATGGAATTAAAAGTTAAACTTCGAAGAGGGGGATTTTTCTTTATTATTATGTGTGACTATTTTTCTTTGTTCAAAAGAAGGAATTTCCAGTGACTCCAAAACTTGTGTAATTTTCATTACAAATTTGCCTTCTCCCATTGAATTTGTTCTGTTACATAGTCGGCAAAAATATCACTTTAATGTCTTTGAAAATGTTATTTTTTTAATTGGTGTTTTATTTGCAGATTGGGAGATGAGCAGTTAATTCCTGGTCTTGAAATAGCTGTCAAATCTATGAAGAAAGAAGAAGTCTCTCGCTTTATAGTTCACCCAGATTATGCCTATGGTCCAATGGGATGTCCTCCTCGAATTCCAGGTGGTGCTGAAGTTTTTTATGAAGTGGAAATTATCCATTTCATTGATAGCAAGGCTGCTATCGAGTATGAAGATATGACTCCAGAAGACCAAAGGAGAGCTCCTTTTGAAAAAATAGCAGAAATTTATCATTGTGAAAATCAAACAGGAAATGATTTATTCAGAAGGCGTTTATACAAACCAGCAATTGCTCGATATCGCCGCATGGTTAAGTTGTTAGAAGAAGTCTCTGTTAGTAATGAAGAAGAAGATAAAAAAAGAAATGGCTACTTATTAAAATTATATTTAAATCTTGCTCAAAGTTATTTGAATTTAAATAATCCAAATAAAGCTATAATATATTCTGACCTAGCGTTGAAACTAGACCCAGAAAATCCAAAAGGCTTGTATAGAATGGGTGTAGCACTCGACAAAACTGAAGACTATGAAAAAGCGGAATATTATTTAAACAAAGCCAAGAAACACAAGCCATATGAAAAGAGTATTAATGTGATTATGCTAAAGCTAGAAAAAAAACGTAGGCAATACCAAGACTGGGAGAAACAGTTTTGTAAAAATATGTTTGGAAATTCAGAGGAAGAAAAGAAGCAGACAATGGAGACCAAAGAAAACAAAGAATTTCTTAATATCATCAAAAATGAGATAGAGGGGTTTTTGGAATCTGATGAAACTGAACTTAAATTTTCATCTGGTTACACGGACAGTCAAATACAAGTAGTTCAAAACTTAGCTAACCAATATGGGCTTGCATTTGTGTCCAAGATTCAAGATAATCGCAAAATGATCAAAGTTGCTAAAAATGTGTGATTATTATATTTATAAATACAGAATAAATATTTGTTACAGATATTTTTTATTGCCAGTAAATCCTTAAATGAGACTTTTACTTGCTTTCTTCCTCTATAACTTTTCTGAATGCACTGATATCCATTTTAAAGTGCTTTCAAATTAAAAAAATAAAATTTCATTCAATTTTTAAAGGAGAAAATTTTGATTATTGTAAAATGAATACTGATTATTTCAATTGCAGAATTAAATAATTACATAAAAATAAAATTTCGGATCAAAACTTGCAGCATCTTATATAGCACTTATCAACAATTTTAACCCATTCGCATCATGCAATCTTTTAGCTTAAGACTCGTATGTCAACAACAGGTCATCATGTAATTTACAAACCTTTTTCAAACTTTTATAAGAATAACACACTTTAAACATTATAATACCGTTATTGAACTATATGACAATGCTTAGACAGGGTTCGTACGGTCCTTAAAGGACCTTAGAAAGTCCTTAATGTTCATTTTCATTTTTAAGGCCTTAAATAGTCCTTATTTTTTATTCCAGGTGCTTAATTTTTTTTTGTTAAAATTTAGAAGGTATCCATGCGCTTCATCTGTTTGTAATCTTTTGTATTCTTCACAAGAATCAAACTTCTTTCGTTTCAATTACTTAATCGAACCTCAAATTTGGTTTGCTCGGGACCGGTATTATTGCGGCTTTCGGACAGACCCAAAATGACGGATTGACATAACATCAACGCATTTTTACTTCAAATTGCAGTGCTTTCTCAACTGGTACATAAATAAGTAACTTTTTTTTTTTGAAAACGTGTAACTAAATTGGTATGTTATATATTTTTACAAAAAAAAATCATGGATTTTGATAAAATGCTTCAAATTACAACACCCAATTCAGTTAAAATAAACTTGTACCCACCCACACGGCAGCTCCAATTTGCTATCTCCTGCAACTGTATTAAAAAGAAAATCGAGCTACATCTTTAAAAAAAAAAAAAAAATATTAGTAGACAAATCGAATCAAAGCACCAAGCATTTGTACAAATTGCAATGGTGCCCAGTAACTGGGCACCATTTAAGACCACAGAAAAACAAATCACACAAGTTCTCTCATTTTGCTTTAAAAAAAGAAAAGAAAAAGGAATAAAATTTGAAAAACGGACTTTTAAGGACTCGAAGGGGAAAAGTTTAATAAATAAACAAAAGGCGGGAATTTCGGAATATCAAAAGTTTAGTTGCAAAGTAAATATTTTTTTTTTTTTTTTTTTTTTTTTTTGCATGAAAATTTTTTTTAATTATCTACAATTATCAATAAGGCAAGTAGGAGCAGCTCTTAACAAGTAATCAGTAAATAAATATTGCTTTTGAAACTTTTTTTTTAATTTAAGGGGCGGGGGAATACTTCAAAGAAGCATGTTGATATCTATTTCAATAAAAGAGATACATTTAACTAATATGTAGGCCAAAAAAAAAAAAAACTTTCAGCTTTTTTTGCGTTTGGCCAATCGTTTGTATGACTATCGCTTATTTATACTGTTAAAGGTAAAAGAATGATTTATTTTTATTATTTTAATTAAGTCTTACACTATAATTAGCGCCGAGTTGCCAACTCCCCCGATCGCTTTTCAGCTGATCTTTCGTTACACAATTTGTTTTCTCCCATTGTTTTTTTTTTTTTTTCTTTTTTAGATCAAATAAATTCCCATATCGAAAATTTGTTTTAAAGCAATGTTTTAATCTTTAATATTTAGTAAATTTTTATCGACCGATCTGGCTTCGCGATCGTTCGCTGTGGGGTTTTGTTGTGTGCATGGTTGTGTGGGAGATGATGGATATTTGCTGTGTTAATCAAAATTTGTATCTCGTGAAATTTCTTAATTTGTAGTAAATTGAAGGAATTGACCTCTTCTTAAACATATACACCGTAGTTGCCAAATGCTCCGTTTTCCCCTAGTTTTTCTGTTTTTTTTTTTTTTTTTTGTGAACTTCGAAAATTTGATTTTTTGCAAAAAGATCTGATTTTTCAAGCTGATGTACAAGTATTTTTATCTAAAGGGATTTTACTACAAAACAAGAAAATTTTTGCGACGCGAAACTGTATAACAAAACGCGAAAATGTAAAAGCCTATTTTTTGGGAAACTTTCTAACATCTAGCACGTGCTTCGCCGAAAATTGCACGCAGCTTTTGAGACTTCTATCTTTTTGCATCCTGTAAATATATCAATTATTTAAAGAGTTGACAGTTGTTTTAGTATTTGCAGCCTGTAGTCTGCTTGTTTTATTTTTTATTTAAAAATATTGTTCAATTTTTTGAAACTTTATTTTAGTTAAATTTTGGTAGTTACTATTTGAGGGTAATGTACAAAGTTTTAAACGAATAACCCCATTTTTTATTTTTATGTTTTCAAAATGCAGGGCTCTCACGGCTGCGCCAAACTGCGCCAAAACGATTTTTCTGCTACAAAATGCGTTTTTTCGCAAAATTTGCGCCAAATAGCGATTTTCGGGGGGAAAAATCGAAAAAATTTTAGATATTATATTTTTTTAACCTTAAAATCAACATCATTCGATACATTTTTCCTTTAGTTAACTAATTTTTTACCTTTGAAGCAGTTTATTAATAAATATTAGCTCTACCCTCTCTTAAGAACATCAAATATGGATGAGAAATTTGAGCAGAATGAGTGATGTATCCCACGCTTGTAGAAGAAACAGTGATACGATTTCTAATATTTTGTAGTATTATAGAGAGAAAAATCGTTCCTCTTATCATTATTTATATTGAACATTTTATTTGGTAAATTTTTCTTGAAATAGATAAAAAAATTTAATTTCATTTAACGTGAAAAAAATTAACTTGGCGATTTCCTCAGTGCACTTTGTTTTCTAATGTTTAGGAAATACTAATCAATGTGAAAAATCAATAACAGAACAGATGTTAAAAAGATTGCTGCTCCATTATACCAATTTTTTCAAATTCCTTAAGCCTACTTTCCACGTGCAAGCAAAGGAGCGCATACGTTCTACAATCTTTTTGCATCCTATACAAAAATTGGATTTTTTTTCATTTCAACTGTTTACAATGTTTCTTCTCAAAGTAAATAAATAAAATGTATATTTATTTTAAATAAAAACATTGTTTGAAAATATATATTTGTTCCCGAAAGTGTTTAAAGTAGACTTTCAAACGCTGTAAAATTAAACATTGAATTTCAGCTTTTTTTCTTTTCTCATTACTCTTTAAGCACTGTAATCTATATCATATAACCACAAGCAATTCAAAAACATAAATATAAAGAACAAAATAAGTAAAAAAATTAGTTAAGTTTGAAAATCATTAAAAAAAGCCTGTATATCTTAATGAATTGATGATCTTTAGCAAATATGTTAAGTACTATTATTAAAAGAAATAGAAATTTTGTTGTGGATGAACGACCTCGTAAAATTACACTTGCTTAAAGTTTCAATTTTTTTAACTAGATTTGAAAGTTATGAAATTATCACGCATTTCCTCTTCCTTTTAATTCAATTTAGCTTCTTTAACATCCAATGGCTGTAACCCTAGAACTCTTGAAATTTAATTGTAACTATTACACAATTTTTGAAAGATGTAAAGATAAATTGTTGGAAAAAAGTAAATAAATCATTAGACATTAAATTATCAAAATATAATAAGAAATACATTTTGCCTTTCTATTACAGAACTGAAATATAATTTGGTTCTTGAATTTTCTTGCTGCAAAATTATGAAACTCAGCAATTTACTTTTAGTGCCATTAATTACTTCCAAAGCATCTAAGTGAGCATTTAGGATTGAAATTTAAAGGAAAATTTTTTAATCAGAAAAATAATAAGTATTACTGCAGATAGAAAATAGGATCGACTTCAAATATATTTTTTGATAAAATATGAAATTATATTTAATTCATTCAAAATTTTACTGTTACTATAATCACAATGATTATACCTAAATAAGTACCATTTATAAAACAAATTTTAATTAATGATAAATAGTTTAAAATCGTTGAACCTTTCGTATTAGTTAGTTTTTGCTTATTTTCTTGAAAGAATAGTGTTTTAGCCAGGGTTCACACTAGGGAAAAATACTAGGTAGGATTTCCCACCTAGTGGAAATCCCACCACCAAAATTTTAAGTGGGATTTTAAAAATTTAAGTGGGAACCTTTCTTTTTGTTTCTGTCTTTAAAAATATTACTAAATTTCGAAGATCATGATCCAATACAAACCATGTAATAAAAGATGATTATCTAAGCTATGCTCAGCAAAGAAAGAATAAACATCAATAAGGTTCACACAAAACGGATCCTACACAAAATTCGCGATCGCAAAAATGGGTGCTTTATAAAAAGTTAAGCATGAAAAAGATCCTCTGGTATTTTGGTTATTTAACCAACATTTTTTTATGTGTGATTTTTATAAAAACATCCTAAAAAATAGTTTAATATTTCCTCTATTTTTTCTGATCATATGTCATTTTATCTGTTGATGTTTTTCAGTAAAAACAGTATATTTTAGAAACAGCATTCTCTTGTAACCTTGTGACCAAGGTAGATTCCCTTTTTTCACTCCTTTTTTAAAAAATTTTGTCCTCTGTGATTATAACGAATGAAGATAAGTCTGCATTCACAAAGGGCTTAAATTGTTCAATAATCCCAAGGAATGAAGGAGTCAATCTTTCCCCCATGTTATTATAATATGATAAATAGGGTTCCTAGGTTCTTCTTTTCATTAATGAGGATAAGATGGCAGTTGAAAATTAACATACTCCATTTAGTTTGTATTTTCAGTTTAGAATATAGTTTCGTTTCACGATGTTTTGAACGCGTGTCCGCTAGTTGCGGGAACAGCGCGCAAACGAAGCTTTTTTTGAGTGGGATTTCAAAAAATACTGCGGGAATCGCGCGGCCTAGTGCGAACCCTGGTTTTAGCTATTAAACAAAAAAGAGAGAATGCAATGATTTTTGAAAAGAAGAAAATTTTAAGCTTTCTTCCAGCTTAACTATTAGAAGAAGAAAAAAAACAACAAAACATTTTTTAAAATAATCTGTTTCTTGAGAAAAGTATTGAAAATTACCCTTATAAGGGTTATAGTTTAATTAGTCTTACTTTTTGAATAGGTTATAAATAATTTCTTAAGAAATATAAAAATAATCCAGTTTTTGAAGGATGACTGACGTTTACATTTCCTATCATTTTGAAGACTTGAAACTGCTCTTACCCTTGATGTATGAAAATGACATTGCTTTAAAACAGCCAATATTCAAAAAATAAAGACAAAAATCCTCCAAAAATGGTAGAAATTTGATATTTTCGGCTCCTAAACTGATACAAAAGTCGATTTCTTCTGCTCCAAACTGATACAAAAGTCGATTTCTTCTGCTCCAAACTGATACAAAAGTTAAAATTCTTCTGCTCCAAACTGCTACAAAAAGGACATTTTACCTGCTCCGAAAGCTGCTACAAATTCTGTTAAGGCGGTGGGAGCCCTGCAAAATGAAATATTTTTCTGAAGTTGAATAAGTTTGTTCTGAATTTTTGCAAGTTCTTCTAAATAATTTAAAAAATATATTTATGGCAGAGATAAAAATTTAAGTAAGCCGAAACTGAGATAGATGGTGGCAACATAAGTTAAGTAAAATGAAAAAAAAAAAAAAAAAATCTAAATTAAACACAAATTCTCAAGACAAAGTGCAGGGTTTTCTTTAACAGTTTTTTTAATTTGTTTTTTATTTAACTTGTATTTTATAGCACTAACCATTTTTGATAATTTTTCATATCATGATTAATTATATATGATTAATACTTGTGTTGTGAACTTCTTATTACTAGCTCCAATAATTATTTAACTTCCTGACTGTATTGGACATTAGAAAAGCAACAAGCCAAAGAGAGCTCCATAAAAGTTTGTGTTGTGTTCCTAATAAAAATACGATGTTAAATCAATTTCCTCTTCAATAATGCTCCCTTTTGAAATAAAGATAACAGTTTGTATATTTCGAAAAATTTTTGAGGTCCTTAAAATTTTTTGTAGGTCCTTAAAAAGTCCTTAGAAAGTCCTTATTTTTGGTTTTGCCAAAAGCGTACGAACCCTGTTAGAATTAGAATATGCATATAATATTTTTTTCACTCTGTACTTCTAGTTATCTTTTCCCTTTTCCAAGAAATTTTTTAGCTACCGGTCAATTTGACCGAGCGCGGTAGAAATAGGTTCACAATTACGTCGGTAGGTTTAGTGTTAAATCCGATTCCTCTGTTAACGGGATAGGTATTTAAGTAAGATTTGATTGGGTTAATTGTAGCCACTTAAATGTGTTTATATCTGAATTAGTTCTGCTTGCTTGATAAACATGCTAACAAAAATAAAGCTTACAGAATGTTTAAAAAATAATAATTTCTTCTGAAAAGTCTGCAGAAAGGAAAAATAAAGCATGATTATCAGTATTGACAATCGTACTTGCATAAGTTGACTTAATTAAATACTTCAAGAAGCAAAGGAATCATTAACTATGGAATGGGGACATTTAAATTTTATAAATTTGATGGTAACTGTACTTCACATATCTTTAGAAATATTTTACTGTATATAATCTGGTGTATGCAAGCAGTGACACTCCCTTTTGTTGTTTATTTTTTATAAGTAATGAAAAATATGTTTTTATAAGTTGTAATGACTATTGATTACTATCCATTGAATATTGTGACCCACTTTATCCCACGCATATTAACTTTCTCGGAGCTATTTGTTTCTATAGTAACTTTTTCCCAAAAAATTGCTACCGGTTGAGTAGAATTTCTACCACAAAATTTTCATGTTATTATAATATTGTTTTTAACACATTATAGTTATAAATTTTACTGTTGAACATTTTCATTTTTGATGTATATTTAGCCTACTTTTTTTAGTAAAGAGAGCTAAATATATAGTAAACCCTAAGGAAGAGATAAGATAGCTATACCTAATCTTACAAGATCTTTTATATATTAAAATTGCAATTTTATACATTAGAAATATTGCCATTATCTAATTGAATAACTTGTTCAGTTCAAATTAATTGAAAAACAGAACTTCATTGTGTTGGACCCCTTTAAACATTTTCTACATGCAACATTTTACCCTTTTTACTTACCAACCCGAACCAAACCATATATCAAAAGGTTAACTATAAAAGACCATTTTGTTTCAGATAATAGTGTCTAATATGAAAGATGGTATCTCTTACCTATATTGTCTTGTCTACAGAGATTGTACCCAGATGTATCTGAATGTGTTTGTAACCCCAATAATAGTTAACTTCTGAACTGGAGGCAAAAAAAATATTATCTCTTCTATTTTGTTCTCAATATTGTGAGCATTGATATTAACTTTAACCCATTCAGTGCTGAACAGCTTCAGAACAGATAAAAAACATAGTAGTTTTAATTATGCTGTAGAGATAGCAAGAGGTGCTATCTCTAAAGAATTTTGCAAGAGTTTTTTTTTTTTTTCTCCCCAATATGAAATTCATAGACATGTACTAAATTAATTTCTGATGTCATTTTGCCAAATTCAGTCACTAAAAATCATACAGCATATTTTCTTTTTTTTTTCTTCTCCCACCAGTCTTATTACTGCCATGTCATTGAGGCTATCCGTTTTTTAAATGGTGGGTAACCATGAAAGTTGTCACAAGGCATTAAATTTCTAAATGCAATAAGTAAAAGTATATTTAAAAAAAATCTTTTTTGTAATGATTACTTCCACAATGATCAATTAAGGCAGCAAGATGCAAAGGAATGCTGGGGATAAAAAAACAATTATGAATACAACGCATTCAAATTTTGGATTGCATGATAACCTTAATGGGGGGGGGGGGTCTTCTAAATCCCGTTGTGGAGCAGCACCTGTTAGGACTACAACTGAAATCTCTTGCCACAGCACTGAATAGTGCTTTTCCTATCATTTGTACTAGTTATCTCCATATTTTCAATGTTGTCACTTGCACCCTTTTGATTCTTCCCCCCAGTCTGCAATTTTCACAGCTAGTGGTTATCCCCTAAAATCTCTTTTTCAATGTAGAAAATTTATAAGTGCTTTTTTTTTCTTCTTTACATTGAAAAGAAGTTCCTTGCAGCCCCTAACATGTGCCTACATTTCTTGTTGCTATTTCATACTTTAAACTGGTTTTTAATTTTATTTATGTCCTCTTTGATTAATGATTTAATACATTTTATTGTTTATCTACAGATTCTGTAACAGCAAATAAAGGGTTGTCAATGTTTAAAACCTCCCAATTTTAGTTTTCCTTTTAATAGCCTTTTAATAATTTTTGTCCTTTTTTAGATATCCTTTTAATAATTTAATCACCCAGTACTGTTTTTCAATTATTTTCATGAATTCTTTTTATTTACTTGAAGTCACTTTTAATGTGTGGAAAACGTAAAACGTTTTGTACTTTTTCAAAGATTGCCACAAAAGGATGATAAATTTTGAAAAGAAAGGGACAGCACACCGCAAAAAAAAAAAAAAAAAAAAAAAAAGTCAGGTTACCCTTTTAAAAAACACTAAAGCAAACAGATTACATAAATCACTAGGGTTTTTTACATTATCAATAAAGAAGAAAAAATAAGGCCTGGAAATTTGAGAATATTAATTGGTTTTATATAATAAATTCAATTAATAAAATATTCAAGTCATATTAGATAGACTAAATGTCTCAGTCATATAAATACGAAATGGGATCTTTGAATCTTGAGAATTGGGGCTTGATACGTCTGAATTTAAAGAACTGCAACTCCTTTACAAATATATATTATTATACGAATGTAACAAACATTTGGCACATTTTTAAGTGACTCAGACTCCACAGCCCTGGTTTAAGGACAGTCAAATCTACTTCAAATATAAAATATTAATTATGAAACATGTGAAAACATAATTAACCAAATAAGTAGAAAAATTGCATTTATTTTTATATACACTGATGTACAAAAACATTTACAAAAGTGACCTTTTTACAACAGTTGAAATATTAGTATACTTAATAAATGGAGTAATTGGTAAAGATGATCAAGTTATGCTGCACTTACACATTTATAAAATTTTAGGAGAGGAGTAAAAAATCAATTTTTCTTTAATCTGTAATATCAAAAGCACTTTTGCTAGAAAATCCTTCAGCTAAAACTCTTAAAAAAAAAAAAACTTATCACAAGAAATAAAAGGACATAAATAAAATGTAGTAAAAAATAACAATTTAAAATACTAAAACAACCATTTTAAATAAATAACTTTTAATTGATCCATTATAATCCATATTGTATTATTTTGTAGAATTTCAATTTTGGGAGAAAAAGTATAACAATTTGTAATATATAGAACAAAACCTATCAGAAGCACCACTATTTTCATTATCATACCTTTGTTACAGCTTTGATCAAGGCTTGGGTTTTGAAACTTTTAAGAAATTAAAAATGGACTACTACCTCAAATAATGAATTTGTTCAGATACATATAAAAGTTTCAATAGCATGACCAGACTTTCAAATATGAAATAAAAACTTCTCCAAGATCTAGATGGAGGACGAACTACAAAAAAGATGTAAAACAAGCAGGATGATAGAACTTAAATTTCTACTCTAGATATAAAATTAAAATTATTTTTCAATCTATAACTGGAAAGAGAAATGTCATTGGAACAAAATTTCTATTTCTGTGTGATATATTAGTTTTGATTATTTAATTTTTAAAAGATTGGTATTTTGGTAACAACTACTTTTCACAAGGGTAAATTTTGAGAGAAAATAGTTATTTCCCAAAACATTTTCTGATTACATAATAGAATTAAGCCATGTATATGTATAATACACATACAATAGTGTTCTAAGATATTTACAAGAAAATTATGCTTAGGGAATATGCAAAATTCAGAGCATTTAAAATACCTTTTCCATATATATATTTGCTATCATTGCACAATAACTAAAGAGTAAGATATCAAACAAAAATAATTGTTAAAAATTAGAAAATTAAGCTTTCTTTTAAAGAAGTCTTCTGATGATTGTTTCATTATCACAATGATCTTTTTTCATGCGTCTTCAGATTTTATCACATAAAACAAACTCATGATTCTCATTCTATTAAAATTCAGGATTATATTTAAAGTTAATGATTGATTTAATGAAATTGATAACTTGCTAGTATACATTGAACCCCCACCCCTCTTATCATAAAAAAACCTAAAATCTAAATCATTAAAAAAAATACATAGATAAATATTACATAATAAGTCGCTACAAGTCGAATATTTAAATTGTGTTACCAATTTTATTGTTGACATGAATGTCCGTCAAGATCTCTATTTTGAGCTCCGGAAAGGATGCAGTGATTTTTCAATAAAATACGAAATAATAAAGTGTTAGAAAGAAATACTGATTAAAAAATTTTATGCCCTGCCAGGCATACAAGGGTAGAAGATACATGCCCGGGCATAATATAATTTCTACCCTGGTTCAAACTTGTTGAGGCTGATTGTATCTTTTCAGTGAAAACAGCTGTAATGGTTTGTGCATAACATTTTTTGCTTTCATCTAAAAATATAAGCACCTTTTCTAAATGATTTTAAAAGAAATATTCACTCTGTTAACAGGGCTGCACTGAAATGTACATTTCATGGATTTTTTAACAATATCATAATGTTTCAAGTTATGAATATTAGCTCTTGCAACTGAAAATTTGCCGGAAAATTTGGTTGAATTTTTTATTATGATTTGTTTTTCCATACATAAGGTAAATGTGTGATCACAATTAAAAATAAAATAAAATAAACATTAAGGATAAAAATAAAACAATAATAAGAGATAAAATAAACATTAAAGATTCTCAAAGTGAAGAAGTCAACACATTTTTAACTAAGACACCTAAAAAAAAAGCATTGAAAACAGAAAACCGGCACACCACTGCATTAAAAATAATGTTTAAGAAGCACTGGCCTAGATGAACTTTCAGCCTTTAAGCTTATCAATACATCATAATACGAAGCACCATAGAAATTCATAAGAACATTTGCTTTTACTTTTCTTTTTCCACGGATGTTTAAGAACATTTTGAATATGTTACATTATTAATAATATCACATTTGTGTGTGTAAAAAGCAGTAATCATGACAACAAACGTTATTAAAGATTAATCCAAGGTTAAAATGCTTTCAGAATGATTTTAGATTATTCTAATAAAAGAAAATATAAATAAAAGATGGTGGAAAATCTTTCAATTCCTCACCTTAAGCTTAAAGACTAAATGAGAAAAAATTGTGTTATGTTCCATTTTACAATGAAAAAAGATGTAAACAATTCATTTTCTAGAATGCGATATTTCAAAAAAAGAAAAGAGTGGAAAAGAAAATACGGTAAAAAGTCGATAATTGATAACAAGTAATGTTGACACTTTACCTTCATTTTTTATTACTTGCTTCCTATAATTTAGGAAGAAATATTGCATTCTACAAAATAAATTGCTTTCATCTTTTTTTCATTGTAAAATTGAACATAACACAATTGTATCTCATTTAATCTTGAGACTTAATACCAAGCTTTTTAATTAATTCATGTTAAGCATTTGCAAAAATAATTTTTTGTTAATCACAATCTTTGAGCATATAACAGAACTTCTGATGTCATATGCATTCATGTTTGTTTATTATGACATATGATCATAGGATTCTAATGCTAATGTTAAAACAGCATGCAATGCAGGTTCATGTTAAGCATTTTGGAATATTTTACACCTTCAGCATTTTCAAAAAACATTTATGCAGAAATTTTGTTTCAGAATAGATCAAAAAAGGAAAGTATTTTTTATTGATTTATTACAAGAGTATGCTTACAAAGAAATAGGCTTACAAAGCTTAGTTCATATATGTACAATGGACTAATGCAAAAAAAGTAAACTTTTGCAAATCTTGATTTTTCCATGTTCAGTACTTATTTTAACAGCAACAAATCAATCAAAATGTAAGTATTCTTTAATAAAATAAAATGATGATGTCATAGTATTTGGGTTATATGCTTAAAGATCTCAATATAAAGGACTGGTATCAAAAGATTATCACAGAAAATTAAAGGCAATATTAACAAAAAAAAAATGTCTTATATATATACTTTAAAAGTTTATCAATATTATAATTCAAATTTGAGTAAGTATTTATTTCAAGTTTGAGTAAGTATTTATCACAAAAAGTATAAATCATTTTCGACAAAATACGACACTGATTGTTTTTCCAAAATGTGTAAAATAGTTAGACAAAAAATAATTTAGCACCCAGATTTTGGTAAATGAAATTATAAAGTAAAAATAAAAATTGTTAAATGTGTAAAACCTCAAAAACTTATTTGAACTTTTTGCAGTTTACCAGTTAACATGATGATTCCTTTTTACAAATATTTTGTCACAGCTTTTGAAGTTTTACAATTTAATATAAATTGAAAATGAAAAATGATTTTAAAAAAATAAAACATAAAGCCACCATACAAGTAAAAGCGTGCATCTTAAAAAAAGGAATATCAAAATTATTGGCACATCAAAAACTAAATAGTTTGATACAGAAAGACTACACTTACATAAAATCAGTTTGTCAAACTCTTAAGTAGGCTTGGATTAATAACAACTCAAATAGTTTTATTAATCAAATTAGATAGAGCTTATAATAACTTATAAAAGTAAAAAAATGAAAGAAATTATAAAAATCTCTCATGAAAAATTTCATTCTATTTGTTTACATTTTTCAAACCATAAAACATACTCTTTTTAGTTGGTGAACCAAATTTAATAATCCAACATTTACTTCAGTGAATGAAATTCAATTAATTTTTTAATTGTGCATACACATTGTTAAAAAAGGGGGAAAATCAGCTATTTTAAAACTTTCTATACCTGCAGTTAGCTCAAAATTTTGAAATTACTTGCAAAATATTTAAATATTTTTCCAAAACACATTGTAACTCTTCATAAAAGATACTAAAAAAAAAAGAAATATCGAAACCTCCATACGTTTTTAGAGTAGTACAGTATATCCATTCTAAATTTTTAACTATTTTAAAACAAAATGCGTAATAGAATGGAAAAGAAAGAAACTATTACAATGTTGATGATATAAGTACATGCAAATGGTTACAAAACTTTAAAGCTGTGATTTTTTTTAAACAGGAATTTAGTGTAAAATATAACAGTAATTTTTTGGATCCTCATATTTTCAAAGTTGTGCTTGAAAAAATTCCCAATTAATAGACATATACCAGAGAAGGGGTCAACACGCAGACTGCGACAATGAAATTTTGGAGAGGTGATGTTTTCATGAGCTTTTGGGGGTTTGACTGATTTGGGGGGGGGGGGGCGGTGCCATCACTCCAAGAGGAGCGGGCACCCCTGTATATACCACCCATATTTTCATAGAATTCTACATCCTGAGAAATCTAAAAGAATCATTTATATAATTATTTCCAAATAAATGCATCATTTCATTCTATCCATACTTTACATATTTAGAGAAACATTTTTTGGCTTTTAGTAATTAAATCCAAGCCTTATTTAGAGCAAGATTACATTTTTTTCCCCAAAACATTTATTAAGTTACAACACAAAATACAAAAATAAGAATTATTTATGTTTAAGTTTTTAGTATATATTTCTAAAAAATATTCTGAGAAGATGTTACAGTTATTTGACTAGAAATATATATATCAACAAAAATATATACAAACATTTATTTATTGCATAAAAATTGTGAAAAATTAAAAAATTTCAGAAACAAATTTCTAATAATTATTAAATATTAGAAAGTCAATACTGGTTGTTGTCTTGAATCTAGAATATCTAAAGAAAAACAATAAATGTAATTAATAAAGGATAAATAAATATTCAATGCAAAAGTTTTGGATATATTTCATTCCCTTTAATATTAATCGTGTTAGTTCATTCAAAAAACTCTTTCTTCCTTCAAAAGGATTCTTAAAATAACAACTATTTTTTCTAATAATATGGAAGCTGGAACAGCTAACAGTTTAAGTCTGCAAATAAAGCAAACACAAGGGCAAAATATTTTGAAATTTGATGTATTTTATGAAATTAGCAAAAATTTGGTTCTAGCACCTACTTCTGAAACATAAATATGGAAGCAAATACTACCTGAAATTATGGAATGCCAAGGCAGTGTTACATATGTGAGATAAGCATGCAAAGCTGGAGAACTTGCTCGCCTAGATTCTTTCCAAAAATGATAAGCTTGACCAAAACCCCTCATTGTCCAAAGACGGTTATATGTAGAATCGTCAAGTTCTAATTTTAGGGAAAGTAAAACCATTTTAGGTAATTTAAAATACACAATGCATTAATTTAATTAGGCAATTTTTTATCACTAATACATATGAGGCTTTAAAAAACCTAGCAAAACAAAAAAGAATCTTGTGCATAAAACTCACAATTGGAGAACAACTACAAATTTTAATAATTAGTCACATCAATTAGCATTTATGAAAAAAAAATTGTGAATTTCATTAAGTAAAGAAAAACCCACACTACTATGTAAATTAGAAAACAGACTTCATGTGTTAATTCAAAAATCAGAGTACTAATTCAATATATGGTACATATTTACGAAAAAATATTAAATGTGAAAACATCATGCAAAATAACAGTAAAATTTAAAATAACAGAAATATAAAATTTATAATAAAAATTATATGCTTATTAATAACACCTGGAACATTCTTTTTTCCAAACTTACAAATACATAGTAAATAGAATAAAGGTTTGATTTAGTCTTCATAATCGGGAAGGACTAAAGAGCAAGCTTTGCTTTTAGGAAAAAATATTTAACATCAACTATATTTTTATGACACAGAACTTATGCTTAAACTGTCCAAGCCTTTAAGCTTCCACATCATAAGATATAATTCCCACATCAAATTAACATTTTAATAATAAGTACAATATCCACAAATAATGTTTCCTCCATGAAAATAAGTTTTTCATTACCTTTCTTCCCCCCCCCCCCCTTAATTTCTTTCTTTTTTTTCTGTATGTGATACCTTAAACGTTGTATTCAAATGCAATACCCGCAAATAAGTTATTTCTTTTAAGAATTCGAGTTTTAAAGCTTACCATTTAGAGATCCATCCATATCTGTACAATCCTTAGGAGGACTTTTTTTATTTTTTGACTGTTTACCATCTTTAATTTCAACATGAATGATATCTTTCTTCGTTTTATGACTTGTTTGCTTCTTATATGTTTCAGCTACTTTATTTAGGTTCTTTTTATAAATAATTCCTTTTTTCTTCAAAGGCAAACTACAATCTAAACTCATGTCTAACAAAGCAAAATATAATCAATAAAACAAAAGGCATGCAAAAATAAAATAAGCTACATAACCTTAGGCAAAACGATAAAACAAAATTATAAATACAAAATTTATGAAAGGAAAAACATAAAAACAACGAAAAAATGAGTTGAAATAAATGAAGCTTTACATAATCCAGACTTACACAAAGATTCGGTAAAAGTTGGTTTTTTTATAATAGTTACAAAATATCTGACAAAAAATGCTTTGATTTTTTTCTAATTCTTGAAAATATTTTTTGAAATTTTTTTTTTTTTTTGCTCCTATACAAGTTGTTGGTTAAACTATTTTACCAGAGATCAATCCAGAATTTTTTTTAACAGGGTCCTTTTTTGTGAATTTTAAAGAGCTTTTTGTGAAAATCAAATAATTTTGAGAAAATTGAAAATTTAAATATATAGTGATGAAAAGTTTTATTATTATTTGCTGCTTTTACGGTGCAAAAGGCCCAATTTGGAAGCCTGGAATTTTGTGAAGGGTCCGTTTTGATTCATTGGAATTTTGTGAAGGGCCACAAAAACGGACCCAAATTTCTTCTGGAGCAACCCCTGATTTTACAAAATAAGAAGAATTTAGTTAATATTACTAGCTCTGCAAGCAATATTAACTATTGAGCATCAAGTCATACTGTGCTCCGAATGTCCTTAAAACAGATAATTATTCACGTTGAACATAGCTAGACTTAGCTAGACTGCTAGAACAGTTAATAACCCAACTGCAAAGTTCGAATTACTCCTGCTATTATAAAAGTTGGCAAGACCATGACCAAATCATGTTGAATTCACACTAAATTTTTGATTCAAATCATATTTCTCTTTGCCTTAATATATCCAAATTAGGGATGTAACGAATAGTGATTTGGCCAAATAGCCGAATACCGAATATTCGGCCATTTCTTCCAGGACGAAGCCGAATATTCGGCTAGGCCGAATATTAAAATTTCTAGAAAATTGTTGAAATAGAAAATATTTGTCAAATTTAAAATTATTCACAAAGTCAAACACCAATTACACACAATCTATGATGTATGATTTAATTCTGTTTGTTAAGAATTTAGAACTATTTAAAATTAATCTATTTTCCCTATTGCTTTGAATGTAATAAAACTAAGAATTTCATGCACAAGCAAAATAGAAATGACAGGTTTTTACGGTAGTAAGCATTAGCATTATTTTACTAATTATTTAATTGCAATGAAAGAAATACTAGTGCTTAGTGAACTTTTACCTTGCTCAAAACTGTTTTATGAAGACATTTTAAAAGTTATAAAAGTAAATATTTTTGTTTTATGGGGTTTCTTACGTACCTATTTTTAAAAGATCTATTAAAACTTAAAGGACTTAACTGGAATATGTTTCTACTAGCTGATCCCCCGCAGAACATCTGCGGGCTATACGCTCATGAAACTTCTTTTGAAAATTTCTGTGAAAACACAGTTTTCAATTTCAGCACTGTCTGCTACTACACTGAGTGCATTGAAGGACTTTGCATGGGAGAGGGCAACATATAACTGTCCCTGACTAAAAACTGATTTTGGGAGATAAACACAAATTTTCTCAAAAGTTTGACCCTGCGATTTGTTAATAGCCATTGCAAAAGATAGTCGAAGAGGAAACTGCCTGCGTTTAAATTTGAAAGGCATATTTGTGTCTGACGGTATTAATGGTATGCGAGGTATTAAGACGGTCCGACTATCATCTGCCAAAAGCGAAATTATTTTCGCTTCCACAATATTTTTCTGAAGCTTTGTTATAATAAGGCGAGTGCGATTACAAAGACTTTTTGATGGTGCTAAGTTTCTTAAGAGCATAACCACAGCACCCACTTTGAGCTTAAGTTTATGAGGGGGCATTCCAGTTGGGGTGATACTGTTAAGAAATTCTTCCGGATATGCCAACTGATCACCCACCTCATCACTGACTACGCAATCAACACTTTCATATACTGTCTCTTCTCCAGGTAAGATTTCTAAAACACGATTATTGATCTCAAGCGATGTCTCATTTGTGACGCAAAGAATTGCACGACTTTTGAGATCTTGTGGAGTAACAGCAGCAAAATTTAAATCTCCATATAATTCTTGTACTGGATCTTGAGTGTGGGGAGTAGCATATAGGGGGTAATTGAAGCTTGTCTCCAGTTTTGCTTTCACCAACCATTAAAAGCCATTTGGCGAATTCTTGCTCCAGTCTCAAGTGCACGCATATTTTGCGAAAGTTTCAAAACATGAAATTTAGACCAAAGTTTATGTCTTTTCAAACAGCTTGCAACAGTAAGCGATCGTGACCCTTTGAAAATCACAGGCAAAACCTGTCGAAAATCACCTCCTAATAGAACTATTTTGCCACCAAATGGTTTGCAACATTTTGTTAAATCTTGAAGTAGCCTATCTACAGCAAGAAAAGCATGAATATGTATCATAGGGGCTTCATCCCATAAAATTAATTTTGCTTGTAAAACTGCCTTTGCTTCTTGGGTATTTGGCTTTAAACTACATGTAGATGTAGCATTTAAAATGAGGGGAATTTTAAATACTGAATGTGCAGTTCTTCCGCCAGGTAAAAGTGTAGCTGCTATGCCTGTAGAAGCAACTGGTATAGCTTGATCAGCTTTACCACGTATAGCATGCAAAAGGGTGTTATAAGCAAATGTTTTACCGGTACCTGCAGGACCATCCAAAAAATAACAATTGGATAATTCCATTTCATCACTGTACACTGCATTTAAAACTGTTTCCACAGCTAACCGCTGTTCATTATTAAGTTTTTTCATGCTGGCTTCTGCAATCTGTCGTTCTTTTACTATATATTATTTTATTTCTGATATATTCTGGGCTTTTCACATTTCTCTCTAACCCAATATTCACAATAAATCAGTCTACCCAAACAAAGCTTCCCCTTTGTTAATAATAACAAAATGATTTTATCATATTATCTATCATAATTAACTATTGGCAGCTTTTTGAAGAAAATGCTAAATATAAAATACAATATTACAACTTTAAAATGTGTTTTTGCTCATTCAAGCCTAAAACAGCATTATAAAAGAGTAGTTTATTCTAAATTATTTCTATTTCTTAAAACTATAGGAGACTAATGTATTCTTTTGCAATAATTATAATACAATTTTAAATGTTTAAAATCTACTAATTTCTTTATTTTTTAACTTTTTTACTGCAGCAGAACTATTCGGCCGAATAGTCCATCAATATTCGGCGAGGCCGAATTTGACCTTACCCAGTATTCGGCCAGGTCATGAAATGACTACTCGGCCAAAGGGACGAATATTTGTTACATCCCTAATCCAAATATCAATTTATTTTTTTTAATTTAAAAAAAAAGTCTTCTTTTTAAGTAAAGAAATTATTATTTTACAAACAGATAGATGACTATTCAATTTTTAGAGAGTGACAAAAAAACAAAGCAAAATCATTTGAAATCTACAAAAAAATTTACCGTTCATGAAATATATAGCCATTTTTATTCCTAATATTAAACTTATTTCTGTATTTACTCTTTAACATGAGTTATAAATGAAATTTGAAAAAACTTACAAAAATCAATCTAAACACTTTCAAGTATAGTCATGTGAGAATAGTTTTGAACCATTAGATAAATATCTCATCAAGAAAAAAAATCATGCAAAATAATTAGTTTTAAAAAAAGAATCTTTGCAATCCTTACCATCCCTTATATCACCTGCTTCAATTTCATTAATGCCATCTGAGTAATAATCTACTTCTGTTTCAGATTGGGACTTTTTAATATCTTGTCTACTTTTCCAACTTCTAACATAAGTATTTAAATTTGAACTAGGATCAGACATTCGTCTCTGCATATAAGGATTATCCTACAATTGAAATTTTAAAATATATATATATTGCAAAACATTTCCGAGAAACAATTTTTAGTAAAACGTGAAAGATTATAAAATCACGGATTTAAACAAATACAGAGAAAAGCAAATCAAAAATGTATAGTCATTCCCATTGTCAATTCATTTGGCTGTAAAGTTCAATTGTATTTATGAACCACAAAAAAAGATTCAAAATTAAATGAACCAGTTATTTCAGAAATAATATAGACAAAGATTTAAGGAACAGAAACACACACATTATATATATATGAGTCACTCAGAAGCAAAGGGGTGTAAGTGACAAAATTGAAAATTTGGAGAGATAAATAGTATAAATGATAGGGAAAGCACCATTCTATATTGTGGCAAGAGATGTTAGTGATCACTCTACAGGTGCTGCGATCCAACGTGATTTAGAAAAAAAAATAACATTAAAGGTCCTATAAGATTCAAACTCTAGATGCATTTTTCTCAGAATTGTTTTTGGGCACTTACATCCCTTTGCTCCTCACTGCCTCATATGAGGTTTATTTGTAACCTAAAGTCTGAATCGCACACAAACATCAAAACTTGCATGTGCACTGATTCTAGGAAGGCCTTGCTTGTCAAATGACAGTTAACATTGGAATTTTTGCAGTGTGTACTGTGTCCAATTAAAATGGTTAAAACAATTGATCAGCCCATCAACTGTGTAGTGAATGACTCGGTTTTTAGAGCCCAAGAACGTTCAAGCAGCGAAAATTCACCAACAGATAAGCAACACGTATGACCCAAATGGGATGAGTGACAGTGAAGTGCGTAACTGCTCTTAAAGATAGATAAGAAAATATTCATGATGAAAGACAAACTACAACCAGCCAGACCATCAGAGATCACAGAAGGTTTGGTCAGTGGTGAATGAAAAGACCACCATTCTTAATATAATCTCTGCTAACATGGGGGTAGGAGGTAGCCATGCACTGATTAGCTAGACGGTTAGAACAGTTAATAGAACAGCAACAGAAACTACAAATTTCAAATTACTGCTGCCATTATAAAAGTTGGCAAGACCATGACCAAAGCATGTTGATGCTTTATGAATCAACATAAGCATTTTCACATTTTTGAGTTTTGTCTCAAAAATCAGTCTAGACTGAAATTTGGCATAAGCATATTATTTGTGTAGATTAGTAAATTCAATAGTAATAATAATAAAACTGACTAATATCATAAAGAATGTTAACTTTATTAAGGTGTAGAGCCATCCTTGACAGCCATGCAAGTTGGTGGAATAACTTTTGCTTTGAATTTCTGGAGGTGAGAAGAACAACTCTGCACAAAATTATCTCTGAAAAATTAAAATTTTACAAATTGTATGCAAGTTGGGTTTTCAGTCTGCTAACTGAGGAACACCAAATGAAAAAAAAAAAATCATTTTGATTTTTGGACTGATATCTCTTTTAGGTAGCAGAACAAAAGATAATTCCGCTACCTAAAAAAATCTCTCAAGTTCAAACGTTCATTCAAAAAGAGGTAAGAGCTTTGCTACACATGATGAGGTAAAGGCAGCAGTTGAAGGCTGTTTACCCTCACAGGTAGCAGACGGCTATGACTTAGGCATACAAAAGTTTGTAGAACGTTATGACAAACATATAAAAAAATATAGGAATAGGAAAATAGAGAGGCATGCAAAAAATTAATATAAAATATTTTGTAAAAATTTTTGATGATTTGTGCTTTATAAGAAATTAGACCTTACTTTCCAAATAACACTTGTACATATAAAAACTGTTCCAAAGAAAATGAAATGCACCCAGAAAAAAATGAGCCAAGACTGAAATTTGGCATATAAGCATATTGTTTGTGTAGATGAGTAAATTCAATAGTAATAATAATAAAATTGACTAATATCATAAAGAATGTTTACTTCATTAGAGTGTAAAGCCATCCTTGATAGCCATGCAAGTTGATGGAATAACTTTCATTTAGAACATTGTGCAAACAATTATAAATGAAAAATTAAGGAATGAAAGTATTTTAGATGATATGCTGTTTTTCTAGAATTCAAAAATTAAAAGTAAATTTTACCTCCATATCATCCCAATCATAATCTGTAATCGAGTAGCCAGGTTCTGATGTTGGAGTTTCCACACCAGATCCCTTTTGTTTTGTAACAGCCATTTCAGCATGACCTTTCCCTTGAGGACCTCTCATTCTTACGAATTCCAACCTTTGCTGACCTTGGTACCAGCCCAAAGAAACCTTTTGAGCAAATCGTGAAGATAAGCTAGCCTATAATTATAATCTTTATTAGTCATTTTAGACAGAATACATAAGGAGGAAATCTTTATGTAATCCAAATGGCTTTAAGTATCAGGGTCCATCCTCAAATAGCCAAAAAACGTTCCATGACTTTTCCAGGTAGATCCAAAGCAGAATTCCAGGTTAACGTTCCAAGTAAAAATATTTATTAGTAAATGCACTACTTGTACATTAAATACGCCCTTATAACATTTTATATATACAATTATTTTTACCTCATATTAAAAAATTCCACACAGATGCTCATTAAGATAACAAACTTATGCTATAGAATTTCTAGTCTATAGAATTTCAAAAGCAAAATTATACGACATAATACGGCCAAAACATATTAGCTTTTATATTTGCATCCATTTTTTCAAAATCTTTTGTAAAATTTAAATTTTAGAAAGTTAATTTAAAACTATAAAACATAAAATATAAAGAATAAATAAAATAAAATAAAAATTAAGATGATCTCAGTGGGGACAAATCAGCTTTTCAACTCTATAATAATGAATGAAAACAAATATTTAAAGAAATGCTGATGTAGGCACTTTTATACCATGACAATATAATAAACACCATTTATATAAAGAAAAAACCTATATAGGAAAAGGAAGATGAGTTAATTGAGGATCCGACATCGCAACGAGCATAGGTTCCTTCCAAAGGGTCCCTAGTTGGGGGGAAAAATCCCCAACTTTTCCAAGTTTTGTCAAATATTTACGTTTTCCCCTGACATTTGCAAAGGATATCAATTTCCATGACTTTTCCAGGTTTTCCATGATTTCCAGGTGGAGTTTGAACCCTGAAGTATGATAAATAAAATATAAAAAATAAAATTTTTGAATAATAAAATTTTAAAAAACAATAAAAGCACAAGTATTAAAGTTATTAACTAATATTAAATCATGCTTAATCAAATAAATAGATTTCCTAACACCCCCCCCCCCCCCCTCATACAGCATAACTGATTTACATTTGAAAAATATGCTAAGATTCCAGATAATGCAAAAGATCAAAAGGTAAAAAGTAATTACAGTCGAACCTCGCTAATTCAAACACGCTTAAAACGAATTACTGCAACGACAAACTACGCTTGCGATCCCCGTCCTAATGCAGGCGTGCCAACCTGCCAGAATCGAAATGCAGGAGGTTTCTGATCAAGAATTCAGGAGAATTCAGGAGGGCAATAAAAAATTAAGATTTTACACTTTTTAAGAGTAAAATGGAAGCCTTGAAATTTTCATTACTTTTATGAACAGGTGTTATATATTTCTTAGCCCTTAATACAGTCCTAAAAACCCTCTATCTATTACATAGCAGGGACCAAATTCCCAAATCTGGTTTAGGTAATTTTGAAAAGAAAAAAAAAACAAGATTTACTCCGTTGAAAACTCAGTATTTTGAAATTAATGAAAATTGTGTATGCTATTAAATATGGAAAAGAATTTAATGGGCTGTAATAAGCAAGCAAATTTCCTAATCTATACAATGAGAACTGATTCTAAGATTTAATGTTCTCATTAATAAAGATGTACACAGGTGTCGATCCAGCTTCTTTTTGTTTAACAAGGTCCATTTTTGTGATTTGAAAACATTTTTGTGAAAATTCAAAATTTAAATATAAAGTGATAAAAAATTTGTTACTTTTGCTGCTTATTTAATAAATAATTTTTCGAAAAGTACGATTTGGTAGCATATATATGCATTACAAAAGCCTAAATAAATGACACAAAAATAAAAATAAACCTGAATTCAGCATTTAACTTTTTGACATGTGAGAGCTCCTAACAAGCACAGAATTTCGTTTCAAAAACTTCAAACCAATATTTTACAGAAAATAAAAAGGAATTTATTCCATTTGCCTTTTAATAAAGCTTAATAAACATCAATAGTGAAAAAAATTCAATTCTAACAGCAGATGCAAAAAGATTGTATTTGATGCTTACGTTTCAAAAAAAATGCAAAGTAGGAAAATAAAAGATTTGATATAAGTAGAATAACTTCAAGATTTCATTTTAATAAGCCTATAATAACCAACAGTAATAACTACTGGCATCGTCGGAAATTTGGAGAAAATTAAAAATAGTGGGAAAAAAATTCGCAGAATTTCAGTAATTTTAGCTAATTTTCGAAATTATGAAAATACGGATTTTCAAAATATCTGGTATTAAAATGCAATTTATTTCCGGCATTAAAATGCGATAAAATACTGGAATTCCAGGAAACAACAAGAACACAATCATCCTTGAATATCAATAAGGGCTCAGAGTTGTCATGGAATTATTAATTCTTCTTTTAATGTACTGAAATATTCTTATATTTCACCCAATAGTATTCTTTAATTTCAAGATATTTTCGCGGCAATATTTAGCACATGCGCCGACTTTGCCTCTCCTAATGTAACGTGTTCAGCCATCGGCCGCCGCCGCCGCCGCGACTGATGCGTTCACTGCCGTGCTGCACCTCGTGCATGGCGGGGAGTTGGTTTTGCAAGAAAAGGAAATTTCAGGGGGGAAAATGCAGTAATTTTAAATTTGGTGACAGATCAGTTTCAATTCGGGAGATTTTGGATCAATTCAGGAGAGCGGGAGAAGAAACCCAGATTCGGGAGTCTCCCGTCTGCTAATGTATTAACACATTACGTTGTACGTCACTAAGCTATTAGCAGACGTGCCAATGTATTACACGTTTGTTAATACATTGGCACGTCTGCTAATGTATTAACAAACAACGCTATTTTCTTCGTTTAAGACGAACACGCTTAATTCAAACTATCGGATACGTCGAACTCTTATTTGTGGTCCTTACCGTTTGAACTTCAATTCAATACAAAACAAACAAAAGTCATTTTTCACTTTTACCAGCGAAAAAAAAAAGAGGATAATTCATCAAAATGCCTAAACAATTTAGATACCATTGAAGACATCTGGAGCAATTGTTCAGAAAAGAGTAGGAAACACTGTGTTATAACTGAGTAATTTTAAAAAAAACAATATGGTATATATCTATGATAATTTTGAAAGATTTTTTCTTGATATGTAATTTTAGTTAATAAATGTTTAAAGTTATTGAATTTTTACTTTTAAAACTTTTGTTTGAGACTCAGAATTTTTTTTTTTTCCTTATGACAAATTCGAAATCTATAGCATTGATTTACATATGTATGAAGGCCTTAAATCGAGCATTGTATACTGGAAAATAGTGTGCAATTCCTCCTTTGCTTTGTAAAGGAAAGGATTTCCTTGTTTTTTGGATAAGACAAACTACGGTTGAGACGAATTTATTTTAAAAGTCCATTTGAGTTTATTTTAACGAGGTTCGACTAGTTTTATATTCAAACAAAATATTTTTTTTCTTTTAAGTTTTAGACCATGTTCTAATTGCATTGCAAATAAATGGAAGGCAGCATGTTTAAAATCATGGAAACTCAAATTGCCTTTATGATACAATAACTTTTTTATCCAAAAAAAAGACATTTGCATAAGTAGGATTTTTAATTGATTTAAAAAAATAATAATAAATAAAACTAGGGTGAGAAAAGAATGTAAAATTTATAAAGGCAGAAATTCAATAAATAACATCCTACTATTCTAGCTACACTGAAAGGAATAAGTTAAGTCTTCAACTTCCTGTCATTGCTTTTCAAAGACCCTTGATATTTTTAAATACTGAGAAAAATTTATAAATTACACCAAAGTCATAAATAAAATTAAAATTAAAAAATTTAAATATTTTTGTTTTTAAAAACTAGTGTCATTTAAGTTCATATCCTTCAAGAACAAGAGGCAAATATTACTAACATTAATCTTATGGCATTAAATTTGATGCTGTTCCATCTTTTCCTAGCCTCTTTTTACATTTCTTTTCCAAGGAGTGCCCACCCTCCTACACTCGATGCCCCTCCCCAAAAAGAAGTAATGGATGCCCCTTCCCATCAAATTGGCTAAAACCCCATGAAAACCAAACTGCCCCAAAAAATTTCAATGGTGCAGTCTGCGCCCCGGTGAACACCTCTGCCATTCCAACATAGCACAACTATATGGTGGCGTAAATGATCTGCAACGGTATCATAAGTTGAGTTTTCCTCTTTAAGCAAATCCTTAATTTTTAATCTGCACACTTTTGAATATTACTTTTTTCCATCACAATAAGATAGAAGAAATAATGACAACCAAGCAAACAACCTTCAGAAACAGAAAGACAATATTATGATATGAAGATGCCATTACAACATCACATTAAGCAAGGCCGTATCCAGAGGGGGGGAGGGGGCGATGGTATCCAGTACTTTCATCCCAAATTTTATGAATTATTAAAATTCTGGAAGTTTTGATGTGTGATCACTTATTTTAACTTTTTATTTCCTACATATGAATTTGGTTATATATACATGTATACCATAAATTAAAAAGTTACATATAATTATACATAGCCCAGGAGCAGAATTATATTCAGTGTTCTGCAACATGACCTCAAACAATTCCAAATGTTCTGCAGGCATGTCGTCCAAATTTGATGGACCACAGTACAACACAAAATAGATAAAGAATATTAATTAACTAGTAGAATATTTATTACTCATTTTTGACAAAACATATTAAATTATTTATTTAAAACCAAGGCATACATTCAGAATTTGCAATTCTGTCAATGACTTTTGAAGCCAGATACTGCGACATCACGTGGCCCCGATAAAGGGCACTTTGCTTCGATTGTTCTCCAGAACATATCGTTTTTTTATTATTATTATTATTCTTCTTTTGCGTTTGTGCTCATGTTTTTTTTTTTTTTTCCTTTTTAAGGATGAAATGTTCTGCAGAGACCACGTTTGTACTGTGACGTACGTCTCACTTTTAAGCACTTTCTGCTCCTGGGATACATAGTTTATTAAACACAACTGATGCATTTAATTAGCTAACTATCATGACACGATTGTTTTTGATTGATGAGTTCAAGAAAATCCTGGAAACAAAAAGATAAGTGTTACCCTAGTATCATAAACTCTCTTTAGAGCATCGTAATGAATTGAACCCAAGAATATGACGCTCTGTAGGCTACCTTCTTTATCAGCAGCAACTAGCTCTACACAAACCATCTCACCATCTCTTACTAAAATATCTTCAAAGACCTGCAAATCCAAAATTGTTGCATCAGCAATATATAAAATGGCAATAAAATTTTGATATTTTACTTTGTATAGAAATACAACCAAATCCTTGAATTAAGAATTTAAAGTACAATTTTATAAACTTTTCTCTCCTTTATTTCATCAAGAGTATTCAATATTAATTTGACTTTAAAGATTTAATTTAAAAATTTTACATAGACCAAAAAAATATTATTTAAAATATAAAATCTTTATTTATATTTTAAAAATATTTCATATTTTTCGCAATCTAAAAGTTTTAGCAAACTTTACATACATATAATAATCAAACCTTATTAAGACTAGCTTAAAGTGAACAAAATACCTCTCCCTGACAAACTATATAGTTACTTTTGCATTAAGTATGCTTTATTTAAAATCTGGTGAATTTCAAGTAAGATGAATGAAATAAATGTTAATAAAATAGGTAAAAAAACTTAAGTCTTTTTTTTTTAAACTGCCCAATCAACACTAAATCCCGTACACTTTATAGGGAAATATCAGCATTGGCTAAAAATAATTTAACTTTGTGCAAGTAAACAATAATAATAAAATTACACGTTAATTTAAAGCACAAATGAGCAAAAAAATGCAGACATATGTTTCGGGATTGCTTGGAATCCCTTTTTCAATGCGACAGGGAGCTTCTAGATGCAAAACATCCAAATGAAGCAGACAGAACAAGAAAAACAAAGCTTATATAGCCTAAGAATTATCTGTAAACCAATGAGAATAAAGGCAGCGTGAAGTGGAAGTAGAAGTAGCAGGAAGACACCAATAAGAGAGCAACAAACGAATCCAGTTGAAAGTACAGGAAGTAAAAAGGAATAACAATAAAAATAAAGCAAAAAAGACGACAGCATGCATAAAAATTGCAAAAATAATAAAATAAAATACAAAGAATAAAATTGAAATAAAAATAAGTACAGAAACTACCAAAACAAAATGCAAAACAAAGTACACATGTAAAGGAGGGGGAGGGGAGGGAGGGGGGAAGGAGAAAAATAGACACAAAAAAGGAAAACAACAAGAAAACCTAGAAAGAACAACAAATTAAAGAAATTTATGCCAGACCTGTGAAAAATAAGGAGTTGAGGAAGAATCATTAACCAAATTAGAACTATTCCTGTTAATATGATAAGCTTCCCAAAAGTCAAGCTCTAAAGGGGAAGAACATTTTTGAATAATTTTACCAGAATTGAAGTCAAAAGAGTGGTTGGAATTCCAACAATGTTGAGCAATGCTAGACTTATTTAACTCTTGCTTTCGTACATAACCTTTATGCTCATTTAAGCGAATTATTCAAAATCGAAATTTTCTAATTTCGATTTTGAGTCTATTGATAGAATGTCATGGGCAAGAGCTCTTCGTTCATCCGACAGTCACAAAATTACTTTAAATAAGAAATTTACTAAGTTGTGTAACGATTCAAATGTTCCTGTTCCGGCTGATTTGCCTCTTGTTAATAGGAACACGGTTGTAAATCTTTCGAAATTTCCTTTGAATAGTAATGAAATCAATGCTCTGAAATGTAATAACAATTTTGCTTTGGCTAAAAAGCCTTCTTTTTCTGAACTTATTGCTCCGGTTGAAAAAGCTTTCAAATTTAGTGCCTTAACTTCCACTCAAAAAGAGTCGGTTCGGCATCTTATTGCTTCCAATGTTGATTTCAATTCAAAAGTTCCTAATACTGGTTTTACCCATTCTGTGAAACGATGTGTCAATAATTTAGTTTCCAATTCTGATTTGGTCATTACCAAAGCAGACAAGGGTGGTCAGATTGTTGTTCTTAATAAATCATCTTATGTTGAAAAAACTGATGACTTAATTGCTTCTGGTCCTTATTCTGAAATTTATAAAGATCCTAGTGACAAAGAGTTAAAAGCTATTTCTTCTGCTGTTAAGTCTGTTCATTCTATTCCTTTGATTGCTAAACGGTCTGTGATTCCTTCTGTTGCTAATTGTGCACGTTTTTATGCTTTACCAAAGGTACACAAGGCAGGTATTCCTTTCAGACCAATTGTTTCCAATATTGGCACTGCTTCATATAAACTTTCCAAGTATTTAGTTTCTGTGTTTTCTCCACTTAGGAGTCAGAATGTTTTCACTGTTAAAAATTCCACCGATTTTGTTAAGAAACTTCATAACTTCGTTCCGAATAATTCAGTTATGGCCTCTTTTGATGTTAATTCCTTGTTTACTAATGTTCCTGTTGATGGCGCTTTGACTTGCCTCAGGAAAAGGCTTTCTGAATTCCATTTTACTTCTGTGGAAATTGAGGAATTAGTTTTCCTTACTCGTGTGTGCTTGCAACAGAGCACTTTTGTATTTAATGGTAAATTCTATGCTATGGTAAATGGCCTGGCTATGGGAAGTCCTCTTAGTCCTATTTTAAGTGATTTCTATATGCATTATTTTGAGGAAAAACTGTTCCAGAAATTGCAATTTCAATTTTATGTTCGTTATGTGGATGATTGTTTTGTCCTAACGGACAGTAACTTGTTAGGTATTGATGATGCTCTTTCTATTATGAACTCCATTGATCCTAATATCCAGTTTTCTTGTGAGAAAGAACTTAATAGTAGCCTCGCGTTTCTTGATGTCTTTATTTCTAAGAGTGAGTCTGGTTTCACTACTTCTGTCTATCGTAAACCTTTCGCTGTTTCTTTACCTCCTCACAGACTGTCGTCTCATCCTCCCAACCAAAAATATTCGGCTTTTAATGCTCTGGTCCATCGTGCTATTAATATTTGCTCTTCTCCTGAGCTTCTCAAGATTGAACTCAACTATCTGAAAGCTGTAGCTATTGATAGAGGATTTTCTCACTCTTTAATTGATTCTATTCATAACAAACTTTCTAAGAAAACTTCTGGTCCCAATAATGTAGTTTCTAGAAAGAATTTGGTTGTGTTACCATTCTTTCATTCTGTCAGTTTCCGTATTGCTAAAATCCTAAAAAGGTTTCAATTTCAAGTCGTTTTTGCTCCTAGTAACAAACTTTCCTTCTCTTCTCTTAAGGATCCTGCCGATCACCTTAACACTTGGGGTATTTACCAAATTAGTTGCCGTTGCGGCCTTTCTTACATTGGGCAGACAAAACGTGCTCTGAAAATTCGCTTAAATGAGCATAAAGGTTATGTACGAAAGCAAGAGTTAAATAAGTCTAGCATTGCTCAACATTGTTGGAATTCCAACCACTCTTTTGACTTCAATTCTGGTAAAATTATTCAAAAATGTTCTTCCCCTTTAGAGCTTGACTTTTGGGAAGCTTATCATATTAACAGGAATAGTTCTAATTTGGTTAATGATTCTTCCTCAACTCCTTATTTTTCACAGGTCTGGCATAAATTTCTTTAATTTGTTGTTCTTTCTAGGTTTTCTTGTTGTTTTCCTTTTTTGTGTCTATTTTTCTCCTTCCCCCCTCCCTCCCCTCCCCCTCCTTTACATGTGTACTTTGTTTTGCATTTTGTTTTGGTAGTTTCTGTACTTATTTTTATTTCAATTTTATTCTTTGTATTTTATTTTATTATTTTTGCAATTTTTATGCATGCTGTCGTCTTTTTTGCTTTATTTTTATTGTTATTCCTTTTTACTTCCTGTACTTTCAACTGGATTCGTTTGTTGCTCTCTTATTGGTGTCTTCCTGCTACTTCTACTTCCACTTCACGCTGCCTTTATTCTCATTGGTTTACAGATAATTCTTAGGCTATATAAGCTTTGTTTTTCTTGTTCTGTCTGCTTCATTTGGATGTTTTGCATCTAGAAGCTCCCTGTCGCATTGAAAAAGGGATTCCAAGCAATCCCGAAACATATGTCTGCATTTTTTTGCTCATTTGTGCTTTAAATTAACGTGTAATTTTATTATTATTATCAGCATTGGCATCAGAGAAGCCATAGAACAGGGTTCTTTTCTTAATTTGTTTGTTATTAGATATACATACAGACAATGTTGTTGTTGTTGTTACTTTAGTTAGAAAGTTTCAAAAGCTATAAATGTAATATGTAATTTCAAAGATTAATTCTTCTGCTTTCATCAACAAAATTTTGATGGAAGTTGTTTAATAAAATAATATACCAACAAAAACATAATTGTGAAAAAAGGGCCAAGTTCAATAGAACAAACCTCAGAGTAATCGGTGTCAGCATCAGCAATAAAAGAATTAATATCTAACGGAATCCAAGATCCATATTAGATCCTTAAATCATTGCTGTAAGAATGTACAATGTTCTCCAATTTATTTAAAAACAATTTGTTATATTTTTAAAGTATTCTTATTACTTTGCAATTAATTCCTTGATAAATGTACTGTTGTTTTTGTAGTACATATATTGTTTTATTTTACATTCAAAATGTTTATCATAAACTATTTTACACAGGGTATTACAGGTAAGTAAACAACTTTTAAACTTATCATTTTCTTTGTGTACCGCCAAAGTTTGAAATTGTTGAAAGTGTGCCAAGACAAAAAGAAAAGGTCAAGAATCACTTGTCTAGATTATTATAATACAGTGATCCCTCGTTTTTCGCGGTTAATGGGGACCAGAACCTTCCGCGAAAACTGAAAAACCGCAAAGTAGGATTTGCCCCTAAGACCTTTCGTGTATGCGGGTACGCGAATGTTTTAAATATGTAAACAGTATTGATACTTCAGACATTTAAGACAAAAATTAGAACAGTATACGTATTTACTTAAACGTGTCGGTGCTAATTAATAAAGTTAATTACAAAACGTTATAGTACTATAATAAACATTTTTCAACATTGCTTTCTGAGAGAGGCGAAGAGGCTTGTGTTGATGGGAGCTTTTAAGAGCCCGTGGTATGTACTCTGAGTCAACTCGTCTCTTTGTTTGACATGCTGTAACAAGATGCTTGTTACATCTCGTGTATTTAGTTATTTTAACCGAATACTTTGGTTATGCGCTTAGATCTTGGTGACAAGCCTTTGCATTTTTATTCACGGTTCTTTCGGATTAACCGCTAGGCGTAACCATGACTTGTTACCTCTTTTTTAATTGCCTACGCGATCAAAAATTTTATACCATTTTATTCTTTCGAAACACCATTTCAAATTATTTTTTTAATTAGTTTTTTTACCCCATAGTTACCCTTTAATCACTGTTTAGCTTCCACTTGGTTCCGTCGCTTTTCGACTTTACAAATTCAAATAGTTTTAAATACGCGACGGGAACTATTTGTTGACCTCACTTACATCTACTTTTAAAACTTGTTTGTCTTCAACTACCCAAGATGTCATTTGTTCAGTGACTATCAACTACCTGAGTTTGTTTGGAAGAATTCACTGAGTTTTCACTTTGTTTTCATGGAAGAATTCAAGTATTTTCTTCATTTAATCCCGATTCAAATGTGAAGGTGTGACATTGGACTCAAAAAAAAAAAAAATCTATCTTCATGTATATTGAGAAAAATTGTTGGACGACTGACTGAAAGTAATGTGCTGTGATCAACATATTTTTTTTTTTTTTAAACCAAATCATTGTCCGTTTGTAAACCACCATCGAAATCCATGTGGTAATGTATGTTTTTGTTCAAAATATTTAATAATAGTTTGTAAATAAATCCAATTTTTTCATAAAAATGTTTCCTGTATATCTCCTGCTGACACAACCTCTAAAAGCTCATGTTGGATATTAATTAAACTTAGAATTTTTGAATTTAAAAGTAAAATTAATTTTTAAGACCAAGAGATTGGTAGCAGAGCGTTTGGTTCAAGTGTCAGTATTTTTGGAGAATCAGGTAAACAAATTGAAAAATTATGGATAGGGACTATAGAAATATAGTTAAACTTAATTCCCGCAATTGGGCGACCTGGTCCAAAAATATGAAGATGGTTTTGATTGAGCGCGATTTGTGGGAAATAACCCAAACAAAATTGATTGAAGGCGCTACTCCAGAGGTCAGAAAACGTAGGGGCCAAGCCGTGGCAATAGTCTATCTGAATATTGAAGAGGACTTAAAAAGATTGATAGATGACCTGGATGAGCCATATGAAGTTTGGAGTGCATTAAAATTAAATTTCGAACCTCCATCTTTGGCCAGGGTTGCCGGGTTGTGGGAAGAGTTTTTTCATGCAGGATTTCCGATGGTGAAACCATAGGCATATATGCCGCCCGCCTGAAGAACATCCTGAGACAATTGACCGATAACGGTTATAATATGGACGAAAAATTAAAATCGTTCCAATTAATTAGAAATTTACCGCAAAATTTTAAGGGAATTGTTCAGGGGATATATAGGTGGGAGGAAAGTAAATTTAATTTTCAAAATGTATTAACAGAACTTTTGGCAGAAGAGGGAAGAATAAAATATATGGGGGATGAATTTTCAGGAGCCAGTAATTCTAGGCTCGATGCTTTTACCGCGAAAAGTAAGCCTTTCACAGAAAGGAGAGCAGGTAAAAGTCGCATTTGTTTTTCCTGTGGGAAAAAGGGTCATATTGCCGCTCAGTGTTGGAGCAAAAATAAAACTAAGAATAAAGTGGGGAATCAAAATTTTGAAAAATCTAATAGAAATCCTCAAGCGGGTATGTTTTGTACAGTTTCAAACATCCCGGAAGTACAAGCCAACAGTACAGACGTAAACCAAACGAATTCCGACTGGATATTAGACACGGGGGCAACTGCCCATTTTTCAAAAGACTGTAGTCTGTTTACAGAGTTTAAACCCGTCGCGAATACTCAAATGGAAGTTGCCGTTGGTAACGTACTTAGCAAAGTTGAGGGAATAGGAAAAATTATTTTTCAAATTTTGTCGGACGGTCAAGTTGTGACCATAACTTTGAACAACGTATATTACGCTCCAACACTGAGGCGCAATTTATTGTCAGGTTCATGTATTGACAATTATGGTTTTGTATTAAAATGGTATCCAAGTAGGATATGTGTTTTTAATAAGGAAAAAGTTAAATTGTTGACTGCCCAATTATCAAATAAATTGTATTATGTAAAACCTTTCAAATATCTAAATGTTCAAAGTAATCATGTTTATACACAAGTTAATTCTGTGGATGTGAAAAACAGCAATTTGAACCTGGGATTGTGGCACGAGCGATTTTGCCATTTAAATGTTGATTCAATTATAGAAACAAGTAAATTGAATTGTGTTCACGGACTTGAATTTAAGGACAGGCAAAGGCCTGATTGTGAACCTTGTATTTTGGCTAAAAAGAGAAGTTGCTCGTACAAGCCCATCCCAGGGGTAAGGTCAAAAGCCCCATTGCAATTGATCCACATGGATTTAGCTGGGCCACTCCCCCATGAGTCATTAGGCAGCAAGAAATACATTTATACTCTGATTGACGATTTTTCTAGGAAGTCAACGGTGTATTTTTTAAGATCCAAAGACGAGGCCTTCCAATTTTTTTTAAGGTTTCAACGGAGAGTTGAACGATTTTTAAATCGAAAAATTTTGGCAGTTCGTTCAGATAATGGGGGGGAGTTCAAAAATTAAACATTTGAAAGTCACCTTTCCAAAGAAGGGATAAAAATTGAGAGAACCAACGCATATTCACCGCAACAGAACGGTGTTGCGGAAAGGTTCAATTTGACCCTAATGAATGGCGTAAGAGCCATGCTTAAAGACTCAAATTTACCCGAGGAGTTTTGGGCGGAAGCCGCATTATGTTTCAACTATGTGAGAAACCGCACAGTCCTAAAAGACAGGGGAAAAACCGCATTTGAGTTATTCGGCGGAAAGAAACCCTCGGTTAAACATTTAAGAAAGTTTGGGTGTGTTGCTTACATGAAAATCCCCAAACAAAAGTTGAGAAAGTTGGACATGCGGGCCAAAAAGGGCATAATGGTTGGATATGCAATTCAAACCAAGGGCTATAGAATCTGGGACCCAGAGGAAAGGAAAGTGACTGAAACAATAAATGTTGATTTTAAAGAGAATTTAAAATGGGGGGAAGAAAATTTTTTAAAAGTAAATAAAGAGGAAAATTATTCTTTCATAAAACCCCTAAGTGAAATAGAGCAAGAAAAGAAAGATGAGCAAGTAATTCCGTCAACCCCGTGCAATGAAATAAAATGGGTGAGGGACGCAGTGAAAAGGAAAACTGGAGACCGTGTAGATATTTACTATTCTATTATGGGCCAAAAAGTAAAGCTCAGGTCAAATCAGGATGCCCGAAAATACTGCAATGCCAATAATATAATTTTTGACCCAACAATTTTTGATTTCAGCACTAAAAATGAAAAAAAGGGGGAAGTTTCAAAATTACAGGAAAAGGACGGAAGTCCAGATGAAATAGAACCGGAGGCAAACCTAATAGAAATTGAAATTCCTCGCTCATATAAGGGATGTCTAAGAACCCCAGAGGTAGAAAATTGGAAACAAGCAATGGCAGATGAGATCGGCGTAATTCAGGAAAGGGGGGTTTGGGAATTGGTCCCACCACCTAAACAGAAGCCAGTTTTGAGCAGCCGATGGGTTTACGATATCAAAAGAAATGATAAAAACCAAATCGTAAGGTATAAGGCCAGACTTGTAGCCATGGGGAATCGACAAATAGAAGGGGAATCATATTCAGAAGTATTTAGTCCGGTTGTTAATTTTATGCTCATACATACATTTTTTGCAATTTTTATTAGCTTTTTAAAATGGCAGCATTTTCAGTTAGATATAAAAAACGCGTACCTATATGCTGACCTGGAGGAAGAAATTTACATGAAACAGCCGCAAGGCTTTATCAATTTAGAAAAATCAGATCACGTATGCAGACTGAGAAAATCACTTTACGGATTACACCAATCTGGGAGGAACTGGTACCTTGAAATAGATGAAGTTCTCCATAAATTAGAATTTTTAAAGTTAAATTGTTGTAATTGTATTTATACTAGAAATAGTGAAGTGTTTTTACTCATTTACGTTGATGATATCTTGATTTTTGGTAAAAATGATAATGTAATTAAAAATGTTGTAAATGATCTAGGGAAATACTATGATATAAAAGAATTAGGCAGGACGAGAAAGCTTTTGGGGGTTGAATTTGTAGAAGAAGGGGGGAATATTTTTATTCATCAAAATACTTATATCAAAAAGGTTTGTGAAATATTCGAGCATTACGTATACCCGTATTCGACGCTTCCGATTGCAAAATGTGTGATCTTGTCCAAAGAGGATTGTCCGCAAAATGAGGATGAAGTCAGGGAAATGAATAGTATTCCTTTCAGAAATTTGCTCGGTTGCTTGTCGTATGTTGCCGGAAAAACAAGGCCGGACATTTCCTATACTGTTAACCTTCTATCGCAATTTCAGGCCAACCCAGGTAAAAAGCACTGGATTTGTCTACTAAGACTTTTGGGGTATTTAAAATATACCTGTTTTTATAAACTAAATATCAGTGCAATTGACAAGATTATCATAAATGGGTTTGCTGACTCAGATTATGCAGCAAATAGGGACGATAGAATTTCAATGGGGGGTTTAATAGTTTTTTTAGACAAGGTTCCCGTTATTTGGCGTACTTTCAAGCATAAGTGTGTGGCTCTATCCACCATGGAGGCTGAGTACATCTCTTTAGCCGATGCTGCAAAAGAGGTTGTATGGCTCAAAAGAATTCTTGAAGAGATTGCCAATTTAAAAATAACAGGGTATCAGTTTGAAGACAGTTTACTTCATTGCGATAACATCGCTGCTATTAAATTTTCAAATGCTCCTATCGAAAATTCAAGAACAAAACACATAGATGTTCGTTTCCATTTTTTAAGAAATCTTGTCGAACAAAAATCTTTCAAGTTAAAATATGTCAAAACTGAAGAAAATCCTGCCGATATTTTTACAAAACCAATGACGCGCCATAGCTTAGATAATATGTGTAATATAATTTTTGGCAAATTTGACAAAAGAAAAATGAAGTTGTGATTAATTTAATTTTCAAAATTATTTTTTCAAAATGTTCACAATGTTTTTCAAGTTTTTCAATGTATTTTTCAAATGTGTGTTTTTTCAATGTCATTTTGTAGTTGTATACAGTGTACTGAGAAGGGGGGAATTGGTAGCAGAGCGTGGTTTCGATCCACGGACCTCTGCTACCAATTCCCCCCTTCTCAGTACACTGTATACAACTACAAAATGACATTGAAAAAACACACATTTGAAAAATACATTGAAAAACTTGAAAAACATTGTGAACATTTTGAAAAAATAATTTTGAAAATTAAATTAATCACAACTTCATTTTTCTTTTGTCAAATTTGCCAAAAATTATATTACACATATTATCTAAGCTATGGCGCGTCATTGGTTTTGTAAAAATATCGGCAGGATTTTCTTCAGTTTTGACATATTTTAACTTGAAAGATTTTTGTTCGACAAGATTTCTTAAAAAATGGAAACGAACATCTATGTGTTTAGTTCTTGAATTTTCGATAGGAGCATTTGAAAATATACCCGTCCGATCTTAGTGACGTCATAATCAAACACTTCAACTTTCACTTCATTTGCATAGTTGATGAAACTGGTCTTTCCTCCATGCGGTCGTGTATTCCTAGAAACTTTCTTCCGGTTTGGCAACACCGGATCGAACACATTGCAATTGTTGACATCGTTCTCGCTCGCCATTGCTATTATGGCGCGAGGATTTTGAAAAAACCGTGTGCCTGAAGAATGGCCTGAGACTTTAAAGCCGTTCACACAAAGGAAACAGGTAAACCTCAATGAAAACATTACATTACTAGTTTAAAATACTTTCACATTACAAGTGTACTGAGAACTAATAAAAATATAATGGGTTTGTACCCAACACTATTTACTTTCGCGGAGTAATCTTCCCCTTTCGCGCCTTGCAAGTGCGCTATCGCTGACGAATTTTGCTTTTCCCTGGCATAACGACTGGTAGCTGGTGAAGGTGTATGACGTGAGCCCGGAGTTAGGGGCTTTTCGCCTCTTCTCTGGGTAAGCAACCGTTCTGCCATCAAGTTTTATTTTAAAGTACATTTTAAGTTAACCATCCTAATAATTATAACAGATCTGTGAATTACCATGTCTTCAATATGCTTTTGATCACCGGTCGACGGTGTTAATTTGATCGCTTACAGAAACATGAAGTATTGCATAGGCGATACGTATGCAGTTTAACAAGTTCTTCAAAAATGTCAATGTGTTATCGGCATTTCCTATATTATCCAAGTTATCTTCTGGAGCCGATGGGCTACCTTAACATCGATCAGCATTTTACAAAATTGGTAGAAAGTGGTAAGAGCAGCTATAGAAGAAATCGGTGCTTTATTCAAAAACCGTTAGGAATATGAATCACGCCAGCCAACAGTTTCTCCAAAGACGCTATTTAAATCGCCATCCCGTGGCTGAACACACATTCAACCAGTCATCTTCAACAGTAACTTGCAAGAAAATAATTTTATTTAATTTCTCCAAAAGTGACTTCAAGAACATTTTTTACCTTAGTACGAAATTTTTAGAAACATTTTGCGCAATCTTAAACCTGAAAAAAGAAGATGAGCTGTGTTATTTTCTACTGATGATTCTGCCAGCCAACCAATGTGAATGCAGGTTGTATGTAATTTCTGTACATATATATATATACTAGCGGTACCCGCACGGCTACGCCCGTGTTAAAAAATGAAAAGACCAGTCGGTTTGCCATTGTGTATATAGTGATAACTTTTTTAGGTGTAAATTATATTATTTTATTGAAATGTATAGCATTACTCATAATTAAAAATTAGCTGCCCACAGCAATCAGCCAGAGATCCTACACATTTAAGCACTTTTTTTTGTACAAAACACACACAATAAAAAAGGAAAAAGGAAAGAAAGAAACGAAACAAAACAAAAAATAAAATATTTGAAAGAAAACGCATTCTGTTTGTTTAGTTCAAGTATCCACATAAAAAGGACGATTATAATAAATTCGAATAGTTTTAATTAATAAATTTTTACTATAATTACTTTTTATCTATTATTTATTGACATTAAAGACACTACGTTTTGTACAACATTTGTCTGTGCAGTCTTAAGACTGAATGAAAACGCTGCAATTTTTTATGCGCTACATGGTGCAGAGATATCTGAATATTTCACTCAGTTTTGTGCGATATCGTCATGAAGGAGGTACTACTCTGGTCAATTTTGGCATGGTGTCATGTTAAAAAAAAAGACTGGAACGTCTCAGAAGTACCCGGCGTTCAAAGTGGTCAAATGGTTACATAAAATAAATAGTTTTTTGTAGCCTGTTCTGGTGATTCGACAATTGCAGTCTCTTTATTTTCATCCATGGTATTCCTAGACTGCCTTGGTGTCTCCTGATCATTTAGGAAATGTAACAAATGAAAATATCAGAGAGGTGGCTTGTAGATTTCGTCTCCAGCCCCAGATCGAATCGATTTATTAACTTTTACCAATTCTTTACGGTAAACACTTCTCAAAGAATTAATTATTTACAACTGTTTCTCTGTTTGCGGTTGCATCAATTTCCTTGAATTTTTCCACTAAACTCTCATAAGCCTTCCCCTTTTTATCCCTGTCACTATACTACTTGGATTTGACACGCCAAATGCATGGGAAACGTTCGCATAATGCAATAAATTCTGTGAGAAACTCTTGAGAACGTTGCCGAAAGTCGGTCATTGTCGCCTGACGAATTGAAACTGAGAAACCAAATGAATCGGAAAAGGGTGCTACCGCCTACATGTGCCGATTTGTCTGCACAGTTCAAAGACATCTATGCTTTCTAGCTCAGTTATCGCTGCAACTGTACAGTCTTCGCACCGGACTCAAAACTACGCACTTTTCTAATCTATACGCAACGTTTTATCTGCAACGTGTTGAACTGCGGAGACAAAAAGTTGTGCAAAACGTAGCGTCTGGGCCCGGCTTAAAACAGATAGACGAAATTTTGTAGCTTGCAAAAACAAACAGCAGCAAGCAAAGCTTTGAAAGCGGAATAAACCTTTCATCCGAGCTCAAATAGGAAAATAACATATGTGCTAATTCACAGGCGAAAAAATAAAATAAAATAAATGAAAGTATAAATAGTAATAATAAGCTGGAATAATAAAAATCGCTATAAAGAATAACGTTTCTTTTAAAAACCCCTGTGCAGTATAGAAAATGGTCCCGTAAAATACATGTCAAAATAAGGAAATCAAAATAAAACTATCAACCGCCTGTGAGCCGCAGGAAATAAATTTCAATTCGCTTTAAAAAAATAATAATCAAAGTCCAAAAAAAGAAATAAATAAATTAAAAATCGGCTGCTCTTCAAAATGTTAAAAACCGCAAGCAATAAATTTTAATTCGTTGAAAGAAAAAAGGATTAATAGTCAGTTGGCATGGTAACAATTAAAATTAAAGTTAATTACCGTGAAAAAATAATTTCGAACTGTAGAGAAAAATGCTTATAACTTCTTTCCTAGGTAATTTAGAGGCTTCGAATTTTCGCACGTAGAGCGAAACTCCTTCCGGGGTAGTTTTTTACGCGATTTTTATCGGTATCAAGCTCGAAGCGATGCGATAATTCCTTCCCATAGAAAATGACTATTTTATGAAACTTTTGGCTATAAATTGGAATAAAAGAAGAACAAATTCGAATTTCAGAAAAAACTCTCCAAGGTGCACACCCCCATGTTCCAAACTAATTTCGTGCCAAATTTCATGAAAATCTGCTGGACGGTCTGGGCCCTATGCCGGACACAGACAGACAGACACACACACACACACACACACATACTTGCTGCTTTATTATTAGTAGAGATATCCCAGATGCAATATTTTCCGTTATAAATGATTTGATGAAGTAAAAAATATAAGTATTTGGTATACCAGTTAAATTAATTTTCTACTATGCCTAATATGTAAAATAAAATTATTTATTCAGTTTAACATCATAGCTTTGGTATTATTTGGTAATTATCTGATCTTATATTTAAAATAGTTTGATTGAATTATCTGCCACTCTAACTTATGATATATAAGTACCAGTTTGGCATAAATGCTCTAACACATTTCATATCTTAACACAACGCAATGTATATTAGTAAACTAAACCACACCACCACCAAACATGCAGAGATCTTTCTCTTTCGCGCATGAACATGAAACAACGCTCCTTTCCCCAATGTGGCTGCCGACATGGTTGTATTTTTTCACTTTTAACTTTTGATGAATATTTTAGAAAACCCCGCGAAGCACTGAAGCCGCGAAACATGAAGCGCGAAGTGGCGAGGGAACACTGTAACACATATTTTTTCTTTATTTAATCTTTAGCTGAAAATTCCTAATATTACATTCTGTAAACCTAATATTCCTTCATAATTATTATTATTTTTTAAAGTAATATTTTAAAGAATCTTTTTTTTTTTGAGTCTTTAAGGTTGCTCTTTTGGTTAATACAAATTTCAGGTAAAGCAAAAAAAAAAAAAAGCTGCTTCCCCCCCCCCCCCCTTTGACCCTTTAATTTGTCTAAACAGGGCAATGAAAATAGTTTGCACTTGGCTGAGGTAAAAAGAGAACTGCTTTATTTACTTTGAAGTAATTTTAGTACACACTTTAACTAAGCTTAATGTATAGTATTATTTATATATATATATATATAATTAATTACAGTAAATCACATTAAAAGTTAACATTAAAGTGAGATAAAAATGGTTGCTATTATTAAGGGAAAAAGAAATAAATTGAAGCTAATAAAATACTGTGACTTGACTTGATGATTATTCTAATTGAAATAACAGGGGTTAGTATTAATTTGTATTAATGTGACAGAATCATAAAAGTATTTTAAAAAGAAAGCTTAGCACTTCTATTTTACTTACTTCATCATAATTATCAATTGTAAAAAATATATTTGGATAACTAATTTCTTCCATTTCACCTTTACAATCCATACTTCGATGGCTTGGAGAAGCATAAACTCTCTAAATGAAAATTAAAACTCTTTTAAGTCACCATAAACATTCAATTTCAGTGAAAAATTCTATTTTGGAATTTTAAAAGTCAATTATATTTTATAACCTAATGAAAAATATTTTTTTAGTCTGGATTGCAACCAAGTGATAAATGCTTAAAATGACCTGAAAATTAAAGTGTGTCATAACACTCTCAAACATCTCTTCATAAAATACAGTCCCCCCCCCCCCCCCGTATAAAAAAATACTCCTTAAAAAATTTCAGAGGAGTGAATTTCTTTCTATAAGAGTGCAGTACTATGCATAAAAGCCCAAGAGCAGAATTATATTCAGTGTTCTGCAACATGACCTCAAACAATTCCAAATGTTCTGCAGGCATGTCATCCAAATTTGATGAACCACAGTACAACACAAAATAAATATAAGAATATTAATTAACTAGTAGAATATTTATTACTCATTTTTTGACAAAACATATTAAATTATTTATTTAAAACCAAGGCATACATTCAGAACTTGCAATTCTGTCAATGACTTTTGAAGTCGGATACTGCAACATTAATGCAGATGTACTGTTCACAAAATGTTTATAAAAATTTGGCCCATACATTGTGACAATGGCTGCTTTTAACAACTTTCTGACGGATTTATGGGCAGGTGGTGCACCATTGGAATATATAAACATTCTTTTGTCAGTTGTTCTGCAGTAAAGGTCAAGACTCAGAAATTTTGCAAGTGGCCAGTGGCCACTAAACTTGATTAACTTGGTGGCCACCTATGCATCATAAAGCAAAAGTGCAAAGCGGGAGGGGGGGATGAATGGTGCATCAGTGCACTACAATTCCTTATGTGTCTAATTTTCAGTGAAGAAAACATACTATTTTGTTAAAACTATCAAGTCTTCAAAAAAAAAAAAAAAATGTATATGACTTTCAAATTGGAAAAAGAAAAAACTTGCTTCCTTGGCAATGGTAAATTAAGGGAATATGAATACATTTTTTCATGTTTAATGTTATAGAGCACAAAAGATGTAAATGCAAAATTTTACTTGTTTCATCATAGAAGCAACAAATAACAAAAATCCCCATCACAGAAACGAACCTTTTACAAAAACCGCGATCACCAATACGAACCATTTTTGAACACAAGTATAAAAAAATTTATATTTCCAGTTCTAGTTTTGTTCAGTACATTTAATTTTCATTCTTTTCAAAACTCTTTTTAAAGCCTTCACACTATTTTCAAAATGGCGAGACACTTGAGGTCGATTTTATAAAGCGAAAATGGCCGATTTGAAATGTAAGTTTGAAATGAAAGTTATAAAAAAAAATCAAGATTAATATTGTTTCTTACTATATTTAAAAGATTTATATGGCAAAGAGAAGGAATTCACAGAAAAAAAATAGCGTAATCGGGAAAAATTTTCAACATTTTTTTCTTGTGAAAGGGGAAATGAAGACTATTGGCCGAAATTCGGTAACTTGAATGCGGAATTGATGCGTTTTTATTGTGCTTGCATACATGAAAGCAGCAAAAGTTGAAAATTCCACAGAAGGTATTTGAAAAGGAGGGATTATTTACTTTAGAAAATTTTTAAAAAAAGGAAAGGTGGTGATCGCTCCTAATTTTTTGAATCGCCACTTTTTCAAACAAGGTTGCCACGTGACGAGTGGCGACAGCGAAACTTGACCTTTATTCTGCAGAATACATCTTTTTTTTTTTTTTTTTCATTCTTTTGCGTGTTTGTGCTCGCGTTTTTTTCCCTCTTCTTTTTAAGGATGAAATGTCTGCAGAGATCGCGTTCGTTCTGCGACGTACGTCGCACTTTTAAGCACTTTCTGCTCCCGGGCATAAAAGTAACCATTGGGGGAAGGGGAGGAGAAAAATAAGAAATGATAAAAGCAGTGTACCATTCTGATTTTTAGTTCTTAACGTAATCAACTTTAACATTTCCATATCAAACTATAACGCAGGAAATTATTAACTTAAATGCTTTTCTCCACCAGACCCCTACCTGTTAGCCAAGGTTTTAAGATTGCTTTCACATGGGGAGAGGTCCACTGATTTTACATGCACAAATCCCCAAGTTTTCAGCAGGTATCGAACAAGCAACCTTCCAGGTGGAAGTCCGACGCTCTAACCATTAAATTAAATACTGTCATCATTGCAGTCCATTGGTTTTGATGTAGTACTTACATTCATCAAGAAATGTAATTTATAAAATGGTGATATATTAATGGAATGCTTTCAATTGTGTTGCAATAGTAATTGAAAAGCATTGCATTACAGAGTAAAAAAAAATATTTTAAACAAAAAATATTGGAATTCATGCAATAAAAAACAGGACTGCCCCCCCCCCCCCCCAGAAGGCATTGAATATCCGGTATCCAACTGTGTTTAGAGATTTGAAATCTGATCCAGCATTGTATAAAATATACATATATCTGGTATTTCAAATTTTGATTTTTAAAATTCAATTAATTAGCATGTTTTGAAAATGTATGTAAAAAACAAACTTATTACATATTTGGAAGCTGTGGAGTGTTTAAAACTATGCATAGAATTTACAGGTTTCTAATATCATAGCTAGATATCTGGTACAGATTTGTCAGACAAGGGACACTGGATATCCTGCAAAATAAGTATCTTGTGAATTCCAAATTCTGACCTTGGACTCTTCTCCCCTCAAAGCATAATATTATGGGCCACTACTGGGCCCATAATATTATTTGACAATGAGGCGCAGAAAACAATGTGGAGTTCCCGAGTAATTTTTCCTAGTTTTGAGATTAGCCTGCGATTCTTTGAAATTACTGTCCAGCGAAAAGCTTAAGAGAATAACCTCTAGTTCTACCTTTTGTACATAATGTCTAGAAGAAACGGTAAAGAATCCATTGTTTATCATTTTAAATTGATTTTATTCCTCCTTGGTGAAAAAATATACAGAATGGCCTTGGTGAATATTTTACAGATGATTAGTTTTTAATAAATTCAGTAAAAATAAAGTTCTTCTCGTGGCGGTAAAAACAATCATTGCGGCAACGAGAGACGAAGGAACAACCTGTTCCACAAAGCTTGCGAAAGAACAGAATGGAAGAATGGAACAGATTACCTGCCTAAGCATGCGTTTAAATACTCAGGCCCATTTGCATGAAATTCCATCCTCACATGTCCCGATGTTAGAAAGCCGACCAATCACAGTCAAGCATCATCTTATGACGTTATGCAAACACGAGTTTAACATCGGGAAATGCGTCACAATGATGATGGAATATTTGTGACTTTGCAAGACAAAAATACAGGAAAATCCTAACAATGGCCCGCCTCTTGCAAAGCACAATTATCACAATTGTAATAAAATGCAAAAATCACTTACAAAATTTCAAAAGTTCAATCAAAAAAAAAATTTTTTTTTTTTTTTTAAATTTGTTTCTTCTTGAAACATTCACAAGATGGACAAGTAGAACTACACTCAGAAAGTTTAAGTTAAAAAGTCTTTAAGGAAAGAATGCAATTTATTTTTGTTTAAAGCTTTAGTGAAAAGATCTGCAAAATTTTCTTTTGTATTAACGTAACTTAAACTAAAGTTTTTCTTCAATTAAATTTCTTAAGAAATGCAATCTTACATCGATGTGTTTGGTTCTACAATTCTCTATGGATGAATTAGAAAAGTTTATTGCAGCTTGATTGTCGCAGAGTAAATTAAATGCAGGTTTTATATTGATTAAATTTAATTTTATGATTTCATTCAAAATGGGAACAATCCATGTAAGCTCTTTCGCTGCCTCGGTTAAAGAAACATATTCTGATCTCATAGTAGATAAGGTGACACATTTTTGTTTAAAAGTTTTCCAGATGATAGGAGACTTATCGATGAATATAATCATACCTCCGACTGAAATTCTGTCATCGCAATTAGCAGCAAAGTCTGCGTCACTAAAACATTGAACTTTTAAATCCGAAACATTTGATAGACACAATTTTAAAGAACTTGTTTGATGCAAATAACCTAGCAGTTTAAGAGGAACGTTCCAATGCACAAGTCCAGGATTCGACTGAAATTGTGATAAGATGTTCACTGCGTAACTTAAATCAGGCCGAGTTCTACTGGAGATAAAAGAAATACAGCCTAAAATATTACGGTATGGAAATTTAGTCATTAATTCAATTTCTTCTTTTGAATGCAGACATTAAGTCTTTGAAAGTAGAGTTCCAACTCCTAAAGGCAAAGAAGCAATCGGATATTTAAATTTCTTATAAGTTTCACATACTTTAGTGATATATGATTGCTGATGTATAAATAAATTGCCATTGGTTTCTTCAAACTCTACTCCTAAAAGTTTGCGAGTTTTACCAAGAACTTTTATATCGAATTTTGATTTAAGTTTTAATATTACATTATTTAAACAATTTTCATTTTTGCAAAATACAACAATATCATCCACATAAAGTATTAAAACAACATTATTTTCATACATATACACACAATTTGCCCAGGATAATTTTGTAAAACCTAAAGTTAAAAGTACACAGTGAATTTCGTTAAACCATTCTCTCCCAGATTGATGTAAACCGTACAACGTTTTATTCAATTTACACACATAATCAGTTCTTTGTGGATTTTTAAATCCTTGAGGTTGCTCCATATAAATTGCTTCCTTTAGAGGAGAGTATAAATATGCACATTTTACATCCAATTTTGGTTGTTTAACCACTCCATTTTACAAACTAAAATTGAAAATAACATGCGTATTAATGAAAAATTAACAAATGGACTAAAAACTTCGTCGCAATTAATACCTTTTATTTGCTTGTGACCTTGAGCACAAAGTCGTGCTTTAAAAATGACGGTTTCCTCTTTATCATTTTGTTTTAATGTAAACACCCACCGGCACCCAATGGTTTTTGAATTTGCCGGTTTCGGCACTAATTCCCAAAACGCTGCGATCTTTGATCATTTTTATTTCGGCTGACATTGCATTAAACCATTTATCAGCTTCGGGAGTTCTTAGGGCGTCATTAAAACTTGTAGGAATATGAGGCTCTAGTCATAATTGAGAATCGCCTGCTTCGTGTACGCTAACAATGCCTGAAAAATTATTTTTACCACTGAAATCAAAATTTTCTTTTACATAATTAATATTATGAGCAAGGCAAAAATTTTCTACATCTTTGGGCGAGCGAAGTCTAGCCTTTGTTCCTTCTACTGAGTAATAAATGTCCGTACGAGACTTATCCGCACGAGGAGCTGCTTTCCTGAGCCAGACTACTTCTGTGGGAGTTTGTATTTGGCTTGCACTTACGGTGCTCAATTCTCCTAATTCTGAATCCGGGGTGTGAACAAATTCTCGAGTTATGAATTGCCCTTAGTTTGAACTTTCTTTATCAGAGTCATCTGATGAATCTGCAAAAATATTAGGGTCCAGTACTGCCCCACTGCCGCAACGGCGGATCTACGGGGGGGGGGGGGGGGGGGGCGATCGCCCCCCCCCCCCTTGGGCTGATTCAAGTAGATACTACATCGACACTCCTAAGTGAGTTTTTACTCTTTGTGCCCCGGGACCAGCCATTTTTTTATGTTCTTGGAATCCCAGCCTAATAGCCCAGTTTCAAGTTCTATGCTTTCCCCCTGTCCCTTTGTCCTCTCAGTATGGCTGAGTTGCTAATCCTCGGAGTAATGGGAAAGAGATTCCCCGCTCTTTTCTTCTACCTATCAACTGGTGACAGCTAGCCAACCCTTAGCACGTGGTGTAAATTCCTGCAGCATTTACGCTAAAACTTGGAGTCTGAAATTGCACATACACGTTGATGTTTTTTTAGTACATATTTAGTATTACATTTTAAAAATTTTAGAAAATATATTACTAATAATTGCTATTATTTTGTAATTTAGACATATCAACTCAAATTTAGAAAATGTATTTACAAGCCTACATTTTTCTTGAGAAAGCTTGAAGGAAATCCTAACTTGGTTAAAACTTGGCTAAGAAGCAGAATGAGTGATGATAGACTCACAGATTAGCGCTATTGCATATCCATAAAGATATTACATTGGACGTTGAAAAAATTATAGACAGATTTCCGAAAACAAAAAAAGGCAGATTGTGTTCCTTTTATAAGGGCTTTGAATAAAAGTATATGCATTGAAAAAATGTGTTAGTAAAATTTTAAATATCACTACACTAGCATTTTCTTTTTTGTTGTTCCTGCTGTTTGAAAAAAAGGGGGGGGGGAGGGACTGTTGAAAAGGAATGAAGAATCTCCTTCATCCATCCTTACATTGAACCCCGAGATTTCCAAAATCGCCCCCCCCCCCCCCTTGAAGATTTTCTAGATCCGCCCTTGCACTGCCGTTAGACTCTTGCCCAAAACGTACATTTATAGATTCTATTATTTTTCTTTCACTAGGCAACCAAATTCTGTAACCCCTAGTCTTAAGAGCATAGCCGACCATAATTCCTTTTTTCGCTCTCATGTCTAACTTCTTTCTCAATTGCTTGGGAGCCCCAAGAAAAACGGGTGAGCCAAATGGCTTAAGATGTTTGACAGAAGGTTTGCGACCCTCGTAGAGCTCGAAAGGTGTAACAGTTTGGCCGTCATGGCAGATACGATTCCATACGTACGTAAAGCATAATAACGCTTCTGCCCAAAACTCATTACTTAGGTTGCTATCCTTTAAAAGGGTTCTAATTGGATCGACTGCAGTGTAATTAAAGCGTTCGCTAATGCCGTTTTGTTCAGAAGTGAATGTATTAGTACGTTCTGCTGGAATACCTTGTTCATCTAGAAATTTCTTGAATTCCTTATGGCAAAATTCCATACCATTATCAGTACGAACATTTACAATTTTAGAATTTAAAAACCTTTCTGCACGTTTTTGAAAAATTTTAAAAGAATCAAAAACTTGGCTCTTTTTTTTTTAATGGAAATACCGTAACTTTACGTGAAAAATCATCAATGATGGTTAAAAAGTACTGTAAATTTGTTTATTTTATTATGTATAATGACATATAAAATAAATTTTCAGAGGGGTTGAACTGAAAGATTATATCTTTACTCTCACACCTCATTGTGTCCATTCTAACTGAAACAATAATGCTTGAAATGAGACTAAATTTGGTACACACATGGACTCTAATGAAAAATAGTTCCGATTAGTTTTTGGCGACAATCCCTCAAGAGGAATGGCTCAATTGCTATTGTTACACATAACTGTTCTCAAGAAATAGTGGAAAAATTTAAGCAAAAATTGGTTGTTGCCATATAATGAAAGAGACATGGCTTTTATTTGAATATTTCTTTAATTACGTGAATTTATTCAAGTTCTCTATATCATTCAAATACTTTTCATATATTAATATATCTTTATTGTATTTGAATACTGTTTGCACATTTCTTTCTTTTAAATATTGCGATGGATTTTCCTCTAATCAGATATGACGTAAATCGTCATGTCACTAGACAACCTCTTCCTTGTTTATGCCGATAGGTTCAGCATAAAATATTTAGCATCAGAAAGAGTCCTTTTGTTTATGTAGTCAATTTTTTTTATTTAAAACAAGAAACTATATGGTGACCCCATGAGTACTGCTTAGCGACGCCATTTGGCATTGTGATGAGACCCATAGGTTAGGAACTCCTGAAATAGCCCAGCAGCATCTTCCATTTTAATAAATTTAAATAACTGAATCCTATTTCCTCCAACTTGTAATTGGACTCAGGGTTGGCAGGTTTTTGACATGTGACGGCTTTAACCGGTTTTAACCATGGTTAAAACCAGCTTGTCAAAAACCTCCCTGTCAAAAATGTCAAAAACCTAATTTGTAAAAAAAAAATATAAAAGAAATGATTTAGTAAAATTGGATAGACTTTAGTCAATAAATTTTAAATAAAACAGCATAAATGCTTTAAAACTGCTGAGTATAAACTACAAAAATATTTTCTTTCCGTAGCACAGCCAGAATCTATGCCTGAGAGTCATTTTATTCATAAGAATTGTGTTTAAAAATCAATTGGTTGTTTTTTGTGCACAAACACAGGTTTCTGTTTTCTGATGCTGTAGGAAGGGTTTTAAGTCCTGAAACACATGTTTTGCTGTGCCCTGCCAGTGCATTCTTGAGATACATTCTATTTGTAGAATATTTCGTGAACGTGAACTGACAATAGACTGTAAGGTGACAATTTTTTAAATAGAAATTGTCAAACATTTAATGAACAATTTTATTGTGAATGCACACTTTTAATTACTTTCAGCAAAGATGTACAGTTAATAAATCCTTAATCATAATTATATTTATAGTAATTAAAATTGTGTAGGTTTAATCTAATATTTTGCAGAAAAAAATTTAGATTTTTAAGCTTTTTTACGGATAGAAGCAGAAAGTAATCCATCACAATTGAAATCTATTGAAGGTATGTACTTTCCCCTGGATAGGGCATATTCAACAATGCTTTCTTACCAGTACAAAGAAATATTGACACTAAAACAGTTTTTCTTAATTTCCCCCCTGTATTCTTGTCAAATATGCAAAAAAAAATCCACACCAGAAAGAAATACATGTAAAAAATTGAAAATTAAGTCATAAAAAAGAAAAGTATATAAAATTATGTTTAATTATAATTCAATGTATACGAAAACTAAGGAACATTATAACTAAACAAAAACAATGCTGTATCATGCTATTATTAACAGTCTTCTTTTTTTATTTTTAGGATATTTAAATTGTATTGGGGTTTTTGACGGTTTAAACCGGTTAAAACCTGGTTTAAACCTATGTCACGTCAAAAACTAGTTTTTGACGGCTAAAACCCAACCCTGATTGGACTAGAAAAGAGCTTATAATTTTTGTTTAACAAATGAAGATATACTCAGTTCTATCTTCATGCAGTGGCAGATTGCTATATAGGCTTGCTAGGTTATAACCGACCATGGCAGTTTTCGAAGACAATAAATTTTCAAACAAATAAATTTAGGCCTAAAATATAATACAGGTGATTTTTTTAGCTGCATATGTATAATATGTAAATATGTTATAATATATGAGTTTTTATTCTATAGAATTGAGATTTTGTTGTATTTGATGTGATTTTAATAAACATATGTATAATTTACATACTCTTTATTTTATAACCCATTTTTAGCTTTGTAAGAATATAGTATAGATGGGGATTTGGTTTAGCCTATAGGTAGAATCTTTGCAAATCTGCCTCTGTCTTTATGTTTATAATCAATCATTTCTCTGCAAATCCTAGTTAAAATTTAAGTTCTTACTTTCCTAGCATTTGATGCTTTTGCAAGCAGCTTCCAAAAACATTTTAAAAAATATTTTGTAAAAACAGTTGAAAAGCTGTTTCCTACCATTAAAAACTATATTTTACACTTCAAAAATGTAAAGCATACACTAATATTACACACTGATATTTCAAGGAAAATCAAGTAACAATTAAACATTAGAGTGAAACAATCCTTACCTGGGACTGCCTTTTTAATATTTGCAAATCCTTCGGACTCGTTCTCGTGCACACAGCACATGTTAGAGTGTATTCAAACTATATTCCCCAACAGGAAATGAAAGTTTTCAGAATCAATTACACAAAATATCAATGACATTTCAAAAACACATTAGAAAAGTAAATTTAATAATTTAATGCTTTTATGAAAATATACCTGTTGTAAAATTAAATTTAAATATACAGTTTCTTCCCAGTCAATTTCAGTGTCACCAATTGGCAACTTCTTAGAATCTCTCCGAAAAACTTCGATAGCAGTCTGCAAAAAAAATATATATATAAACATTTTAGAAATTCTTTGTCTTTTTATCCAACCAATGGTTTATCCACAAATTGACCAAATTAGTTCAGATAAAATTTAACATCTGACCTGAAGAACCCATCATATTAAAAAAACAAAGTAAAAATATTTAGACTAATACAGAATAAATTAACACACCTCAAATTTCGGTATATAGCGAGCGCTAGTTCTTTTCTGGTGCTTTCGGACGAAAAATAACATATCATCTCGCACTTTATCATCACAATGGTACAAGAAATGACGGACAAATAAATCAGTCCAAAATGTTGTAGGATTCAAGAGCACAAAACCAGACTCTGAAAAAGAAAATTTAAACAGTTTTGTATCTCATTACTGAAAAAACACATTAGACAAATAAATCTAAAGCTCTTGTTTTGCTATTCATCAATAAGAACAATACAAACGTAGCAATAAAAAATTATTCCCTCATTATAAACAACGATTAGGAAAGAAAAGGTGCAGATGTTTTATAATTTTTGGTCGCAATATTGCACAGAATTCTAAGGACTGTTTAAAATATATTAGATGAAAAATCTGTGCTGCAAGGTATAAAATAATATTGTTGATTTGAAAAATTGAAAAAATAAGAATAGATTCATTTAGCCGAACTTATTATTTTTAAAACTAAAAATAAAAAAGAGGTTATGGAGTTACACATTTGCGATGAGTAATTTTACTTCACTGCTCATTGCAGTAAACAATGACTCATCTTTGAAAGCTTTCTTCGATACGGAAATCAAAAAGTGCGCACCATAATCAAATGAAATGATCACCTTCTCTAGAATACTGTGATATTTCTCTTGTCCTGTGATATGATATTTCGGTCAACATTTGTTCTAAAACACTGGGCACATGTCCAGGCGGAAACACACCACCAAACGCCATGTTTACCTACGAAAATCAAATGAAAAACAATCAAAACCACATCAAAACGAAAAACGAAATATCAGACGAACAAAATCTTTTCACTTGAAATCTTTCTTCGGTATTTTCTTTCACTTTATGTCTTGTTTGCGAATTCATGGAGGAAAACTCACAACAGGAAGAAAATGTCAGTGACATAACATGAGATCGTCTCCTTCCAATAAGAAAAAGTGCTTCATAATTAAAATTACGTTTTTTTCAAAAGACAAATATTTTTTTTTGGGGGGGAAGGGATGTTTTCAGGGCCATTTGGAGGAGCCTTGATCGCTTTGGGGGAAGGGATGTTTTCAGGGCCATTTGGAGGAGCTTTGATCGCTTTGGGGGAAGGGGGCGTTTTTGGTGGGTTTTGTAGCTTTTTTAGAGCAGAAGGGGAGGAAATCTTCAATATTTCTGTCTCCAAGCTGTGCGGAATTTTTGCATCCTATTCTATAAGCAAAAATATCAGAAAACGTTTTAACAATACGAGCTGATAATTCTTAATTTTATTGTGAAACAATGGCTGAACCAACTTAAATGAACGTATATTAGAAGGTTACATTTTAATGCCGATTGCAAATCAGTGATGAACGTTTGGAGTTAGAACAAAGTAATTTCCAATGACACGTTAAAAGACAATTGCTGAACATCAAAAGATGACAATAAATCTATAAATGATTGAGAGCAGTCCAGTGTAGCGTTCCCAGATTGATGTCCGAGGAAGGGCAGGGCATCGAAACAGGTGAGACATGTCCATATCTTCGTGAAGGTCACACAAGGTACAAAAAGGGTCATTAACCACCTTGATGCGACATAGATGTTTATTCAGTCAATCAAATGGCCAGATATCAGACGATACATGGCAACAAATTTCATTCTAGGCCACTGAGGGACATTTAAAATCTGATTTAGCCATGGTTTGGGATTACGGTTTCTAAAGTTCCTTGGTTTGTTTGAACAAAGTTTGTTCAACAAGAGTTGATTCTCAAACAATTCAATAAAGTTATTCTCGAGAGTTTGAACAAAGTTGTTCATATTAATTTGAAGACTAACTTTCAACGAAAATTTTACAATTTGCATTTTTCATAATGTATATTATGCTGAGTGATAATTTATATGCCACTAGTGTAAATACTGTTGACATGAGGAGTTGTACTAGCACCAGTTCTTATTTTTCAAAACTTCAACATTATTTTGATAATTTCTACGTTGGAAACTCTCGGTAAAAAGTTCTGAACTTCACACAAAATTTTCGAGATGACTCCAATTTGGAAATCCTTTTAATTATTCATCACGAATTTAAGATCAATATTACATAATTAGGTGACCCCGCCCCTCTCCCAAACAATGCCATATGTGTATATATATATATATATAATTTTAAAAAATCAAGTAAATGAATAAAGTTCTATTAATACCAGAAGTCACTTTTTCGAGAAACCTTATTTTTGAAGTTTTGTGAAGTACGAAATATTTTGCTTGTCTCAAGGTATAAAAAGACATATTATTCTTCAATTAATTTTTTTTTTAATTTTCGGATCAGTATCGCCCATGAATCTTCACACTACATATCTTTTCATCACCCATTTTATAAATTGCTATATATTTCAAAACATGCTTTTATAAAGCTTACAAATGTGAGCAGCAAATACATTGAAAGTAGTAATTCAGGCAATAATTAAGTTATAATCCTGAAAAATAGTTTCAATTATAAAAGACAAAGCACACACAAACCAAATTTTAAAACGCAAAGAACGAACCCAAAAGCCAGGATGTTTTATGATCATATTTATTATAATTCCAACTAAAATAGAAAATTAAAATAACCGTATAAGAATGATATATGCATACAACTAATGCAAGAAAAAAAAACCACTGTGATTGAATTAGCAAAAATTTAAAGAGCATAATATTTTAAAAATTTTAAAAACAACACTACTATCTGAAGTCTACTTACAATATAAAACAACTACCAATAACAGATTTTTAAGTGCTCTAAAAATTTGAGCATTCAACATTCATTCAAAAGTTTGATGAAAAATATAAAGACAAACACTTAAATACAGTTAGGAAAATTTTTGAGATTATAATGTTGGTGTAACAAGAATACGTTTTACAACCATAACCAGCAGTTCATTTTTTTAAAAATCATACACATACAAGAAATTTTCATTGTGACATTTCCTTTGAAGTAATGCATACAACTGTATGGTTTAAAAACTTGTAATAAAAAATGTATTAATAAATTACATTTAAAGAATTCATGAATTTGAGCTACAAGATATTTTAATACATATCTTATAATAAACTTTTAAATACACTTGAAACAGTTAATAACAAGCATAAAATAGCAGCATGTTTTAGTCAAATGTGTAGCAATATTTCTTTTTTTATTATAAATCAAATTATAACATGATTGCAATAAACAAACTTTAATGCACCTGTACCTTTTAAACTGGATATTAGGAATTATGATTTCAATTGGCTATAAGAAGAAATATGTAAAAGGTTTCCATGTTAAGGAACAATAAAATATAAGATCATTAAATGTCTTACTTCTATGTTGTAATAAGGTTTTTTTTTTTAAAGTCTAAATACAGTTTGCAGCTTAAAATTTTGTAATTTGCTGTCTAAAACATTCTAACAATTTAATTTCATCATGCCTGAAACATTAGCATATTTAGAAAAATGACCCTACTTCCACTTGTGTATCACCAATCTGTCCTTTTAGAAGATTCAATAATTTGAATGTTTATACAGAGGAATATATTTTTTAAAACTATTTTACTACCTTTGGATGATACTAATTCATTACTTTTTAATAATTAAAATAAATCACAAATTTATATCACGTTTTACGATTTATACATATTATACAAATCAAAACTTAGAAAGATTAATTGAAAGCTACTTTTCACTTTCCATAAGGAATACAATTCTTGAATTTTAAAAATTAGAATAATACAAGCAGGTGGCATAAAAAGTGAATTGTAACGTCTTGAATTTAAATATATAACATAGAAATTAGCTAACTTGATGCTACTGATGAATTTATATGAAGGACATAGTACAGGCATGCATCATACATCATTCAGTAATTAATAACTTCAATAAAAACATACAAGAGGGACGATACAGACACTTTCATTTGTGTACCTACTATAACTTTTTAAAGGTGTACAGTACAGGACATAACTTAAACTTAATAAGTAAAAATTATCCAGTATGTATGAAAGGATAGGTTTACTACATTTTGTTATTTAACATCATCTTAAATTTGCATCATATAATTTGATGAAGGAAAAAATGCAATTATACATTTGCATAGCACCAATAAAATGAGAGAGTAAGCATTGCTTTATTTCAATGTAGATAGAAAATATGTTTTTACAAAGGACATTTAAAAGTAGCTGCACAACACATGTACAGAAATAACTACCAGATGGTAAGTACTGATGCTCATGCTCACCATCATTTCAGGAAAGTCAAAATACTATTTTGAATGTGAATGTGCAGAGTTTGAAACATGATTTTTTTTAAATTTGTAGCCAGTGGGTACATATTAAAAAATCCAAAACTAATCTGTAAGGTAAATTGGCATTAGGTTAACCATAAAACTTATTACAAATCAGCATTAAGCAATTCTTAAAAATGAAATGTTAACATGTTTCAAAATAAATCAGAAATCTATGGCAAGTTTATGGTTTAGTAATTTTTTATTTGAAACAGTAAAAAGTAAGATGAATCATCTAAAATCCTTTTTACAACTTTTGATGTTATAGATTTTTGGTTCACAACACAACAGATGTTGAAATATATTTAAGAATTTTTGAATGATCTTTTGTTCATCTACTTGGTACATTTTTTTTTTTTTTTTTTTTTTTTGTTCTGAGTTGTACGCAGTCACAGATTCATGCACAAATCTGTCTGCAGAAAGCAAATTTCTTTTCCCTCGAAATTTTTCAATTAACTATTTTCTTCCCAAGCACACGTGCAGACGCCACAGCGACATGCAATTTTTGCTGTTGGGTTATGTACATAAAAAATCATATTTTCAATAAAAACAAGAACAATGTTCTCTGTACCATAGCTGCACATCAGAAATTACTTTATTTGGGATGCACAAAGTGAAGTAGAAAGGATTGTCATGGTCAAATGGTTCACCAATAACCTTACACAAAAAAAGTAATACTATATGGAAACAACAAGTGTTGATTAATAGTTTTAAATAAATATTACACTTCAATACTTAACATTTGCATAATTGCTTTAATTTTTCTGAAAAATTTGAAGTTAAATGCACACTTAACCCTTAAGGATGGAAAAGCTCTGCTGTGGAGCATCTCAAGAGTTAAGGATTAACATTTCAAGCAAGGAAATTTTCATAGAAAGATATAAAAACAAACTAATAAAAAATGAATGAGGATGAAATTTAAATTCAGAATTAAGGTGTCTAAATACATTAATCTTACAATGCATAAATTTAATGATCTTACCTGTAAAATATTGGGGCAATTTTAATAATACATAAAAGCATCACCGTAAGTGTACCACAAATCTAAAACCCTAGCACCAGAACTAACTCTAAATATAGATTTACCGATACCTAAATATGCGCTTATACGAAGGATTTTCTCAAGAAAATTAAAACACATTTGGAATAAAGTTACTTCTCAAGGATGATTTTTTTTTAAGGAAATAACACCCCACTTTATTTTTAATACTAAATTGAGCCTTTAGAAAACTATAAAAGCAATGTTAGTCTTTCGTTATTAATTTCTTGTTTCTTTTTCTTCAGTATCACAATCATCTTCATATAAGAAGTGATCTTCACTTTCATCAAATGCATTCGTAACTTTACATCTTAAGGAAGATTTAACAACAGTATGTTCATCCACTGTTAAAAAAAGAATGAAAATTTTCCATCTAACTAATGTTTAAGACGTTTAAGGTAACAAAATGAAAATATAGCTTATACATATATATATATATATATATAATGCCGTATATTTAGAATAGGATACAGATATAAATATGCACGTGTTTATCTTATTGTAAAAATTATACTAAGAAGCAGGTAAGTCCAGGTATTAACAACAGTATGCATTGTAAGGTTATAGTACATTCAAATTGCAGGGTGAAAGCACATAAAAAAAGATTGCTTGTATTGCAAATTTGAACCACAAATCTGCTGTTCATTGTTAAATTTTCCAAAACCCAGTTTATGTCGTCAATTAAACAAATAGATTGTAAATTTAAAAAAGCTATTTCAGAGTTGCAAATGGTTAGTATAATACTCAGTAACACCACAGCTGCTAAACAATCAAGCTCCATCAAAATTGATGCAAACTACTTTGAAATCAATCTCGCAACTGAACAAATCAAGACGACTACAATAGATGCATGTAACTACAAAAAAATAATTATTATACATTTAGCATATTCTTATCAAACAAGTGTCACAAAATTATTAAACAAAGATCCTTCAACCATATTATTTAACAAAAAATTACAATAAATATATCTATTAACAGGTATTTCATAACACTAATTTGACATTGGAAGTACGAAATGTAATGAACAACCTCACATAAAAAATGTTAGGTGCAATGGCCCCAAATAGAATCGGGAAGACATATTGCATTAGGATCAACACATAAGACATTACACATATATTGCACATAACGTCACCAAATATTAAAGACATTTTATGTTGGGGTCTGATTTTCGATTAGCACCCTGTTTAATTTAAAATCACATTAAAAATTGATACTTTAAAAGTTGGATGCAAAAAAAAAAAAAAAAATGATAACATCTATTGATAATGGCATATGCTTATGATGAAAAGTTCAAACATTATCTCACCTTACTGTGACTGCAAAGTCAACGATTTTGATTTTACAAAAATACCCTTCAACTCTGAAAATAGCAAATAGAAAGTTATTGCTATTTTCATAATTATACTTTCATTCACATTTTAATAAATCTTTCAAATTCTCTGTTGATGATTAAACAGAAAATATCATTCATTATTACTTTTTATGTATGCAGATCAGATTCTCTTGTAACAATTAAAAGCAAGCTGAGCATTCTCGTAAGTTATAACTCTGCGGTCTCTGATCATAAAAAATGATTAAGACACAGGAATCAAAGCCATATCTAATTTGCTAGTGTGTCTGTCTAGATATTGTACCTAATGACCTGAAACTCAGTTAATTACCAGTTGCTGTGCTCACCATTAGCAAATAAAATCGATTAAACATTTAAATAGTTTTATGCACAGGTCATTTAATAAACTGAATGAGGTTAAGTATACCATTAAAACTATACAACTTATTATTAATATTTGACCTGCCAGCACAAGCGCTGGATTGACAAGACTCTGGGTGTTATTTTAAAATTAATTACTCACTCGATAAAATTAGTCGAAGTTCATTGTAACTACATTCTAGGTTACATTGGTACTGAACTTACGTATTATATATTCTTGGGGGGAAAATGGCGCCAAATCCCGCGCATTCCCACAGGTAAAAAATGATTTTTTTCCCCTACAATTTTAAATAAACAAACAAATACAGAGGTAAGAACAGTTAATCAATAAAATGGCCTCAACCAATCAAAAATCTCCCCACTCTTGAAAAATTTCAATCTTTAAATCTTAGTTTTTAGAACTGCAGAATAATTAATAGAACTCTGGAATAAAGGGGGAGAAGGGTTAAAGTCCACACCACACATTTTCTCATCAGACCATCATAATCATATTAACATATAAAAACTTTACTTTTTTTCAGCAAGGAAAGTTGTTGGTCTCGCATCTTTCCCTGTGTTCCAGTTTTTGTACTATTACTGTTCAGGACACTATTTTCTACTACCAGGGGTCAATCCAGCATTTTTTTATCAAAGTCTGTATTTTGTGAATTTTAAAGAGATTTTTGTGAAAATTTAAACATATATTGATAAAAAATTACATTACTATTTGCCGCTTTTTAAGTAAATTATGGTATAAAGAATTACAAATAATAAAGAAAATAATTTAGAAACTTTGAATTTTATGAAGGGTCCATTTTGATAATTGGTATTCTGCTAAGGATCCGAAAGCGGACCCGAATTTCCTCTTGTGCAAATCCTTCTGGCAAAAAATCCTACATTTAAAAATTTAAGCTTGGAATTTATTTAATAACTTCTAATTATAATAATATTATAATTAGGGGACAATTTTCATACATTTAAAAAAAAAGCAGAAATTTGACAACCTAAGGAAGATTCTCGTCCATGACAATGATCTAGAAACAAAGCCCTTATTAAAATTTAACAACAGATGGAACTTAATGGAACAATATAAGTTAGATCATAAGTTTTTAACCTTAGGTCAGGTATAACAGAGTTTGTGACCTGTTTAAAAAAAAGAAAAACAAACTGTTATGTTTTAAAAAGTTTGATACACTTAAAAAAATTTTTTCACTACAAAAAGTCGGCAAAAAAAGCAGAGTAAAAACAAAAATAAACATTTTTTAAATACAATTTTCAACCATGAATGATCAAGTGTGAGAACGTTGTGCCAGGGCAAGTACAACACACATTTTGAATGAGAAAAAGATTGTGGCTTAAAACCGACCTACTCATGTACACAACATTGTGCCACACCGGGGAAAAAAGCCCCCCCCCCCCCCCATTTTTTTTAGCAGTGGGATTTTCCATTCTGTTATCTTAATAAATATGGAAGAAGTTCTTAAAAATCATCACAAAGTTAGAGCACTTCACAACAGCATTAAAGTAGTTTAGTTTTTTAACACTGAATTCATTTAAAAAAAACTACTTTAAAAGTAATTATGTTAAGAATAAAAGCTAAAAATAGAACAGGGAAATAGTGTTTAAACTGGTACAAGATATTGTAATTAATTAAAAAATAAGTTCGTCTTTTTTCAGTAAGACATTATGCTGTAAATCTGCCAATGATAATGTTGATAATTTATAAAATATCAATAATGACCTTTACTGATAATGTGGGAATTAAAATCATATTTATCTTTACAATTTTTACCACACAAATTGCATTTCCAAGGACTTGTTTCTGAATGCAAACTACGATGCAATAAATACAAAGTTTGATCAGGAAAAATGATACCACAATAAGGGCATGTAAGTGTACAGCTTTCAATATCACGAATGACTATAGTGCTCTTACGTCCAAAAAATGCAGGATCTACTCTAGGTTCAGAAGAACATGCAACACTGCTGTTATGCATACCTGCTGCATGATGTACAGTTCTGGGCATTTGTATATCAGATTGAATAAGAGAGTTGGTAGAAGTTGCTCGGTTGTAAAAAACCTTACGCTCTTCACAATCTGAATGATCGTTCTGAACATTTCTATCTCCTTCGTTTTCAGATAATCGTGGTCTTTTCTCAGAATTGTGCCGATGAGAGCCGCAAGTGTGATGGGAGTATTCAGGACAGCGCCGGTTCCTGTGTTCTTCACATTGTCCTCTAAACCTGTAACAAGTATGAGCAATTCTCATATTTGAATCTTGTGTGCCATGAGAATCTAGTCTATTAGTTGGTGAGTTATGACTTTCAGAAGAATCATCACCTGAAGAATGTTTATGAAATTTTCGCCTGCATGGTATTTCTGATGATCCTGAAGCTTCATTACCCATGCTCGTAGTTCCAACAACATCTGTGGTAGATAAATCCATTGTACTTGTTGGTTGAACATTACTATTTTGGCTATCATCAACTGTAAGTTCTGATGGCTCAGGTTTAACACAGATTCTTTCACGTGGAGGAAGCTCATGATGTGGTACATCTGGCCGACAACAGGATTTGTCTTGACAAATGGTAGGACTCACAACTGTAGTGGAACCAGCCAATGCACTTATACAAGCATGCCTATCATCATCTACCAATGGCATAGCCACATTTTGCTCTATTGTGTTTGGAACCACAACAGTAGATCCTGATGCTGGGGTTGCCATGCGAATTACTTTTGATGCTGTGCGACTGAGATCAGATGGACCAGGAACAGCTACATTACTTTCACCCGATGAAATAGAATATGATGGATAATGTGCCGCTTGAATGAATGTGAAATTTTGAGAAACTGTTGCTAAATCTATAGCACCATTTTCTGTTGCTGAAACCGAAACTTGAGAGCTTCTAATTGGTTCCTGAGATCTATCATTATCAGATTCAGTCCCAGAACTTTGCTTCAAATGACACATAGCAAAATGAATTTTAGCACCATTTGGAGAAGAAGCTTTAAAATCACATAAATGGCATGCTTTGTCTAAAACAATTCCAGCATGCTCAGAAGTAAGATGAGATTTTAAATGAGGTCGAAAACTGAAGCTACGATTACAAAAAGGACATTGATAGTCTTTATTTCGCATAGATGGCCTATGTTTAGAGTGCCTCAACACATGCTCTGTAAACTGCTCTTTCCTCAGAAAACGTTTTGAACAAGTTTGGCATTCAAAGGGACGTACACCTAGGTGCAGCAAACGATGTCTCCTCATGCTAGCATATGTGGCAAAACGAATATTACACACATCACATACAACGGACCCACCATCAATATGAGTATCTTCATGCTTAAGATACATTTCAACATCAGTACAGGAAAAGTTACATCCTGGGAATTTACAGCTAAATGCAGATTCACTTTCTTGTGATACCATTGCAGAATTAAGCATTGCATGCCTTTGCATCATAACTTCCTCTGCATCCAAAAACCCATCATTTACATTTCTATTACCATTTCTATCATCATCGTTATCATCAGAAGAATTCCGTCTATTCTCTGTGTGCATATCACTCAGATTTGGGGATATATTGGTTGGAACACTCATTGTCTGCCTTTCTGGGGATACAGAAGTTGACTGGTTATCTTCATTACTAGTAGAGTTGCTCAGCACACTAGCTTCATGATTTGGCAAGTCCTTATTAAGAGGTTCATCCATACCTGAATAATGGAAAATATATTAACATGATACTTCAAAGGTAATTTATTACAATCACACAGAAGGAACCAAGGAAAACTAAGTGTTTAAATAAAGATAGCACCAGACATATAAAATTTAAGACAAGCCAATTGGAAAATCTTAAAAGCCATGTTAGATGTAAAAACCACGTAATAAGCTCTAAATTTCAGAAATAAATTCAATTGCCATATACAGTTATTCTGTGAATTTTCGTAAAAGTTTTACTTATACGCTCGAAGATATAGGCATTCCTCTAATTTCCTTCACATAATTTTGGCTCATAAGAAGCAAATTTTTTCACAAAACGTTAACAAACTTTCAAAAATCCTGACAGCAGACACAAGTGAAGCATTATACTGAAATTTGAAATAAAAATATTGAATATTTGATAATTATGACATTTGAAGGAATTACTGAGCATGAGCGAAAGATAGCTATTTTTTTAACTGCCATAATTTTACTCAAGTGTGCAGGGCAACTCAAAAAACAAAAAATTCAGTTGAACATCTTAAAAATTCAGAAAGATATTGGCAATTTATTGAGGTATATTTCAACATTTTTTGGATAAGAGTTCTTAAAGGGATGTTCACAAATCAATTGCAAGTGCTTGCAATCATTCAGTGCATTTACACTGAAATTTATAATAAAAATCGAGTACTTGGGAAGAATTCTTCATCATCCTCACCAAGAACATGGATGGAGAGGGTTCGTTCAAAAAATCCAATTTTCATCATAAGTAACAGCACAAATGCACTGAATGATTGCAAGTACTTGTGACTAATTTGTGAACATCCCCTTAAGAAATAGCTCTATTCCAGAAAATGTTGAAATACACCTAAAATTTCCGATATTACCCTGAATTTTCAAAATATTCAACTGAAACCTTTTTTATAACTTTCCTGAACACTTTGGTTTAAATTATGACAGCTGAAAATTGCCTATCTTTCGCGCTTGCGCAGTAAAAAAATAATCCCTTTAAATGTTCATAATTTATCAAATATTCAATATTTTTAATTCAAATTTTAGTATAATGCTTCACGTATGCTGTCAACTTTCTGAAAGTTCCGTACAGTCATCCAGAGTAATTTGAACCATGGGGGGGGGGGGGGGGGGGTATGAACCATATTATATATTTTAGTAAATTTTGACTATACAGTAAAACCTGTAAAGTGGACCACCTTTGTAATTTGACCACTTATCCCTTCACTCTCTATAAGTTGACCACTAAAGTGCTGCACCCCAAGTGGCCAACTTACACTGGTTTCACATTTCACTGTATATATTTTTTTCAAAAACTAGAAGGTTCAGTGCTACACTCAGCAAAAAAGTTTATAAAATCAGTTTTCTACTCTTAATTTGTAAATTTAAAGTCAAATATATACTAAAAAATATGACATGGTCCAAAGTTACCCTAAATGACTGTAACAGTTTATGCAAAAATTTGCATGCTATAGGCCAAAAACGCATGAAGGAAATTGAAGAAATGCCATATCTCCGTGGGTAAAGTACAATTTTTACGAAAATGCACAGAATAATTGTACAAAGCAATTAAACTATTTTCTGAAATTTACTGTTCAGCTTTTTACGATGCTGGATCAAAAATAAGTTTTCCTTTTCAATTTCGTGACGGTCCAACAAATGTAAGAGCAAATGAATTTTTACTGGAAAGCAAACCTTGTAAATTAAAACATGACCAAATAAGTAAAAAAGGGGTATTTGAGTCAGACCGAGTGTTAAGAATGAAATCACAAATCTCTCTGTAATAATTTGACCAGGTATATATAGAAGTAACAAATTATTAATGAACATGATTAATTATACATTTTTTGTCAACAGGACCGATACTAAAGTCTATAACATAATAATAATAAACAAACAATAAAAAACATTTATTCAGCTATTCACTGGCATTAGTACATTTGGCAGAAAAACATAGAAAAAAAAACTAGAAATTCAATAAATGTGCATAAGCAAAAAAACCCATATAAATATCATTAAAATCAGACCCCTTACAACAAAGAAATGCAATAAACATATTATCAGCTTGTTAGCACAAATTTTACTACGTACTTAAAACATTTAAATCAATTTTTTCCCATAGAATTTAACGCATTTACAAACAGTGAAAGAGCAAAACAAAACTGAAAGTAAAAAGATATGCCAGAAAAATTCCATTAATTAAATAAATCTCCTTAACAGCACTACAGCTAAGCTCAGTAGGGATATCAACATAGAAAAAAGCAGTCGCACTAGAAGTTTAGACATAAAAATTAATTGAACGATTAAAAAGGTTGGAACAGTCAATTTTGAGTAAACAAAAACAAAATGTAATATTTTGACAAAACTTTTAAAAGTAATTCAACTGAGAATTTATGCTCTAGATTAAAAGCAATGCTGTTTTTTAATGTATGTGTACTAGAAAAAAAATGCATGTTATAAAACTTTTAATTATCGTGAATACCGATTAGAAATGGAGAACAAAAATCATACTCACTTCAACAGTGAAAAGGGATGTATATAGAACAGCACACAATTTTTTTTTTTTTAAAGGATTAAACTATAATTTCATTTAAATAAGCAGTACCGCTAATGACCATATTAATAATATTTTTACCAGATTCCGATCGGGAGCCATTTTGCGTGACAAAATTAATTTCCCCAGAGGGCGCTTAGATATTTTTTAAATAAAGCAATAAAAAAAACATATAGCGTTAGTTTTTAAAGTGTAAATCATCGCCCTAATAGTCACTGCTTTAATTTGTATTCTAAAATTTCATGCATTTTTCTGTTTCTGATTATCAATAGACCACGAATATTTGAAATGCAAATTTTCACATGTATAACTCTATGCAACCTTATTGTGCCAAAAAATATATCAAAAATTTTCTTTCATGCAATGATCTGTTTTCATTTTATTAGACTTTAAATAAGAAAAAGATTTTTTTTTTTTTTTTTTTTTAATTAATAATTTTAACTGTTTGTCCTAACCGAACCCTTCATCTTCTGCGTTCTACTTTCTTTCTTTTTTTGACGGCTAAAATAAACGCGACTTTCAATGCAGGAAAAATCCACTGATACTACACATCTGATTGGATGATCAGCTTTGCATGGGGGTTACTATGTTGGCTTTTTTATCGACAAACGTTAAACTAAAAGCGATTTAAAAAAACATGTATATGGTATATTTTTTTTATCCTTCCCCCTTTTGCTATGGCAATTCACGTTTTTTCGCGCTGCTGCAGTTGAAGACAGCTTAAAGTTAAATGCATGCGTACTTCAATTCTTCAATAGAAGAGTTCACTTAATCTTAATGAAAAGTTGGTGGCGAAAACAATTAATTTTACATAAAATATAACTACTGAACAACATTGAAATGTTATCATTTATGATAACTCATGAAATGAATTAATTTATCTTTTAGCTTTTAAATCAAAACATATTTTAAATATGTTTTTATAATACATAATTAAAAATCTAAATCATAATCCAGGCTGCAGGGGGGAGGGGGTAATGGCTATAGAGCCTTTCTTTTTAACATAATGTTCTTCTTCTAAATATATATTATTAAAATCTAAATCATAATCCAGGCTGCAGGGAGGGGGGAGAGGGGGTAATGGCTAGAGAACCTTTTTTTTAACATAATGTTCTTGTAATTATCTATACTATTAATATATTATTAAAAGTTTTATAGCTACATTGTTTATTTTACACATCTGTTTATTTTAGTTCATCTGAGAGAATCTACAGCGAATTTGAAATAAAATATAGTAATCTGCTAATAAATAAATAATGGTTTCACATTTTTTATACTGAGATCGAATGAATTTCTTATATTATGTACTAACTCGTAATTGGTAAACCATTCTTTTGTACAAAATTGGGAAATGAAAAGCAACTTTTGCATTAGTGCCCCCCCCCCCTAAGCACGGTGGCACACACCTCCCAAGAAAGCACATCGCCCCCCCCCCCAAAAAAAAAAATCAATGGCGCAGTCTGTAATAGGTCTGCCGCAGTATCGGATTTTAGGGGGGGGGGGGACACGACTGGATTTCGCGTAATGAAAAGTTTCTGATGAAAACAATTTTTTTTTTGCTGTTGAATGTTGAATGAAATATACCAACATTAAAATTTTTCAAAATTACATAAGAAATAATTTAACTTTTTAAAAGAAGCATTAACTAGTTTTCTGAGCTAAACTCAAATGTTTCTATAAATGCATGTAGAAACATTCAGTTTTAATATGCATTTATAGTATATACAAGTGATAAATCATCAGTCTACTGTTAAGAAGCTTAATCATAATAAATCGGGGGGGGGGGGGGGATGTCTAGATAGCTTTTTTTTTTTTTTTTTTTAAGTGCAATGTCCTTGCTTGAAACTATGTATTAATTAATTATGTGTACAGCTCATTGTTTGTTTTATATAGAACATTTGTTTGCTTCATTTTCTCTGCGGAAGTTTTATAGCAAATTTAGAGTAAAATGCTGCAGTAGTAATTCATGGTTTATAAATTCATGGAATTTAAATATACTGAATTTCGAATGATCTTTTTTATATTACGTAGCTCTTAGTTCTTTTGTAAGTGAGCTATGCTTTGATACAAAATAGAAAAACAATGTTTACAGCTCAGGAGAAGGAACCAAAAAAATGTATTCAGTATACAGATGTTTCAAGGTAACAAGGAATTCCTTTTTCCATATAGGGGTTTATTAGCCCCTTGAAACGCATGTATACAACTTCATAACCAACGACTGACTGATCCACGGAAATAAGCTTTGGAAAATAGCGTGGAGATGACCCCCATTTCAATCAGTCGGCGGGAGGGGGGGAGGAGGATATTCTGGCGTTCCGACACTTCTCCTTCATTACTTCATTTTTATTTTTTTGTCAATGGTGACATACAAAAACTCTGCGAGCTCCCAAAAATAACAGATAAATAAATACGGGATAATTCAAAAAATCTAAACTTCACCGATTAATGTTTGAATTTCATCACTTGTATTTATTCTCCTACCCTTAAAAAAATTATTTTTACATTTTTTAAAATACTTTTTTAATTGTTATTACTGTTATTTTTATATTATTGATATTATTTCCGTGCTCCAAAGCCCGGCACTAGTATAAGTTTCGTTATGAAGCAACAAAATATTCCTATGATATGTATTTTGGAGAGCACAGGGACTTAAATTATTGTCACTAAAGATGAACTTATGTAATTATAAGCCCCAGGAGGATAATATCAAAATAACGCTCCTAGTCCTCCCTCTTTTGGTTTTGAACCTTTTGTCCGGATACCTCCTCGAATACCATACAAACTAAAATACTATCACCCCAATTACATATTAATTTTATTGCAGCAAGCATCATGAATTATTATGAAACCATTAACGTGTAATTATAGCTCTTTCAAAAATTTTCCTGTCTCATTAAACGGTGAAATTGGCTCTTCAGTTTCTAAAGTGTGCCGACCACTGTCATACATGAATCACCATAAATGGTGGCCATTTCAAGATGACTTTAAATATAACTTCCTATTTAATTAAATGAATGCATTTTTGAATAAATTACTTCAGCTTCTCATGGATTCTTATTTCTTATAAGTTTACAACTTTCTACATTGAGGAGAAAATTGCGCCTTTTAACCTTAGAACACGTGTTGCGTGTGGACTATTTTCGTACATTCCTGCAAAACTTCATTGGCATTATTATTTTGAAAAAATGCATATAAATTTAGAACAATTTGGAAAAATAAATAAATAAATAAAGCAGACTTTAAAATTGCGCTAAAAAGTGAACAATAAATTCATTCTTTTAACAACATCGATAAGACTTTTAAATATAATTTATGAAGCCGGCGCCAAATTATCTAATTATCATTACGTCATGTGTTACTTTACATTGAAACTTTTGCAAACTCTGAGTCATTTCTATCTGTAATTGATTCACGATTACAAAATATTTTATTGATCATAATTTTGCACCTACTTAAAAAATTATGTTTAAAAGTTACCGATGTTGTTTAAAGAATTAATTTAGTTTTCCCTTTTTAGCGCAATACCCCCCCCCCTTTTTTTATTCTATTCTTTTTAGTGTAAATACATTTTTCATATGAATACTCTATTTTCAAAATTTTTATCAACTTATCAACTGCCACACTCACTTTGAGTTTCTGTCACTAAAAAATAATCATTTGTATGATAAATTGCGTTTTGAAACTGATTTTAAAAAGTCCAGAACAGCCTTCAGTCTTAAAACAGACTGAATTAATTTAATTTTTACTTCAGTGAGGGCTTCACTCATACTGCTTATTATAATTGCTTTTAATATTACTACTTAGTGGCAAGAAGCTCTTTTTAACCATATTTTATACTTAATACCATCAACGGCGGATCTAAGGGGGGGAGGGGGCGATGGGCCGATCCCCCCCCCCCCCTTGGCTGATTCAAGTAGATACTACATCGACACTCCTAAGTGAGTTTTTACTCTTTGTGCCCCGGGACCAGCCATTTTTTTATGTTCTTGGAATCCCATAATAGCCCAGTTTCAAGTTCTATGCTTTCCCCCTGTCCCTTTGTCCTCTCAGTATGGCTGAGTTGCTAATCCTCGGAAATGGGAAAGAGATTCCCCGCTCTTTTCTTCTACCTATCAACTGGTGACAGCTAGCCAACCCTTAGCACGTGGTGTAAATTCCTGCAGCATTTACTCTAAAACTTGGAGTCTGAAATTGCACATACACGTTGATGGTTTTTTAGTACATATTTAGTATTACATTTTAAAAATTTTAGAAAATATATTACTAATAATTGCTATTATTTTGTAATTTAGACATATCAACTCAAATTTAGAAAATGTTTTTACAAGCCTACATTTTTCTTGAGAAAGTTTGAAGGAAATCCTAACTTGGTTAAAACTTGGCTAAGAAGCAGAATGAGTGATGATAGACTCACAGATTAGCGCTATTGCATATCCATAAAGATATTACATTGGACGTTGAAAAAATTATAGACAGATTTCCGAAAACAAAAAAAGGCAGATTGTGTTCCTTTTATAAGGGCTTTGAATAAAAGTATATGCATTGAAAAAATGTGTTAGTAAAATTTTAAATATCACTACACTAGCATTTTCTTTTTTGTTGTTCCTGCTGTTTGAAAAAAAGGGGGGGGGGGAAGGGACTGTTGAAAAGGAATGAAGAATCTCCTTCATCCATCCTTACATTGAACCCCGAGATTTCCAAAATCGCCCCCCCCCCCTTGAAGATTTTCTAGATCCGCCCTTGATTACCATACATTATAGTATCAGCGTTTCCCAAAGTGTGTTCCACGGAGCATTAGGGTTCCGCAGAAGGATGGCAGGGGCATCCTTTGGCAATTAGTTATTATATAAAATTATGTTCAGAAAATCTTTCGCGCTGAAATTTAGCCTGAATGTGATAGTTAATTCTCTTTCTGAAAATAAAAATTCATTTGAAGGAAGCAAAATAAGGAAAAAAAACTGTTTAGAGAATTTTTAAATTACTTAATTTATGTAAAAATTGTAAAATGACTCGTTGCTCTGATTTAGACCACGCTAAAACTATATTAAGGGGGGGGGGGGGGAGGTTCAAAAAGGCTATACATCGTTTGATGATATAAGGTTGACAATTATATTCGATGATAATGATTAATGAGCAAAGAAGGCAATTTAGCTGGTTTTGTAATACTTTTGACATGATCCCCGAAAGGAATCGAAGCGTACGGTTTAGTAGATTTTTCTCTTTCTTTCTACATAGGTTGCGTACTGGTCATTGACCTTTGCAAGGCTAGTGCGTTCCCCAGAAATTGACATCCATTCTTTGAAGTTGCACTACAATGGGCGGATGCCATTGCCACATGCGTTTTGACGCCTAGTTTCTTCACTGGAGGGTGAAGCACTTAAGATGTGAAACTGCACTAGAAATTTAATTTAGCCAAGAGTATCCAAGCAAAATACTCAAGGGGTCTTGATGGGCAGACGATTTCTGCATCTTGAGAATCCACCGAATTGGTCGGGTTTGAACTAGGGATGTAACGAAGGTGATTTGGCCGAATACCGAATATTCGGCCATTTCTTCCAGGCCGAAGCCGAATATTCGCTCCATTCTTTTAGGCCCAATAGGCCGAAGCCGAATATTCGGCCAATGTATTACTACCGAATACTCGGCGGCCGAATATTAAAATTTCTGGAAAATCGTTGTAATAGAAAGTATTTATCAAATTGAAATTTATTCACAAAGTCAAACACCAATTGCACACAATCTATGATGTATGATTTAATTCTGTTTGTTAAGAATTTAAAACTATTTCAAATTATTCTTTTTTCTCTATTGTTTTGAATGTAATAAAACTAAGAACTTTGCTCACAAGCGGAATAGAAATGACAGTTTTTACGGTAGTAAGCATTAGCATTATTTTACTAATTGTTTAATTCAAATGAAGGAACTACTATTGCTTGGAGAACTTTTACCTTGCTTAAAACTGTTTTATGAAGATATTTTTAAAGTTACAAAAGTTAATATTTTTTATTTTATGGGGTTTTTTACATACCTATTTTTAAAAGATCAATTAAAACTTAATAGACTTAACTGGAATATATTTTTGTCTTCAAAAATCCCAATAACTTATGCTATCTAAAAATTCATGATATATTCTAGGCTTTTCACATTTCTCTCTTACCCAATATTCACAATAAATCAGTCTACCCAAACAAAGTCTGACTTCCACTTTGTTAATAATAAAAAAATTAATTTATCATATTCGCCATCATAATTAACTATTGCCACCTTTTGGGAGCAAATGCTAAATACAAAATACAATATTACAAGTATAAAACCTGTTTTTGCTCAGTCAACAAGCCTAAAACAAGGTTTAAAAAAAGTAGTTTTTTTCTAAATTATTTTTATTTTTTAAAACCATATACTAATGTATTCTTTTGCAATAATACAATACAATTTTAAATGTTTAAAATCTACTAATTTCTTTCTTTATTTTTTTTTTTTTTTCATTTCTACTGCAGCAGAACTATTCAGTCGAATAGTCCATCAATATTCGGCCAGGCCGAATTTGACCTTATTCGGCTGGGTAAGGAAATGACTATTCGGCCTGGCCGATTATTCGGCCAAAGGGCCGAATACCGAATAGTGGCCGAATATTCGTTACATATCTAGTTTGAACCCACGATCTCAAGCGTGCGATGCCCGCACCTTCCACGACGCCACCGTGCCGGCTACGTTTAGCAAACAACAAACTGGTGTATTGATAATGGCATTGGAAAAAAATTGTTTTTATAGTCAAATGCCTCTTGTGAATATTAATGGTTCACAAAAGTTTGAAGTTTGTGTGCACAGTCATGTTCATTTGTTTCCTGTTTATGATTTTTGCACTTAAAAATTAAATTTTTCTGATGGGCAATGCTTCAACTCAACGCTCAACTTTCAAATCAACGCTTCAATGACTGTGCTCGAACAGTGCATTAGTTGAGTTTTTCCGTTTTCAACAGAAATGATATTCAAAATATGATTTTATCGGTGGAACACAGCATTTCATTTTACCAAGTTACCAGTAACATATCGAAACAAAAAATCGAAATTTTTGGTCTGTGCATATTTAAACACAAATTCAGATCTAGATTTGACGCTACTCCAGGTCTATGTATTCAACTATCGGAGATAAAACCTCCTGCTTTTACAGTCATTACTAATCCTACAGTGACGTAATAATTTACAAAAATTTTGCAATTATTCTTATTTTCAATTACAAAAGTGCCTTTCATGACAGCCTAATGACTTAAAAATAAGTTACAAAGGTAATTCAGAAGGATAACAAATGGTTACCATTTTTCAACCTTTTTAGTTAACTTCGAAATCCAGGGGATTTTTAATTGATTTTTTTTTTCGGGGAGTGGAGGGTGGCAAGGAGGAGCAAGATAAACATGAAGGGAGCGTTCCAAATTAGAATTTTACAATACTAAAACCTTCAATTCAAAATAAGTAGTTTCAAAAGTTATTTCCCGCAGGGGGTGGAGCACCTTAAATAAGCTTTGTTCCGATCGTTAAATTTGATTTTCAATTTGAACACTAACGAGGGTTCCTCAAAGTAAAAGTGAACCGTTAAGGGTTCCGTTGTCAAAAAAGTTTGGGAACCGTTGCCTTATATATTACCATTAACATGTGTGACTACAGAATTTGAAATTAAATATCTTTCAGTTCCACTTTGAACTTCCTCCTCTGTCCTTTTATTCCATAAATTAATGAAATAATACTTTGAAAAACTTACTTAATAGTAGAATACCTTTCTTTGCTTTGAAATAGAATAGAAAGCACACGGCATACGCATTTTACATGAGTATGTAGTGGAAAATTTTATCCATTTTTTCATTGTTCAAAAAACATTTTTGGAGATCATGTAGCCGATGTGGAAGTTTGAATTTTATATATACGCAGATTGCCGAGTATAGTTTCTTATTTTCTAATTAAAGAAATGGGGGAAAAGGAAAAAATGAGAATTGTATGTGATTGAGAAAAAATGATAAAATGTTGAGAAGTAATCTGTAATTTGATGTTTGTCAATATGTGTAGTAAAAACCTGTAAAATCTTGGCCATTCATGAATAATGAACTGAGTAAAACGAACTAAAAATGACGAACTGCTTAGCAGGTATTTTTTTTTTTTTTTCTGGAAGGGGCTGACTTTGGCGCAACCGGAATTTTCTCTTGAGGAGGGGGTGGGGGGTCCTTACATGTACATACATATACATTACCATAGTAGAATTGGTAATAGGGCTTAAAAGCTGGAGCTCTGGGGGTGATCGTCAAATTCCCTAGGAGGAGGGAGTGTTGCGGAGACTGGACATCTACATCTTCCCCTGTACTTATGGATATGATGCACTATTTTGCTTAATTTATTTGTTAGATTATTTACATAACAAAAACTTATGCCCATATATTTTACATTGTGTCGTGTTTTTCGGCATTATTATTGCGTAATTTTTATTTCATTTTTCTTCGAATTAATTGGAACGTGAGTTCCTTTATCCTCCTATTATCTAATCTCATAAATCAAAAATATTAAAGCTTACTTAAAAAGAACAAAGCGCTAATTAACAATTTATAGCAAGGTCACATGTTATCTCTGTACAAAAGAAAAAATAAAGAAAAAAATAAAAAGTGTCAAAATCAGGATAGATAATTGATAAAATCAATTATCAAGTCAAAAAACAGCACGTTGCTGTGCCAGGATCAAATATCTACAAAATATCAGAGGTATAAAGGTGTAGCAAAACTCTGGGCAGTATCCAAAAAAAATTTCGGAGGGGGGGGGGGGAGGCTGAGTTCGACACACTTATGTTAAGGAAAGTTTCAGAGAGGAATATATGCTACACTGCGAAAAAAAATTCGGGATTTTGCGGGGGGCGGTAGGCGGGCCCGTGCCCCCCTTTCTGGATACGGCCTTCGCAAAAATAGAAAAAGTCACAAAGAGAGCAGTAGTCCGCCGAATGGACGCTTTTATTTTTCTATTGAATTTTCACATCCAATATAAGATCATTATAAAATGAAGTCTGAATTAACGATTAATAGTTTATTAGTAATAACTATGTATTAAAATTATTATCTATAAAAAAACTAAGCCTGAGTAATAAAAACTACATTGTGAAGAATAAAAGAACCAAAATTTATTGACACTTCCGATTTCGGGAGGGGGGGGGGTGCTAACATCCCCCCCTTTCGCTACACATGTCTTTGTAAATCATTGAACATTGAGATCAGAGAGTTACCTTTCATTTTATCAGAAATGAAACATCAGTATAATGTATTGCAATCAATTAGAAATTAATGTAAGTTACGAAAGTGCATCTCTCATTCAGTTGTATTTCTCAAAGTTATACGATGCTAAAATTAAACATCGCCTGCTCCGCCCCCCCCCCCTTTCCTCTCTTCTTTTCAAAACTTCGGTTTTTCAAGAAATAATCTTATTCAAAGTGCTGTTTGTTACTTTAACACATAGATGTTAAAATGATGTCCGTCTCAAACAATGTGAGAAAGGAGGAGAATAAACTTTGTAAAATCAAGCAGTGCGTAAGAATTGTGCATTTTATTTTATTACCGAATTCCCGGAAGGAGGAGGCTGTATATTCATGCCGAATGTATGCAGTGGCGGATCCAGAGAATCGATTTGGGAGGAGCGATTCCAGGCCCGTCCTTTAGGGAAGTGAGAAGGGGTGATTCCCCCCCCCCCCATCCTACTTGAGAAATATAATATTCTATAACTACATAAAAATATTTTGTTGTTTTTAATGCAATATGCATCACGTTTATGATACCCTTATGATTGCCCCCCTCCCGCTGAAAAAATGGGGATTGTATTCGTGCTTATTATAAAATACGTGGCACACATGCGCGAATATGTTCGAGTATAACAGTTATTTAGTTTCAAAGTCCATTTTTCAGCAGTTTAATTGTGATTTACAAATAAAGAAAAGAAATTTCATATTTTTCCCTACTATTTTGACATTTCTTTCACATTCCCTTCATGGAACGGAAAATAAATATTATTCCGGTATGATATTCTATTTCCATGTCGTATCAGAGCAAATGATTGATAAAGTGAGCAATTCAGATTCAATTCATAAAATAAAAGTTTCGTGAAAATACTCATATTAATATGAGAAATACCAAGATAAAGAAGTTAGAAAACAGAAACTTAATTATTGCAAATGAGGGAACCAGAGGTTAGGGGTCTTAAAGAGCACAAATTTTTAAAATCTAAGAATATGTTCTTTATTATCTAATGATAATCTGTTGATTTATTTTTTTCGTTTCAAGAGGGAACTCTGTAAACAATTCTTGATATGGCAAAACAGAAGGTAGAACCAATCATCAGTGCATTCCCGCTAACCGGTATTTCAATCACACTAGTTACAAAAATTTCCATCTCCCTTTAGTTAGTCCTTTAGTGGATAGGTAAAATTTTTCAAGTAAGGATTCAATTTTCTTTGTTTTTGCGGATTTCTTTACTTTTTATTATTTTTTCGTTTTATTTGTTTAGGGGTTATGCTCCTATTGCTCCTCCTAGTTCTCATTTGTTGGGAGGGGCGTTCGCCCCAATCGCCCGTCCTGTGGATCCGCCACTGAATGCACGTCGCTTTTATTTTGTTTGCTTGTTTGTCCACCTGTAACTTCTCACCAGATGAACCGATTTTCATGATTTTCTTAAAAATCGACCTAGGGGCTTTCCCATAGGTCCGGTACCTTCGATTGACCATATTCGATAATTATAATAGAAAAAGTTATGGGCGGAAATAGTCATTTTGTTTTTGTTCTTCCATACATAACTTTGGATTAAATGAACCAATTTTACTGATTTTTCTTTAAAAATCGATAGAGCTTGGTCTAATTTAAATATCGTACATCAATTTGACTACAATTGTTCTTTAGAAACTACGTTATGAATGAAAAATAAACATTTTTCTTTCAATTGGAAAGGCTTGCCTTGATATTTCTTTGTTGAGAAAATTATTAGGTATGGTAATAAATATAAAAGTCATTGTTAAAAAGAGCTTCTTACCATTAAGTAGCAACATTAAAAGCAATTATAATAAGAGTTTGTGTGAAATCTTCTCTGAAACAAAAATTAAATTCATTCAGTCTGTTTTGGACTTTTTAAAGTCAGTTTCAAAGCACAATTTATCAAACAAATGATTATTTTTCAGGGACAGTCACTCAAAGTGGGTGTGGCATTTGATATGTTCATTATTATTTTTAATATGGAGTATTCATATGAAAAATGTATTTACACTAAAAAAAAGAAATAAAGAAAAATTTTGGGGGAAAAATTGCTCTAAAATGTGAAAAATAAATTAATTCTGTAAACAACATCGGTAACTTTTAAACATAATTTTTGAAGTCGGTGCAAAATTATGATCAACAAAATCTTTTGTAACCATGAATCAATTACAAATAGAAATGACCCAGAGTTTGCAACAGTTTCAATGTAAAGTAACACGTGGAGATGATTTTGCGCCGGCTTAAAAAAATATGCTTAAGAATCGTATCGATTTGCTTAAAGAATTAATTAATTTTTTTACTTTTTAGTGCCATTTTCAAATTGAAGTCATTTCTATTTTTTTTTTTTTTTAAATTTCTGTTAATCTGTTATCATTGTTTTGACTCACAAATGAAGTCACTATAGAATCTCGAATGAAATTGTAATTATTTCTGCGTTTTTTGTACTGTTTAATTACGTGTAAATTTAATTTGAGCTAAACGAAACGTGTCTAAAGTAGGCATCTTTTTGGCGGTTGTTGTCCTATGCATAATTACATTTTGTAGAAAAATTGCTTTTTAGTAATTTAGTAATATATTTTTTAATCAGAATAGCGGGTTCTCCGTTTCCTTTTTGAAAAGAAATTGTGGGGTGACCTTCATCACAAATCTGAGCAAGACAAGGTCACCGATTCAATTGACGAACTGGTTGTCCCACACAGGTGGGGATAAAATAAAGGCGCGTGCCTCGGGATCTGCTGTCCTAATCAATGCCGGGCGCTATCAACTTGAGGGCCTTCCGGTCGAATGTCCCAAGGGGCTATCTTTAAAATATGACGCTTAATTTTCGGTCTTTCTTCGGTTGAGGATCCCAGTCCCACATCGCGGATCACCTATACAGTAAAACCCGTTTAAGAAGTTCCCGCTTAAGAAGTTTTCCCGTTTAAGAAGTTTTTAATTTCAATACCAGTTTCATTCCCATCTCCCCAATGTTAAAATAACCCTTTTAAAAAGTTTTGATTTTATTTTTTTCCCGCTTAATAAGTTTTCATATCGGTCTTTTTTTTCTTTCAAGTGACACTTTAGTCTTCTAAAGTTTCTTTTTTTTAAAAGTTTTTTTCAAACTACGTAGTTCTTTTTCTTTCGAATGGAAAAAAGACAGAAGTAGGTTCAGAAAAGCTGCTTTGGTCAGCTTTTTCTCAAGGGCACCCTTTTCTCAACACCAAAGTTCCAGGAAAACAGGTGGCAGAGAGGTCAGTTGTCAGGAGAACAATAATGACTGATAAGGGGAGAAAGAAATGTTTGTAGCTTCTCCTATATGGGTGTTGCTATTCAACAGTAATAAAGCAGGGAGCAGGGGTGAGTAGGTATTGTATCAATAAGTTAACTGAACCATGAGTTGCTGTTAACTCGCAATGCATTCTCTCACCTTGTTTTAAAATGGAATGAACCACAGACTACAGTTGTGGTTGGTGCTCAGCTCTTTCCACCGAAATTATTTTTCTACGTGATTCTTAGCTTCCTACGTCAGTGAAAAAATTTGTGAACAAACTCCGCTTCTTTTTCAAAATGTCTGGAAAAGGAATTAAAAGAAAAGCATTGTCGATTGAGGAAAAAGTCAAAATATTGAAAGATGTGGATAACAACTCACATTTATCTAGGGTTGAAATTTCTAAAAAATTAAATCTTCCAGTGACGACATTGAATGGAATTGTTGCCAAACGAGAGGTCATTTTGAATTCTTGTAACCAATCTCGGAAAATAAAGAAAGTTAAGAGGGGAAAGTATGAACACATAGAAGAGAAGTTGTTAATTTGGTTCAAGCAAGCAAGATCGGCGAACATTCCCGTAAGCGGAACTATTTTAAAAGAAAAAGCCGAAGAAATTGCTAAAAAGATGGACGTTGATTTTGTTTCTTCAAATGGATGGATTGACCGCATGAAAAGAAGAGCTGGGTTAGTGTACAAATCGGTAAAAGGCGAGAGCAAGAGCGTCGACCTTCATGAAACGGATGCATGGAAGAGCACCTTACCTGAATTGATATCTGGCTATCAACCAAAAGACATATTTAATATGGACGAGTGTGGACTTTTTTATAACCTTTTTCCGGACAAAACTTATGCCTTTAAAGGTGAAAACTGTCATGGAGGGAAAAGAAGCAAAGAAAGATTAACAGTATTAGTAGGTGCTAATATGGACGGAACCGAAAAATTACCAATTTTGGTAGTTGGCAAATCTAAAAAACCAAGATGTTTCCAAAACGTTAAGTCACTTCCTTGTGAGTATGAAAGCAATAAATCGGCGTGGATGACGATTCCAATCTATGAATCATATTTAAAGAACTTAAACAACAAAATGAGGAAAGCCAAAAGAAACATTCTCATCTTTGTGGACAATTGCGCCGCACACTCGAAAAACGCTCAATATTCAAACATAAAAGTGCATTTTCTACCCCCGAACTCTACCTCCGTTTTGCAGCCGATGGATCAAGGGGTCATCAAAGTGTTTAAGCAACACTATAGAAAAAGGCTCGTGAAATGGATACTGGAAAAGCTTGAGAGCAGTGATGAATTTAAAAAAGGGAACATCTTGGAAGCAATCCATTTTCTCGTATCTTCTTGGGACTTAGTTACACCATCTGTAATTTCAAATTGTTTCCAAAAAGCTGGATTCCTGGATGGAGAATCAACAGAAGAGTACGATTTTGACATTGACAACAGTGATGATGATGATGATGATTGGATGACGTTGCAACGAAAAATGAAATTAAGTACATCCTTTGAGGAGTATGTTGCGATCGATGACGAAGTACTACCATGTGAAGTGCTTACCGTGAATGATATTTGTGAGGCAACAGAAGGCAGTGAAGAAATAAGTGAAGAAATAAGTGAAGATGAAGAAGATGGCATGGAAATTCCCAGCTTTACAGAAGCCATAAAAGGACTGGAAACATTTCGCCGGTTTGTCGAAACAATTAAAAATGTGCCTGAAGAGGTCTTTAAAAGCTTGCGGCAATTGGACTGTTTCCAGTTACAGATTTCTGAGCGAAAGAGAAAACAAAAAACTATGCTGGATTTTTTTCAGAAAAGCAGTGAGTAAATGTAATATCTTCAAATGGCTGATGTTTCGGTAAAGAATTTTTTCCTTATTGATGTTGTTTTAATTATGTAAAATTAATTAATAAATGCATGAATTTTAAAGCAAAACTTAAAATTATGGAAATGTATTCCATGTCTAATTTAAATATTGACAAATGATATCATCCCTAAATATCATTAAGTAAATTCATTTTCAAAAATAGAGCCTACCCGTTTAAGAAGTTTTCCCGCATAAGAAGTTTTTTTCTCTTGGTCCCTTGGAAAACTTCTTAAGCGGGTTTTACTGTATCCCTAAAATATTCGTAAGAAATAAATATTGTACTTTCAAGCGTAATAACCACAAAGTAAAGCTACGTTTCCTGCTTCACGTGTTTTCATAGGAAAAGCAGAGATTTAATAAAAGAAAAAAAAAATGGATTAAAATTTTTAAAAATATAAATGTTTCAGCGTGTATTTCGTTAGTGTTTAGATGTAATTCAATTACCTTTTAACGCCTATAGTTACACAATGAAGGCCTACTAGTTTATTTTCATATGCTCATCAGTTTTCCCTTGAATTATCAATATTTCGCATTGTCAAACTTTTAAAACTATGGAAACAAATATGTTTCAAACCTTCACCAGCATAGGGGATGGAGTAAATGTTTATCATTTACTTCATCCCCCACCTTACCCGGTAAAGAGATATTAACTATCCTACACTACAATCATGCACGTTTTCTCAATTTTGTTTAATATATGAAAGAACGCATTAATGATTACATATAATTGCATTTTTTGTAAATTAGTAATAAGGATGGGTATTTAAGACAAAATAAACTTATTGTTAACTTTTGTGCGAATCACTGTAAAATTATACTCAAAAGACATTTTTCAAAAACTTTTTTGTTCTTTTGGAATGGAAAGTAAAATGTATCTTTCATTGGGGCATGAAATAAGACTATATTTCAAAACATTTTCTGGCAATCTCTTAAGCCGGTGATATAATTGGTTTATATGATTTCAAAATACATTTTTCTGGACACAACAAAATAATTGTTCCATCTATGCATAAAAACAAAATTTTGCTCCAAAAGCATTTTTTTTTTACTTTGTTGAAGTGGGGGAAAAACTTTCTTATCAGTTTTAAAATAAGAAATATAATTAAACTATTTCTTAAATCTGTTTTTACTGGCAAGGGACTGCCTTTAAACTGGTACTGCAATGAATCCATAAGATTTCAGGATACATTCTGCTGCTTTTCGCCCATCTACACATCTACAATCATGTACACGTACCCCACATTTATTACAGATTCCCTTGTCAGATCATGCCACAGTCCACTTCCATTATTGTCAAACATTATAAGATTAAAATTTACTACCTCTTTCATCCCAGGTGCCTCCTCAGCTAGTACAATAAGTAAAAAGTGTAATCTAAACTAGACAGAAAGATTGAATACCACATGAAACACATTTTATTGCATTTTTCTTTACAGTGTACATGGATATGATAGTATATATTATTAAGAGCACACAATTCACTTGTGTACTTCTTCTTCAAAATTAAATTATCACTAGTAAAATTAAAACCCTGATGCAGTTAGCAATATCATCCTGCACCAGGGATGAAATTTAACTAGTAGATAGGAGTTCTTTTCATTTGCAGATTTACTGAAAGCAGAAATATGAAATGGCATTAAAAGCAGGGAGTCCTGTGACACTGAAAATAATAATTTAATATTTAAACAAGTGCTTAGGTTAATAGACAAGGACAAAACTTCATCAAAATGAAACAAAAAATATATGGATTTTAAAAATTAATAACAAGAACTATAGCTGGCAATACAGTAGCTCTAAAGGTAATTATGTAGCAGTTAATTTAAATAACGTATGCATGAGTGTAAACTAAACTGTAAAAAAAAAAAGATAAGAAAGAAAGAGTGAGCATTATTTGAACATACTTTAATGCAATTTTTTTCTCATCAGTATACATAGATATGACAACATGAATCTTTATACAATTTCTTTTCTTCATATCCAATATTTCTTCAAAATCACCAGTAAAATTAAAACCTTGATGCAGTTAGCTATAACATTCTGCATAAAGGCTAAAATTCAACTAGTACTTGAAGATTTGCTGAAAGCAGAAAGCTTAAAATAAATAAGACCAAATAAAGTTTAAAATTGGAAAAATATTTAAAGATCTTAAGTGTTAAAGCATCTGGAAATAACAAAAATAAAAAAAATGCATAAATGCATATTTGGTTACAATTTGAATAGTTAAATTTTCAAATTATCTTGGTTATTGGGCATTTCAAATTACATTAGTTTAAATACTACGAAGGAAGAAATCATGAAAATAAATAACATTGAAAAAAACATAAAACTTTAGAAAATTTCAAGAAATTCTTCAGTTAAAAAAAAAAAAAGAAAAAGAAAAGAAAGGAAAGAATGACATTCCACAACATTGCAGGAATAATCCTTTTGATAGCAGCATCAATATAAAAACTATTTAATCATTTCAAATGAATGATTTGGACAGACATTAAATTTCGGCAGCAGGAATAATCCAGATTTTCTTCGTGCACAAGAAATTCACAAGTAACACAAACCTAAAAGGAATATAGTGCAACACACACAAAATTTAACTCAATACTTTTCGGAGAAAGTTTTTAATCCATAAAATAGCTAAAAACGAAGCACAACGAAGTTTTAATTACGTAAATAGTTCATCACGCTTCTTTGGCATACAGAAATCTCCAATGATAAATTTTTATAATCATGCCGAATGATTTTAATTAAATAACAACATGTGCATATCATACAAGAATTTTTTCAAGAAAACTCCAATTAGACTTTTTTTAATGAAGAAGAAAAAAAAAACACATACATACAGATAAAACATGCACGTCATAAAGGAATAATCCAAAGAAGGATTTTAAGTAAATAACAACACGTGCATATCATATAAGAAATTGTCCAAGAAAACCCCAAATTTAAAGACTTTTTTTAATGAAGGAAAAAAAAAAAAAAAAACACATACCCACAGATAAAACATGCATATCATAAAGGAACAATCCAAAAAAAGCAGAATAAATTTTTTTTCAATGGGAAAAACACACACACACATACACAAAACATAACATAAAGAAACTATCCATAAAAATGTCTGCTAAAAATTTTTTCAATGAAAAACACACACAAAATACACATTTTAATTCAAGAAAAATGAAAAGTATCCATACTAACCACATAATAAATCGCAACACAACATGAAAACGAACAGGAAAAATTTTAAATGTAAAGTACATCCTCCCCCTACTCAGATCCGTAACGTAAAATGATAACGAACGAGCAGGAATAATCCATGATTGGCGATATTTAAGTATTCGCCAATCATAGGGTTGCCTGGCATTTTTCGCCATGGATTTTTCCTGCATTGAATGTTTTTCCTAAAATAATGATTATGTGTTTATTTTATTTTTTTAACCTAAAGTTTTAGTAAAAATCAAATGTTAATAAAATGTCTTTTGAACGATCTAATAGTATAAACAGTGTTAAAGAAGAGGATTTAAGTTCAAGTAAGAAGATTTTAAAGTTTTGTTGTGTTTATTTTATTATTATTATTATTTAATTGTAACTTCCTTAAATATTTCTTACTCTTAGGGATTAATTCTTTATTAGGAGTTTTTCATACCGGAATGAATATGAATTGATCAAGCTTTTTCCGTTGAATTTAAAGGCTAAGTTCCTGATAAATTAATAAAAGAAACTTAGTGCACACGTAAAGTTAAAAAAATTGCACGTTATTTATAACACTAATAAGCATTAATATGCAGACATGTTTCGGGATTGCTTGGAATCCCTTTTTCAGTACGATAGTGGAGATTCTAGATGCAAAAAGCCCTTTTGTGCTATAAATAACGTGCATTGTTTTAACTTTAAGTACTTGATAGTTTAAGATCTTGACTGGGGCTTATTATATTGTATTTAGGTACCTTATTAAATTATGCGGTTTCATTTTTTCAAAATATAAACGCAAATATAGTATAGCCCATTTAAGAAAATTTCCAGAGGACCAGAAGGAAAAAACCTCTTCATCTAGAAAACTAGTTTTAAGCAATGCTTAAAATAACAAAGAAAATAGATAGTTTAGTTGCTTGTTAGAATATGCATATTTTGTTAGATTTAGTATTTCACTGAAAAATATATGCTATAATATTTTATTTTAATAGCATGTTATTATTATTAAATTAACAGAATTAGCTATCATGTCTTCCAATTTTGGTCTTTTCAACTTTTTTTTCTTTTCTCTAACTGCAATGCAGAACAAACATTTATAATCATTTGAATTTTTGCAATTAAGCCAGTTGACGTGCATCAATAACTTCACAGGCTAAAATTCAACTCCCCTCCAAGTTTTATGCATAGATGATATTGCAATTTTTTGGAAGCAAGAAGAAATACTATTGTTTATTCGATTTTCGTCAGGCTTTAGAGTAGTACTCCTACATTTGACCATTTTTTCCAGCCTTTTGTTTATTCTTGCACTATAAATGTTTTTACTTGACTAGGATTTAAAGAATAGACTGAAAAGAAAGAAATCCACCGTGAATATTAATTTTTTTTAAGCTGCCTTTAACTAACACACAGACAAGTCATGCACTAAACTGATAATACTCGGGGGTCGTGCCAGAAGAAATTTGGGTCCGTTTTCGAATCCTTTATGAAATTTTAATCAATCAAAATGGACCCTTCACAAAATTCCAAGCTACCAAATCATACTTTTCTCAGAATTATTTATTAAATAAGAGGCAAATAATGATTTTTTTTTTTCACTAAATGTTTAATTTTCACAAAATTATTTGTTTTTTCCCAAAAATATTTTTAAAATTCACAAAAGTTGGATCAATCCCTGATTGTGACCATTTTTTTGTAATTTAATTTTCTAATGTTATCATGAGACCAATCTTCACTATCAAAGTAAAGTTTTCTATTTAGGTTTCTATAATTATAAGATATCAAAATTAGAAATAATACTATTGTGTAATTTGATATTTTCCTAGAACCATGCACAATTCTGCATTGATTAATATAAAATCTAATTGTTAAATTAAATGTACCATGTACAACAGGGACAGGGTATATATTTACAGGGGCTAAAACACCGGGCGGGATGGCAGGATTCCTGCCCAAATTTCTCAGATCCCTCCCTTGAAAATCGTTTGGACGGAAGAATCGAAAAACTTCAGTGAGAACTGAAAATTTTCGAATTTTGCAGTTTGCTTATTGGTGCATCCCTACTAAACATCAAAGAAATAAATATTAACATGTTCTGATATTTTTTATACTGTTTAACTATAAAGTATAAATACTTTAACGCATAAAGTATAAATACTTTAACGCAAATAGGTCGTTTTTTTTCCATAACGGACATTCTCTGTTTTTTTTTTAATAATTTTTTCATAAAGGGCAAATGGACTGTTTTTTCATAACTATCAAAAATATTGTCAGTACATGATAAAGTGTATAATACTAAATGTCAAACGTAAAATATTAATATTTCTTATAGAATTTATTGCAACAACTATGGTAGGTACATTCAAGTTCAGAACCGGGTAATCTGCAATCCATTTTATTCTGCAGTTGAAAGAAGTTCAGGGGGGACCAAGTTGGTTATAAACATGGCCTTCTCTTATATTTCTCACTTATCCGAAAATTTCTATGGTACCTCGATTAACCAAAAACGTTACGGTCCCATGCTTTTCAGATAACCGGGGTTCTACTGTATTTTCTTATAATCAGCGAGGTTATAAAAGCTATTTCTCTAATACCATAAGAGTATTTTTGCTGTTAGGATTTTGTTAATGTGTGTAGCAATTTGATGTTATTTTTTTGTGTGATATGAAAATAAAGTATGTTTTACATTAAGAATAGTTATTTTTTTATTTTCAGGTCCATCAAAAAGAGCTCCTCAAAGCACGAAAAAAGCTATACTTCTTTTAGTTGGAATCTTTTTGCTTTCAATTGCATGTTTATTTTATCTTTATACATATTTCCCTGATCTTGAAGAGTAAGTTTTTTATTTTTCAAAACTTAACTTTATTGATATAGATTCTGGAAAATCCATGTTTTAGGTTAGGGTTTCCCAACCTGTGTGTTACAACCCCAAATAGACTCCTCCATTTCCTATGGTCACAGCATTATTTGGAATTTTGAAATATGTACATATTTAGAGGTCGATCCAGCATTTTTACCAGGGTCCGGTTTGTAGGTATTTTAAAAAGATTTTTGAAAAGTCAAATTATTTTGTAAAAATTCAAAATTTGCAGTTAAACATATAGTGATAAAAAAAAATTATTATTATTTGCTACTAATGTGATAAATAATTCTCTGAAAAGTACCATAAGGTAGTTCGGAATTTTGTGAAGGGTCCGTTTAGATTGATTGGAATTTTGCGAACGGTCCTTTTTGATTGATGGGACTTTGTGAAGAGTCCAAAAATGGACCCGAGTTTCCTCTGGTTATACCTGATACAGTAACCCCTTGTTATATCACTCACTTGGATATATCGTGCTTTTTCCATGTTTCCGAAAATTTTAAGTTTGAGTTCTCGAAAGTAAAAATATCGCATTTCAGAGTAAAGCCCTTTTCCCTGCATTAAACAAAGCCATCGAACAGGAACATTTTCCTTTATTATGAATTTGCTGCAGTTAAAAGCTGCAGCAATTCTCGTCTCACTCCCCAACTTACATGCCTGGAGTGGAGAATGATTCTACTCAAACAGGTTTACGTTTTGCTTGTTCTTTTTGGATTGATCCTAATGCCAATTGAATGAAAGAGACAGATGTTTACTGCCCAAGGAGAAAAAAATTCACCCATTTCTGGATACTTTTTAGTACAGAAAGGATTTGCACATGGCTGAGCAAATCCAAATTATAATCACCTAAACCAAGAATGAGAGTGATAGGTAAAGAAATTCTCTGGAAAGAAAATGGTTACCTTTATCTGTGCCATCGTTTTCACACCATGCTTTAGTGGCATGCACAGGGCCACTCAATTTTCTTGTACTTTTGCAGTTATTTCTAAAGGCATTGGTTATATTGCGCATTCGGATATATCGTTTGGATATATTTATAAAATTTGCTGTCCTTGACAGGAGCGATATTACGAGGGGAAGCTGTAATATATTAACTATATATAATATAAATAGTAGATAATTTTTCAATTTTCTTTTTTTTTAAGAGGGGGGGGGGGCGAGATCAGTAGGAAGAAATCGAAGAAACTTTGTTATTAAAAATGTATCATATAAATTGCAACTTGTAAGATAAAAATAAGGAATTTTAGTGCAACATATAGTTCATTAAACCAATAAACATTTAATAATGTATGATAAAATTAATAAAACTACTTAATATCACTATCATCTTTAATATAAACAGCACAATTTTATTTTTGTAGCACAACTCTAATCTTCTCCTGTTTTGTTGAGTCTAAAGACTCATTAAAAGTTTAAGATGTCTGCCAAACAGAAATTCTTGATTGCAAATTATGACTTATGGCTTGTAATTTTGAATGCTAGCTTTATACTCACCAACTTTATTAATTCAAAATTAAAAATGCTATATCATTGAATGCATTCTATTATATCAGAGTTGATAAGTTTCTTCCAAGATTGGAAGAAATGGCAAAAACTTAATTGTTAAAACTTATTTTAGCTGAACTTTTGATAATCAAGTCTTTTATATTTTATCAGAATGAGAATAATTTACACTACTCAAAAAGTTTTATTCTCTATTTTTAAACAAAAAAAAAAGTGAGCAAACTTACAACAATAAACGCCCCTAAGTGAAATGTGTTTTTTTTTTTTTTTTCTCTTCACTATGTTAAGAATTTAAAGAGAGGTGAACTGGAAACTGATATTGAAAAATTTAATGGAATTTAAAAATAACATACAATAAGAAATAAAATTAATAAAATATAAGACTGTCCTTTTAGTATTTACTATAGGTGCTAAAAAGAAAAGGCCTGTTTTATAATTCTTACTACACAAAATGGACATATTGATGTACGAATATGCAGGAAAAGGAAAAGATATATAGTTTTGATTTCATTTGTTACTTTAAAGGAAAATCCTAATTTTTATTTTAAATTTAAAAAATTCTGAAATTACACATGCTAAATGTTTTGTTAAATATATATTCTAAGGTTGGTTAAAATCATTAATAAAAAAGTGCATACACATTACATTTACAAATTAACCCTAAATTCAAAAATTTTGCATTAAAAATGTACAGATTAGATATTTACAATAATATTACGCAAATATTAAAAATCGTAGATAATTTCTAATTAGATTATTCTGTGATTTACTATTTGATCATATCAGTTGGTTATTATGTACAAATATCAACTTAATTGCAGAACATGCTTTTAATATTGCAAATAATGCTTGATATTTGCAATAAAAAATGAAAAATGACTGCTCTTCTGGTACTACCAGTACAAAGCAAAAATAAATTCCTTAATTGGTGGTATTAATTTTTTGAATGTAACCTAACTCCAGTTACTAAACAGCATTTGTGTTAAAATTCAATATTGGTAATAATACAAATGCATTTATGAGTTTCATTTTTACATAATTCATAAATTATTTTGGAGCAAAAACATTGAATAAATTTCTCTTGTACTTTAGGATCTTGTTTTAACTGAATTAGTAGTATCTTCTCATTGAGGATAAAGGATCGTTAAAATGACATGGCAGTTGATTATTTATCCTAGAATTTCATAAAAATTAAGTCTTCCAATCAGTGTTGTAGTCCTGGAAAAAAAAGTGGGGGGACGCTTTAATATACGAACATCAAAAAGTGATGGTACACTTATGTTAAAATTCAAAACAAGTGAGCGGACGCCTGTGTTAAAAGGAAAAGGTAGGAGGACAGTGTCATTGGACATTAGGACATAAAAAGCTTTACTGTAAGCTTGGATCGAGAGGCAGCTTGAAAATGTTCACTTTTGAGTCAACGTACTTATGTGATATTGAGTGTGTATATTTATGTGTAATACACTCATATATATATATATATATATATATATGTATGTGGGAGAGTGCAGAGGCGTAGCTACTGTGTTTAGTGCCCGGGGACAACTGAAGATTTTGTGCCCCCCTTTACCCCTGGGGGCCTAGGTGCGCCCTTAAAGGGAAACAGTTCCCTGGCCTAAAAAAACTTTTATTCTTCCTAAATGATAAATAGCTCTAAAAAGCAACCCTTTTAACTTTCATTTTTATTAGCGACCATTCAATTCTAATGGGAAAATGAGACACTTTGGCTTTGCAAAATTATTTGTCTGATATCCCACGCACTTCTGTGCTACATTGGTCATTCCCTATATGGTTCGCGGTGTTCCCACTTTTTTTGTCGAACATATTCACACCTCTTCAGTTCAAATAATTTTCTTTTCGCATTAAAAAAAAGTAAATTAACATTAAATTGTCGCCCTTTGACGCTGCGCCCGGGGACAGCTGTCCCTCCCTGCCCCCACCTAGCTACGCCTCTGGGAGAGTGTACATGTATTGGATTGCCAGCTAGGCTACTTAATTGTTATAAATTGGGTTGTGACATGAAAAAGGTTGGGAACCACTGCTTTAGTTATTTTAATTTTGTTTTAACATTAAAAAAAAAATATTGTTTGCCTTTAACTGCTTTTTTCTTGTAGGGATGAAGTGCATTATATTAAACTTCCTACAGACATTGAAGATGCTAAAAATTTGGGCAAAGTTTTGGCCCGCTACAAGGAACGTTATTACTACACAGTTTTATCTGCTTTCTTCATCACATATATTTTGTATCCTTTTGTGTTGTGTATATATGTGTGTCCTCCTAAACTGTATTTTTAGTTTAATTTTGATGCAGTTAAAAAGGCGCGGGGGGGGGGGGGGGATATTGCATTGGTGTTCAATTCTTTTAATGTTCCTATTTTTCTCTTTTAGCATTAACAGTTTTAGGTCCCGTTATATGATACTCTATATTCAAATTAATACATTTTACTATTGATAAATTGTTCACAGCCAGGATTGGTATTTTTACCAACAAAAAGGTATTTTTGCCAGGACTGGCAAAAACTGAAAAAATCCAGAGCAAAAATCGTGAAAGTTCGTAAAAGTGACAAAAATACTTATTGTTTTTAAATAATGTGCAGTCAGGTCTACAATTTAATAAGGATCTAAATGATTAAATTAATGTTTGTGTGCTATATGTAATGTATGTATGTAATATTGTACCTTTATGTTGCTAATAAATAAATAAATATAAATAAAACAATTATTTAATGAAAGTCTACAAATTAAAAAGTAGTTAAAATTAAGTCAAAGTCCTTCGTTAGAAAGAACTTCTCTATTATGAGTCATAACGCGGAGTTTTTTAAGGAGTCTTTTCTAACTTTTTGTTTGTCCAAACGAAAGTTCAAAATGGGCTTTTGACAATACTTTTTCTAAACCATTTTATTGTTAAAATGAAAAAAAAAAAGTGGTTGTAATATAAATACTACTGAACTAATTGAAGTTTAATTGTGTTCTGCTTTTAGTGTAATAAAAATTTTAATCAAGAAGTTAGCTTTATTTTGCATTTTAAACGCATCTAAGCACTATATACATTTACAGCTTGTACAGTCCCATTCTGTGCATTCTTCTGTAAATACCATTAATAATTACGATTTAAAAAATGATTTCAGTTTATTTAATTTTCTATTTACTTATTTACTATAAATTTTGTATGTGATTTCATTTTTTATTTTGTTACGAAATAAAGTACCGTGGAACCTCGGTACCTCAACACGTGGATATGTCGACTACCTCAATAAGTCAACATTTCCCTCCCCTAATGGTTGACCCAATGCTAATTTCAATGGGCAAAAGCTCTCTAACTTGTCACACAATTTCCAGTAACCCTTTTCTTTTAAGTTGACCTCCATTTTGTATTCTTGTTAACTTTTTCTTCACGCATTTTTTCACGGTATAAAATTCTGAGAATTTTGCAGTTATGTTTCTTTGTAAATAAAATCAATCTGTCTTCAATTCTTTTCTGGAAAGTTTTCCTGGAAGATTCCCCTATTCCTCTTGTACCCTGGGGAGCCTCACCATTTGTGAGGAATATGTGAATATTGACTCTGAACTTCAATACCTCTAGAAGATAGAAATATCTTAGAAGCTTAAATCAAACTACAAATCCCTTAAATGATGAAGATGACCACGTTGCAGCTCCGTCTAGGCACGAGGCATTGCAAGCTGTAGGTGTCATCCGGCGCTTTCTACGAACACAAGAAAAAAAATGAATTGCAAATTAGCAAGCTTAATAGCGTTGAGGAATTTATGTTTTCTGTTCAGAGAGAAAAACAAAAAAAAAAAATGATGGATTTTTTTCTCATGAGGTATTCTGACTTGATGAACTATGTTTATATATTTATTTGTAATGTATAACATTTCAAAATAATAATAATTATAATAGATAAATAATAAGTGGGGATAATTTCATTCACTGGAACTGGCTTTTACAACTTCAATGATAAGTAAATAGCAATACAAAAATCAATATTAGCAATTGAAATTACGGAACCTCGGTAACTTGACACCCGCTTATCTCAACATGTTTTCTTGTTCCCTCGGAGTGTCGAGTTATCGAAGTTCCACTGCATTTATTCATAAATTGCATATATTTAATAATAATATAATGCATGTGTTATACCTTATTTAACTTCATTCTCAAATTAAGTATGAATAACATTGATTTTTTTAACTAAACATTTTTTTATTGATGTTTTAGTTTACTCTTAACATTTATTTAAATTGTTTCACTGTGTAATTTTTCTTGAAAAAATTTATATTCTTATTTATATTCTATTTTTATTCTTATATTCCTTAACTCCAACATTAGTTTGCAATCTTTTGCCATTCCAGGTTCCATATTTTTAAGCATTTTATCTGGATTTCTGTTTCCTTTTCCGTTAGCAATATTTTTGGTCTGTACAGTAAGTTTGCTATATTATTTTGTGTTGCTCTTATATTTTTTCTTAAGGAAAATTATCTATGATTATTCTTTTCTGCATAAAGAGTTTTATATGCTAAAAGTTTTTTTTTTGCATTAAAAAAGATATATATATATATATATATACTATATAATATATGTTTATGTTGAAAAACAATGTGATTTTGTTTGAAGCTACGTAGTTTAATGTTTTTTTGTTGGAACATTACAGAGAATTTTTGAGGATTTTTCCCTTTGCCACAAGTTTTGAAAATTGGTGTTTTAAAAATTTTTCAGTCTTGTCCTATAGGATGTAGCCCCAGATAAGGACACTTTCAAAAGTTCCATTGAAGGCTGTCATAGATAGGTTTTATGGTACATCAAATCTGACAATGTGCTCTGCTAGTTTTTAAATTTCATCGCCTTATTCATTAATTATTATAAAGCTTGGATAGAATATGTTTTTGAGCACTGAAAATATCCAATAAACAAATGATCGCTAGAAGTATTGAAAATATTCGTTTCAAGTTCAGACATTGAAACTTGTAGATAAACTCTAGAGCTCGGGAAATTTAAATAAAAACTCTTTTTCACTTGTTAACACAAAAATGCCTTAAAATTGCTGTATGCCTAGTAAAATTGGAAAGGTTCAGTGTGGCCTTTCCTAAATTTTTTGTTCAGTTCTTCCAAAATTTCTTTCTGGTTGTGTTCATATGCATCTACTCTAATGACTTAAAATTGAGTGTATGATAGTGCACCTCAGCTGAATGGCAATTCAGCCAGTGTTTAACATTTGAAATTCAGATCAGCTGGGAAAAAAAGGAAGGTCAAACTAGTTTGAATGGCACTTTGTTACGTTATAGCAATGAGATACAATGAATATCTTTGCTTGTATTGTAAAATACTTAGGCTTACTTACTAAAATACTTACCATTGTCCCTTCTGCCATTCTGGTTACAAGGTTCAATATATTTGGAATTCAAATTGGCTGGAAAAAAGGAAAATTCAATCTAGTTTGCGTGGCGTAGCTAAGGGGGACAGCTGTCCCTAGGCGGGGCGCCAAATTAATGTAAATAAATTTTATTTTTAAATGTGAAAAGAAAATTATTTGAACCGAGAAGGTGTGAATATGTTTGACAAAAAAGTGGGAGCATCACAAATCATATCGGGAAGGACCAAGGTAGCACAGGAGTGCGTGCGAAATAGCCTTAAAAGGCAATGAAACAACTTTTGAGTTGGAGTTGGGATGTTTTCTATGGATCGGACCCATGATAACTCTCTAAAAGGGCTAGGGGCATTTTCTTTGAGCAGCAGAGATAAAAGAACCGGATGCCCAGAGAACCCAGGAAAGGTCACTTGAAAAAGAAGAAGAACAAATAATTTGCGAATCCAAAGTGTCCCATTTTGCCCTTCAAAGTGAATGGTCGCTAATAAAAATGCAAGTTAAAAGGGCTTCTTTTTAGAGCTATTTGTCATTTAGGAAGCATATAAGTCTTTTTAATTCCCTACCAGGGGCGCAAAATTTTCAGTTGTCCCCGGGCGCTAAAAACCCTAGCTACGCCTCTAGTTACAGTGATAAGGAGATACAAAGAATATCTTTATTTTGAAAAATATTTTGGCACTCTTGCCCTTTCCATCCTCATGGGTATAAGGTTTGATATTTACACTGCCATAAAGCATATGTAAATGATTTAACTACACCAAAATACTTTCATATTATGAAAAATCAGAAAGTTGCATGGAAGTTTGGTTAGTTACTATTAAAATTTCTGAACAGCAAATTATGAGAGATACTGCAAAGGCTGCTTACACTTTTCTGGTATTAATGCAGGCATGAGTCCTTGATGCAAAGCATATTTTTCAATGCCCATGATGTTTCATGATTTGATTTTTACTATTTATTTTTATTTTAAGTGCTCTTCTCTTGGAGCTACATTTTGCTATGTGCTTTCATCTCAGTTGGGAAGAAAGATTGTACGAAGGTTCTTTCCTGTTAGAGCAGCTGAGTGGGCGAAACAGGTAAATCTTTTAAACATACACATATTTAATACATACTTTTTGTTTGTTTATGAGAATATTCTTATTTTACCTAGCCTCAAATTTCTTTAATACATAATTAGGACTTAGTTTTTGTTAATATATAATGATACATGTATGGCATGTTTTGTCGGTGAAAATACACTAGCATAACAAAATTGACAATTTTTTGCTGCAGACTACATCCAGAATCTCTAACAAACTTAAATAGATACTTTCTTTCCCAGTACATCAGATCATCAGAATAATAAAAAAAACTTTAATAAGCCATATTATATGCATTGTACAATATTTACATTACAAGTTCTTTATTTAGTTTATAGATGATGAGCAATACATATATTTTTATCTTCAAGGAGTTCAGTTTTCTTTTTTTTCCCCCTCTCTTTTTTTCAATTCACCCATAAGGCACTTTTCTGTTTAAGACGCTCTTTCAACCTGGTCTCTTCAACGGCATCTTATACAAGTTTTACTGTAATTATAAGCTTTCACGGGTTATTCCAGCATTTTTTATCTGGGTCCCTTTTTTGTGAATTTTAAAAAGATTTTCGTGAAAAATCAAATAATTTTGTGAAAATTTAAACATATAATGATGACAAATTTTATTATTATTTGCTGCTTGTTGTAATAAATAATGGTGTAAAACATGGGTGCAAGACTTCCGTCCACAGGACGGATTTCTGTCTTTTGAAAATACTCGAGGACGGAAGAAGGATGGAAAAAAGAAATACAAAATGATCGCGAGGAAGGAAGGGAATTTTTTTTTCATCCGCAAACGAATTTTCCACTCGTGCTGTCCGAGGACAAGTGTAGATGGGACAACAATGTCTCGCCTCAAGACGCTCGCCGTTTCGTCAAATCTCGCTTCTCAAAGCATTTGCTGTGGCGTGGGGTTGGGAGAATGATCGCCATTTTGTTTTGGCCATCAATTAAAAGTCACAGACGCAAAAATGAACCCTTTGTACAAATCGCGATCGCAATCTCAATGGACCATTCGCAAGTACAAATACAAAAATTGCAAATAACCACTATTAAATTTCATCGTTAGCTTTTATTTTCATTCTTTTCAAAATGTTTGTTTGAATTTCTTTCTAACTTTCGGACTATTTTTTAAAACAACCCATTTCAAAATGGTATGTGTCGTTTTACTTTACATAATGACTTTGTGGGTTTATCCCCATCGCTCCTCATTTTGACTAGCTGATATGGAAAATATCCTATCTGAAATGAATGAGTTGTATCATACTAAAAGTTTCTTTGAACAAATTAGGGATGACTCAATAAGTATAACTAGAAGATTAAAGGCTAATTGGGTGATGAATCATCAAAATAATGTTTTACATGCATTTAGATTGCGTGGTGACTGTTAATGTTATTTTTGTTTTAATTTGCACTTATTATTTTTACTTCATTTTGAAGAGAAGCGAATGAAAAAAATAAAGCAGAACTGTATTTAGCTCGATAAGAAAGCTTGGAAAAATAAATAATTTTTTACCGCATTAAAGCCTTCAACTAGTCATAAAGAGGACGTTCTATATGTACTTTTTCTCACTTTTACTTTTCTAAGCCTTCCAAAATTTTCTGATTTCTGCAAGAATTAAGGGGGTTTTTATATCGGTATTTTTCAGATATTCTTCCCTACTTACAACGGAAAAATGCTTTTTTTTTTCAGTAGATATTTCGGACAAATACTCTTTATTTTTAAATGAAGAAAGCTTAATGTTTTCCCCGAAAGCGGCGATAAATGCTGGGAAAATAGGCAATCGAAAATATACTCGGTTTTCTGGATCGGCCATTAAATTTTGGTGGGAAAATATGCATCAGGCAAAGACATTTCATTTAATTTCTTAATCAACCATAATAAGCTAGTCACAACTGATCCCCCCCCCCTCTTATTATTTGTTAAATATCAAGTCCTTTTTTTACAATCAAAACTCGGTTTTTCCTTTACTTTCGTTTAAAAAGTACTTTTCATTATTTATTATTATTATTTTTATTTTACATTCTCTTGATTGATACATATTCACGTGTTCATTTATTAATTATAATAATTATATTTTTAGTACATAAAAATCATACATGTACAGTATGGGACCCCAAATTCTTAATCCCGAAATCCGGAACTTTTTCAAAAAAATCGGCAGCTGAAAAAAAAACAGCTTTTGTTTTTAGAAGAAAAATTGGGAAAAATTTAGCAGTGGTTTTTGGAAATAGGCATTTTAAACAGGGGGGAGGGGAGGAAAATAAAACGTAATGAACATGTTTAAGATCGGAAATGGGCAGTTTTCAAAAAAGTTATTTCGCGATTTTTTGAAAATGGTTCGTTTTTGCAGTTAGTTTTTATTAATTGTTGCTTTGATTCTAAGTTAATATCATTAAATTTTGCCTTTTTTTCATTTCTTGTAGTTTTATTATATATATATATTTTTAATGAGCCATAATTTTCGCGCAATACAGAATATTCGCGAAATTGAAAATCGGCCTTTCTCGCATTTTCCCGATAGTCTGGTCTTTTACTGCAATTTAGTGGCTAGAGAATTAGAATATAAAATCATATCAGAATTTGACGGAATTCTTTTATTAGTCCAAACGTTTGGATGCTTTGCCTCCGAATGTAAGCTGACTCCAACTTCGTTTTTTGTGCTAAACTTCACGACTTATAGACGAGTATATACGATAATAAAAAATGCTAATAAAATCTTCCAGAGCAAATTATATGGGCTCTGATGCTATTTATAAATTTTTTGAATGAGGATCCAAAATCCGGAAAGATCGCGGCCCCGAGCGTTCCGGGATTGAGGTCCCATGCTGTGTATTTCAAATTTTAACTAACTCAAAAAGTATACTTGAAAGGAAAATAATAGTGGCATAGCAATGAGGTTATATCAGCTCCTCCTCCCCCCAAAAGAAAAGTAGTAAAACTTTTACCATGTGTAGGTCAAAGTTAAATCTTTTTGCTTATATTAGGTCCATTCAGCATTTTTAACAGGATCTTTTTTTGTGAATTTTAGAGAGATTTTTGTGAAAATTGAAAATTTTAAACATATAGTGATGAAATTTTATTATTATTTGTTACTTTTATAATAGATAATGGTGTAAAAAGTAAAAATTTGGATGCTTGGAATTTTGTGAAGGGTTGCTTGCTAAGGGTCCTAGAGCAGACCCGAATTTGCTCTGGCGTGACAACTGTATATTTATAATAAATACCCCGCAACCCCCCTTCCCCCCATGAAAAATTTCTCGTTAGCAGGGCTCCCACGCCTGCGCCAATTGCGCAAAACTGCGCTAAAACGATTTTTCTGCTACATGCTGCTACAAAATGCGTTTTTTTCGGAAAATTTGCGCCAAATCGCGATTTTCGGGAAAAAAATCGAAGATTTTTCACCTTAAAATTGACATCAGTTGTTACATTTTTACTTTAACCAACTAATTTTTCACCTTCGAAGTAGTTTTTTAAAGAATATTAGCTCTACCCTCTCTTAAAAACCTCAAATATGGATGAGAAAATTGAGCAGAATGAGTGATGTATCCCACGCTTGTAGAAGAAACAGTGAGACTATTTCTAATATTTTGTAGTATTATAGAGAGAAAAATCGTTCATCTTATCAGTATTTATGTTAAGCATTTTATTTAGTAAGTTTTTCTTGAAATAGTTTAAAAAGTTTACAATTTCATGGAACGTGGGTAAAAAAACTTAGCGTTTTTCTGCTGTAGTCTGCTTGTTTTATTTTTTATTTAAAAATATTGTTCAATTTTTTGAAACTTTATTTTAGTTAAATTTTGGTAGTTACTATTTGAGGGTAATGTACAAAGTTTTAAACGAAACACCCCATTTTTTATTTTTATGTTTTCAAAATGCAGGGCTCCCACGGCTGCGCCAAACTGCGCCAAAACGATTTTTCTGCTACATGTTGCTACAAAATGCGTTTTTTCGCAAAATTTGCGCCAAATAGCGATTTTCGGGGGAAAAAAATCGAAAAAATTTTAGATATTATATTTTTTTAACCTTAAAATCGACATCATTCGATACATTTTTCCTTTAGTTAACTAATTTTTTACCTTTGAAGCAGTTTATTAATAAATATTAGCTCTACCCTCTCTTAAGAACATCAAATATGGATGAGAAATTTGAGCAGAATGAGTGATGTATCCCACGCTTGTAGAAGAAACAGTGAGACTATTTCTAATATTTTGTAGTATTATAGAGAGAAAAATCGTTCATCTTATCAGTATTTATGTTAAGCATTTTATTTAGTAAGTTTTTCTTGAAATAGTTTAAAAAGTTTACAATTTCATGGAACGTGGGTAAAAAAACTTAGCGTTTTTCTTCAGTGCACTTTGTGTTTTCTAATGTTTAGGAAATACTAATCAATCTGAAAAATCACTAACAGAACAGATATTTAAAAGAGTGCTGCTCCATTATAATAATTCTTTATAATTCCTTAAGCCTACTTTCCACGTGCAAGCAAAGGAGCGCATACGTTCTGCAACCTTTTTGCATCCGCCACAAAAATCGGATTTTTTTCATTTCAAGCATTTATAATGTTTCTTCTCAAAGTAAATAAATAAAATTTATTTTTATTTTAAGTAAAAACATTGTTTTAAAATATATCTTTGTTCCCGAAAGTGTTTAGAGGTATTCTTTCAAACGCTGTAAAATTCAACATCGAGTTGCTGCTTTTGTTTTTTTTCTCATTACTCTTTAAGCTCTGTCATCAATATCATATAACCACAAGCAATTAAAAAACATAAAACATAATTATAAAGAACAAAATGAATAAAAAAATTACAGTTAAGTTAGAAAAATCATTAAAAAAAATCCTGTATATCTTAATGAATTGATGATCTTTTGCAAACTACATGTAAAGCAATATTATGAGAGGAAATGGAAATTTTGGTGTGGATGAACGACCTCATAAAAGTTCTCTTGCTTAAAGTTTCAATTTTTTAATGGGATTTAAAGTTATGAAATTATCCTGCATTTCCTTTTTCTTTTAATTCAGTTTAGTTGCTTTCAGAATTCAATAACTGTAGCCCTAGGGCTCTTAAAATTTAATTGTAACTATTACACAATTTTTAAAAGATGTAAAAATAAATTGTTGGAAAAAAATAAATAAATTGTTAGGCATTAAGTTATCAACATATAATAAAAAATACATTTTGCCTTTCTATTATAGAACTGAAAAATACAATTTGGTTTTTGAATTTTCTTGCTGCAAAATTATGAAACTCGGTAATTTACTTTTGGTGCCATTTACTTCCAAAGCATTTAAGGGACTATTTAGGATAGAAATTTAAAGGAATATTTCTTAATCAGAAAAATAATAAATATTGCTGCAGGTGGAAAATTGGAGACTTCAAACATTATTCGATAAAATTTGAAAGTATATTTAATTCATGCAAAATTTTACTGTTACTATAGTCACAATGGTTAAACCTAAATAAATACCATTTAAAAAACAAATTTTCATTGATAAATAGTTTAAAATTGTTGAACTGAACCTTTCTTATTAGTTTGTTTTTGCTTACTTTCTTGAAAGAATAGTGTTTTAGCTACTAAACAAGAAACGAAGGAATGCAATAATTTTTAAAAAGAAGAAAATTTCAAGCTTTCTTCCAGCTATTCTTAACTATTAGCAGAGGAAAAAAACAAGAAAACTTTTTAAAAATATAATCTGCTTTTTGAGAAAAGTATTGAAAAACACCTTTATAAGGGTTATAGGTTTAATTAGTCTTACTTTTTGAATAGGTTATGAATAATTTCTTTAAAACTATTAAAATAATCCAGTTTTGAAAGAGAGCTGACGTTTACATTTCCTATCATTTCGAAGACTTGAAACTGCTCTTACCCTTGATGTATGTATGAAAACAACATTGCTTTAAAACAGCCACTTAATATTTAAAAAATAAAGAAAAAAAATCCTCCAAAAATGGTACAAAGTTTATATATTTGGCTCCTAGACTGAGACAAAAGTCGATTTCTTCTGCCCCAAACTGATACAAAAGCCCATTTTTTCTGCTCCAAAGTGATACAAAAGCCCATTTTTTCTGCTCCAAACTGATACAAAAACCCATTTTTATCTGCTCCAAAATCTGATACAAACTCTGTGAGGCCGGTGGGAGCACTGCGTTAGTCAGTGTAGAAATTTTTCAGTCCTGGCAACTTCCAGGACTTGCACCCATGGTGTAAAAAGTACGATTAGGAAACTTGCAATTTTGTGAAGGGTCCAAAAACGGATTACCAAATTTCCTCTGGCTTTATGTTTTTTAAATACAATAGTTATTTTAGCTTCAGTTGTTTTATTTATTTGATTGTAATATAATATCAAACTGCTTTATTACAATTACATACCACTTCAGTAAATGTTAGAAATAAAATTGGAAAATAATTGAAGTATTTTTCAAATCTTGTTTAATTTTATTTTCAGGTTAACAAACATCATTCCAATTTATTGAATTACATAATTTTCCTGCGAATAACACCATTCCTACCAAATTGGTTCATCAATATTACCTCTCCTGTTATTGGTGTTCCAGCCTTGCCATTCATTCTTGGTACATTTATAGGCAAGTTTGTATAATTAATTGAACGTTTATCTTAATATTATGGCAATTAGTGGTGTAACTAGAAGTTTTGTCTGAAGGGGATTATGATTTTAAAGCACAAAAAGTTTAATAGGTGATATGTTTAGGTTTACATATATTCACACTAAATTGCGGTTAAGGAAATGTTTCATTTAATTAACTATTAAGTAAATGATTTTCAGAAAATGTGTAGTAATTATGTCTTTGATCATTGCATGAACTCATATAAAAGAATCTCTGCAAAGTAGCTCCTGAAGTGGTGATATTAGGGACCTTAACGGATTTCACCTCTCATATAAACACTGTTGCGTGCTATAGTTAACTTTGTTTGACAAATATACTCATCTTGAAACAGATATATCTCAAGGGACTGATAAAAAGGATGCATTATGGGAGAGAGATGCGTAACGCAAGTTAAGTTTTGTTTTAAATTAAATCAAGTTTAAAGGTAGAACAGAAAGATAGCAGGAAAAAAAAAACATTTTAATAAATTTATTTTCCAGTAAGAAAACAGTAGTACAGAAAAAAGAGTAAAATATAAAATTTGTACAATGTACATGCATTATAAATTTTTTAAGCATTTCAAATAAAGTTAATTTTTTTCTTTTTCTTTGTACACAGTTTAAAAAAAAAGCACCTTTCAATCTCATTCAAATGTGCATGCATGAAAGGTACATTGATGTTTTGTATGAGATTAAATTTGAAAAACAAAAGCTTTGGAAATAATGGGAGGAATTACAGCACAGAATAAAAATTTTACTGAGGCACAACTGAGAGGTACCTTGAATCAGAGAAGCATAATTGAAAGTTAAATAACATAACTTCATTTTTATGTACATTTCATTGGGAGCTTTGAAAATGAACATCGAACTAAGGAGTCTCATAGAAGAGATGACATATTTGCAACAGGAGTAGTATAGAATGTATTTGCACTGTAGTATAAAATGATTTCTGTTTATAAAATTATTTCTCTATATATTGTTTCAAAATGTAGCTATAATCCCTAGATGTTTTAGTTTTTATTTTAAAAATGTATTCGGCTGTAAATCTTGGAACCTGCTGCTTTTTATTTCTATTTCTTTTAATTTTCATTCATTAAATAATTGATGTTTAAAATGTTGAATAACAGCAAATAATTTTCAGAGCTCGCAAATTCTAAAAATTTTATGGATTTCGGTGGAAACTTCAAGTTTGTCATTGAAACTTATCAAAATGTTGATTATTTATTGCTGAGAAACAACAGTTGAAAACCCGATATTGTTTCATCAGTATTGAACAACAGAATTTCTTCCTTATCAGCAACTATTCATTAAAATATAAAATGTGATTCAACATAAGTAAAAAATCATTTCCAAAATTCTGCTTAAAAATATAGGTTGTCTTATAAACGAATCAATTTATGCATGAATACATAAAGAAGTAAATAAAATACGGATTTTGATTGAAAATATTGTTAATATTAATGTGCACTTATTTTTTGATTTTCTTAAGTATAATCCTGTTTTATTCTTGAGAAATAATGCATAACTTTGAAAACATTGCCAAAGGAAAACATTCTAAGCAAGCAGTCTGGCATATCTAGCTAAAAGCTGCAATTAGTTAATAATTTTGACTGTTCACTATCGTTTTCAGGCAATTTATTTTTGTGTTTGCACTGGGTCTTTTCGATAATTTATATTTGACATTTTTCTGTGACATATTAGTTTGATGTTTTGGGTATAATTTATATTAGCTCAAAATTTATAGTCTTTGTGATTGTCAATATAAAACATGATAGTGGGAAAAAAAAACCTCATGTGATTTTAGCTGTGGAGTTAAACTGATTTTCATTATATATACATGTATTAAATCCTAATCAATTTTAATTTCTACTTTTAGTAAAGGCGTATAAAAAGAAAGCATTATTATTTGGGACGTTTTTGGTGATGCTTTTCCAATCATATAATAAGTAACACACTCTAAAAACAAAGTTTCAATATTATCAAAAAATAAGTATCACATTTTAAAGATTACTGTAAAATACTTTGAAGGGGAAAATTTTAATCCCTGTTATTGATGTAAAAAGATTGTGCATTTTATTCCATAGGTGTGTGTTAGGTGATATATAAATATATTTTCACACACACCGATGTAAATAAGGGGGGTGTTTTGGAGATACCCTCCCCCCTCTGAAATGGTGAAGATCGTCTAAATTTAACCAATTTTTCTTGTAAAACAATGAAATTAACTCACTTCTCCCAAAGAATCCCCCTGAAATCCGGGTCTAGCTACGCTACTATATATATGTGTGTGTGTGTGTATATCACCTAACTTTATTTGTTCATTTTATAGGTGTGGCACCACCATCATTTGTTTATATCCAAGCTGGAACAACTCTTCATCAATTGACGTCGTCAACAGATGCAATATCTTTAAATTCCATTTTAATGTTGAGCAGTTTTGCTGTTTTGTCACTGCTTCCCATTTTATTCAAAGGGAAGATTCGTGAAAAGTTAGAATAGTTCTTAATGAGAACATTATTTATAAGAACTTACACACACTTTGTAAACCTTAGAACTCCAGTTTCAGCTTATTTTAAGCTTTAACTGATAATGGGAACAATTTTATTTTTCCAGAAAAAGGTGTACCTTTTGAGAAGTTGTTTTTCATTGATACCCATGTTTGTCCATATACCTCAGACTTAATTTTTGAAAATGCATTTTTACTTTTTCTTATAAGGTATGTTTAATATCTTTAGTATTTGCTTTTCTTCAAACTACAGACTTTTTTAAAACAATGGTAATATTATTATGGTATATAATTGCATTTTTTGTCAAAATATTGTTAGTATTTATTTGCAGTACATGTGTGTAACCATCCTCTTAGGTTGTTAAATCACTAAATAATTTCACAAATAAAAGTGAAGAAATTTAAATTCTGTAATGTGTAATGAAGAAAATTTTCAATTTGTTCAAAAATAAGATGAAAGTGTTTTTCGGAAGAAATTTTAACATTGTACGTAATACATTAGGAACCTTTTTCAGTTTGTAGCAATATATTTATTGTCTGCACTGTAGATATTTATCATTATGCTGTTAGTGTCAATTAATGTAATGCCTGTTAGCTGTAATTTTAAGGGGAGCAGTAAAAATCCCTTGTATCAAGGCTGGCATGGTTTCCACCTATTGCCCCCCCCCCCCCCCCCAAAAAAAAGGAGCTTTTTCTTCTATTCAATAATATTTTTCCTTTAAAAAAAAACATAACTTAGACCTGTTAAATTATTTTATAAGTAACTTTAACTAAATTCAATTCATTTCTGTAGTAAATTTGCATAAATCATTGTTAAATCATGCTTGTACTAGCACAAAAAATCACTATATCTTTTTTTTTTTTTTTAGCAAAACTGAAACAGCAGGTAAAAGAAATTGCAGTTTCAAATCAATGTATTTATACTTAATTAGGGATTGCTTTTGCACAGAGAGTTAAAGAAGCATAATATATGCATTGTGGAATTAAAAGAATACATTTTATGAAAAAAGTACTCGATTTCTTAAAATTAAAAATGAAACTATATACAAAATTTACAGTAAATAAATTAACAGCCAATTAAATGAACTGTTCATTTTGTTTTTATCCAGTTACTACTAAACAATTTCAAGCTGAGGGGGGGGGGGGGTATCATCGTATTTTTAAGAGTAATGTTATGTGATGACAATGCCATTGATGTATTTCTAGATTTCAATAGTAAAAATACAGGAAAATAATATTGAAAGTGATAAACATAATTATTTCTCTTTCTTTTCTTTCAAAGTAAAAGGGAGAAAATAAATAAAAACAAGTCCTCCCTCCCTTCCCCCTCTTTTCTTAAAAAGAGCTATCATGACTTTTCCATCTTTGTCTCCTGATTTTTATGTTCCTCATGCTTCACAGCTTTGGAGTCAGGAGTAATTGAAATGAATATGTTTAACTGCTTTTGTTGTCATGTCAGCGGTATTACATAATTTTGGAAATTTTATATTTAATATTGTCATTTTCAAAAAGATTGTTTTTATATTTTCTCATTTAATTATGGATAATAGAATTTCTAATAAATCATTCTTTAAAGGAGAATGAAACTAAAAAAGAAATAAATAAAATATTTAAAAAAATCATCTTTTCCTCCTGTTATAAACCAAGACTTTGAAAAATTTGAATATTGAAATAATTCAGTGTTAGTTTCTATATTTACACAACTGTATTCAAGTTTTATATTTATTTTTGCTGAAATCTCTCGAATATTCAATTATATAATAATTATACATATTTAAAAGTTGGTTAATCTAGATTCAAATGCTTTTTTGCTCAGTGCATGAATGCAATTATTTATTGTTATTATTATTCATTTTATTGCTCAAATAAATTACTTTTATTGTGATGTGCATTGTTATGATGAATTTCAAATTTTATTTATGTTTGTGTAAAACACATGTGAATTTGTTATATTTATTAAGAATATTTGATAGAATTACTTGAGAAGCACTTATATTATTTTCCGATATTGTTCAAAATAAACATCCACGTATTTATTGCATTGATGCCTTTTGATATTGATTCAATTATCCATGGAAAAGCAGAAACAAACTCACCACAGTTAAAACAAATTCACCAAACATTTATTTTCCTGTATATATAAAAGGATAAATACAAAAAGTATGTACAAAAATATTCTTGAGTTTACAAAAAATAATTTGCATGTGTTAGACAACCTAAAATGAAACGTTACTCATTTGTTTGATGCAATAATATAGAATACTTTAAATTCCATTCAGATTTGACATATTGCATGTTCTATAAATGTATATTCATTGTAAAAAAAGAAAACTTAAAATATGTATTACATTCGCGATTCTTAAAATGTACATTTGTAAATCCCTTATTTATGTAACAGTGGAGGCCGCTTGATGTGATCACATCCCGAGGAAAATGTATTGATAACAATAACCAAGTGATAATAATAAATAAAGGTTTAATGCTAAAAAATGCATACTTTTGCCATTAACAAGCAATAAAATACACTGCTAATTTCCACAAACAGTGTTTTTATGTGTTATTGAAAGGAAATAAATGTAATTGGTAAAAAAAAAAAAAAGTAAATTATAAACTTAAAAAAAAAGAAAGTATCGTTGATTGTCTGCTATTTTTCGAAGCTTAATAAAACATTTTGGCTTTGTCTTTTTTTTTCAGCACATCTATCTACATAAGGCCTTTTCCCTCAGCTGAGAAGGCATTAATGATACCTTTCTGATTGAAGTTCAAAAAAGGATTTACAAACAAAATCTTTTCCCCTAATTTTTGCCGATTTTGAGGATTTTTTTTTTTATATTGATAAATTGTGTATAGATAAAAAGTTGATTACAAAAAATCAATTTTTAAATGTATTTTAAAACAAGTGGATGCGAATTAGTGATTTTGATAAAATTAAACGACTGATCACAAACTGGTGGCCACTGTATATCATTATTTAAAAACAAATCTCGATCAACGTAATTCACACTAGTCTTGCATGTAAATTGGAATTTTTCGTAACTAAAATTCTATGCAGTTAGTATCAAAACTTTGTTTTTAATATCCAAAACTTTTTATGTCAATAAAAAATATTAAAATGCAAGAAAAAGAAAACAATTTTCACAATGATAGCACATTTGTTTATCATTGCTATCTATGAAAAAAAATCGAGTTCAAGTTTTTTTCTTTTCTTTATAATTCCTTATAAATGCACTAAAAAGTTTAAATTTATTAGCTATGCTAATATTTCATCGATTCATCTTTCTCACTGATCATTGTTGCATGGGTTCTTTGAAAAGGCTTAGCTTGATTTCCGTGAAAAGCTTGTTCCAAACTAATACAATGCATAGAGCAAGTATAATTAAAGCTTTTTAAAATAAGAAGAAAGAAAGGATGCATCCTGGAAGTGCAGACAAGGCCGTTAAATTTTTTTCAAAAAGATGATGCATCTTCGATTTGCACATTGAAAAGAAAAAAACATTGGTTGAAAAAAAGGTAATGAATTGTGCTCAGAAAGAATACAGATCCTTTTAAATTTAAAATATAAAATATGCTTTTTTTTTTATAAAATTTTGTTCTCATGTATAAGTATACTATCAGTACTCAGTACAATATACAAGCATAGAAATTTGTTCCAAGTTTTGAGTGCTGGTTTTGTTGCACAAACAGCCACTTTGTGTGACTTATGCCTCAACAATTCTCCTTTCCTAGAACATCCAGATTTTCAGTGTCAGTTCAGCATCTCAAAAGTTACGCTGCAAGTGGCTTCCTGCAAAATAACAGTTCAAAATATGACTATCGCTGCAAAATATCACTGATTTTCGCGCATTCTCAATAACCATCTTCTGTGTTCAGGTTCTTCGCTATTGGCCCCATCTCCCTGTTTTTTTGGAATTTCAGAACAATCAATAATTTCATCCACATAAACATTCTCAACCAATAGGGGTGGTTCGAATATCGTCTTCTTGCGTTTTTCCAGGATTTCGTCCATTGCCAGACGTGTGTCCAACGTTGCCAGGTTGTTCATATATTCCGTCGTATTGAAACGGTCTCTAGCAATTCGTTTATCCCGAGGAGACAAGAATCGGTTATGCGGATGGATATCTGTATCAACTAAAATGCAAAAGAACAGGATTTTAGTATGAATAAAATTAATATAGTTAATAACAAATAGAACATTAATATATTATTTGCATCATTTTAAGCACTCATAATCGACAAAGATAGGAAATCAAGTTTTATGATTTTATTAGCAGTGGGTTCCTTATGCAAAGGAATTACATTATATTTGGCAATTGGTCAAAAGGCCGCTCTGAGGATAATTTGTTTTGTATTATCTCGTTGCTCTGCGTTCCTGTTCCATGCTCTGCTCCAGATTCTGGTTGATATTTATAATTTCTGTCCAGTGAGGGTAGTTGAGTGGGCCCACTAGCTTAGCATAATAGAAATGTTTTTTAACCACTAAACACACTATTGACGCACATAATACAAATACTATATTAAAATGAGTACATGCTTATGGGATTTTTTTCCTTTTCTATGGGTTTAATCTTTTCCATTGGATGACACTATCAATACCCGCCCCGGCATGTTAACTACGCCACTGGTTTGTCCTTTGTTCAATTTCTTATTCGAATAGCAAAGTTAGCTGCAAAAGGAGTTTAAAAAAAATAGCTCCTGTGCTTTTTTCAACAGCCAAAATAAAAACATAAAAAGCCCACTTGACGCTCTATCATAAAACACTGATTTACAGCAATGGGAGGAAACTTTTCCCACAAGAATTCATTCCGGTGGACAAAGAAACGTAGCTTGGGGGATAGTTCTTATCACACCATTTGACCAAAGGGCGACGCCGTCCCCTTCTTCCCTCTCTTTGCTATTATTACTTGGCCGGAAATGCTCTTCACACGCAAACATTCCAATGCCGCAGGCGTTGCAGAAGCAAAAGATGTTACCAAGAAAGAAAGGAGGGAAAATTTGGCCTCAGAATTGTGTCTATGGAGCCTTTACACAATTTTTGGGTGAGAAATGAGGATGTCTGCTGTATTTTCAATATTTTAACCGATCGAATAGCATGTATTTTTCAACTTTTTTATCACATTTGTTTATAAGAGCTTTCACTCGTTTCCACAACTAACTCCAAATATCAATAATAAAGTGTTTTCTATCTATAAAAGACGTACACATGAAAACTTTTTACTCGACCGTATTTTAATATCGGATTATTTTTAATTGGAATAGCTGCATTCTCACCTAGCAAATCAAACATTAATCGGGCAAGAAAGAATATAAAATTGCAACAACTAGGTAAAACATTGTCGGACTTTTTACCATGGGTTAACTATGCTGCATCACATTTAAAAACATGAATCCATATACAGTCCTTTGAAGTTTAAGGGGGAAAATAATTGGAAAATTTTATTTATTTTGCCAGTATAAAATTTCCCCCTGATTTTCTTTATATGAAGATAGATCTGTTAGAAAAAAGAAATTGGGAATTCATGGTCGATATTTCAAAGATTTTTCGCGTTTGATACAGCACCTTTCTATTAGAATTATTTCCTGGTGATAAGATAATTAATTATACTCATATTTCAGGTATAAAAATTAGAATCGGTGTATTCTCGATAATTCGGAACTTAAGGTACGTTGGAAAACGTTTGAGTTACCAAGAGTTAAATCTGTTGTAGTTCGAACTACGAGAGGGGGAGAAAAGATCGGATAGTAAAGTATTAACATGGGTGTATTCAACATCAAATTAAAAACTTTTATGCAATATGCACATGGTTAAAAAAAAAAAAAACATTCCTAGTTTCTTAAGCACTATTAAAAAAAATTCTGAGTCGATAACATCATTAGCTCTTGAAGAGCAGAGTCGACATTCGGGCCTGGGAAGTAATTCCAAATTTTTTCGAACGATGTCTGAAATCAAAAGACAAATTCCAGAAACATCGTGCATTTACAGCACTCTCGATTGTCCGTGCGTGGATTATCCGGTTTGCGGATTATCCGTGCTCATTCCGCTCCGTAATTTCAGCAATGAAACAGCTCTACAGATCTGAACTTTTGAGATATTTGATTCATGAAGTTATAACACTACCAAATTTTTGCAAGCAATATTCGTTGTTGGATGCAGTATATGGAATATCAGCAACATGGTCAAAGGTAAAATCGTCTACGTTATCATGATCGTGGAGAAAAATTATACCGCTTGATGAACAATCTTCTTCAGATATTCAAGAAGAATATAACAGCATTCTTAAACAAGCAAAAGAAATGGAAGGTTTCGAAAAGCTTGATGAAGAAAATTTAGTGATGCATGTGAGCCTGGCTTCCAGTATTTGATAGATGAAACATAGTTACCAACACAACAGTGTTGTTAAATCAAATAGTGATGATAGTACTGATGCAGATGTAGTAACTGAGGAAAATACAATTTCTCATTCTGCTGCTCTACAATCTGTGGAAATTTTATTATATATATGGGACCACGATCATTTGATTACGGTGACATTACTGCGGTTCGTAAAATATGTGCCAACAATATACGGCAGATGAACAAATAGCAGAAGCACAGACGCATTACACATTTTTTTTTTAAGCAGTAAATGTTAAAAGGAAAACTCCTAGTTTGATGTTATACAGCATGCAAATTGTATCTCGCGTTATATTATTTCTAATGCCATTCTGAGATTGCACTTGTTTGTTTGTATAATTATTTGTTTATATAATTTTTACCCCTTACCCCTCGCTCTTTAGTCACCCCTACAACTAAAATTGCCAAAAATAATTTATACTATGCCTATTATAAATTCATTTGATTTTCTATGAAAAAACCTTGATCATTTTTACAGCTTTTTCTGGAAAAAAACCCCCCGTGTTTCAAGGGGTTAAGGAAGAAAGAAAGACGGCAAATATATCACTTTTGGTTTTATTATTCTTCCAAAATCCAATCTTTTCCCCTTCCAACGAGAAGTGAAAATTTAATACAATTACGTAATGCTTAATTTTTTTTCACAAGTATACTTTCTTTCATGGGTAAAACCCAACGGCTTTCCATAAAGAGAATGAAAGTAAAGACGGGGGAAATTCTGGCCTACTTAAAAGTGGCTGGACAACAAATACTGTACGACATTTTTCCTTGAGAAGAAAAAGGAAACTGAAAGAAGACTGGAAATAAATTCCTACACTGGAAGCAAATCCTCTGCCGACAATGTCCCGATTATATGACCTACATATTTTTCCGCGTGGAATGCTCAAATTAGAGCAAATATCCGACAATAAAATAATTAACTTTTATAAAGTTAATTAAATATTTTTAAACGTTTCCTCTAGATCAGAAATAGAAAAAAATTAAGTAATAGTTTTCGATTAAACTATGGTAAAAAATGCATAATACATGATTAACATAACTCATATTTGAAATAGATCGCTGGAGAAGGTTTTCGTGAATTCATAGTAAAAAATCGATCGTTGCTTAAATTCTTTTGAATTACTAACATTGCTTATAAAAGTTGGGAGTTTTTCTGCATCATTCATAATAAAAAATAAAAATGTTTAGAAAGGAGAAGATTACGAGTTTTTCTGGATCAGCATAGCGATTTTTATCTTTTTTTCCTCTTCAAAATTTATTCTTTTCACAAGTTAACATGCAGGACATGAGTGATAGCGTCCGTACATACAAAATTCAATTAAGGAAAATATATATATATATATCTTCAAACTCATCTAATTTTTGCTTCAGTATTTATTTATAGGCACCCAATGATATTTTATTGGGAGCGATATAGTTCACTGAAGAATGGTCCAGAAAATATTAAAAATAAAAATTCACCAAATTTTTTCTTGATTTCATAAAGCACCTAATTTAGGCTATAGTCTTGAACCTGTTATTCCATGAATAGTATACATTAATTCTTTTACACACTTTTCTGTGAAAGGAAACAAAAATATGTTTCGTTGCTGTCATCTTAATGTTGTAGAGTCTCATTTTTTCAGTTTTAATTAATGCAAATGTAAATTTATACTAATTAATTAAATTATTATGTATTAATCAGAGTATACATGCTTTGTATTCAGAATTAAAATAATCAGTAATTAATTTTGGTCATTTTCTTTTTTAAAGTGAGAACCCCGCAAAATAAAAAATTTCCCGAGGTCCCCCGTGCAAAACTAGAACCGCCATTTCTCTTATGCTGCATTCATGAAAGTCTGGAAGTCAAATTTCCTTTTACAAAGAAGAAGAAAACATAGAAATAATTTATTCACAGACTTATTATTTTTTAAAAAGTTTATCAACACAAAAAGACCTCACATCAAGAGAACAAAAACATATAATTCTTTCGATTTATCCTTCTGTCACTTCCCATTTCATCCCTAATTCTGATAAGCAAATATCGGCCCTTTAAATACTCTATTTCCGGTAGTTATCTTCTGACAAGTGATGAAGAACACCCTACTTGACGTTAACGAGCGTAGAGAGCATTTTTGGGGTCACAAATGCTCCCGACATCTCTAGAGGGTTTCTTCTCCAAACTGTTCTTTGAACTTTGGGGCACACAAAAGCAGCTGCAAAAATGTTGACGCTATTTATGGTGTTTACTTTCAACCTTATAAGCAAAACATAAGCTGATCGTAAAAGAGAGCTTAAAGTTTGAAATGAAAGACGTAAAAAACATCCTTTAATGCTTCCCAATAAACTATTTCCAGTCAGTTTTCGAAAGAACAATATTTTATCTTCACTTTATTTATATTTTGTAACGGGCTTCTCGAAGTTGTGTCTTTTTGTTTCTTTCAGTAATTTCAAAATCATTTATACAACAAGTTTGTCTCGATAGTGGAGGCGTCTTTTTTTTAAAAAACATTTTTACACACAAAACCATCTAAAAAATATATATTTATATACCATGGGCGCATACAGGGTTCGAAATTAGCGGTCGTTAGTCGTATTTTGAATTTAAAAACTCCGTTGACGACCACGATTTCACATGCCAGTCGTTATTTTATATTTATTTATTTATATTTTTAAATCTATTATAACTAGGCTTGCCATACGTCCCGGTTTGATCGGGACAGTCCCGGTATTTTGCTCTTGTCCGGGTGTCCCGCCTAGTTTTATCAATGTCCCGCAAACGGCTGCAAGGTATAAAAAGTAATGAATTTATGTTTTTAAGAATCTTTTATGAAAATACAAATACAAATACAAATACAAAAGTGACGACCAGCAACAGGCTCAGGGCCCAGCTAGGCTGGTCCTAGTTAATTTAGCAGTCCCCAATGAACATCAAGAGCTTTCTTAATAGTTTTTACCCCACTGCAATTAACAGTCGCTTCCGGTAAACTATTCCAACTGCCCACAACCCTATTGAAGTAGTAGTTTTTCCTAATTTCAAGATTAGCCTGAGATTTGAAAAGTTTAAAACAATGACCTCTGGTTCTACTTTCAGCACATAGCTGTAGTCCATCAACATTTCCCGTTTTAATGAATTTAAACAACTGAATCATGTCCCCTCTGACTCTCCTTTGCTCAAGACTATACATATTGAGCCTTTTAAGCCTAACCTCATAATCTAAGTCTGAAAGACCACTTACCAATCTTGTAGCCCTCCTTTGAATCCTTTCCAATAAGGTAATATCCTTTTTTAGGTACGGAGACCAAAACTGAACAGCATACTCCAAATGAGGTCTTACCAAACTTCTGTATAATGGCAATACAACTTCCCTAGACCTGTTCGAAATAGCCTTATTGATAAACCCAAGCATCCTGTTAGCTTTGTTACTTACTATGCTACACTGCTGACTGGACTTGAAGTCATGACTAATCAATACTCCTAGATCAACAACTGCTTCTGCTTCCCTAATGACAGAACCTTGTAAATAATAAGTTGCATGTTTATTCCCATGACCAAAATGAAGCACTTGACATTTCCCAATATTAAAAGACATACCCCACTTAATTGCCCACCTAGAAATTTGATTCAAATCCTCTTGAAACTGATTGACTTGTTCCTCCGTGTCCACAATTCCCATTATTTTGACATCATCAGCAAAAATATTGATGTTCCCAGAAATTAGGACATTCCCAAAACATTAAGAATCTTTAAGATGACAGAGCATTAATGAGGGCGTTTTCTGTGCTCTGACTTTTATGAAAAAGTCAAACTTAACAATGACATCTTGAAAAAAGTAGGTACATTCAAGTCAGAAATATGAGTGGGTTGAAAACAAAGAATAACATTGGTAACTTATTAATTGCTTTTTTAGTTTGATAAAAATGTTTTTTTGAAATGGTTTTTGTAGTTAGACAAAAAGTTGTTAATTTAAAAAAATAAGACTTAGTAATTAATTGCTCAATTAAACACTTTTATGAAGTATTTTAAACTTTATTTTATTTACGCTTCTTTCTAGATGGTAGACCAGAAAAAATTATCATTAAAAAGGAAAAAAAAAAACATTTTTAAATAAATTGAGTAGCAAAAATTCCTTTTACATTTTTAAAAGGTGGGTAGACTAACAATTTAGGGTTCCAGATTCCCCATTCCTGTTACTTGCAAGGCTTAAAACTCACCATTTTGCTTTTAATTTTTAAAAATATCCCCAGACGCCCCCCCCCCCTCCCCGCTACTGGGGGTATTCATACCCCAGACCCCCGGTATGCCCATCTTATATTAATGTGTCCCGGTTTCACTAACTAAAAACATGGCAAGCCTAATTATAACTTTATACAATTACTATATTTTTATATACATATTTCATTTAATTTTCTGTATTTTGAGTTTTTACGTTGCCTAGGAAGAGTATCATAACCTTCTTGACTTTCAAATTTTTAACTCGTGAATTTTTACTTACAAATGAAGTTTTGTAAGTAACACTAGATTGTAAATAACACTTGAAAAAATAGTTAAGCCAATTAACTCATAATTTATTTTATTAGACAAATTACAATAAACGTTTGTATTGAGTTAAACTTAAGCAAGATTACCAACTTCTCAAAAGAATAATGTTTATAATAAGCCTAGCAAAACATTTTTGGCAACTAAAATAAAACAGCTAGGTGCCAATGACGTCTAAATTTTGCATCCTAATTCCGAACCCTGGGCACATATAGGGAGAGGACCAGGGAGCCATATCCCTCCTCCGAAATTGGTCCAGCCGAAAATTGTATCCATGTTGGTAATATATTCACACTTTAAATGTATTCATACGTTAGCCCTCTCCGAAATATTTTTCTATGGACGGCTGTGATATATTAAATGGTATATATTGTTACAGAATGTTTTTCAATTTTAGAATGCCATCACGAAATTAAAATATTTTTAGCGTGTATAGTGATTGTGATTTCGTAGATATCTATCGTGACTTCAGTTTTATAAGTGGTTAGAAAGGGGGAGCAAATCACTTGTCAGAGCCCATATGGAATCACTTCAAGCAAAAGAGGGCAATGGGTTTGGCGGATGTACTCGACGGGGGTTGCGAAAAATCCAGATAATAAGAGTTGGTTGGGGTTTACCTTTCGTGATAGTATCACCCATGAAGAGAGGGGATCGTAAGTGATACTGCGCTTAGATAACACAAATTACAAATTAATTTATGCATCTTCTGAAATTTAGCTTCGAGTTACATTTTGACCCACTTGTTGTTGAACCCGCAACGATATAAGAAGGAGCTTGTGAATTAGAATTTTTTTTCTTCATATTACAAGTTCTGAAAGTTGAAAAAAAATAATAATAAATAAATACCGTTAGCATTTAGAACTTAAAAAAAAAAAATCTTTAATGAAAAGCGGGTCTAAAAATGATGATAATGTGAGAAGATTTATACCAATCAACCGCATTCACGCAATCTCTTAATTTTCACTAGCAGTTTACGGGAGTCTCCTGTTCTTTTATTTTTTGGTGAATTTTACAATTTGGATGGATTTCAAGACTATTTACACATGAATATACTTCCTGAAGAATATAAGACTCATGGTACATTTTTTTTTTTGGTAAGAAAATAAGACCTAATTTTAGTAGTATTATTGTCTTCCGATTAGTAACATCCAATACGTAAATAAATGATTCAGTAAAATTTTATAGCAATCAATATGCCCATGAATTAAGAAAGAAAATTAATTTGAATTTCAGCCAAATATGCAGGAAAAAGTTTTTAAAAAAACAATCAATATATCTTGTAAATGTTTGTAAATTAAAAAACTTGCAGGCCCGTCATTGAGGAGGGCTAACAGGGGGCAATTACCTCCTCTCTCTGGCTTTGAGAATATAATAGATTTTTTATGAGTTTGCATGAATTTTGTTGGTTTTTTTAATGAAAAGCACAAGGAAAATGAAAAATATTCAAGGACACTTTGCCCCCCCCCCCCTCCTCCCATTGGAAAAATTCAAAAATGACGATCCAGATATGAACTCTTTCTTTTTGGAAGTGAAATTCAAAAATTTTTGTCTTCTTATGACTGAATGAAGCAATATAAACGTGTTAACTTCCATCCCCTTCTTTTTCTTCACAATAAATAATTATTGCATAGAAATATTAAAAACCAAACGAGTTAGCAGGACTTCATTAAGTTAATGTAAAGTTAGGTTTAGTATACAGAAACAATAAGTAATACTACTTTTCCAACAAGTTGAAATTATTACGTTGTCAACGCTTTAAATTTAACAAGCTGTTAACACTAAAAGTAACTTCAGAATGCTTACATTCGTTTTAATCCGGAAGAACAACATTTCCAATTCCTCGATAGTTTATTTGATTGCTTTAGCGACCATTGTCCAATTGAAGATTGAAAATTAAGTAAATGATAAAAAGTAATATTTTAAAATTATTTAGATGTGATGAATGTAAAGGAGAGGGGGCCGCATTGTGCAAGTTATACAAAATAAAAAATCAATAGTAATATTAGAACTTATTTTCTCCTTTCAATTTTTCTTTTTCTCCTTCACTTATATTTATGCACGTTTAGCCTCAATTCGCAGGGCAGTGAATCAGAGAGCGAGAGGAAATAGGGATAACAACTTCCGGGGGTCGAAACATCAATTTTCTTATCTTGAAGCCGATCGAGTTTCAGAGAAAAGCACTCAGATAGAAGACTGTCCAGCGTGCCCAGTCATGTTTCTTGCAATTATCCAGACATGAAGCATCGTGCAGAGTTTCTGAAAGTTTGCGACCGGAAAAGGTGAGGATTCTGTACCTGAGGGCCAGGGGGAGATACTAGTCCGATATTTCCGAAAATTTTCGAGGCCCTGTTCCGAAAATTTTTCAATTTATTAATCTTAACATTTCTTTGACGAATAATGTCTGTACTTTTATTTCTTTCTTTAGACAAGCAACATATTTTGTTCTACTTTTGAACAAAACTTTCAAGACAATACAATAACGTTTCCGGGGAAAAAGGAGACCTTTGGTACTAATATTAGGCTTTTTATTTAGTTAATAAGTTTTTTTTTCTTCGAGTTTATAGATGAATATATACACGTATGTATGTATTGCGTGGGGAGGGGGGGGGGGCAGAGTGCTCGCCAAAGTAAGTATGTAATCTTTTTTTTAAATTAATGGTGCATACTTTCGCCGAAAATTTTGTGTGTTGTTCCGAAAATTACTTTTCGCTGAGAATCACCCATGCTGAGAGCCATAGTATCTTATAAGTCCATTTTTCGAGTTTTTGCGATGAAGTTGAAAAATAAACATTTTCAGTACTATAAGACCAGACCTTTCCGTGCGAACCTTAGAATAAAGAGGTCCGATGGGAGCCTTAAAAGTTTGGAACCCTCATGTAGCTACTTTTTCTCCACCAGACCAATACCTGTTAGCCGAGGCCTTAGGATTGCTTACGCACGGGGAGAGGTAGTGGGGTTTACGGATTTTTCATGCAAATATCCCCAAGTATACATGGTGGTCTTCAGTGGATATCGAACGCGCGACCTTCCAGGTGGAAGTCCAACGTGCTAACTACTAGGCTACCACGGCCCTCTCATGTAGCTACTGGTTTTGTTTTCGGTACGCTGTATGTGCAATGACAATTAATAAACTCGTAAAATGGACTTACGATACTATGGCTCTCAGATGCAGTTATAAGAGCGAACATTTTCTTTCTGAAAGTAAATTGTTAACATAAAAAAGCTTAATGCATTCAATCAAGCAAAAAAGGGGGGGAATCAAAAGTAAAGTCAGCCTAATTTTGACCCCCCCCCCCCCTTTGTTGTTTTTTCAAATAACACATTCAATTACAAAAGGTTACAATACCAGAACTCTCTCTGAACGACGAGCAATGAAGCATGCAGTTGGTTCTAAATTGGACATACACATGAATTGTGTGCTTCGCAAATATTAATACAACTGTTCCGTAACTTCCTTTGAACGAAGGTATTGGAATTTTTGCACATTAAAACAAACATTATTTGAGAACAGGAGAAAGCGAAACTCAAGACCTTGGCCTTCTGTTCAAACGCAATACATGAACTCGCTCCAGCCATGCGAGAAATCAATAAAGAGCTAACGGGATTTTTAAGTTCTATTCTAAGCAGTTGAACTGTTTGTATTGTTTGTTGTAAGGGAAAAACTGCACTGGTTTTGAGCATTGCATAATATCCGAACAAAAATGAGTAGGATTCCTGTATTCTTCAGAAAATATATATTACAGGGGTCAATACAGTATTTTTCAACAGGGTCCGTTTTTTGTGAATTTTAAAGAGCTTTTTGTGAAAAATCAAATAATTTTGTGAAAATTGAAAATTTAAGCATATAATAATTAAAAATTTTATTATTATTTGCCGCTTTTATAATAAATAATGGTGTGAAAAGTACGATTTGGAAGCTTGGCATTTTGTGAAGGATCCGTTTTGATTAGTTGGAATTTTGTGAAGAGCCCGAAAACGGACCCGAATTTCCTCTGGCCCGACCTGTATTAATACACAAATAATCTGGAATTTTCTAATTTAACAATTTCCCAAAAAAGAAATACAGGAGCCAGAGCCCTTTTTCTTCAGTACTTGGAATAATGCGTAAATAATTTGTATGTCTAATTTATCAATTTGTCGAAAAAGAAATACAGGAGAAGGAGCTAAGCTCCCATAAGCCCCCAGTAAATAAAACCCTGGTTTTGCGTATAATTTCTATGTTCATAGAATAGAAAAAAAGATAAAGCTTTACCGAGTTCTTTAATTTACCTTTACCAGGGGTCGCGTCATTTCCGTTGATCGCGAGTCCGTTTTCGGACCATTCACAAAATTATAATTAGTCGAAAAGGACCCTTCACAAAATTCCAATCAATCGAAATGGACCCTTCACAAAATTCCAATCAATCGAAATGGACCCTTCACAAAATTCCAATCCACCAAAACGGAGGACCGTTCACAAAATTCCGAGCTACCAAGTCGTGCTTTCCACAGAATTATTCATCAAACAATTCTGTCCATAAATGATGTCACGCTTTCTTCCCATATATTTGACCCCCGCCCCCTTTTGTCACAAAATGCCTCACTTCAACGTACCATCTCCCCCCACCCCCTTTGTCACATGCCACGCTATGTTGCATAAGCATGATGTCACACTTCCTGTTACCCCCTCCCCTGGTCCCAATTTCACAAACCCCCTCCCCCCTCGAAGCGAGACATCATTTATGAATGATCCCTGAGCGGCAAAGAATAACGAAATGTTGTCGCCCTTTATCTGTTTATGTTTAAGTTTTGAATTTTCATAAAATGATTTGATTTTTCACCCAAAAATCCTTTTAAAATTCACAAAAACAGGATCAAGTTAAAAATGCTGGATCAACACATGTTTACCGTTTCCCCCTTGATAAGTTTGACCTCGGAAGACTTGCCGCCCTCTAAAATCTGCCGCTCTAGACAGTAGCGGGGGTCGCCCACCCCAGGAATCAACCCTGGGTCATATAAAAAGAACAAAATATATAACATGATGACACAAAGAATCGCCTACGATAATGCGGTAGAGGGGCATGGCTGGTTAATTTCCTTTCCCAGATTTAGGGGGAAATCCATCTGGGATATTCAGTTAATGTAGGAAATGGGAGTGAAACCATCTGTCACAGTTTGGACGAATTAGAACAGTGGAGACAGTCTGTCTGGATTTTAAACTCGGATGTTTCGATTTAATTTTCCATTGTACTTTTTGTTTCGTCTATCTCCAGTAATCTGTAGCACAACCAGAATTTTCTGCTGGGTATTCTATATGTGTATATACAGTGTGTTAAAAAAATTTTAAGACAAGGTTTGTAAAATAAAATAAAACTAACAATTATATTTTTTAAAGCATTTTTATGCAAAATAAGCTTTTTCGGCTTCAATACATTTGTTACGGCGATTTCACAACTATTCGAATGCCTGTTCTAGCTCACATTGTGGAGCTGCTTCCAAAGCTCGCGTCGAAGCTGTTTGTATACAATGTGTGAAAGAATTATTAAGAATACAGCTGGAACTAAGCTTACATTGGCGCTATTTGTGTTATCTGATAGTTAAGAAGTTTCCGTGAAACTTCTTAACTATCCGCTGATCCACTGCCAAAACCTCAGTTCATCTGTTTACTTTTTTTTTTTACTTTTATAACATTGTCGCTATAGAAACAGCTTTGACGCTCGCTTTGGAGGCAGTCCCACAATGTGAGCTGGAACAGGCATTCGAATCGTTGTTAAACCGCAGTAAAACAAATGTATTAAAGCCGAAGGAGCTTATTTTGAATAAAAATACTTAAAAGAATATAATTACTAGTTTATATTTTATTTTATAAACCTAGTCTTAAAAATTCTTTGACGCATTGTGTATCAGGGCTGGCAAAGTTTTGGACACTATGGTAAAATCCACGGTAAAAACCATGGTTTTTACCGTCCTGTCCAAAACCCATGTGTCCAAAACTGTCCAAAACTATATTTTTCAATAAAATTGTATTTAATTAAAGGAATGCAATAGTTAACAAATTAATGCAAATAAATATTAATTAAAATATAATATTTTATTTTTATTAAAGCTTTATTTACTGGATGTGAATAGTTTTTTAAAAAATATGTTTAATTTTTTAAAAAAAAAGCTAATACATATCATGGTTCTAAAATCTCAAAAATCTCTTAGTTATTGGCATGTTTTATTTGTGTGGTACATTATCATGAATTTCTCTTTTAATTGGTCATTTTTTAAAAGTGCTTGAAAAAATAGTTTCACTCAACAGAATTGACTAAAGTTAAAATTTTTAACATAGTAAAAATAATAGTTTTCACACCACAGAACTATTGGCTAAATTTAATTTCTTTTAACATAGTAAAAATGAGTTTTCACACATCAGAACTATTGGCTAAATTTAATATTTCAACATAGTATAAATAAAAGTAATAATAAAATTTAATTGAAAAATAATATTTGTTAACATTGTTTATAGTGTGCAGCAATTAAAAATAGAAAGATTTTCAAAGTACCCAATTTGGGAGTTTTGGACAGTTTTGGACACTTTCAGACAGTTTTGGACACTTTCGGACAGTTTAAGACGGTAAAAACCACCTGTACTGTCCAAAACTAGTTTTGGACGTCCAAAACCCCAACCCTGTTGTGTATATATATAAAAGTACTAGCATATAGAATTTGCACGAAAACTCTAAAATAAGTAGGACGTAAGTTATTGTATTTTACAATTGACTCTCGGTGTCCTAACTTTCTATTTAACTCGGTTTTCCACTTATCTAGGAGATTTCGCTGTCACAAACTGTCATCAGTACAACTGAATTTAAAAATTTTCTCTTACTCTCAGAGCTTAGTGAAGCTGCATCGTTTGAAATGAATTTTTAAACAAGTTGCAAGCTTGGAGTACTAAATTTTAATGCAGCAGAAAATATGATGAAAGAGTTTTTATCAAATGTTAGTGACAATGTCCCCTCCCCCCCGCCCCCGTGTATAAAACGAATAAATAAATACAAATTACATATATCAATCTCAAAATGTAGTAACTTGCAGACCCATTCAATTGTGGGAAGGAAAAAAATATCACAGCTGACTGGTCAAATGCTTCGTAAACGTTTTTGCTGCTACCATCGAATTTCGGGCGTTTTGTTTCAGCGTTTCAATGGCAGTTGAATGTTTTATTGCAAGGGCGTCAACGTGTCAGACGAGATTACGTTTTGATTATTAAATAGCTGTGAATTGTATTATGCGTAATAACAATGCGGTATCAAGCATCAACAGGTGGATGAATCCGGTTCTAATTTTCCGTTCCGCTGAGTGTGAATTGGTACAAGGCTGAATTCCATACCGAGATAGTGTCTCTTCCCACAGGTGGAGAACGGGCCACGCCAATCCAGTCACTCAACTTTCACTGGAATACCGCCAACCTTAGTTTTGATCTCAAGAAGTAGGCACTTTGTGCTGATTAGAATCTACGCAAAACTATTAATAATTCTCATGGTGCGCATCAGAACATGCTAACGATTGTCAAAAATCACGTACAGTCAAATACGATTAGTTATTTTATTTTTAAGAATCTGTTTTGAAACAAGCCAAGGGCAGAATTTTTAACAGCGTTCTATTTTTACGAATTTTAAAAGGATTTCTGTGAAAAATCAAATAACTTTGTGAAAATTCAAAATTGAAACATACAGTGACAAATAATTTTATCATTATTTGCCGGTTATTTAATAAATAATTCCGTGAGATGGGCGATTTTTGGTAGCTTGGAATTTTGTGAAAGGTCCGAAAACGGATTCGAATTTCCTCTGGCGCGACCTCTGCGATTTTAATACTCTTTGCTATTTATTTATTAATTTTATTTATTTGTTTGATTTTCTCTTTTATAAAACTTGCTTATCTTGATAAAAAATGTTTAATTTTGTACTGTATTATATAATGCTGTTTTTCAAACCAAAAAAACACCCTCACAGCCATGTCGTGTTGATAGACAAGTTATTATCTGATCTCATTTTTCTCCAAGATTAGATGAACAAACTAGTGCACCCGCCCTATCGCGTATACGGCTCCTCCGCATGAAGCAGAATCAATTCAACTACCAAGGGAATGGAAGTTATGGCGATAGCTACTTATTCTGATCATGCCGAAGTGGTTCGCATTCCAAACTGAAGGCCCCCAACGATCCTTAAATACAATTCATGGTTGACCTAATAAGCCTAAATAAAATATCACAAGATGGTTGATCGTTGGATTACGACCTAAATTACAGACTGTTCTGGCAGCACCTGCAAAGGTGACCTGCCCTTATGCAAAAAGGGGTTTTTAATACTGTGGTTTTATAGCGTAGGCGGGAAAACATGATGATATACTATAAATACAAAGAAGGAAATATAAAACGCAATATTTTTAGAACAAATATATGAAAAATCTAAAAGTAGCAATCAGTTTATGATTAGTGAATGAAAATAAAAATTTTGAAATAAAATTCAACATCATAACTGTAAAATTGTTAGCAATCAGTTTATGATGAATGAATGAAAATAAAAATTTGGAAATAAAATTCAACATCATAACTGTAAAATTGCTAAAAATGAGTTATCTAAATCGAAATATGATCCATTTAATGCATAGTGGTTACGTTATGAAAGAAATCAAATTATGAATACAACGCCTAAAACGCACTTTTACCTTCTACGTCGCAAACAGCCAAAAATCTTTACTTATCAAATTGCGGCGTTGCTGGAAAAGCACCAAGAAGAACATTATCGGTAATTATTTTCATTTGAATAAAGATAAACAGGTCTACCAGTCACACCAGTCAGGGCAGGGTGTCTACAAATTTTCGAAAGTGACATTTCGTGGTCTTTTCGGGACTTTTCCGTAACCGTTCCGTGATACGTCGGATTTTAATTTTGCCGGATATCGAATATCCGGTGTCACCTGTATAACGCATAAGTATTGGATGTCCGGCACTGATGGCTGAAACTTTTTATACATACTTTTAAGCACCCCACAGCTTAAAAAAAAACACGTAGTAAGTTTGAAACTCATATATTTTCAACACATATAAATTAATTTTGAAAACGAAATTTGACATGCCGGATAACAGGATATGTAGTATAGTTTCCGGATTGGAATCCGGATATTAAAAATCTTGTTGGATACCGGATATCTACGGGCTTTTTGGTAGGGCGGTCCCGTCCCGTTGGACCGAAAATTTCTGTGATCTATTTTCAAATTAGTGACTTTTTGGGGACTTTCATGATCTGAAGACATCCTGGTAAGAAAGAGATGTCACTATAGAAAGTAAAAATGTTCTAGTATTTTGTTTTCGGAAGTTAAAAACATATAAAACGAAAATATTGTGTCCCTATGATGATGACTACTCTGCCTTATTAAAAATTCGCTATTGACTAAGAAATAAGAAAAAAAGGGAACATTTGTACGGCAACAAAAAGATAATGTTATTGACATATAAATATAATTTTTCTATCGAAGGAGCCTCTTCAGTAAAATCACAAGTAGAATGAGATAAAGGTTTATCGTTCACTCGTTCCATTTGATAAAAACAAACATTTTGTAACGAAACAAATCACAACTCCTAATACATCTAATTTACTCAGTAGATAATACATATGATTTTCTTCAAACATGTGATAGGAAAAAATTGAATATAACGTATTGAAGTATATAACATAGGATTAGTCCTCCACATGAGTAAAATTTTAGACTCGCGAAGTAACATTGGGACAGTTGTTAGAAAATGAATCATCGCTTTAAAATAAGATGACGCGCATGATTTCCAACATAGAACATGCGATCGCCAAAATTTAAAACGACGCAAACACACTTTTTAAATATGATTAATTCTTCATACACAACATTTGGAACTTGTTGAAACTTCAAAGTAGAATATAATTATCGGGAAAAATGAATCACCCTCTTTATAATCAGATGACGCGTATGATTTTCATCACGAAATATATCACTGACAATGTTTAACCATGTTGCAAACATCAAGAAAACAGTTATGCTTGCTAGGAATAAAAAAGTCGGACTTGACCAGATGCCAAACTAGATTACGATAGTTTTCAAAAAAAAAAAAGAAACATCCTTTTTATTATCAGCTAACGCGCATGATTTTCATCATAGAATATGCGATTAAAAGTATGGCAATGTAATTCTGAATCAATTCTTTATATAGGCAAAATTTTTGAGTAGCTAAAAAATCAAAGTAGAAAATGATGGAGCTCAGAAAAATAAATCTCGCCTCTTTTATAATCAGATGACAAGCGTGATTTTTATCTTGGAATAGATCAACGACCAGCAGGGCTGTTAAGCCGAGCTGATTTTGCGGTAAAGTAGTCGAAGTAGCTTAAAAAAAGTGTCAACTCCGACTCCGATATATATTTTCTACTGACACTTTCTACAAAATGTCTGTTTGCACTTTTTATAATACTTGTGTCGCGTTTGCATCATTTTAAAGGCTCATTCTTTATAAAAACAAAAATTATTATTATTTATATTATTATTATAATTCGGTGTTTTGCTTCGTTTGATCGAATTATTATTTAAATAATGAACTTTTCAACTTGTTGTACATGATTTTTTATATAGAAAATATAAATTCTGTATAAATGTTTATGGGTTAATAACACAGCGTGACTCACTTTACAATCAGAGCAATTTTTCCCAGTAAAAATATACTGTACTTTTACATTTTAAAATAAAAAGGAAATGTTTTGTATTTTTAAAATTGATTTTGCAACGATTAAAATGATGTATTGCATTAAAAGTATTTGTATATCAAGAGTTATGTGTAAAAACAGTTGCGTGCCTCACATTACATTGAAAATGGCATAAAAATTTAATACTTATTTGAAATTTAAATTACTTCTAAGTTTTAGCAATTTTGAAGTTAAACTTTCATGGAACTCTTTATATATAGAATGGAATATTTTTACACCTTATTTGATTTTAACTAAAAGGACCGCTTGAGCTGTAATTTAATGAAATCACCGAAACTCTCATTACATCAAACCTAAAAAGTACAACATACTAAATGTATTATACAGAGTCTGTTTGGGCCACTTTGAGAGCCTAAAACTATTGTAAACTGTTGAAAATAAAAAATACACAGACTGAGAGCTTCAAAAATATGTGATTTAAATATATTTTTAACAGTCCATGGCAACTTACTCTTAGTTGGCGAACATTTACATGATTAGTTTTCAGAAGTTTACTTGAATGAATGCTTTGTTATCATTTGTAATGAACTTTCTCAGTTTTGCCATTTTCGGGGCAAGTGTATTTTTACACACACACACAAGCAAAATGTTTAAAGAACATAGTGGCAAGTTTACAGACATGAAAAATTAGCTCTTCATTACTTCTTTCTACTATCAGCTTCTAAACGTACTACTCATTGTCATTGCCAGGTGACGTGCATCAAACTGTCAATATCTGTATCTTCAATACACAGCTACAATAATGAGTTTCTAAGCATGTTCAACACTGTAAAACTTTTTTTTCCCCGAAAATACTTGAGAATCTCCTGGAAATAATTTATCCGGAGTCTAACGTAAAATTGCAAAAACTTAAAAAAAAAGACAGTGTGCCGCAGTAGTGGCGTCATCTGTACGCTGAATTACTCTTTCTGATACACAAAGTAGAAGGAGAGTTCAGTGGAGCCCTCGCTACTCTCAATCCTCTTCCACTGACCGCTCGGTCAATGATGCCTCCACAGTCGGGAAAGCTGGCCGCCGTCCACTCCCCCCCCCCCCAGCAAGGTGCTCTCTAGAGCTAAAGTCAAATTATACGCCAACAATATATTATGCTTTTTTGATATTTTTTGTACAGGCAAAAAGTTTAGACTTGCTAAAACATGAAACAAGAATACGACCCTTCTCAGAAAAATGAATGATCCTCTTTACAATCAGATGATGCGCTTTTTCATCGCGGAATGTGCGGACGGAATTATTACACGAAATATTCGGAAATATGTAACGGTAATTTAAGTCTGAAGAAATGATTAATTAACTAAGTGTAAGTGCGCCCAGAAACCCCCCGCACCTGCCATTTTCTGGCCTATCGTATTTTTAGATGCCCCCGAGTGCAAGCCCTCGGGAGCAAATGGGGTTCCGGGAGAGCTCGACCAACCGCAAATTTATGAAAACCATTTAAAAATATATATATATATAAAAAAAAAAAATACAGGTTATTGTAAACACTAAATCACAGTGGAATGCAAAACTTTAAGAACAAAAGGTTAGTTTTCCTAAAACGTGAAGAAGAATAGAATAGTTCTCAGAAAAATAAATCATAATCTTTATTATCAAATGACGCGCATGATTTTCATCATAGAATATGCTTTCGGAATTATTTTTGAAGATATTTTAAATCTGTATAAATGATTAATTATTTATATGAGGCAAAAATTTAGACTTGATAAAACATGAAACAAGAATGGAATAGTTTTCACAAAAATGAATCATCCTCTTTATGATCAGATGACGCGCATGATTTTCATCACGGAACATGCTTTCGGAAATATGTAAAGGTAATTAATTTATGTCTGAAGAAACGATTAATTAACTTATATAGGCAAAAGGTTTGATTTGCTACAACGTGGAACAAGAATAGAATAGTTCTCAGAAAAATGAATCATCCTCTTTATTATCAGATGACGCGCATGATTTTCATCATAGAACATGCTTTCGGAAATATTTTTAAAGTCAATTTACCTCTAAATAAATTATTTATTATTATGTCGGCAAAAATTTAAACTTTCCAAAACATGAAACAAAAATACGACATTTCTCAGAAAAAATGAATCATCCTCTTTACAATCAGATGACGCGCATGATTTTCATCACAGAACACAAACATATCATCGACAATGTTAAAATATCATGATGTAACACCAGGAAAACAGTTATTCTTACTAGAAAAAAAAAAAAGGGTGGGAGGGGCGGATCTGATCACAAGTCAAAGTAGAATCATAATTCCTCAGAATGATTGGATGAATGATGCTTTGCCACGAAGTAAAAAATTGCATTGAATAAAATTGGATAAAGTGAGATGACATCATTGATGTCCCTTTTGTCACGTTGCTTGATTGAACTTTTAAAAATCTAGACTCATCCTCTTTGAATCATCCTCTTTATTATCAGATGACGCGCATGATTTTCATCATAGAACATTCAATGGCTGTGTTAAAAATAAATGATGTAAGAACTAGGAAAATAACTTTTGCATTTTAGAAAGAAAAAGAAGACGATCAAACGTCGAACTTAAATAAATAATTCTCCGAAAAATAAATCATCCTCTTTAAAATCAGATGACGCGCATGATTTTCATCACAGAACATTCTTTCGGAAATATGAAAAGGTAATTAACTTAAGTCTGAATAAATGATTAATTAACATATGTAGGCAAAAGGTTGGAAAAACGTGAAACAAGAACAGAAGTGTTCTCAGAAAATAAATAATCCTCATCATGGTCAGATGACGCGCATGATTTTCATCACGGAACATGCTTTCAGAAATATGTTAAGGTAATTTAAGTATGAATAAATTATTAATAAACTTCGGTAGGCAAAAGGTTTGATTTGCTAAAACGTGAAACAAGAACAGAATAGTTCTCAGAAAAATGAATCATCCTCTTTATTATCAGATGACGCGCATGATTTTCTTCGTAGAACATGCTTTTGGAAATATTTTTAAGGACCTTTTAACCCAGCATAAATGATTAATTGTTTATATAAAGCAAAAATTGAGACTTGCTAAAACATGAAACAAGAATACCATACTTCTAAAAAAAAAAAAAAAAAAAAAGAATCATCCTCTTCATAACCAGATGAAGCGCATGATTTTTATCATAGAATATGCTTTTGGAAATACTTTTAAAGGTAATTTTATTCTTAATAACCAGGGTTCGTTGATTTAAATCAAGCGATTTTTTAAAAAAAATCATTGATTTAAATCCAGTTATTTTATTTAAAAAAAAATCATTGGTTTTACGATGTTAGAAAGTGTAAAAATGAAATATGTTGCAATTACAAGACAACCACTGTTTGAAACAAAACTTCCTAGGTCCATCCATCTGTGTGTATAACATATTTCATAAGTTTAGAACTAATTACTATTTTTTCAATTTTGCAATATTACTCTTATTCTTCAAGCATATTAACAGCAAAGCATCATTCATCCAATCATTCAAATTAGAATTCATATTAACCATCAACCATTCTGTGTTTTTTATCTTAAAAATAGTATTTTAGATCAATTTAATAAATGGCACATAATAAATAATTCAGAATGATGGTGTTTAAAACAACAATTGATCGAATTTAGAATATGTATCCTTAAAGTTTCATCCATGTCCCCTTTTCACTGGAGGTTTTCCCTTCTAAAATTTTTATCATAGAAGTTTTCAATAAAGAAATTAGATTAAAACAAAAGGTTCCCGTTTTTTGTAATGGTATGAGCATATGATTTTACTAAATGGGTAAAAATATTTCAGGCTTTTTCATTTATAAAATAGAAAAAGGATTAAAGTACACTCAATGTAAAAATTAGGTACACACAATTTTTACTTTTTTTCAGCTTTCAACAGCAAAATAATTCAGATTAATTTGTTCATTTTCTCTGTACTTCTGAGTACTATTATTCCTGGTAGGGTTAAGTTTCACTTGAGTCATGCATTCGCATTAAAATTTGCTTATCATTATAGTTATATTTTTTTTTATTGCTGTGAAAATAGTTTAAAGTGTGTTTTTGCATATTGATTAACATGCCATATTGTTTATATGAATGTAACATAATAAATATCTAAAATACTTAAGGTCTTTTTAAAAAAATCAAAAAAATCCGATTTAAATAAAAAAAATCACGAACCCTGTTAATAACTGATTTATTATTTATATCGGCAAAAATTTAGACCTGCTAAAACATGAAGCAAGAATACGGCACTTCTCAGAAAAATGAATCATCCTCTTTATAATCAGAGATGACGCGCATGATTTTTCTCATTGAACATTCAATGGCTACGTTAAAAAGAGATGAAAATACTAGAAAACTAAATTTTGCCTTTTAAAAATAAAGAGGTCAGACTTGATCAAACATTCAACTAGAATAAATAATTCGCAGAAAAATGAGTCGTCCTCCGTATAATCAGATGATGCGCATTATTTTCATTATGGAACATTCAATGGCTGTGTTAAAAAATGTTGTAAGAACTAGGAGAATAAATTTTGCCTTTTAAATATAAAGAGTCAGACTTGATCAAACATCCAACTAGAATAAATAATTCTCAGAAAAATGAGTCGTCCTGCTTAAATCAGATGACAGGCATGATTTTCATCGTGGAACATTCAATGGATGTGTAAAAAAATGATGTAAGAACTAGGAGAATAAATTTTGCATTCTAGAAAGAAAAAGGTGACATTATCGAATGTCCAACTAGAATAAATAATTCTCAGAAAAATGAATCATCCTCTTTAAAATCAGATGACGCGCATGATTTTCATCACTGAACATTAACATATCATCGACAATGTTAAAACATGATGATGTGATGTAATATCAGGAAAACAATTATTCTTACCAGAAAAAAAAAAAAAAGAGTGGCGGATCTGATCACAAGTCAAACTAAAATTATAATTTCCCATAAAAATGAATCATCCTCTTTATGGTCAGATGACGCGCATGATTTTCATCATGGAACATGCTTTCAGAAATATGTAAAGGTAATTTAAGTCTTTGAATAAATTATTAATAAACTTAGGTAGGCAAAAGGTTTGATTTGCTAAAACGTGAAACAAGAACAGAATAGTTCTCAGAAAAATGAATCATCCTCTTTATTATCAGATGACGCGCATCATTTTCATCATAGAACATGCTTTTGGAAATATTTTTAAAGATATTTCAGGTCTGTATAAATGATTAATTATTTATATGACACAAAAATTTCGACTTGCTAAAACATGAAACAAGAATACCACACTTCTCAGAAAAATGAATCATCCTCTTTATTATCAGATGACGCGCATGAATTTCATCATTGAACATTCAATGGCTATGTTAAAAAATTATATAAATATTAGAAAAATAAATTTTACTTTCTAAAAATGAAGTGGTCAGACATGATAAAACATCGAACAAGAATAAATAGATCTCAGAAATATGAATCATCCTCTTTATAATCAGATGACGCGCATGATTTTCATCATAGAACATGCTTTTGGAAATACTTTTAAAGGCAATTTAACTCTTAATAAATGATTTATTATTTATATCCCCAAAAATTTAGACCTGCTAAAACATGAAGCAAGAGCACGGCACTTCTCAGAAAAATGAATCATCCTCTTTATAATCAGATGACGCGCATGATTTTCATCATAGAACATGCTTTTGGAAATATTTTTAAAGATATTTCAGCTCTGTATAAATGATTAATTATTTATATGACACAAAAATTTCGACTTGCTAAAACATGAAACAAGAATACCACACTTCTCAGAAAAATGAATCATCCTCTTTATTATCAGATGACGCGCATGAATTTCATCATTGAACATTCAATGGCTATGTTAAAAATTTATATAAATATGAGAAAAATAAATTTTACTTTCTAAAAATGAAGTGGTCAGACATGATAAAACATCGAACAAGAATAAATAGATCTCAGAAATATGAATCATCCTCTTTATAATCAGATGACGCGCATGATTTTCATCATAGAACATGCTTTTGGAAATACTTTTAAAGACAATTTAACTCTTAATAAATGATTTATTATTTATATCCCCAAAAATTTAGACCTGCTAAAACATGAAGCAAGAGCACGGCACTTCTCAGAAAAATGAATCATCCTCTTTATAATCAGATGACGCGCATGATTTTCCTCATTGAACATTCAATGGCTACGTTAGAAAGAGATGAAAATACTAGAAAACTAAATTTGCCTTTTAAAATAAAAAAGGTCAGACTTGATCAAACATGCAACTAGGATAAATAATTCTCAGAAAAATGAGTCGTCCTCCGTATAATCAGATGATGCGCATTATTTTCATCATGGAACATTCAATGGCTGTGTTAAAAAATGTTGTAAGAACTAGGAGAATAAATTTTGCCTTTTAAAAATAAAGAGGTCAGACTTGATCAAACATCCAACTAGAATAAATAATTCTCAGAAAAATGAGTCGACCTGCTTAATTCAGATGACAGGCATGATTTTCATCGTGGAACATTCAATGGATGTGTAAAAAAATGATGTAAGAACTAGGAGAATAAATTTTGCATTCTAGAAAGAAAAAGGTGACATTATAGAATGTCCAACTAGAATAAATAATTCTCAGAAAAATGAATCATCCTCTTTATAATCAGATGACGCGCCTGATTTTCATCACGGAATATTAACATATCATCGACAATGTTGAAACATGATGATGTAATATCACGAAAACAATTATTCTCACCAGAAAAAAAAAAAAGAGGCGGATCTGCTCACAAGTCAAACTAGAATTATAATTTCTCAGAAAAATGAATCATCCTCTTTATGGTCAGATGACGCGCATGATTTTCATCATGGAACATTAACATATCATCGACAATGTTAAAACATAATGATGTAATATCAGGAAAACAATTATTCTTACTAGAAAAAAAAAAAGAGTGGCGGATCTGATCACAAGTCAAACTAGAATTATAATTTCTCAGAAAAATGAATCATCCTCTTTGTTATCAGATGACGCGCATGATTTTCCTCATGAAACATTCAATGGCTGTATTAAAAAATGATGTAAGAACTAGGAAAATAACTTTTGCATTTTAGAAAGAAAAGGAAGACAAGTTGATCAAACGTCGAACTAGAATAAATAATTCTCAGAAAAATGAATCATCCTCTTTAAAATCAGATGACGCGCATCCTTTTCATCACAGAACATGCTTTCGGAAATATGTAAAAGGTAATTAATTAAAGTCTGCATAAATGATTAATTCATTTATGTAGGCAAAAGATTTGATTTGCTGAAATGTGAAACAAGAATAGAATAGTTCTCAGAAAAATGAATCATCCTTTTTATAATCAGATGACGCGCATGATTTTCATCACGGAACATGTTTTCAGAAATATGTAAAGGTAATTTAAGTCTGAATAAATGATTAATTAACTTAGGTAGGCAAAAGGTTTGATTTGCTAAAACATGAAACAAGAATAGAATAGTTCTCAGAAAAATGAATCATCCTTTTTATAATCAGATGACGCGCATGATTTTCATCACGGAACATGTTTTCAGAAATATGTAAAGGTAATTTAAGTCTGAATAAATGATTAATTAACTTAGGTAGGCAAAAGGTTTGATTTGCTAAAACATGAAACAAGAATAGAATAGTTCTGAGAAAAATGGATTATCCTCTACATAATCAGATGACGCGAATGATTTTCATCACGGAACATCTCATTGACAATGTTTTAAAAAATGTAATGTAAATAAGAAGAAATCAAATATTCTTAATAGCAGAGATCTGGAGCGGAGCGTGAAGCAACGATATTTTGCTCAAAACTGGAGCGTGTCGGAGCAAGAAGAATTGTTATAATTTGCTCCGATTTTTTTTTTTTTTTTTTTTGTGAGATACAGGGCACATTTTTTTCACAACAGTTTATATAAAACATTATAAACTATTGATTAAATTAATTATTTTTAAACTTTTTTATTTTATCAAATAACATACTTTTTAATAAATTAACTAAACAGCAGCGATAAATAATATGGTACCTATTTAAACTATTCAGAGCACGGAGCGGAGTCGGAGGAAGTTGGGGAGGAGCAACTCAATGGCTGCCTGACTAGAAATAAAGAGTCGGATCTGGTCACAAGATAAACTAGAGTATGACATAAGCAAAAATACGACAATTCTCAGAAAAATGAATCATCCTCTTTATAATCAGATGAAGCGCATGATTTTCATCATTGAACATGCTTTCGGAAATATTAACTGTCTTGTCACGAAACTTATTACAGACACAAATTTAGTCACATTTTTTTTTCCTTTGTGCATCGGTAACTCCTCACTAGATGAATCGATTTTGATAATTCTTTTTTTTTAATCGTTCAACTCATTAGGTCCCGTACTCTGATTTGACCATATTCCATAATTAGAAAAAAGTTATGGGCGAAAATGTAGTCCCCAAAATTTTTTTTTTTTTGAATAGTATAACTTTTGACTAAATGAACCGATATTAATGTTTTTTTTTAAAATCGATTGAAGATCGTTTAATTTAAATATCATACCTCGATTTGACTGCAATTGTTTTTTTGGAAATAACGTTATGGGTGAAAATTAAGTATTTTCCTTGTAGTTGGAAAGGCGCTTGGCTTGAAATTTTTTTTGTTGAGTAAATAATTAATAAATATAAAACTCAGCGTTAAAAAGAGTTTGTTACTATTAGGCAGTAATATTAATCAAAAGCCATTGCAATAAGAGTCTGAGTGAAGGCTTCTTTGAAAAAAAAAATAAATTCTGTAAGTTAATAATTAGAGTGTTTAAAATCAACTTGAAAACGGAGTTTATCATACAAATGATTAGTTTTTAGTGCCAGTCTTTCAATGTGGGTGTGGCCTTTCATATGTTTCTTTTTCTTCTTTTTTTTATGAAGTATTTACACTAAAAAGAGTAAAATAAAATAATTTTGGCGGAAAAAAAGGGGTGATGAGTAGGTTACTGGTAATTTAACTCAGAATAAATGATCAATTATTTATATGGGTATAAGTCTAGACGTGATACGAGAATGTAAAAACTCTTGGGAAAATGAATAATTCTTTTTTTTTTTTTTTCTTCATTAACGCATCTTTATGGAAATCTTGAATGATCAACTCAAATCATCGAGACTCTGCTAGATATAAATATTTTTTTAACCGACTTCACAAAGGAGGAGGTTCTTACATTTATAGTGTATGTATGTCTTTTTTTTTTATTTAATACAGAAACTCAAAGTTTCAATCTACCATGGTATATAGAGTATAAAGGGCTTTTCCTTCAAAAAGTCTGAGAATATTTTTTCGTTTATTATTTCTTTTTTGACGGCCGTTTTTTATTTTTATGAAAAATGAAAAATTGGTTTAACTAATAACTTTGTTATTTTCTTTATCCTTATTTATAAATATGTTTCGCATTCAATATCAATTTTAACTTCAGGACAAGCTAAAATTGTCGTGTCCATATCCAATGGTCATTGAAGCTTTGGCTTAAAAAATTCAATATTGCGATTTTTAAATACAGTAAAACCTGTAAAGTTGACCACCTGTTTAAGTTGACAACTAAAGTGCTGCACCGCAAGTGGTCATCTTACACAGGTGTTACTGTATAATACATTATATATATTTAAATATATTAAATAAATGTAAATATTGTCCATATTTGCATTTGACTCTCGTTTGTGGGAACTAAATAACAGTAAGGGAGAAAATTTTATGATTAATTTGAAGCTGCTATTAATGTTCTTAAGTAATAATTAACTGTTTGGGTTCATCACACACATTACACCTTTAAGTTTTATGGAATATATTTCGCCTTATTTTCCTTTCATAAAAATTAGTAAATCATAGGAGCGAGTTCAAAATATCATAAAAACTAATTACACAGGAGTTTGTTCGTCAAGGGCAAGAAATTCCTCATTATTTGTTTAAGGCACAGCTACAGTCTGGTAATCATTTTTGTTTTCGAACGCATTGGTTTAGTTCATTACCAGAGTATAAAACATTCCCATTAAGCAGCAAACGGGTTTAGGCGCAAGACAAGGGTATAAAGAAGAAATTATCGGCAAATTTCAGAAACACACGGCGCATTGTGGCAACAATAAGAAGCCTATCATTTAATGTGGGAAAACAACAGGTCAATGGCTTTGCAAAAATATGCTTCTAGAAAGAATGTCATTTTTTAGTAGCATTGGAAATCCAGAGAGAGAAATTCACATAAATTTATTAGCTAAGAAAAATATATTCAATTAATATAATTGTGGTAATTATGGTTATGATGCATTAGTGGTATATTCCGATTTGCATGATATAAAGTATTTATATTTTGCAGATTGAAAACAGTTATTTGCTTCAGTGCCAAATTTAATAGGCAAAAAGGTTTTCATCCCTCCTTTGGGCAGTAGATTTTTCAAAAACGAAGACATGCCGACTGAAAAATTCAAAATAAGTTCATGTATGACGTTTTTTTTCTTTTTTTTTGAAGGCGGATGAAACAAACTGTTTTCTGTTTTATGCATTATTACCTTCACCTTCTAATTTTTAAATTTAGTATTTTCAGAAAATTATTCAAATACTATATAATATCTGTTAAATTATAAAGCTACTAATATCTAGGTGTAGCAATACATGGTTATACTTTTCTCCATCGGACACCCTTGCACCTTTTAGTTTTAGCCGAAGCCTTAGGTAGAGAGCCGATGGCCGTCGGTCGACTACGGTGGCCCCCGTTGCGCCGAGGTAGTTCTTCTGGACTGATATGCGTACATCAACCCCGCCAGCCCAGCTTCCCCACCTCTTAATGTGTGGACCTGGCCCTCCTTGATATCCTTATACTAAAGGAATACCATTGGAGGGTTATGGTTCCCATACATGGTTATACTACTATCAGTAGCGTTCCTAGCATGGTGTCACCCGGGACGGTAAGTGGTGGTGGTAACCCCTTCCCCCTAAAAGATCGTTGTTGTGCTGTGTAAATTTGTATTTGTAGTTAATGTCATCTTCAGCAGCTTCAATTAAAAAAAACATTCTTATTTATTTATTTTTTGTAACTTTCAGTAAACGACATTTATCTTCAGTTATACTTAGGCTTGCCATATTTTTGGTTAGTGAAGCCGGGACACATTAATATAGGATGGGGATACCGGGGGTATGTATATGTAATACCCCCTGTAGCGGGAGTCTGGGAAAATTTTTTAAAAAATTAAAAGGCAAAATGGCGAGTTTTAAGCCTTCTTGTTAGCTTCGCAAGTGTCGGGAGTGGGGAATCTGGAACCCTTAATTGTTAGTCTACCTATCTTTAAAAAATAAGGAATTTTTGCTACTTAATTTACTTAAAAAATGTTATTTTCCTTTTTAATGATAATTTTTTCTGGTCTACCATCTAGAAAGAATTGTTAATAAAATAAAGTTTAAATACTTCATAAAACTGTTTAATTGAACAATTAATTACCAAGTCTTATTTTTTTAAATTACAACTTTTTGCCTAACTACAAAAAAAGCAATTAATAAGTTAACAATGTTATTCTTTGTTTTCAACCTATTCATTTTGCTGACTTGAATGAATTTTTCATAAAAGTCAGAGCAAAGAAAACGCCAAAGTTTATTTTACATACAATCAATGCTCTTGCGGTTTTCTCCCTTATTAATGCTCTGTCATCTTAAAGATTCTTAATGTCCAGAGTCCGACAAAAATGCGAAAATTTTAGGAGCCAAGGAAAATTTTCAGGAGCCAGCTATAATATTTTCATTTGTCGCCACCAGAAAAACTAGTCGCCAAGGCATTTTTTTAGTCGCACGGGTGACCTGGCGCCCGGGATTTGTCGGACCCTGTTAATGTCGTATTAAAAGATTCTTAAAAACATAAATTCATTACTTTCTACATCTTACAGCCGTTTCCGGGACATTGATAAAACTGGGCGGAACACCGGTACAAGAGCAAAATACCGGGACTGTCCCGGTCAAACTGTGATGTATGGCAAGCCTAGTTATGCTTTGCAATAGCATCAGTAAACCATATAATACAAGTACTATATGCATTTATAAAAAAACTCTTTATCTCATTTTGAGTACACTCCCCCAACAGGGTATCACCCGGGGCGGACCGCCTCCAATAGTGACACTACTGCTACTATTTTTTTATATAAATGAAGGTAAAACCATTGCATTCGAGCCAAATTTCTGCACCTGCTGCTGGTTTAATATCATAAAAATAATTCTAAGAAAGAATATTTGAGTTTCTTTAGAAGAAGGAGAAAAAGAATATTCGTCTGCCCTATAAAATTCCACTAGGTTTCACTGTATATTAAGTGCATATGCGGGGAGAACGAACAGACATACTTGACCCCTACCCTTAGCCCCTAAAAAAGACGACTGCTGGTATTCGTTTCGGAACATCCTTTTGTTCAAACTGAACAACTGGTAATTACCAGATAGGGGGAGAAGAAACATTGTTTACGCTTCATGAGCATCCCTATTCAAAACAACCATAACACAATTCAAATAATCCCAAAAGAGGATTGAAGGCCAGGAAGCATTACTAAAGATTTACTGGGGATGAATGATGAATAAATAAAATGCATTGGAGAAGGTCCGAAACTCTAAATCCGATTCCAAAACTAGAAGAACTGGTTTGGCAGATGCTATAAAGAAAGAAGTCGTCGAATTCGCCAGGTGGTCACCACGTTCCGATCGCTTGGGTTCTTTTGTATTTTTTATGGCAAGCACATCTGGTGTTTCATCACGAAAAGATGGAAAAAAGGAACCAGCTGGGTGGGTTGAGGGAAAATAATGTCTGGAGGTTTTTGAGGGTGGGCTGAGCGATCAACACCCATACACAGCTAGAGTTTAAGTTGCAGATTTAATTGAACTATTCTTTACATTTCCCCTTTGGAGTTTTTTTTTTTTTTGTCCCCGAAAAATGGGAGAATCAAAACCTTTTTTAAATATGATTTGTTAAAATTTTACATCTGTTCTTTCCAGGGTCACATAATTTTCTAAGTTAGGCCCGAAACACTAAAGGAAAATGAGAGGAAAATTATTGCGTATTTGTTTAATTCGCAAGAGAATTTGAAACTACATTTGGAAGAATTGCCAAATTATTTGCTGCAGTAAATATTTCCCGAAATAATGAACCAAAATTTTTGCATGATTTTTACCAATAAATGATTTAAGAAATCAAACATTTTCAAACGTCATTGACATGTTTAAAAATAGTAAAGTTATAATAAATAAAGAAAATAAACGGGAGAATAGGGAGTAAGGCAGAGAACATTTTTCAAAATTTTGCATTTTTGTTCAAAATTTTGTGTTAAGAGAAACATTAAGAGTACCTCTTGAATTTTAATCTAAAAAGTTCACATTTCAGAAGTATCAAAAATAATTATTCATACGAAGGATTAACAATATCCCTAGAAAGGCATGGATTATTAATTTTTTATGGCTAATTTTCAAAAAATGCTTAAACTTTTGCAACATGTATTCTTTTTATATCATTAATAGATTAGTCATTTTTGACTGTAAAAATAGATAATTTTTGAATCTATCATAATAATACAAATCACTTGTGACGTTATTTGAAGTTGATTATATTTTATTATCGCATTATAAATGTTTTTAATTAGCTACATAACAAATGAATTGCTCCAGTTCTGTTCTATAATTATGTAATTAGTAAAATCATAGAAATGAAATAATCCCGATTCATGAATCATTAATGCAGCACAACATATTACTCTAAATAATTAATTTTAACCATCATAAGTGTATAGCATTAATACGTTACTAGTTATGTTTATAAAAATATATTTACCCAGAAAATTGCAAGCCTCATTTTCTTTAATGAATAGCATGTGTTAGTTAAGGATTTTTTCTCCTGAAATAAGGGACTGATCTAATGCAGTTGAGAAACGTCAAATTTAAAATCTTAGGTCGTGAGAATCTAAATATTAATTCAATGAATCTCACTTTCTTTTTAATTCGTCTCCATAACCCTTTTTTTTTTTTGTTTTGTTAATTTTGTTAACAAAGGGTTTCATTTCTAAAAAAATATATTAAGGGGGAAAAACATAGCAATTTAATTGCATCCAAACAAATGAATCTTCAAAACTCTTCAGATAAATGATCTTAAAATAGCACCATTAGATGCGGAACGGAGCACATTTTCATCAACGCATGCGCATCACGTTTCTACTCGGCGAAGGCCTAGAAATAAACAATGCAATGATCGTGGAAGATATCACTCAACGTCAACGATGCGTCTACGAATTTTGCTGAACAGATCAAAATAGCGAGGGGTTGTTTTGAAAACAACTATTCGCACTTTTTATTTTCTGACAACAGATACATACAAATTAGAAACATCGTTAACAAGTATGAGTAGTACTTTTAACTGAGAACTTTAATAAATTGGAACTTTTAGTTAGAATCTGCTCTTCCCCAAATAACAACAATCCCATTTCACGTGAAATTGTTTCAAGAATCTTCAATTAAACACACATATTGAAAGTTACCAATGCACACATACATACATTGTTTTACGTAAAAATGAATCAAATATAAACAGAGCTTAATTTCTAACAAAAGAAGTGCTCTGTCAGGGTTCACACTGGGGAAAAATACAAGGTGGGATTTTCCTCCTTGACCAATATTTTAAGTGGGATTTCTAAAGTTTAAGCGTAAAAAAAATTTTTTTTGAGTGGGATTTCAAAAAATATTGCGGGAATCGCGCGATCGCGCGAACCCTGTCTGTAGTCTATACGCATAGGTTCTCAACGTGGGGCGATAACGCCTCTTGTGGGCGTTTGAGATTTTCAGGGGGCAGTAAAAGACCCAGAGAAAACTAGGGGGCATTGAGATGACATGGAGGGGCATGGGCAGAAAAATTAAATATAGTCTAAAATAGACTAAACACGCTGATTATGTACTAACAAAAGTATTAGGTTTATGGTCGATTGTTCAGCGATTTCTGATAGCATTCCCATATTCATATTTAGCTGAACGTGGCTATAGAGCTGTAGCAATATTGATAACCAAAAAGAGAAATCGGCTCCATATTACTGAATGCGACTTACGATTGTTTTTAAATAAAATATACCCTGATATTAGCAAACTCCTTAAAGTGTATCAAAGTCAACCTTCTCATTAGTTAATTTACGAAGTCAATATCTGAAAATTTTAATAAAAATACTTTTCAATATAATTAAGTACGCGTTTTGATTGCTCTCATTAAAAGTCTTTCTTAAAAACAGAAATAGGATAGGGTCATATCCGATCTACGAATAAAATGTATAATATTACACATTTAAAAATATATTCGTGGGAATAGCTATTTCAAATTCGCAAGTAAAAAAAAGGCGGGGGGGGGGGGGGGGGGGGCTTTAGAAAAAAAATATTCTCAAAGTGGGCGGTGGGCAAAAAAAGGTTGAGAACCTAGGGAGTATACAAATGAAGAAAATTGCTGCACAACAGCAGTCGTTTGTGTTATCCAAGTTTGTTTTACTTTGCATTTAAATTGTGAATGTTAAGGTTTGTTTACCGTTATGTATCACGTGATTAGATCTATTTCGACGTGAAATATTTTCAACTCAGAAAAGAATACAAGCTGCAGGCATAAGAACAAATGATTAACATAATTTATTGCATTTGGTTTCGCAGTTCGCTAATGGAACTGAAATGAAGTAAGTGACTTTTCATTGAGAAAATAATCTTTGTACTTGGGAAAAAAACATTTGAGCCTGAAGCGCTTCGTATTGAGTAACTTGAAATGCTTCGCTAATCACGTATATCATCTCTCTTGCGTCATTCGTAACTTAAATCGTCGAGAAATCAATGTTAGTAAACATTTCTCCGTACCACATGCTCTCACGTGTTATTTGGAAGCAATTTACACAAAATTTTGCTGAAGTAACTTCTTACTAAAAACAATGCTGGCTGGTTTAATTTCGTAAGCATCTCTGCAAGCAGTTCATACTGTTCTAAGAATAACGCATGAAGACTTTTTGGAAGGGGGCATCCACTTTTAGTATTTTTAATCAATAAATCAGTTAATTAAATTGATCAAACATACGGAAATTACAAAAGTCTCAAAAAATAGGAAGTAATTTGGAGCAGAACTGCAAAAAATGCTGTCCTGCCCCCGCCCCATTTACGAACTCAGAACGTTCCATGAGAGACCAGTGTGTTGTTCGGCTCCGGTAAATTGAAGCATGACCTTGAAGAGTGCATTTTTTTTTCTTGGGGCGTTCAATGAAAGAAGTGTATTTTGCGTGGTGTTGACATGAACTAACTTCGCAATAGCATTACAACTATCCTAGTTCAATTCCGAGACAATTACACACTTTTTTTCACTTAATACCCCCCGAGAAATCCACTCAAGGTCTCGCCTCAATTTACTAAAGCCAAACCATATGCTACCAACGCGTCACTAATCGAGTGCTTATAAAGTCCTTGTAAACAAAAACCCTAACGATACCATTGTGTTGCCCCAAGTTTTAACATAATCTGGCGATAAAAATAAATTCTTAGATTTTTTATTTTACAATTTTATAAGTGGAATCGACAAGACTTTTTGTGAATCGATTTAGGTATGTCGTTACGTTCTACGGGTAAAGGTGAAGTTTGGGATAAGCACAAACAAAAAGATCAAGAAATTTTCCCTTCAAATTAGAATTCTTTCATAATTTGCTTCTTTATGAATTAATTAATTAAATCAAGAAGGTTTATATACGCCACAAATTTCTAAAACCAATAAAAACATGAGCTAATTATTTAAAATTACTAATATTTTTGTCCACTCTAAAATTAACTAACTGGTTCTTTTCTCAAAGAAATTATCCTTCACCCTCGAGCATTTGACCTAGTAAGATCTGTCACTGAAACAAACAAATAATGTGCGGATGCATAAAGGAATCGTCTGCAAAACTTTCTTTATCAGTGCGACTGCCCCACGAGGTCAACTAATTTCGGCATTCACGCGCTAGCGGCAGAGCGTCTCTCGCATTTCAAGCTTTTCGGGCATTTGTGAAATATCGTCTGCAAGGAAATGTATTGGCTCGTAATAGCCATCAAAGCCTTTCAAGCAGAGCCATGAAATTAGAATTTTGTTCCATCATCCATGATTCTTTTTGAGCGACGTGCTGTGGAAGTAAAAATAAATCGGATACAGGAAAATCTATAGGTATTGTTCAGTAAATTAGGGATCATTCATTAATTGATGTCACGCTTCGTGAAATTGTGACAAGGGAGGGGGACCCCAAAAAGGGGACAAGAAGTGTGACATCATGCTTATGCAACATAGCGTGGCATGTGATAAGGGGGTATGTTGAAGTGTGACATTTTTGACAAAGGGGTGTTATATATGTGGGGAAAAAGGCGTGGCATCATTCATGGGCGGTCCCTTACCCGGTGAATGTATTACTGCTAATTTTCTACAGAAAGTATTGGTTACACATTTATGAATATTATTTCTTCCTTATGAAAGCAAAAAATTAATAATAAAATCCGCACATGAGCTGAGTGAAATACTCTAGTGTTCCAGAAAAACACAACTCCTCTTAGTTCCGTATTGGAACAATACGGAAGTTCAATTTTTTGCTTTTATTTTTATTTGATGGAATAACGTCTATAGACATTATCTCTGAAAAAATTTCGTTCTGCGATAACTTTTTAAATAATTTTTTTAAAGTTCAAGCGCAGTAAGCGACGAAAAAAATCACGTGCGTCACACTTTAAGAAAAAACCTCATCTATCTGGTAGTGATACAACACTCGACTACAATAGGAACGACAGCCCGGCGTTTCGTTTGAGTTTCGCGGATGTCCTCCAAGGAAAATTGGTTCAACTGCATCAGGTTTACCGGATAAACTGTTCGCAAGCGATACAAACTGCCAAGTAAGAAATTTCGCTGTATAAAACAGCATAAAATGAAATAACACCATTGATGTTTCTTTGGCACGTTGCTTGATTGACCTTCTACAAATCTAGACTCTATAATGAAATAATTTCAACTGACAATAAATTAAAATAATGATGAGAAGAAGGCAAACTTCCGTCTTTCTCGAACGACCCTTTGACACCTTTTTGCACTTTCGCAGGGCCAGGAACATACTTCGTTTTTTTCCCCCTTTCTTTGGAACAAATGGGGACGGGAAGGGAGAGGGGTATAAAATGAAATATTTATTCTTTGATATTATTAAGATATTCTAAATACGCGGTAGAACTTGTAAAACTTTCCAATCCACAGTATCAAAAATATTCTATTAAATGGAGCTACTATTCCCAGAATTTAAATTGCGTTTTTTTTCGCCGCAAACAAATATTGACTCTCACCGTAAATATATATGCGAATAATTTATTCATCAATGTAAGCTTTCGCAGATGGCCCGGGAGCGCTAAATGTAAACCACGAAGATACATTCGCTGATAAATGACGCATGATATGTCAACAACTGGACGAGAGGGAAGCAGAGTTCAGCAAGGCCGACTGCTGGTTCCCACGGTCGATTCCCAGATGTGATGAACTCATGAGTAGGCAGGACGGTTTTTTTATTTACATGAAATGTCCGCTGTAAAGCATAATCTACAGTTTCTGGTGCATTTTGATTTATTTATCTGCATGATAAATTCATTGAAATGCGTCGCAGGAAAATTGAATGGTAGCCGGGGGAAAATGAATATCCTGAAGGCATCGAGAGAAAAATTACGAACTTGGACTTTTGCTTTATTAATTATTTTAATTAAATATCGTTGCCACTCGCTTAAAAATGAAGAAATCATGCATTATTCGACAGATCATGGTACAAATTAAAATAAATGGTCCTTTTTACTGCCTATTTCCACAAAGAACTTTTTAAAATTATACGAGTCATTTCGATGTAATTTTTTTTTAGTTTTTTCCCACATAAACGTACTAACGCACATAAATCGTAAAGTAGAAAATAATACACACAAAAGTTTTTAAGGGGTCATTCGTTAATGATATCGGGGGGGGGGGGGTTGAGAATTTGTGACTAGGGGAGCGGGTAACAAAAGTGTGTCATTACACAGTTTGGTTTTCATAAAAACATTTAAAATCAGCAAATAAAATTTATTTTAAAACTTTTTTTGATTTTCATAATTTGATTTTAAAGTTTCATTCATAATTTTGTATTGCAAACACTAATGTTAATAAGGGTTTAAATATCCTTCTTGTTAAAAGCTTTAAAGGAAATTTTGTTAGGCATTTAATTTACACTTTTAAGACAGAAATTGCGTGGGTCATTCTTTCAGAATTCGAACAATCAATGTATTTTACTGTTATATACTAATTATGTTTTGTGTTGTAAACCTAAACCTTATTTTACACACATGTAATCATTATTATTATTATGCTCGCAAACGTCATTAAAAGTTCAAAAAAAAAAAAAAATAGAAACGTGATCAATGACGCAGTGCTTTGTTTCTGAACTGCAAGTACATATGCTTGCGTAATATAGCGTGATATGTGACGAAGGGGGGAGGGGGATCAAATATAGAGAAAAAGTTCGACAGCACTTATGAATGGTCCCTTATAGAGTCAAATAATTATAAGACGCTGCGTTCAAATGCTTTAAATTAGATACATTTATATCTTAAAAAATGTTTTTTACTTGTTGGTCAGATTGTAAAAGCGAGGTTGGGCCTCGTTATCTCAACTTTTTACAGGGAAGGGATGGGATGGGTATACGTTCTTTAGATTAGAGTAATAAACAACAAAAAAACTTTCATGCACAAAAATACTAAGTACTGTCAAAGGCAAGCAAGGGGGAAATTGACCAATCCCGCTCCCTTTGAATTACAAACTGTCTGCAAACTGCGGTTCGCGAGCTAAGTACCACTCTTCGGCTTATAATAGAATGTGGCTCTGGAGTTTACGTGAATTTACATCAAAATGTGCAAGGTGTTGTAACAAATATTCAATAAATTATAATACAAATCTCTGATAAACTATAATGACGGGTCTTGCGAAAAATTTCGCAAGACTCGTCATGCGAACGTCGAAGCAACGACAAATGTTATCTGACATAGCAAAGCAGTGTTGTTTTTGACTATCTGAAAAGCATTAAATAAATTTAAAAAGTTCCCTTAATTGATAATATGTTGTCAAATATACATTAATTAAATAAAGAAATAACTATCTAAGATACAAAAAAATAATAATTCAGTTATAAACAAAAAAAAAAGAAATAATGACGAGTGTGTTTATTAAACTGGTGATTTAATTTCATTTATTTTTATAATCTAATTTCAAATTTTTCAGCTGCAAGTGAAAAGGGAATTTTGATCTATAAATATTCTTATGAGAAATTTTAGACATTGATGCGAGCTCTATAAAGATTAAAATATATGTTAATGTATGATTACTTTGCTGTATTAAAAACAAAATCATTACTTCTTCCATTGAAATGAGCAATTTCTCACAAAATAATTTTTTACTCGAAGATAGATTATTCTCCTTTTAGGAGATACCTCTAATGGCGAGAGATTTGTAATATCATGAAATCAATAAGTTAAAGAAAAGAAAATCACTCACCAGATCTTAATTGATATTTCCAATTGCTCTTCACGTATATAGCAAAAAAGATCACAGCCATCAAAATGAAAAACGCTCCCATACAAAATAAAATTTGGGCTGCTTGCTGTGCAGTCGCAGAGATAAAGGGTTGGGTTGTTGTCACCTCTGGCAACTTGCTGTCTGGTCCTTCCATTTCATGCCACTTGTGGGGTCCTTGTATTACGATTTCCTCTCCCATAATTCTGCTTTCCTTAAAACTTTTTTTGATTTCGCTGAAGTCGATGCACATTGTGTCCATGAAGTTGGAGCACGGTTCCATCATGAAAGCCTTTGACGAGCACTCTTTGCAAGGACGGCATTTGGCTGCTTGAATGTCGTACCACCAGTCCTTACCTTCTTTGCACATGTTGGACGCTTGTATCGAACTTCCGGTCATCGAAGCCAAGACCAATATTGATACGTACATGCTGAAAGACATTTTGGTAATCAGATCGTGAAACTGAGATGGTCAAGAATGGATGGAATCTTAACGATCACGGATGGGACGCTCGGAGAAAATTCGTGAATTTTAGAGTTCCATTTCCTGAATGCGTAAAAGAATTTGTAAAATTCGATGATTGAGAGTTTTCAAGCAATCCAACCTCCAACTTCACCCACGCCGGACCACGCGCGCTGTGAATGGGACTGGACGTGTTCTACCGAATAGCCGCCGAGTGCCGATTGTTCCGGAGAGCGGAGAAGCGTCTTTTGCTCAGCTCGTGACGTCACGGGTAAGAAACTTCCCGTCCAATGACATTGAGCAAGTAGGGTCGTAGGGTTGCCAAGAGTGTTTTGTTTAGCTGCTGAAAGGAGCTAAACAAAAAATTCTCAGAATCTACCATGCTTGTGATAAATTCCACGCAATTTTATTTGAAAATTTAAATGTGTAATTTAACAACGCAGAGAAAGCTTCAAGAATTGGACTAAATAAAATAATATTTTGTATAAGTTATAGAAAATCTCCATAAATTATGTGCAGTCTCAATTGATAAATTGTACAAAACTAACAGTATCCGTGGCCACACTACCTTGAATAAAATTTTTCTCCTGAAAAACAAAAGAGAAGGGGGGAAAGTAGCATAATTATTAATCTTGCAATGTTTACAGCGATAAAATGTATAAAATTGACTCGTGACGAGATTAGAAATTAGATATACAAGACATTAATCATACAAAATTCATTTAACATCCTTCTTACGAAATGTAGATGTTTTTATACCAATAAGCAGAGTCCGACAAAAATGCGAAAATCTTAGGAGCCAAGGAAAATTTTTAGGAGCCAGTTATAATATTTTCATTTGCGAACTAGTCACCACCTGAAAAACTAGTCGCCAAGGCATTTTTTTTAGTAGCCCGGGCGACCTCTTGCCCGGGATTTGTCGGACCCTGCCAATAAGTATTTATTAACGTCACATTTGACGCCACCCTTCGTCCTAGAAATTTTTTTAAAAAATTGCATAATGAAAGCCATCATCAAGATTAAAATCGTCTGCATATTTTCTTGACGTGATTAGAAATAGTATTGAGTTTCAGGCCTAAAAAAGTTTCGATATTTGCTATTTCGTGTAAAATGACTTTTTAAAATATATTCCATTATAACTTGGCTCTCGACGTTCCTGCGAAGTGTGAAATGATATACTATGCATTGGGAAAACAATTCAGTAATCTTGTGCTAGAGAAGAAAAATTATTTATTTATTTTTTAAAAATTTATTTATTTATTCAATTATTTAAATTTGTTTCTCATTTTAATTCATGCTGAATATTTGATGGCTGTGATGAGATTACAACAGATGTATTATTTCCTTCCTTAGTATTTCTATAATTTTAAAATTTTTTCCCTAATATTTTTTTTCGATTAAAAACAATTTAATCCACTTTTGAAATGGTATACCCGGTCTAATTTTTTATACCCTCAGCGAAACAAAAATATGATTTGAATTTTTCTTTTTGTAGAGTTCTACTACCATGACACTTCAATACCACCATCATAGCATCAATTAGCGTTTTAATGTTCGAAATTGTTACGTATTTTTATAATTTGTTTCGAAACATATAATGCACTTAGAAAAATTGACGTACTTAGCAAATCAGTGTTTGTGTAAATGAGCAAGTATACATCCATAGGTGCATTCAGGGAAAAGAAAAAGAAAAATATTTCATTGGCAATGCATGCCAATTTTGAATTTTTGAAACTCTACCTCAATTTTTCTGGATACATTGTTTTTATAGAAAATGCGCTATTAAATATTCATTGAAAAATTAATCGTCTTTGAGCAATTTCTTAAATTTTTATTGCATTGGCCTATAAATAAATTAAATAAACAAAAGCTATAAATAATGATTCCTATTAAAAACTATTCGGATCAAGGAGCAGAGCGGGTGCATGGAGCAAGGGCCATGGAAGATGGAACGGATCAACTTAAAATAGTGACTGCTCCATTTTCCTGATTATTTTTAATATTTTAATCCTATTTCGTAATCTTTAAATAACGAATTAAAGATAACGATTAAATTTTTCGAATATAAGTTCTTATCATTTAAAAATAAATACAGAAAGAGATGATTCACTTTTGCTGCATTGTTCTATATCCCGGACAATTGCTATTTACAAATTTGTTGAATACCAGCATTTTATAATGCTATGCATTGTAATAAAATTCTGATTTACTTTATTACTGATTTTAACTGGTCATTAATTGATTTTTATTTGTATACTTTAAGTTTGATAATTTTTTCCGAATGAAATCGCGCCACTAAAACGATCAACTTTAAAATCTAGCAGTTTTCCTATTCATAAGAATAGGAGTAGAAGAGTGGGTCGCCAAACAAGCCAAACGAGAGGCTCACCGGAAACCACTTTTTTCGACCTCCCTCGGTTTATATGACGCATGCAGTACTTTTAAAACTTTACTTTTAAAACTTTATTAGTCAGCAGCTAAATAAAAATTTTCATATGAAACTATTTCAGTTACTATTTAATTTTAATGCCTTAATTAAAATGAACCAAGAGAATAAATAATGTACTTAAAAGCGAATGAAATGAAAATGTCTTTTATTAGTACTTTACAATTCTGATCTATATAGCAGGGGTGGACAACAGATTGGTCGATTTCAACTTGATCTTCTGAAGCTAATTGGGGACTGTCTCACTACACGCAGATTTCTTTACATTTATTTTGTCTTTCGTCTAAAAATAACAAACAATAAAAGTAGTTCTTGCTAACAAATTCGCAAACTGAAGATGTTTTTACACGTACTCCACAAAATCACTTTCTAACAGAAGAGGTTCGAACTTCAAATTGATTGAACCTTTTCTACTCATTATAATAATTTTTGTTCAAGATTCGTTTTTTTCACGCATGCGCTATGCAAGGCCGTATCCAGAGGGGGGGGGGAGGGCGACGCCCCCCCCCCCTCCCCCGAAATCCCGAACATTTTCGCAATGTAGCATATATTCCTCCCTGAAACTTTTCTCAACGCTAGTGTTTTAAAGTCAGTGCCCTCCCCCCCCCCCCGAAAAAAATTTCTAGCTACGGCGTTGGCGCTATGTAGGAGTAGGGGAAGATGGTAGGGGATGATTATATTTGAAATTAATTCATGATTGCAAACGATTTTACCTATCTATGACAATTTTGCACCGACTTTAAAAATCATATATGTAGGTCGCATCGGTGTTTAAAGAATGATTTTTTAAAAACTTTTTAGAGCAATATTTAATTTGAAGTCGGTTCTATTTTCCACCAAAAACTATTTTATTTTATTCATTTTAGTGTAAGTACATTTTTCATATGAATATTCTATTTCTTTTAAAAAACATATCAAACTGCCCACCCACTCTGAACGACTGGCACTAAAATTTAATCATTGATTAAATTTTAGTGCCAGTCGATTTTAATATTGAAGTCGATTTTAAAAATTCACTAGAGCAAGCAAACTGAAAGAATTTAATTTTTGTTTCAGAGGAAACTTCCCTTAAACTTTTATTACAGGTGTTTTTAATATTACTGTTCAATGGTAATAAACCGTTTTTAACAATGATTTTTATCTGCATATAAATAGGCAAAAATAAAGGTTAAGAACCATTTTCTGCTGTGTTTTTCAACCGATTTTCTTCCTTTTTTTTTTGTTTAGCATTCAAAAAAATTGGAAACAGTTTATTATTAATTGTTTATTTCCGTTTTTCTTTTGTCCGGCAAGCCTCATTTATAATTGTAAGGTTATGTTGTTATAGATAGCAGATGACAACATGTCTTGGTTGTGTAAATTATTACGTCATAAATATAAAATTCATTGTTAAAAAGAGTTAATTGTGACTAAGCAGTAATATTAAAAGCAATTATAATAACAGTTTGAGTAAAGGCTTCTCTGAAACAACGAAATGAAAAATGAGAATAGTGTATGGAAGCAAATATTTAACTTTTATTCAACTGCCACTCAACTTAGTACGAAATCGGCAGGAGCACAAGCGGTTACATTTATGAGGGGCAATCGGGCTCTGCGGCGACAATGATTTACAATACGTTTGCTTTAAGTGAGGATGATCAAAATAAACTCAACGATATAACAGTCAAATTTGATGAATAATACTTATATAATTACGTAACTAGTGTAATGTTTTCAATGCTAAATTTAATTATTACGCTCGAATTTCAACTTTTGGCCGAACTCTAGTATTATTAATAACTAACCCAACAAATACATTTCAAGGCAAGCCTTTCTAATGAAAGAGAAAAATACTTGTTTTTCACCCATGTCGTTCTATCTAAAGAACAATTGTGGTCAAGTTGATGCACGATATTTAAGTTAGACGACCCTCTATCGATTAAAAAAATATATCATTAAAATAGGTTCATTTAGTCAAAAGTTGTGGATGAAAAAACAAAAAAATGACTAAATTTCCACTCATAACTATTTTGCTAATATGGTCACAAAAATGGTTTAGGTAAATGATAGCATTAAAGCTCCCATAAAATCCAAACTTTGAACGCGTTTTTGTCAGAATCGTTTTTTGGTCACTTACATCCCTTTGCTTCTCACTCCCTTAATTGTTAACGAGTTCTAAGAGCTGTCTGAAAAACAGCGATTACATAATTGGTGACTACCTTACTCATTTACAGTAATAAAATTGTATATTGTAAAAACCATGTTTTTTTCCATGAAAAATAACGTTTACTATTCTTTTGAAAGTGAATTTTATTCAATACTGCTGTGCAAATGCTAGTTCAGGAAAAAGTTTTAAAATGGCAACATAAGTTTTATGTTGATACTCGGGCAACATTAGCTCAGTTAAACCTCTCATCCAAATGACAAAGAAATGTCACTCTGTCATGAATCCAAAAATACGCAAAAAATAAATTTAAAATTATTTTCAGTATTTTGTTTTTGTCGGCTTTTGAGCTGTAAAAAATGAGAAGCAAAGAAAGAAAATGAATGTTTTGATGAACGTAACTTCACTGTAATCCGATTAGCTATATAGTAAAAGTAGCAAATGCTATTGGCCCAGTGTTCTGCCCGGCCGTATGGGAGGGGAGGAGAGGGGTCAAGCGAGGCAATTGACCCCCTCCTGACTAAAGAAATATATTGCATTTATACGCATTTTGCTGCTTGTCCTTTGCAACCTCCAGTTGAAAAATTTTGAAATAATGGGCCGACTGGAACTCCCGCCGCTAGTTTAAATTAGTATTTCGTAGTCCCCCATCACGAAACTTCCTTCTATATCTTTCATATGAATACTCAATCTTTTAAAATTATAAAAGACGACTCTCTTTTGGAGCGATTCGCGCCAAAAACCTAATCTTAGCCTCTTTTCCATTTAGAGATTCAATCACGCCAGAATACCAATTTTCGTCCTTGCACTTGATGTAAGCGTTAAGCAAGAAACACATTCGATTGCGTGATGTTGTCACTTCCTTGGCTTAGGTGGGATTGAACATTCTGTCTTCTGTCTCGAGCGGAAGATATTAACTTGGGGGATCAATCAACTTGATGCAATCACCTGAGGGATGTAATCACTTGAAAATTGATTTTTGATCAAATATGTCAGTCCGTAACATATAAACTTGCCCTGAAGGCGAAAAATCGCACTTCTGCGTCCTTAGCTATTTATTTATGAGAGGTTTTATTCTATTCCGTTATCCCTTACCTCATTCCGCTTTCATGAATTGAAAGTGCCTGGTGCATCTGTCTTGCTTTTTTACAAAACTGATACCATAAACCCCACATTTACTACGGAACCCGTTTGGCAGATCATGTCAAGGACCCCCTTCCACTTTTGTCTAGCTTGAAAGTAAAAATTACATTAAAAAAAAAACAATATATTCAGTTTGGTTGTTTTGTCTTCTCAGACAGGGCTCCATTGCCTAGCTCTCCCCCCCCCCCCCCCCCCAGGATTATGACCGAGAACTACAAATGCCCCGAAGACATGTTATAACACCAATTGTAATCCACCTCTCTTAATGTTGTATCCCACCTCTCTTAATTTATTTTCAAATTTTGCATGTCACTACTGTGACCTTTGAACAAGAAACGCATGAAGAAGAATGGGGGGCAAGCAGAAGCTACATTTACGCCTTTTCATTTGTAAAAACATTTTTTTCATTTAGCTATAGTGCAATTAGGATCTTTTCTGGAAGAACGGTGTAGACTTATATCCAAATTCCAAAGGCCTTGTTAATGGCAATGTCTTTATTTTAACGCGGCAGATTCTGAAAAGAGTGAAGGTCATAAACTGAGGAACAAAAAAAAGTGAGGCATTCTCTTCCATATGTGTTGGAGAATGGTCACATTTCTTTTCAAAACATTTTTCTCTTCTTTTTTTCCTCTCTCAAATCTCGAATCTACACGCGTTTTCAATTAACATTCAAGTAAATTCAAAGGCTTCTTTTGTATGGTTTAAAAGATGCCATTTGGTTGGAGTCCGGCTGATTTTGGAGTAAGTAAAGGAATCGGAGCCGGAGTCGCTTAAAAACGTATCGACTCGACTCGGACTTCGGGTGCTATTTTTTTTACTGACACTCCTTCCGAAATGTATTGCGTTTTGCATTTGTTTTTGCGTCGCTTTTGCCTCATTCAAAGACTCATTCTTTTATTATTATTTTTTTTTTTCATTTTATCTCTATATACAATTCGGTGTTTATGTGAAAGTTTCACTTAAAATTTAAAAAGAAAAAAAAAAGAAAGAAAAAAACAAATTCGAATTCTAAAAAGTGCAGCCCGACAGGATGTAATGTCGTCGGCTCTTGACCCGTGTGCAAGATTTCAAAGAGTTTAGACTTCTGAAAGTGGGTGAAAACTGAATTACAAAATTTGATTGCATACACATTGCACACATAGACCCTACTTCTTGGTTTAAAATCATTTTTTAATGCATTTTTTTTAAAGTAAGAATTTGTGTATCATAATAAGGATATTTGGCGAGAAGTAATATTCATGTAAAGAATATAGAAGAAAATTCAGTGATGGCCCACAACAGACTAGTTTAATGATAGAAGTTGTCTTTACTTATCCATTACTATTATTGACGTTTATGAATATCAGAAACTGTTTTCATTGTTTAATTATTGTTGCTGTTATTTAAATCTGAGAAGCTGATCCATGAAGAAAAAAAAGGTTTAGGCAATAAATTTCTTAGTCTTTCAAAGTTACGAAAATCATTAAATATTTATAAGCAGATGATATATATAATACATGTAGTAGATGGTTCAAAATGTGTATGAAGTTGAGGAAGCTAGTTATTCCGTCCAATTGTTCTAGCAATTTACATTACACAATATACTTATGTGCAAAATATCATGTTGGTGCATTTACCTATTTTTTAAAAATAAATTTACATATAATTTCTAAATTTAGTTGTAACATGTCTAAGCAGGGTTGGTAAAGTTTGGTTTTAATTTCTTTTTTAAAAACCACACTTTACACATTCGTAGCTGTTAAAGCATTTTGGTTTCTCATCCTTTTACGTTTTGAATTTTATACAACTTTTTCAACAACAAGATATTTGTAACAATTATTTTTTGCGAAATCAAAATATAAAGTTAATAATAAAATTAAAAAGTTAATGTTAAAATTAAATATAAAGTGAATTGTTTTTGTATTTATAGTATAGAACAAAACAATTCAGCATAGCATTATGTATTAACCGAAATAAGTATGTAATGGGACATATTTCATTTTCATCAACATTTCCATGTTAGAAGAATAAGTTTAATTGAAAGTCGAGAGTAGAGTGGGATATTTAAGGAGCAGTTGCTGCAAATACAACTAATTCAGAAAACGGTATTTTTCGGTTAGCCAGGGGCAAGCGAAAACTGTTATGGCTAACATGATGATCTGTTTCAGTATTTATAAATTAGTTAACATGAAAGCAACTATATTTAAATTCAAATTAAAGACAGAAGAAATAGTTAAAAACATAACAAGAATTCTTGGAAAGAAATATTGAAATATCTGATAGCGATTCATTTTCATTGTACTGCATCATTTTAGATGTAAGAATTCGGACAACAATTTATAATAAAATAATCACCATATAGTTCTGAATAAAATAAGTTCTAAGATAAATATTGTTTGAGTTAATAAACTTTTATTATTATTTTTATGGTTGGTACACTTTGAAGCTTGCCATTACTGAGTAACATAGACGACTCTATATATCAACTGAGCTTAGTAACTGTAACATAGACGACTTTATATATCAACTGAGCTAACTTTAATATTAGTGACCGGTGAAAGCAGCAATAACTCTCTGTTTTGATTTGTAACATTTTCCCAGAAAATAATAGTAAAAAAACTAACATGAAAAAGCCTCTCTTAAAATTTTAAAGTTGTGGTTTTTGCCAAAGCTGTTTCTAAGTAAATAATGTAATTTGAATTACAATGGTTAGTGTTAAATTTCTACAATTTGTTCATTTAACTACTTTTTTTAAGGAAAAATGGCTCAACAATAAATAATGAAATTTTCATAAAACAAAAATAAACGTAAATAGTAGGTAGTTTGGGAATAAAATTCTTGCACTTAAAACGCAAATACATGAAAAAAGTCAACTCAACAATATCTTAGTTAAATTAAACAAAATAAATGGAGCTAAATTTGAATAATAAAACTTTTTCAAATAAACTAATTTCAAATATGGAATTATAACATTGTGTACATTCATCGACTATAGTTACTTACCAAAACTTGTACGTATGTTGTACCCCTCATACCGGCTTGTACAGTTTTACCATCATCCAAAGCAAGCTGCTTGGCAGAGTGCCAAGAAGAATCCATTCATGTTCAAGGGAGGAACTGCTGGTATATGAGATGTGTGGTTTTTGTCGTCGTTCTCGTTCGTTTAGAATACTTGATTTCTTCCGAACTGACGCTGTATGTCAGTTTATAGATTAAGTTGCTTTCAACAAATATTGAAGCAAACATTCGCGTACTATAACGCGGCAAAACGGACTTCTCTGAAAGTCGAATGGATTCGTTCTCTTCTGCATGCGCAGAAGCGTCCAAAGATCAAAAGTCCGTGGTCGAACTGCACAATTACTCGAATATCTTCATTTCGCTTTGCAAATGCGAAGATTTAAAATGATTTTCACCTCGTTGCATCATAAAACGAAGCCATTCTTTAAAAGCGCTTGACACCCAGCGCCATGTTGTGACGTCAGACTTCCACGGCGTATTGTCTAACTTCTTCCGAGGTTTTAGCTATCACTCACATTACTTCATATACTAAAAGTAATTAATTGAACCATTATTAAGCAAATGTTGTTTTTGTCAACGAAAAATGGGAATAAGGGACCTCAGACTTCAAAACAGGGCTCCTCCACTATTTTTTGTACTCAGTTGAAGTGAAATGAAGTAAATTACATACTTTTTGGTTCTGTTTGTAAACAAATAATCGGCATGCTTTTGAAAAACTGCGTAAAATTTAGCAGTAGTGTAATAAGAACTAATTTTGTCACTTTGTGTAGGCATAAACACAAATATTCTCCTTCTATTTCTCAAAGCAATGTTATTAAAAAGCCAAAACGACGAAAATTTCCCTTCTCGGATATGCCGCAGCTTCCTCTTGCTTCTAAGCTGAATGAAAGACCAAAGCAGAAGTTTGATTACTTCCTTGTGGTAGATTTCGAAGCAACGTGCGATTCACCTGGGAACTTGGACCCTCAAGTAATTGATTCCTATTAACATTTAAAAATATATGTGTTTAGCGGAAATTAACCATCATAGACGTTTTTCTTTTTACACAAAAGTTAATTGCTAACTCATTTTTGGAAAAAAATTCGCAGAAATTTTATTTAATCTCAATAAATCCGTGTTCTTATGAGACAAATAACGGTTTCTATACCTCCAGAAATGAAAAGAAAAAATTATGAGTTGCTGCCGAGTCTTATTCAAGCTGGAGCAAGCTATTCCAGAAAATCTGAGTTCTTTCAGAAAAAAATGGAAGACTAAAAATAAAAAAAGTGACCAAGAGTTGTGAATGTTTTAATTGTGAACGTTTAACTTACACTTGTAATATTTTACTATTCTCATTATTAAGATAAACACCAGCAAAGAAAATTTAAGGGCCCTAAAAAGGCCACATAGTTTATGATTTAGCAGTCTAAAAATATAAAATGGCAAATAGAAATACACTTGCACTTCGTTATAGTAGTGACTTCAAAGAATTTTGGAACTACTGTGATATAATCCCCCCTTGGCGACTTTTTCGTTGGCGCCAACAACGAAATTTTTATGTCGCCAACTTCAAATAGAATACAACACTCTTGGCGATGATTTTATCCCCAACAATGTCACATCATAAACATAGCAAACATGTCAAGAAAAATCACTAAAAAACAGTAAAATACCAAAAACTGCAAATTATATCTTACACACAATATCGACGCTACTATGTAAAGCACGTACAGCATTTTTCAACAACCATTCAATACATTAACGGATTAATAATTGCTCGAAAAATAGAATTATTTACTTTACCAAATCACTCAAACTTGAATAAAAATCCTTCGTTAAAAGAACACGCAATTTATGCCCAATAATTACTACCGCAATGATTCATCATTGCATAAAATGATATTCATTATTCAACAAAAAACATAATTAAAAATATCGCACAATTCAAAGAAAAAGCAATGTTTAATAAAGCTATCAGAATTTTAAAATACCACCCTAGATAACAAAATTAATAACGGTCATCACTTCAAGTACATTTTGCATTAAACTATTGGAAGCCTACCATTAAAAATACCATAAAAACCATTCATTGAAAAAACACGCATTTTAGGCATAATAATGACTATTGCAATTAATTATCATAACTTAAAATGATATGCATTACTCAATGAAAAACATAGCAAAAAAATATCCCACAATTCCAATCAAAACTTCAAGTACATTTTACATCAAACTAACGGAAACCCACTTTATCAAAGTCAGTAACGCCACTAATTACTACAGCTAATATTTTAGAGCAATTGAAAATTCATAGTTTTATAACCTACAAACACATAAAACAAGCAAATAATAAATTTAGGAAAATAAAGAACTCACTTTAAACCAGTTGGCTTTTCAATATTAATCCCAAATCACTACAAACTTGTTATCCAATATGATGAAATGGTCCGAAAATTACCACTTAATTTTTCATTCCTTTTAGTCACAATTAACCAAACTTATGCACTTATCAATCAAAACAATTTCATACTTCAGATAGCAAAAACACCAACTCACATTTCCGTCCACTTTAACACATTTCAAAAACATGGCGCCTTAACAAACTATTGTAATATAGAATCATTCATCTGGCCACAATAGAAAACAATTGAACCACATTAATGCACCTTAACACTTTACATTCTTCCTTTAGCAACAGGAAAGATCTCCACAAACTTTAACCATAAAATAAACTACTAAAAAGCTACTTATTCGCAAAAAAAAAATTCTAAAAGTTCGACAATCACACGGACACACCACCCTTTCCCATCATGCACTTAAGGGTTGCCACACATTACGTCAGCCAACATTGATGGCGCTGGGTTGCCACTGAAACTATTGCCAACCGAAAATCATTACAAATTGGCGCGCTAGCTCGAATGTCGCCAAGGGGGGGGGGGGGGGGATTATATCACAGTAGTACCAGAATTTTTATGTCTGCTCATTCATTCATGATGATTGCCTATTATGGCACTAGTCTACAATATCATATATACTCAAGGGCCTTAAATTACTTTATAAAAAGAGTTTCACTGAAATTAAAATTAAAGAAGGAAGGGAAAACATACATAATAAATACGCTTTTTGCTTATATACATTTGAACTGCTCTTATCAATGTAGTTTTAGATCGTTTGAACATAAACTGATTAATAATAAGTAGAGTACAATTGATGAAATGTTTTACCTGACAAATGTAGTTCAACATTTGTCATTTTGGTGCCATTTGTTGATGGACATGGCAACAATATGCTTTTTCACCATGCTTTCGCAATCAGGTACAATCAATTAATATTTATGTTAAGGTGTAATCAAGACCTAAGATTAATCAGAATATGTCAGAGGACCTTTGAATAAACTAAAATAACTCTATAGAGAAATAAAAACCAGCTCTTTTCTAAATGCTTCAAATCCTGATTAATCAATGATTTACAAACAGGAAATTATATTTACTTACAATGAAGGAAAAGAAAATAAGACTTAATTGCAGGTGAATTTACAGGTTATTCAACCAGTTTTTTAGAAATGGGAAGATAGTAATGAATTTTTAAAGATAAATTTTATTTGCAAAATAAATAAAATTATGTATTTAAAAAAATTATACACCATGTCAGAATAAAATATATTTCTACTTTATAATAAAATATTAAATTAAAAAAAAATCTTTTAAAAACAAACTTGAAAGTTACTGTTATAATTAGCACTTTTTAATAAGAAAATTTGACAGTTGTTCAGTAAAAAGTAGAAGCCCAGTCCCCAGTGGCTGAGTGGTAGCTTTCCGTGCTACCATGCCATAGGTTTGGGGTTCGATTCCTGGGCTGGGCAGGGTCAACTCAGCCTTTTAGCCCTACAGTGGGGTCAATAAAATGAGGACCGAGCATGCTTGGGAACTAAACACTGGGGGTTCTGTGTCAGGCCGAACACTTGACCAGAACTTCTGCTTCTGCACCCCAGGGCTCTCGGTCTCGAAAACTGAGATGGGCACGGTAGGCCATGGGGGCCCCCAAAAGTGGGCTAGCGCGCCACTGAGTTTAGTTTAGTTTCAATCAAAAATAAAATTCTGGTTAACTGGATTCTGGATAAGAGGCTGCACACTAAAACTTTATAATTTTTTCTCTTTGAAACAAATTTTATCTGAGATGGGTAAAATTACAAGGAACTAACTCCTCCCCAGTAAAATCCCATCTCCGTACCTCTGTTCAGTGAATTTAAAGCATGACTGGAAGTTTTAGTAAAATTATGTTTTCTTTTTTCTTTCTTTTCAGGAAATTATTGAATTTCCAGTTTTGAAAGTAAATGGAGGTACATTACAAATTGAATCTACTTTCCATTCCTATGTCCGGCCTGTTGTTCATCCAAATCTCACTTCATTTTGCACGGAGGTAAAATATGTACTTTGAAATATTTGCGTACTTTTTATAAAATTAAAGATTTTTGTACAATACAATACAAAATGTACACCAACAACAGGCGCTAGGCCCAACAAGGTTGGTGAAAAGATGACATTTTTTCACTAATGAACAATTCTTGCTTGACTTCTTCATCTTCTTCCTGTCCTTACTTTTATCTGGAATGTTCATTTGCATGAACGAAAACGAAAAAGCAGTATCAATTTACAAAAAAAAAAAAAAACATTATCATATTTCAATTGGCAGCTCTTCACAATCCCCCAGTGACGATCCAAACCTTCCTTAAAAGACTTAAGATACCTTAGAATTAACAATGTACGATGGCAAAGTGTTCCAATCGTCGATAACTCTACTGAAAAAACAATGTTTCCTACACTCCCTTTTAAATTGAGATTTAAATAATTTCAATCCATTTCCCCGAGTCCTATTACTAAGAGAAAATTGTAAACCTTCTGTTTCATTTAACTTTATAAATTTGAACAACTGAACCAAATCTCCCCGTTTTTTTCTTTCTTAGAGCGTATACCTGTTAAATTTCTTTAATCTGTCTTCCTAAGCCATACCTAAGGTTCCTTTAATAATTTTTGTAGCCCTGTGTTGAACTTTTTCTAGCATGTCAATATCCAAAATTGTACTGCATACTCGAGATGTGGCCTAACCAGTCCTCTATATAATGTTAAAATAATGTCCTTTAATTTAAATGAAACATGTTTTTTAATATAACCCAATATTTTATTTGCCTTATTACTTGCTTTTCTACATTGATACCCCATTTTAAGATCACTTAGAAACTACTACTCCTAAATCATTTACAGTATTCCCTGATTTAATTTGTTGTCCTTGCAAGTTATATGCTGCGCATTTATTTTTATGACCCATGTGTAGAACTTGACATTTTTTAATATTAAATGACATACCCCACTTAGCAGCCCAATTTGATATTCGTGATAAATCTGTTTGAAATCGTTCAATTTGTGTTCAATTTTTTACCCTTTGTCACACATGATTATTTGGGTAGGTACTTGACAGTAATATATCTGTATATTAGGGAAGTAACGAATATTCGGCCCTTTGGCCGAATATTCCGCCTGGCCGAATAGTCATTTCATCACCAAGCCAAATATTCGGCCTGGCTGAATATTGATGGACGACTATTCGGCCGAATACTTCTGCTGCAGTGGAAATGTAAAAAAATAAAGAGAGTAGTACTTTATTCTTAGTATATAGTAGTACTTATATTAAGTACTTATAGTAGTACTTAAAAATAAAGAAAGTACTACTTATTCGGCCTGGCCGAATAATGGGTACGGTCAAATTCAGATTGGCTGAATATTGATGGACGACTACTCGGCCGAATAGTTCTGCTGCAGTGGAAATGTTAAAAAATAAAGAAAGTAGTACATTTTAAACATTTAAAATTGTATAATAATTATTGCAAAAGAGTACATTAGTTTAAAACTATGATAAATAAAAATAATGTAGGAAAAAAACTACTTTTTTTAAACCTTGTTTGAGGCTTGACTGAGCAAAAACAGATTTTAAAGCTGTAATATTATATTCTATATTTAGCATTTACGCCCTAAGCTGACAATAGTTACATACGATATATGAGAAATTAATTTTGTTATTATTGACAAAGTGGAAGTCAGACTTTGTTTGGGTAGACTGATTTATTGTGAATATTGGGTAAGAGAGAAATGTGAAAAGCCTAGGATATATCATGAATATTTAGATAGCATAAGTTATTGGATTTTTGGAAAATAGAAATATATTCCAGTTAATTGTATTAAATTTTAATAGATCTTTTAAGAATAGGTATGTAAAAAACCCCATAAAATAAATATATTTTTATAACTTCTAAAATATCTCCATGAAACAGTTTTAAGCAAGGTAAAAGTTCACTAAGCAATAGTGCAACGGCGGATCTAAGGGGGGGGGGGCGATCGCCCCCCCCCCCCAGGCTGATTCAAGTGGATACTGCATCGATACTCCTAAGTGAGTTTTTACTCTTTGTGCCCCGGGACCAGCCAATTTTTTATGTTCTTGGAATCCCAGCCTAATAGCCCAGTTTCAAGTTCTATGCTTCCCCCCTGTCCCTTTGTCCCCTTGAAGATTTTCTAGATCCGCCCTTGCAATAGTGGTTCTTTCATTTGAATTAAATAATTAGTAAAATAATGCTAATGCTTAATACCATAAAATCTGTCATTTCTATTCCACTTGTGGGTGAAATTCTTAGTTTTGTTACATTCAAAACAATACAGAAAATAGATTAATTTTAAATAGTTTTAAATTCTTAACAAACAAAATTAAATCATACATTATAGATTTTGTGTAATTGGTGTTTGACTTTGTCAATAATTTTAAGTTTGTCAAATACTTTCTACTACAACGATTTTCTAGAAATTTTAATATTCGGCATAAGATATTGGCCGAATATTCGCCTTCGTCCTAGAAGAAATAGCCGAATATTTGGCTTTGGCCTGGAAGAAGTGGCCGAATATTCAGCTATTCGGCCAAATCACTATTCGTTACATCCCTACTGTATACACCTTTAAATGTACGAAGAGAGAGGAAGTGATAATATCCTACTACCAAGCTGTTAAAATAGAAATTAAATTCAAGACTATTAAATCTCTGCTTTTATTTAGAAAAATAATTAAAAAAAAACCATTTTAGTATGTGTTTAATTAGGGACTAAACTGGCCAAAATTAGGCAAATATTAGACCTATTTTGCATCTATGTTGTGTTTTTATTATATGCAATTGCAGAAAGATTACAGAAACAAAGTATTTTCTGTATTTTTGGTGATTGTAAAAAAAGTTATCTCTTATTAAGCTTTTAAGTTCAATTTCCACTATTGGAAAGATTGTTTAACAATAGTTTTTTCAGGTAATTTTATTTCTGCCAACCTTTACCTTTTGGCTGCAATATAAACAGTGTAATGCCAAGCATACAAATGTGACTCAATTAGTGATTGTACCCGATTGCAAATATATTGTATTCTTATTGATTGTTACGACCAATTCAAGTGTCAGATTACAAGGTTTGTGCAGCTCACTCCTCAGAAAATTTTTATTGTGAGGAGCAGATTGAACACCATGTGTGCAATGTAAGGTAAAAGGAAAATACATCATTAAAAAATTTGTAAACATTTATTTCAAAAATAGTTTGATAAAGGACCGTTCATACATCATTGCACATTATTACTGTTATTGCATACACGGTGTGCAATAGGTCTCGAATGGATTAAAAAATGAATTAATTTTTTACTTTTTTGTGCAGTTTTTATTTTGAAGTTGTTTCTATTTTTTTCCAGAAATTATTTCATCCTCTATAATTTTTTAAATAAATGAATGAATAAATAAATAAAAAATGATGTACCCAAAATTCTGCTGTATGGTGTTCGAGCACAGAGTAGTATGTTCCTCATTGTTGGTGGCCTGGGAATGTGCCACCACAACCAGGAAGGGGGAGGGTGTCTCTCCCGGAAAGTTAGGAAGAAGCAATCATTTAAATGACCTTTAAGTGTGCAATTTTTTTTCTTCATTTATAATTTTAATACAGTTTAAAAGATAAGGCTTTCTTTCACCTCTTCCTCTTAGAACTTTAACCTTAGGATTGATATCAACAGTAATATGTGTTTAGAAGAACTTGATCTTTTAATCTTAAAATTTCTTTTTATTTACTTATACAAATATTGTAATCTTAAATATTTAATTGTACTTTTTAAATTTAATTATGTTTTTAACTATTTGTAGTTAACTGGAATTATTCAAGGTATGCTTGATGAACAACCAGAGTTCACAGAAGTTTTTCAGGTCTGTTTCTTTTTTAGCTAATTTAAAATTTATTTGATTATAGGAATGGTTACACTTACTTTAATGAAATATATCATCTGGGTTAATGTATGCCAACATATAAATATGCTAATTATTATGTTATTTTATAAAAATTGAAATTTTTTAACGAATCGCTTGTCTGCTACGAGGCCTCCACAAGTCGAAATGGACTACTTTCTGTGGAGATGCGCATGAAAATTTTAACCACAATTTTAAGATGCAGTTTTCTTTATAATTCATATTTATTTGGAGTTAAATAAAATTTTGCCCTGTTATAATTTTATGTGGTCCTTAATATTTTAAATACATGTACAATTTTGTGCAATAATTACAGAACTCTGTTCCTGTTATTATTTGGATAATCTCGAATAAATTAAAGAGTAATGCAAGTAAAGACATGCCATTAGTACTTGAAGAATTCAGTAAACATACTCAATTCTGAATTGACTGTCATTTTCAATTTTTCCAAGTTTGCTGGAGGTGCAAAACATGTTGTAAATTTTCAGTTAAATTGCTGTTTGGTTGTGGTACAGTTGTTGTTACTGATCCCCCTGGCATAGGAAAGCCTACTACCAGGTCCAGAAGATCAATAATCCACTGGCTTAGGGTGAAATGCAGCTTCATTTTAGAGCGAGGGACCACGAGGGCTGAAGAATGACTTGACCTCAAATTTGTGTTCTTTTAATTTTGAACCAGATCCCAGATGAGAGACCATCACCTGGGATTGCCAGCCCCAGAAGTATTGTTTCACTTGGAGGACTTTGGACCTATTTAACATGCACCAGCTCCCTTTAGCATATACGGCCCACAGGAACCCGCCGTGAAAGGTTGTCACCCTCCCAAACACTGACCTAAATCGATGTTGCTTCACTCTTGGTGCTCTGCAGGAACCAAGCTTCTGCAGATTGGTAGACTGCGGGACATGGTACATTTACTTACCATTATCATCATATCAATTTTAAAATGCTGAATGAAAATGCAGTGGCTTTAAACTTTCCTTTTAGTTTGTGTGATTTGGTTTCAGTTTTCCAAAACTCCCAAAGAGTTTGTAGCTCTCTGTTCTGAAAATTGTAAAAAAAATCCCATGAATTCCAAAAATTGGAATGACAAAAGAAAAAGTCTGTGAGATGAGTTTGAACGCTTAAATGATAATTACATAAAATGTGAGCTAAAATGCCTTTAAACTTGATAGAAACACATACTAGCTGACGCTCAACTTTACACACTTTTGGACCATAAAAAGTGTTTGTTAAATTGAGAGTTTGTAGAATAAAAAAGTAATCTTTCAGTAGAACAGTTTTCCGGATTGGTAAAGTGTTCATAAAGTCATGAGTGTTTTGTAAATTAGAGATTTGTAGAAGTGAGCATCAACTGTATCATGCTTTAGTTTAATTGCACCAATCACATTGTGTGTGGACTGTTGTCTATTACATAATCAAATTTACTGACCCGATGAACTATATACTATTTCTGTGTATAGTTACATTTTTCTCTAAATTACATTCTCTTATATTTTCCTTCCATACTCAGCAATTGCTTGTAAATCAACATTAATTTAGTAGTAGCTTTCAAACTAATTCTTGAATTTTTTTCCCCTAGAAATTTTTAAAATGGCTGGAATCTGAAAATATCTTGAAACCAGATGTTAAATTTGCATTTGCTACATGTGGAGATCCAGATCTTGATTATCTGTACGTATTTTGTTTGTTTTAATATTTTTATCTATCACTTAGCTTTTAATGATTTTTTTTGCATAGATATCTTTCAATATTTTCAAATTTGTTGTTTTCAAAACATTACTAAATTTTAGAACATTAACTGATTTTTTTAAACATTGACTGATTGTTAAACTGACATTTACTGACTGATTACATTAACAGATTCTTGATTGTCTGTATGTATTTTGTTTATTTAAATTTTTTTTATCTGTCTTCTTAGCTTTTAATGTATTTTCTTTTCTTTTTTTTTTTTTTTGCATCAGATGAACATTGATCTCTTTTAATATTCTCAAATTCGATGCTTTCATGGCATTACTAGATTTTAGAACATTAACTGATTTTTTAAAAATTGATGAGTGTTAACCTCTTTAGCACCAATGGAGTACTTATTGCACACCAAAATATTTTTACAGTAAAATACCAATTTGTACCCACCTGATAAAGTGCCAAACCTGTTAAACTGTCGCAAACATTTCTAAGCTTCCACAAAGGAATTTTAGTTAGAGTGTCAACTTGATGGAATGTCACTCACCACCAAAAAAATTTTCTCTATTGTTTTTCATCTCCCTTGATTTCCTCCCCCCAGCTGACAATTTTTTTCTTCATTTTTGCACTTCTACTCATTCAAAAATCAGTTGACTGTAATTATAATGGGCTTATATTTGAAAATCAAGACATTCAAAGATACACATACCCAGTGTATGTGTAGGTGTCAGCACTGACCACAAGGTCCTTCTTGCCACATGCACACATATATACATAGAATAATCTAATAATCAGAATTCACAAAATTTACGTGAAAGAACTTTTAATAAAATGTTGGTTTAAAAAAAATGGTCTATCCTTCATTTTTTCTTATCAATAGAACTTATTACTAGAATGTTTATAAGTTCTTTTTAGAAAAGAGATTGGATTATTGATAAAAGCTCGGTAGGGGTATAGGGAGGCACTAACTAGGGACTCGCAGTCCCTGGACTTGTGGAGGGAGCAAGAAGTTAAGGGGGTGCCAGAATGACGACAATAAGGACAATTATGGGGAAAAAAACAATTTGAGGGGTGCAATACTTCATGCTGCGGGAGGGGCGCAAGCAAATCCCTTTACACCATTGGATGACTTCAAATAATTCTAATAACAATCACTATTTCCCTAAATTAAAAAATTGGCTCCCAAAATTCGTTTTTCATTTTTTCAGATTTGGTGTTTATGCAACTTTATTCTCATGTTTTAACTTGCTTCTCTGAGACTTCTCCACTAATGAGGACATTAATTATTTTTTGGAGTATATTGAAACTTTTAATGCACATTATTTTTTAAAACTTGATTTATATGTCTCTCTCTCTATATATATATGTCACGCCCCGTATCAGCAGTCGGGTTAAGTTTCGTGACTGGACGCAACAGCATTCATTTTTTCTTTCCTTTATTTTCTAACTCATCAGGTATTTACAAGAATACTATTTACAATGATGAATGAGATGAATATTTCAATTGAAGATAATATTTACAAAAGCGGTCCCCATACGGAACATCTCGCAGGAGCACAATTTACTGTGTGCTAACTTTAAGCATCAGCTCAACAAGTGACGCTTAGCTTTAGTTTTCCAGACCCTTCTTGGGGTCTCTTAGCCAATCAGAACTCAGGGTATAAGTTTTGGTTCACGTTTTAGAGTGGACCCGTAAAAAGGACCCAATAGGTTTTAGTTCAGGTTTACAAAAAGTATATTAAAAGTTCCCAACGGGAGTTAGCTTTTTACAAAGACAAAGAAAAGAATAATAGTAATGTATTTAATTTATTATAAACCTCACATATATGCATGTATATATACAGTAATGACCGTGTTTCTCCTGGGGAGTCTTAAACGTGTTTACATACATATATGTTAGCATACTAAGATTGGGGATAAGGCTTAAGGCCAAGGTTCCGGGGGGGGGGGGGGGGGTTAAATACCTTTTGTGTCCATATATATATGTGTGTGTTTGCGTATACATATATAGGATTTATATCCCTTTTCTGAATTGATTCAAACAATAATAATTATGACATAAGAAATAATATTGCATTTCAGATACTTATTGCATATTTTGCATATTCCCCCCCTGATTTCATAAATGCTGTTAGTTTATTTCGGTATTTTTAGAGATTGCTCAATCCATATTTGTGGTTGTCATATTTGTGTGTATATATTTGCTCTACAATCACAAAACTAAGCCTTGTGCACCTTTATACAAAGTATGAAGTTTCTAGACAAAATGTTTGATTTATGAAATATTAATTTGTGCCTCTTGTGTCATTACTGTCACAACCGCAACATGCAGAAATGATTTTTTTTTAAATGTAAAACTTTTTTTTTTAGAAACTTGATACTTCGTATTAAGATACGTGCTTACATTCAAAAATGTAAAAGTTAAAAGCTAAAGGTTAAATTTCTGTAATTTAGTGCAGATATATGTGTACAAATGTCGCTTCTGCAACAATGAATTGAGTAAGATAATATATAGTTCCCCTTTGCTTCCCCTCCCTCATTTTGTCAGAATTTATACTCATTTCAACTACAGTAGAACTTCGCTATCCCGGCAGCTTGATGACACGTCATTCTGGATGTCATGTCACTTTTTCAAGGTCCCAAACTAAGGACATATAATTTTAATGTTAAGCCACTCCGGAATTTGTGACACTACTTTAACGTTTCACTCCGTTAACCAAGACACTTCAAGTTCTTTAGACAGGAGCGGATTTTTCTTTACAACTGAAATCTTTCAGAAAGTAATGAAGATTTCATGAACAAGTTACTGTAGAATTTCTAGAAAAAGGTTGGCAGCAAACGGCATGCGTTATAGGATATCCCCTTCAAGAACTGACAATCGTGAAACAGCAGGGAGTGTACAGAAATTGACTGATTTTAGCCTAACTTCTGAAAAGGGTTACTGAATGAATTTCTTAGAAGGGGCGTGTTATTCAGTTAGTTTAACAGGAGTTGAAGGTGTGGAATATAATGATGTTACCTCAGTAGGTAGTAAATTGCTCCAAGCAAATAATAGTACTACTTATATGAACAAAAGCATTTAATGGACAGAACAACACATATACAAATGCACTGAACCAAAAAATCATACAACTTTTAAAATATCTTTAGAACAACAACTGAACTTTGACAGTTACAGTTAATACTTAATTGTAACACAGTTACAGTTAACACTTATTATACTTAAATAAAACAAAACATTGCAATATAAATTATGCACGTTCAACAGAAGGATACTAGGAAAGCTGAAATGCCATTGCTGTTCTACAACCAATTAATGGTCATTATAAGTGTGTTAAGTGGGTGACAAAGAGATGAACTTTCTTATACCTCTAAAATGACAAGGACATTTGAAAAACATATTAACCCTCACTTTGAAAGTCATTGAATTAAGGTGTGCTTCTGGATTTTAAAAATAATTATCAAAAAGTCCTTGTTTGAAATGGGTAAATGATTGATGCAGAACATGATTGTTGTTGGATTGACACAGATCATCATTGTCTCTTTTACGTACTATTGAATACGTTTGTGAAAGCTGAAACAATTACGGAGAAAAATTTAGAAATTGTTTTTAGAAAACAAGGTTGTTTGATGCTGTTAAGCATTCATAAGACAGGCCACACACTGAAGGGGGACTGGGGGAATTTGAATGGAGGCGTTTTTTTTTTTTTGTAACTTTCCACACGTTAATACGAACTCCCTACAGACAGAAAACTGGTACCGAGCATAGCGTGTGGAAATCTACAAAAGAAACTTCCTCCGTTCAAATTCCTCCAGCTCTTCCTCAGCATTCGGCCGGCCTAAGTGATGTTCTGACCATTCCTCTGATGAATAAAAATATATGATGAATAAAAAATTGCTTTATGTATACATTTATATGGATAACTTTGTGTCTACTTCAAATGAAGCAATAATTTCTGGCAGTGTATACAAAAATGAGAACGTTTTGGTACAACCATTGTTTTTGCAATCAGAACATAAAAATGAAAAAATTTTTGCCATTGCATTATATCGATGTTATACTAAAGAAACTAGCCAATACTACTTTGGCTTTTTGTACAAAATAAATTATAATTCAAGAACTAAGCAAATCATTTTTAGAAACTATTTTAATGTGAAGTAAAGAAATGAGTCGGTTTTTCTTACTTTGTGTGTATGTGAAATTATATTAATTGATGTTAATTGAATTCAATAAAAAATGTCAAATTTATTTGGTTAAGACTCTAATTATTTTATGTTATTGTATAGTTGTGTGTTTTTTAGTAATTCCGGTTAGGACATTGCTCCTCTTATGACAACATTTTAAAAGAGTCCTTAAGGTGTTATCATATCTAGGATTAACTTATATTTTAATAATTTTTATATCCATTAGTTTACCAGTCCAGTGTCAAGTGTCGGGAATTGAGGTTCCACCGTTCATGAAACAATGGATAAATGTGAAAAGGGTAAGTTTTTACCTGTAATTTATATTGATAATTATGTTTTTAAAGAATTTTGCAGACCATACCTCGAATAAAGCTTTTTGACAATTTTTTTAGATTTCTTTAAAGGATCTCTTTTTCTACAAGCCGGGACTTAACTTGGTGGTGGTGGTGGTGGGGGGGGGGGGGGCAGACAAGTCCTGTGCAGCAGACCAAAAGATGCCAAACATTTTTTTTGCGCACATATCGTGGGAAGGGGCAAGCTGTTGTGCACAACAGGGAGGGGGCAGGGGGTGCGCTAATGCATGGTCTTGCCCCTGAAAAATGACCTAGTTACGTCCCTGTCTATGTGTAGAAATGGAATAAATGTATAAAAATGTTGCTTATTTCTTCTAGTGTTTCTTTCAAACCTTTTGCCCCAGGAGAGGGGGGGGGGGGTGTTAAGAATTATAAAGGATTCTACCTTTATATATATATATGACTGAAAATGATGATAATATGGATGTTTTTACATATATGATAGGTTCTTGATACTATATACAGTAGGTGCAGTTTTAGACTATGTTTGGGGAAATTACGGGATTCCTTTTTTGTTGCTGATACATCTAAATTAATAATCTAAATTTTTGTAACTGGTCTTAAAACTATAATGTTCAAGGGCGGATCTAGAAAATCTTCAAGGGGGGGGGGGGCGATTTTGGAAATCTCGGGGTTCAATGTAAGGAAAGGATGGATGGAGGAGATTCTTCATTCCTTTTCAACAGTCCCTCCCCCCCCTTTTTTTTTCAAACAGCAGGAACAACAAAAAAGAAAATGCTAGTGTAGTGATATTTAAAATTTTACTAACACATTTCTTCAATGCATATAAGTTTATTCAAAGCCCGTATAAAAGGAACACAAGCTGCCTTTTTTTTTGCTTTCGGAAATCTGTCTATAATTTTTTCAACATCCAATGTAATATCTTTATGGATATGCAATAACCCTAATCCAGTGAATCTATCATCACTCATTCTTCTTCTTAGCCAAGTTTTAACCAAGTTAGGATTTCCTTCAAGCTTTCTCAAGAAAAATGTAGGCTTGTAAATACATTTTCTAAATTTGAGTTGATATGTCTAAATTACAAAATAATAGCAATTATTAGCAATATATTTTCTAAAATTTTTAAAATGTAATACTAAATATGTACTAAAAAACCATCAACGTGTATATGCAATTTCTGTAAACATCTGTAATTATGAATGTTCAATGAAATGTTTCAGACTCCAGGTTTTAGCGTAAATGCTGCAGGAATTTAGGCTTGGCTAGCTGTTACCAGTTAATAGGTAGAAGAAAAGAGCAGGGAATCTCTTTCCCATTATTCCGAGGATTAGCAACTCAGCAATACTAAAGGACAAAGGGACAGGGGGAAGCATGGAACTTGAAACTGGGCTATTAGGCTGGGATTCCAAGAACATAAAAACATGGCTGGTCCAGGGCACAAAGAGTAAAAACTCACTTATTAGGGGTGTCGATGTAGTATCCACTTGAATCGGCATAAGGGGGGGGGGGCGATCGCCCCATCGCCCCCTCCTTAGATCCGCCGTTGATAATGTTTAGGATATCTCTGGAGCGGGAGGGAAGGGGTGCGGGGAGTTTTTTTGAAAATTTAACTCCTGAGAGAATGTAATTTTAGCCTTTTTGGGGATGTTAGAGGAAGAAGTTTCAGAAGTTCTCCCTTAAGAAAATGTTCGAAACTGAAGTCTTAAAAATGAAGTTTCAGTCTATCGTTGTCAATCTTACTAGAAGTAGGCGTTTGAGGGTTTTGCCCTAGAAACTTTTGAAATCTTCTTAACAATCCATTTTTTAGATTCTTTGGTGATGTTAGAGAAAGCAGAAAGGAATATGGTTGCTTTTCCCCTATAAATTTTTTCAAAATGAATTCTTATCTTTAAGGTTACTTTTGGTGCCCCTCTACCAGGCCGTATCCAGAGGGGGGCCCGACGGGCTCGGGAACCCCCCCCCCTCCCCCGAAATCCCAAAAATTTTCGCAATGTAGCCTATATTCCTCCCTGAAACTTTCCTCTACACTAGTGTTTCAAAGTCAGGGCCCCCCGAAAAAAATTTCTGGCTACGGCCTTGCCCTCTAATGAGGGTCCAGTGTCTTTTCCCCAAAAGTGTTTCTGAAACTAAAGTCTTAAAAGCGTAATCTCTCTTTTCTTTTCTTTTTTTAAAAATTGTGATCTGAATTCTTTTCCCGAGGGGAGAGGGGGGTGCAGTTGATTTGCTTTGAGGGGGTACTGCCTCTTGGAGAGATGCCAGAAAGAAACACCGATTCCTTTCATCACACTTTGCAATTAAATGAGACATTGGTTCTTTAGATACGATCTAGATTAGTTCTTTAGTTTTTTTGTTTGATTTTGTAAAATGTAATATTTTGAACAATTTCAATGCAAATCTCTTTCTTTTTTATTTAGAGCTTTTGCGATATTAGTCCATATACTTGGCCTGATAATCTGATGAAAATGTTGAAGTTTTGTGAGTTAGAGCATACTGGAGAACTGCACTCAGGATTAGGTAAAGTTTGATAGCTTTTATTTATTTTGATAAAATTATTGAATGGAGCATAAATCCTTAGTTTTGGGGAAATTATTCTAATTACTCAAAATTGATGGATAAGCTTTGTTTATGCATTAAGAAAAACAGTAGAGTCTCGATAATCCATGGTGGGCGGAACCGGAGTTACCCTTAACTACCGAAAACTCGAATTATAGAATTCATAACATTTTATAAATAAGGAAAAGGGAGTAAAGCAAATTTTGAATTTCAGTATCGTATATTTACAGGAAAAATGTACTTATGTACATTTACATGATTAAAAGTTCATCAGATTTTAAAATAATAGTCAATTGTTTTCTGTTTGAATACACTGCTCCTACTTATTAATAAAATTTTTGGTCACCAGTCATGACTAAACCAGTCATGACCAATTCGCTATTCTCTCCACAATCTGGCAATCCTATGATCCTGATCTATTTTTGGAATGGGGGGAGACAAGGTTCCAGCTTCCCTGCAGAAGGAAAAAGGGTTAAGGAGAGCATGGCCTCATTGCACAATTGTTTTCTTGTAATTGACCCAGCACTATATCGCTTCTCCCCATTATTAAATGTATAAGAAGATGGAGTCCTCTTGCTTGTGAGGGAAGCTTGGCAGTCGGCTTCAAGGTGTGTATTAGACGCATGAACCGTTGAATAGCAATAAAAACCAGATCTAGTATTTCTTTCACGAGTTTCGCTGTTGTTGGTCATTATTTGGCAGTTAATTTCATATTTTTTCACTAGCACGGATTTATGAGAAACAAGAACTATTGAGACTTGAATTATCGAGACTCTACTGCATTTAAATTACATTTCTTTTATATCCTTAATCCATTGAAATACATGTTATTGCATTAAGATAATCATTTTCTTCATACTGCCAGTATCATGCTTTTACTTTTGATGCTTTTAACACATTAAGTGTGAATTGCATACAGTTGAACCTTGATTCATCGTTCTCTCATCTATCATTTCCCGTATGCATCACTTTTTTTGTTGGTTTAATGGTAAGATCTTGCTTTATGCTGACTTGCATTTGTGGTTCACATGTATCATTCAGAATGAGCAGTCCATGAGAAACTATCATTCAAGGTTTTACTGTATTTGATGCTAAAATCATATCTGGATAATTGTTTCATGTGAATTACATATTTAGTATTAAAATTAATATGAATATGAATTGCTATTATATGAACTCTATAGTAGGGGTGAATTGCAAAGTAAATTTGGAAATTAGTACATTCAGTTGCCATTAAATATAAATCCTTTTACATGCCACTTGCATATTTATGCTGTTAAGTTTAGAGCAGTCGAGCTCGTTATTATGGAAGATGTATTCCCCCCCCCCCCTCTTGAACCAAGTTTGTACAAAAGATGTTTGATGCTAGTTAAAAGCAAAAATTCTTTTATTATTATCATTATCAGTATTTGTGCATCCTCTTTTAAATATTAACAAAAGTTATTTATGCTGAAAATGTAACGATAAAAGCAGTAGAGGTAAAGAAGAAACCATAGTGAGAATGATTTCAGATTCAAGAACTGGTTTTCTTTCATGAACTAACATAGAGATTTACAGTAATAAGGATAGCAAGAATTTCTTCTGGATTTTACCTTGTTCTGCACCCCACCCCCTTCTTACAAGAAACACTGGTTCCCCTTTCACTTTCCACAAGAAAAAATCCATTGAAGAAAAGACTTCCACGTGCCGAGTTTGCCATCTTGAAGTGACGCAAATTCATCTCCTAATTCCCTAGGAAGGTTGTGGGTAGGCCTATTAAGAACTATTTTCCTGTGTAATTTGGAGCTTTAAAAAGGGGAAAAGAGTGCAAGGTTGTACGTCAAATTCTTGCAATGGCAAAGTTTCGAGAAATACAGGCTTGTACTTAAAATATTCTAGATAAACGTATGGCTTTTCTCCTCCAATCTCCTTCGCTTGTCCTTAGGGGTGCCCTCCCCCGGGCGCGAAGTAGTGGGGGTAGTGGGGTTTACGGATTTTACATGCATATATTCTCTATATGATGGGTCTTCAGTGGGTCGAGTATCTACCCCCCCCCCCCTTCCGGCCTTCTGGCTAGAAGTCAGACATCCTAACCGCTAGGCTCCTTATTCGAGATAAACACGGAAAGTCCTGAAATATTTATTGAGATTGCTGGGAAATTAAAAAATCAAGATATACTGTTTTTCGAAATGCACAGGTTTCGAGATAGACGGATTTGACTGTATTGAAACCCAAAGTAGGCAAAAATAAGTAGTGTATAATTTAATTTTTGTGCCCTGGAGACTTGGCTTCATGTAATAATTAAAAAGTGAAACAAATGATGAAATATGGCTTTCAAAAAGGAAATCCCAATGAACAAACCACATAAATGAAAAAAAAAGAAATAATTTTTTTAATGAAAAAAGAAATAATTAAAAAAAATAATAGTAATCTAAGTAATCCGTAACGATAAACGTTTTGAAAACATAACAATGGTTTGTAGAAAAAAACTTTTTGTTGTTAAGCTTTAAAACCTAGGTACGAGTTTCACTTGAGCAGAATTTCCCGTATGAAATGTTAGAGAATGCCTGATTGTGCTGATAAGGTATGCAGGGATGCCTACTAGGGGCGGGGGGAGGAAATGGTCGAAGTCTTTTTTGAAGGCTATTTAATCTCAGTGGTGAATGGTGGGTGCTCCATAGCTCTTAAAGGGGGTAGGGGGAGGGGTGCCATTGTTCTTCAGGGAGATGGGAAACCCTCTGATGTATCTGTATACATACGTGTCTATAGACATCACACACACACACATGTTTGCATACAAATTCTGTTATGCATAGTGTGAGTACCATCTATTATTTATTATTTTTATTTTAAAACTTTTCTGAACAGATATTACAACAAAAGAAACCCAGTACATTTGTAACTACTAAAAGGATAAGAAATGTCCTTTGCAAGTGACAGGCGTTTGTTCATTTGCTGCATTTTTAAATTGAATCACACATTGTGTTATACTAATTTGTTAAAGAGAGTTTTCTTCAATAGATTTACTAGGTAAAAAGTTCAACCTATTTGAAATTACTAGGTAATAAATTGTAATTTAAAAGTATTATTTATGTTGCACCGATAAGTATTTGCAGCAACTTCGGCATTTTTTTCGTTTTGAAAATATTATTTATTCACATTTTTCTTTCTTCTTTTTTAAAAAATCCCTTTGCGCAAGCTATTTTTAGATAAAGGGCAAAACAGACCAAACAAAGTACTTTCACATTGAACGGAAGCACACTCAATAAAATGGGAATTTAAGTTTAGGCATTGAGACAAAAGGACAATGCAACATGTGGCTTCAATTAGGTGTTTAAACAGAGAAAGAAAGTTCAGGGATCTTGTTCCATCCCACAATAAGCTTGCCAATTATTTAACTTTGAAAACTTCATTCTACACTAAGACGGAATTCACACCACCAATGTTTTAGCGGATTTACTTTGCTTTAGTAACCAGATATTCCCAAATTAAATATATTTAACAATGTAATAACTTCAGATGTTCTCAGTCACATGATTTCTCAACAACATTTTATCAATTTATGACCTTTTAAATCTCGAAATAAGCAAAAACTAATTCTCAAGGTAGAGTATCACATTTTCTGCCTTTCATTGAGCTGCCAAGTTAGGGGGAAACAGAGTATAAACTAAAAAGAATTGGTATTCATTGCTCGTTTCTTGTGTTTTTCTTTTCCATGTTTTCAGTTTCAATTGAATATTGTACCAGATTAATGCATTCATTTTTTCTTTTCCTTTTTGCAGATGATGCTATTAACATTGCAAGAGTTATGGATGATCTGTCTCAAAGAGGATTAGTTTTTGATTTTAATGGATGGATAAAGAGTTGATGTTCAGTACTGCTGTCCTTATTTAATATGGACTTTGACAACCTTTGTGTTTGCGTGTCTGATTTTACTCAACCTATTGGAACCATTGGATTTTCCGAACGCAGTAGGAAAAATTAAAAATAATCGTTCAATGTTTAAAGCTGCTTATGTGAATTGTGTTGATCTTGTTTTTAGCTGTCTAATAACTCTTGCAAGAAATAGTGTGCACTTAGCATTAAGAAAATTAGAATTTTGTATGAATAAAATAAAAGTAAAGTACACATTGTCAAAGTTCCTTTGACAGTTTATGAGTGAGTTATGTTAATTATTCTGCTCATTCATATTATAGCAGAAACAAGATTTTGATCATTTTTCATGTGTTATTTAGTATGCCTGTGTCATTACTTTCCAATTCATTACGGAATCTTTTCTCATCACACTAAAGAAACTATCAAAAGCTATCACGATGAAATGTTTGTTGACGTATTTTGTGTCAACTTTGTATATTGTCAAAGCCATTTCTTATTAAACTGACTAAGATGGATATTGTTATTACAACTGGAGCTTGTTCATACACAAAATAAAGTTTATGTTCATAGGTTTTGTAATTTTTTTTCAAGTTATTTATTTTTATTTATTTTTTACAATACACTGCTCCACAAAATATAAAGGGTTTATGTAAAACAGTTCCTCTTGTAAAAATTGGCGGAAATACTAGTATAAAATTTTATATCAAAGCTTCAATAAGTCAAATTTTGAGGAGCTGGAAGCTGTGATGTATCAAAATGATGATTTATTACCCCTAACTGAATAGAGAACCAATGATATTTATTTCCAGAATAGCAAATTTTATTGAGTTGAATTATTCAATAGGTCTAATTTTATTTTATGACATTTGGAGAAAGTTCTGTGGTAACTAACTCCGTAACTCAAAAACATCTCTTTTTGTTTTCTCTTGAAAATCATTGTTTCTCAAAGTTAAACTAGTTTTTCACTGGATTTTTTTTCTTTTATTAAGGGGGGGGGGGGTGACAAAAGGTGGAATGTGTCCCCTTATTCTGTCACTTTCTTGTACTAGACCCAAAATAAATAATAGACGAACCTCTAATATGGTTCTAATCTTGGAGGTCCTCCTTAAATGATATCAGACTTTTTTTGAATATATTTCACCCCCTCCCGTTCTTTGTCACAACGGGACACTTCTACATACACGGTAACTTCTACTAATAACTTCTACATACAAGGTTTGTGCTTAGTTCTGGGGTTTGAAAAGGTTAAAGGCGATGATTTAGTTAACCTTCTAAACACATCTATGCATTGGTGAACAAGCATTGACATGACATGTCTGTGCATAAAATAAATGAGTTCAAAATTTATTTGGGGGGAGGGGAGCAACAAATACATACACATTTTTGTTTTAATCATAGCTATTTTAAAGTATTGTTTTCAAAGCTGAACTAAATTCTCGCTCGGTGTTGCTTTTATAATCTCCTTAGACTATCTTCAAAGGAGATAAGACAAGTACATAAAAGTAGGTATTTTGTAATATTAATCATTATTCTCACAAAGTAGCATATATGCTACTTTATGACAATAAGGGCTAGCAAATAACAATGCAACATACGTGCTGACGTCATTTTTCAAATGGAAAGTAGGGGAAACCCCAGGAAGCACATATGCTACTTTATGAAAATAAGGGTAAAGAGTTTATATTGGTCTTATCCAGGAGCGGACTGGGAAGAAAATTCGGCCCGGGCATATTTCAAACAGACCGGCCCTTGGAAGGGCAGGTATTTTGCAGATTGCAGGAACTAAAAATATTGTCATTAAATATGTCGATATGTATTAAAATATTAAATGTTCACGCGACAGTTATTTTTCTTATTGAGCATGGAAGTGTAATGATACGTAATACTGTATAGGACCCCAAATTCGGAATTTTTAGCCTTCTTTCCCGTCAAAGTTTTAAACAAAATTAATAAACCATGAAAGAAAGCTAAATGTATCGTGAAAATATCGTTAAAATAAGGAAAAAGATAAAATAAGTGAAGTAATTAAATAAAGACTGAAAAATGAAAAATTTGAAAGTAGGCTTTTGAGATGGACAAAATGTGTCTGTCGGTCTGTCTGCCCCCCCCCCCCCCCCAATAACTTTTGAAGGATTTGTCCGATTCGAAATATTTTATTTTTGAATCGAAAGCTCTCAGCCTGGGCATCTCATCTCTACATTTGACTTTTTGATTTGCCCATTTTTTTCGCTTAATTTTGAATACATAGTTCAAAAAATCTTAACATTTGCGCCTATGGGCAAACTATGTGAACTCTGGGCTGAGGATCCAAGCTCCTATGAAGAAGCTTACTGGAAGAAGCTCTCAGCGTGAAAGATTTTTTGATTTGAACAACCTTTATTCATTTTCGAACAGTTCAAAAAAAAATTAACATAACCCCTACGGGGAATTTTCAATCTTATATAAATCATGATCTAACAGACGGATGTGCTTGGAACAAACTACATTGGAGATGAGTAAATCAATGACTGAAAAAATGAAAGAATGAATGATGAGTGAATGAATATGTATTAACCGTTGAAAAAGGTATTTGAAATAATCAGAACTAAAGCTAAATGAGAAAGAGAGATAGCTGGATTATAAGTTTGAAGTTGGTTTTTAATAGAAAGTAGGCTCGGTATAGTTCTGGACGGAACTTCTTGTTAAATAATGCGTTAGTACTAAAAGCGGCAAAAATGAAATTACCTTCAGGAAGTGTCTTGTGAAACTAATTCTGATTCAGCAGATTGTACTTTTGCAGAGAACACCAACTTTCTCTTTTTATAACAATCATCATCAATTTTCTCTTTCAAATTAAAAAAGCTTGTAATAGGTTTATGCTCGCTTCAATATTGCCTCTTATTCAATGCACTTCCTAAATATCTTGCGTTGGAATTCAGGAAAACAAAATGTGCAGGACAGACCGACCCACCGATGCATAAGAGGTGAAGGTGGTGGATACAGCGTTCACTAGCGGAAAGTGCGTGGGCTCGAGCTCATGGTAAAATATTCATACAACAACCTAGAGGCAAATTAAACGACCATTGGGAAAAAAACCCATTTAAATTAGAATAGTTTATGCTTAAAGAAAGTGAGAAAATAGCCTTTTTATGGCTACAGTACTATTTGTTAGGGAAGAGGAGAGATTGAGAAAGAAACTCGATCATTTCATCTCCCACTATCTCCCATCTTCGTGTGTTCAGTGCATTTGTTTCTGTATATGCAGCTGAGGCGTTAGTATTGAATGGTCAGTAGTGATTGGGGTTAAGTTGAAAGTGGAGAGCAATTAATGCAATCCCCTGTGGTGCTTGAAAGCACCTTCTTAAAGGAAGAAGTCATAAAATTGGCTTTCTTCCGCTCTGGGCATGAAACGTAGTAAGTGACTGCTGATAAAATTGTTAAACTAAGGAGTATTGTGAACAGTCAGGGGAAAGATTCTAGTTTAGATAAATTTATTGTTAAAAGTTCGGATTGCTGGCATTTGAAAGCTATTTCCAGCTTCCTTTTTTTATTCCAATAATGTTTTTTTGCTAGTCTTGTGTCTGTCCACTTTCATTTTCAATTTTCTCCAGACTAGAGACCCATATCTAATATTAGTACGTCTCATAACTGCAAGAGTTGCACTGAATATATTCTAGTTTTAAATTCGACTGCGAATCAAAACCTTCCCGAAAGTGCTGCCAAACCAAAGATTCTCTAACATTTTTCACATGCATTTTAGCTCACCAGAATTTAATCTCAACTGGAGCATTTCATGATAGTTTTAAAATATATGTATTCTTTACTTAAAATTAAAAGAAAATCATTAGAGCCAATTGCGATAGCAACAAAAAGCCTACATTTAATCATGAAATTTACTACATAAAATTATTTCGGGTTCGGGCGGGCTCGGGCTTGCGAGGTATTTAGGGGAGAAACCTCTAGGAAAGTGGTATGATTAAGGCTGCAAGTTTGTCACTCCGTGAATTCCCTCGATTTTTAAAGCTGTTTCGTAAAATCTGCGATTTTTTCAAAAATACCACGATTTGTGCGCAAATTGTTTAAAATTTGAGACTTATTTTGTTTTTTACTTACAGTTTAACAGCAATTTATACTGTTCTGAAATTTTAAAATGTATACAGATGTACCAAACTTTTATAAGAATTCATCAATAGAAAAATAACTATAAAACTAGTTATAGATAATTCCACTCATGTTTAGAGGAAGTTTTTGATCCAAATCAATACAAATATTTAAATGATTTTAACGAAGTTGATAGTTGTTCCATTGTTAAAACTAACTCTATGATACCCCCCTCCCCCAATGAGTTACACGTTGAAGGAGGGCAATTCAATTCTGGAAATTCAAGAGAGTAAGTTTTCCCAACCTGTGAAAAGTGGCAATTCGATGTTTGTCAGTTCCGACGAATAGCGCAGATGCTGATCGGTCCTGTTGTACATATAAAAACGTGTTAAGTGATAACGACGAAACATTAAAGAAAATAATTTAATTATGTACAATATTTTGTGACAAAATTCTGTACATTTAATTAAATACCTAAATATTGCATAAAATTGAAAGAAATAAAATTATTCCTTTTTTATTTAAGAAAATTAATTTAATTGCAGATATTCTAGTTTTTATTACATTATATTTGTGTTCTCCCGAACATTTCGCGCAATTTGCCGCGAATTTCCGGCCCTTTTTTTCTGGCAGTGTTCACTCTATTAAATTGTTATTAAAAAACATATTTTTAGAATAGTATAAAGCGTAAAGAGAGTTAAGGTCTCAAAAAAAGTTTTCGAACACCAACATTTCGGTAGGGTCCCCTAAGTCTCTAAGTCAAAATTTCGGGGGGGGGGGGGGGGGGGGTTTGTCCCCCCCCCCTTATCTACGCCAGTGACCAAAAATACTATAAATGAGCAAAATGCTAATAAAAACCTTCAGAGCAAATTATATGAGCTCTGATGCTATTTACTACTTTTTTCGAATGAGAACCCAAAATCCGGAAAATTCCGAAATCTGGAAAGATTTCGGAAGCGCCCCGAGAGTTCCGATTTTGAGGTCCCATACTGTATATCAATTAGCTGTTAGCAATCGTCGCACTTTAGGGTGTTGCACAGTGAGACAATCGGCTGAGACAACTGGCCCTAGAGAAATTCTCTGGGGCCGCCCCTGAGAATTTGCATCACCTGGATTGAGAAATTCTCAGGGCCGTATTTTATAGCTTGTAGGGATTAAAAATATTGTCAGTAGGTATGTAGATATGTATTTGGATAATATTAAGTGTCTACAAGATAGATTAATTTTTCTTATTCACCATAGAAGGGCAATAATACGTAATATGTTAATTAGCTGTTAATAGCTGCCGTCCTTTAGGGCGTTGCGCCGTGAGGCAATCGCCTCGCCGCCTTCTAGCCTCTTCCGCCTGCACTTCTTAAAATTAAAAACATCCATTTTGCGGCTCTCAAAAGTTTGCATAACAGACGGCCGCCTAGGTTTTCTATATGGACGAGCCGGCCCTGAGAATTTCTCAAGCCAGCCCCGAGAGCTCGTCCATACAGACAGGCGGTAGCCTAAAGCGCAAAACTGATGTATTTTATTTATTTATTTATGTTCAAAATTTAAAAATAAAACATTTTCATTTTTGCTCCTCAGGCAGCCGTTTAGGTTGTCTATAAGGGACCAGCCGGCCCTGAAAAATTCTGCCCCCTCACCCCTTGTGGCCCAACGGCCAGACCCTAGAGATTTTGCCCCATTGCTGCATTGCACTGTCTGAAGCCCGGGTTACGGCAAAGTTTTGGTCCCCGTTTTTTTATGAACATTGTAAAAGCTGTATACTTTATATATATAAAAAAAAGATAGATATTTTGCGACCGGCCCATTTTGGACCGGCCCACCGGGCATTTGCCCGAATGCCCGCATAGCCAGTCCGCCGCTGGTCTTATCAGTCAGGGTAAGTTTGATCCACAATCTCTATATTTTTAATTGTCCTACTCATACTTTAGTAATGTTATTGTATTTACTAGCATAAAAGTGAAGAAGAACTCTTAGAGTATTGCATAGTTATGAAAAATTAAAAAATCATAATTATAAAAATCATCTAAATAGATTATTAATTGTTTCAAAGTGATCCTTCCCTTTTACGTAACATTGACCCATGTCAGAAAAGTGATTTTAAAAGGAATTATTTTATTATAGTTGTAAACTTTGGACCAGAAAAATAATATTTCTAAAGCTTAAAATATTTATTTCTCATCATAACAGAATTTCTATAATTTATAATAGTTCATAGAGCAACTTCAAGACTTTCAACAATTTCAGTGCCGGAGAGGTATAATTCATCCCCAGTAGGGCCATAATATACCCAGAGATTACATAATTTGCTTCATTTTTGCCCATAGACACTAATGGGAAGATTTTTTGAACTGTTCAAAATTGAACGAAAGATAGTTTAAATCAGAAAGTGAAATATGGAAATGAGGTGTCCTCGTCGAGATCTTTCGAATGCAAAAACAAAAATCTTCCAAATCGGACCATTCCTTCCAAAAATATTAGGGGTGGGGGGGGGGGGGGGAGGAGACTGGCAGACACATTTTCTTCATCTCAGAACCCTACTTTGAAACTTTTTATTTTTCATTCTTTATTTCATAACTTCATTTATTTTTGATTTTTCCTTATTTGCAATGATAATTTTATGATACATTAAGTCATTTTTCATTCTTTTTACTTTTACGGAAAAGTAGGCTAAAAGGTTATGTAGTAAGTTAAAGAAAAACAGAAACCTGGAATTTAAGTTTTCATTTAAGTCCCAACAGAGGTTTTACTTCGATTTCTTAACCCTTTATAAGGCGGTGGGAAGTATGCTTCCCACCTAATTCATCAAGTTATAGGTGTTTATAGTAGTAAGCTATTTTAACCTTTCTAATTGGTAGAATCTTGCAAAGACGCTGGGAAGCATATTTACCACCACATGCATCAATATTCCCATATTAGAACATTCCCCCCCCCGGGGGACGGGGGGGGGTCACAAAAAATCATGTTAATATTTAATGTCCTGTATGAATTTCTTCTTTCCGAAAAATATTTTCATATACGGATGCTACAAAAAAAAAAAAAATGGCCTTATAAATGGTTAAACAGACTTTTCCGTAAAGCGTGTTTCCTTACATCTCGACTCTTTTAACGGAAAAACCTCCACAACGGCAAGGAAAGCAAAGCACAGTGTGGAAGCGGGCACACTTCAAATGTGTATTTGGAAACCAGCTAACGTTTTATCAGAGTTTTTTTTTTACTGTAAATTTAAATACTTTTACGAAACATTTTTTTTTCCGCTCGAACAAACGGAAGTATTTGATCAGTTTGTTGCGGGAATACATTCGGAATTGCCAAAGCTACCAGCACAACACAATTTTTTCCGTCAATGGTCGTATTTTATTTTTATGTTTTCTAACTTTTTTTTAAAATATAGCATTTATTGTTATGGTACAGTACAGGAGGGGAAAAAATGAGACAGTCCTAATTACTCAGCCTTCATATGCTCAAGAAAATGAAAAAAAAGAAAGCTGTCAATTGACAAAGATGATTTTAAAGTTAATTAGTCAAATTTTTAAAAATTATTGTCACATTTCGATAAGGGGCGGTATACATATTGAAATGAACACTAACTGTAAAAACTTAAATGCCATAGTTTTGACAACCCTTTAAGATCGAGCTCACACGATCGTGCGCGTTAATAAACGTTAAGTAAAATTTAAAATTCCTGGGATTGCCGTATGTAATAAATTCCGGAAACGAACGATCAATGGAAACAATGCATTACCCATTTTCATCGACAGATGGCAGTACAAGTACCATTTTAAGCTAACAGGAATCACTGAAAGCTTTGACTGCGTGTTGCCTGTTTAACATTAAAAAAAGAAGCAGGTCTTAAAGGGATAGTAATAAATTTTAAGTAACTTCACAGAAAGTACTAATTTTGTTAGGGTTTCTTACTTTTATTCAATGGGTAGAATTTTATGCATTCAGCATATTTATACAGCCTCTAAAGCGGCAGAAAAATGTATTTTCAAGCATAGCAAAAAAATTAATAAATAAATAACACCTTTAAATATATTTTAAGGTGAAATTTTGTATCTCTATAGAAATTCTTTTCCAGATTAAATTTTCGTCGAAGTATGACATCGTTTCAGATAATTTTTTTAAAAATTAATTTCATAACTCATAATTAATATTAAATTAATATTTTCAATATACAGTGGAACCCCACCACGCTATTCGTCCAGCTTGTTCAAGAAAAATTCAACTCGCCATTCGTACTTGTCCCGCGATTCGTACGGCGCCAGGGGCCAGCTGGGTTGCCAGTTTGGCTTTTTAGCCTACTTTCCGGTGAAAGTAAAAAAAAATAAGAATAAAGCATGAAAGAAGGCTTAATGTATCGTGAAAATATCGTTAAAAGTAAAGAAAAGTCAAGAAAAAGTGAAGTAATTAAATAAAGATTGAAAAATTAAAAATTTGAAAGTAGGGTTTTGAGATGGGGGAAAATGTGTGTCTGTCGGTCTGTCACCCCCCTCCCCCCTAATAACTTTTGAACGAATTGTCCGATTCGAAAAATTCTTTTTGCATTCGAAAGATCTCGGCGAGGACATCTCATTTTTATATTTTACTTTTTGATTCGAACATTTTTTCGTTCAATTTTGAACAGTTCAATAAATTTAACATTAGCGCCTATCGGCAAAAGTGAAGCAAGTTATGTAAACTCTAACCGCCGTATTCACCGTCAATTCTAACCTCATGGTTTGACGCGAAACCGGTCTCCAACCTGAAGTTACCGCGGATTTCCTATTCACCACCAACTTTGACTACGCGCAAACAGGTTCCCGAAACCATGCCAGGTCGAGTAACTCAACCAAGCTCCAGAGCAAAGTTAAGGTTTGAGCGCATGCGCAGTACATGTAAACATTAGCAATGGCGGACTGGATGTTGCGAAAATTGGAATATGTTGAGATTTTAGAGCTTTCTTCGCTTTACACGATCTTGAATTTCTGAAGAGGCCTTACAAAAAATACAACTTTAGAGTTGTTTTAATTTTATTAACTAGTATTGTTCAATGTTTTCTTTGTCGCTTTTGTGTGTTTCCGATAATGTTTTTCTCTCGGGAGCTATTACTTCATTAAAGATTTTGAAACTTTATCATGATTCCTAATTGAACAGAAATACCAAAAAATGGGGGGTAATATATCTTTAGTATTTTTATTTAATTATTTATTTTTCTCTCTCCTTGTTGCTTTTTGATATAATTTTATTCTACTTTAAAGTGTACATGTATATACTGAACATTTAACATGCGTCCTGATTTTTTTTGCCAAGGTTACTTCTGGGCCTGCGAAGTTCATGTGTAATATTTTGATTTATGTATGTCGAATAAAATAAACTTGTTGACCTTTACCATGTGTTTTATGTCATTGACCAATTTACATTTGCTTGTATATTCTTTTCTTTTTTTTTAATTTAACAAAGGTTTTGAATATGTGAAACGCTTCTTTAAAAAAAAAAAAAGACATATGAAATGAATCCATAATGCTAATGGCAGTTTTGTGTTTAAAGGTAAACTGCAAGGTTTTTGAAAAAGTCAAAATATTCGCCATATGTATTTGTATTAATGAATTCATATTTTCATTAGAAAAAGGGTTCTTGTTAACCCCAAATCACATAATTTTGAATTGCCGTTTCATGCAGTTGTAAGACTTAAACCAAATTTTTACTGTACTTTGCCAATGCGAAGTGATTGTAAGAATAAAGTATTTACAATAGTTATAATTGAAATCAAATGCATTTTTAAAATGCTCTCATGAATTTAATGCAAGGCCATAAGCAGATTTTTTGGGGGGGGGGGGGGGTTCGTGGGCATCCCTAGTTACAGCCTTGATTTAATGAAAGAATATTCAAATAAAAATTTAAAAGATACAATAATACGCTAATGCTTGGTTCATAATGGTACATTTCTATATTATATATATATCGTTTGTGAATGGTACATTTCTAATGTCAGAAAGAGATATATTACAATGATAAAATTGGTTATAATTTCCTATTCGTTATATATATATATATTTTCATTTTCCGAGAAAAATTTTATTGGATTCTTTACTTTTCAATACTTTTAAATTTTTTACACGACTGCTAGAAGTAATACCTTCTCAAACGGGCTAAAAACCACTCGTGTTTTATTCATCGCTATATCGCAGAGAACGGGAATTTTAAAAAACGGGAAACGAAATGTACACTGCGCGGCGAAAAAGCATGAAGAAAATCATGTGATAGTTTTGACCAATAACGGGCCTGCGTACGTTCCCACATGGCGTCGAGTTGACTAACTTCGTGGTTGGAAAACCCCAGGTTGATTTTCCTCCGTGAATACCGATTTTTAACTTCGCAGCGCTGAGCCCCAACTCCGAGTTAACGGATCTCATGGTTTCACGCGTGGAGTTAGGTTGACGGTGAATATGGCGGTAAGTGCAAGATACACGTTCCAAAGAACAAGCTTACTGGAGGAAGCTCTTGGCGTGAAATATTAATTTTAACAGTTTTTGTTCATTTTTGAACAGTTCAAAAAGTTAACATAGCGCTTACGGGGAAATTACAATACGATATAAATCCTGATCTAACGGACCGATTTGCTTGGAACAAACTTTATCGGAAAGCTCTTATAACGTAGAACATGAACAAATAGAAAGTTCATCCAGAACTAACGAGTCTATTTTCCTATGAAATGTTTTTATCGGGATTTTTAAGGATATTTCTCAATGAATAAATGAAGGAGTGAAAGAATGGATAAATGACAGAGTGAAAGAATGAATCAATGAATAAATGAATGAGGAAAAGAATAAATAAATGAGTGAATAAATGAAAAGAATAGATAAACGGGTGAATAAATACATGAATGAGTAAATGATGAATAAACACATGAATGAGTAAACGAATGAATGAATAAATGAATGGCTGAATAAATGAAAGAATGAATGACTGAGTGAATGAATATGTATTATCCGTTGAAAAAGGTATATTTGAAAAAAATAAGAACTAAAGCTAAAGGAGAAAGAGATAGCTAGATTATAAATTTGAATTTGGTGTATACGGGAAAGTAGGCTCGTATAGTTCTAGACGGAACTTCTTGTTTTAAGGAAAAAATCGAGAAATTACGCTTATTATGAACTCGTCTGGAAATAATTTGTTTGGCGTTTTGGATTTTTTTAAAAATTTTAATACTTTTTGAGATTTTACTAACAATTTTAACTTTCTAAGGGGGCAGCAAGAGGAAGTGGTTGAAGAACTTTTTTCTTCAAGGGAAGAAAGTAGCAAGGAAAGCATTTCCTTTGCAGCAATCAAAGAGCTGTGTTACCCCTGCGAGAAAACACAGAGAGTGGTAGAAAATGGCATCCCAACACTGCTGTGGTCAACAGCATTAACTTGTTCAACGACAATGTAATTGACCGCTTTAGAAAAGTTCTGAACAATCGTCAAAGGCGGACAACATTAGACAGGTTTTTATAGAAAGAAACCCAAGATTCTTCCAGTGCAAAAAGACATAAAAAAGGAAGAACAGCAGAAAGGGATACAACACCTGAAGAGGGATGTTACATGATGTTTTTATAGAAGGGGACTCCTCTTCCAACCATTTCTCTTCCTCCTCTCAACATTCCACTTATGCCATCAGCTCACCACAGTACAAGCAAAGCGCAGTTAAATTTTTATTTATTTCTAATTCCATGTACAGTACTGTACATTTGTTTTTCATAGGTTTAAATAAGCAACCATCTGTGGAACTGGAACGGATTAATCCAATTTTATGTGAAAAAATAATTTGCCATTCATACAAATTGCTATTCGAACGGCCTGCTGGAACGAATTGTGTACGAATAGCAAGGTTCCACTGTAATTTGTGATCAAAATGCAAATTTAGGCTTAAATTTGAGTGGAAAATTTTCCGCGATTATTGTAAATTTCCTCTACTTCGTACATGTTCAATATGAGCTCGGAGAGAAGTGGATTGTAATTCAATTTATGAAAACAATAACTATTTTATTATATCTATTTTATGCATAAAGCAAATTATTCCAAATGGTACCCTATGGTACATTGTATTTTTAAACAAAGGGGAGCTAAATGCTCATTCTATAACAATTCACCTCTTACGGTGTTTATCCTTCAGTTCAACTGCCAACTGACGCTTCTTTTCAAAACACTTCTTTGCTTGCCACATATTTGGCGGCTTGGCGAGATTGTCTTAGCACGTTGGCTCTCTTGCTATGCACGGCCGCAACAGTACAAGAAAGCAAACAAGTAACAGAAGTTTCAGATGAGTGAGTAAATGGTTGCATTAGTGCGGCCGATATATGGCAAAAATTGGCCGAATTGTGCCTTTAATGATAGAAGCATAAAATTTGGGGTACATGTACTACACATATTAAGAATTAATGTTAGATAGGAGGACATCGCAGATTTCGCCTATTTCATTAATGGTGGGCATTCAAAATGGCGGCCTATTCATTCGTTATGGGGGCTCGCTTGAAGTTTCTTTGATGATATTAAATGATCAGTTATGAAAACAATGACAGGTAATAATTGTTTCATACATGTAGTGTGCAATTTATAATAATATACCATATTTTATTCAAGATATACATACTTATATTCTACTTAGGACCTGATTATTTAATGAAATTACTAATATTACGTTGCCTGAATTGCATTGCATAAATACACTAATCGATAAATTCATAATATATTATAAATAGATAAATGAATAATATATATAATACACTGAAAATATTTGCACGAAAATACATGAAAATCTCTTTGAAATCATGTATCTAGAATCTAACGTATAATTACAGCGAACTATAAACAGAAAACTGCAAACTCCTTAAAATAGGAATTCACAGAGAACATTATGTACTAAATGATGGTAATTGTTAAAGTAAATTAATTGTTCATGTTAACTAGTTTTGTAACGGCATCAGTATTGCTGTCTCGTTCTTTCTATTGTGAAGATTAAATTCAGTTAGTTAATAAAATGTCTCTTTCACAGAGTAATCATAAACCAGAGGGTCAACTCTCAAGCCGTTTTGTAGTGTCGATTTCACTAACTCTGCCATATACATATTGAACAGAACAGGGGAATCATCAGTAGAAAGTATAAGTCCTTATGAGTTTTGGTTGAAAAAGAAGCTTCGTATCAAACATCTACGTGTGATAGGTTCTACGTGCTATGCTCATATTCCATTTCAAAGAAGAAAAATGGACAAGAAAGCAGTCAATGGCTATCTCGTAGGATATGATGGCGATGAGCGATACCGAATTTGGATAAAGAATGAGCATCGCGTAGCTCTGTCAAGAGATGTAATCTTTCAGGAAAGAACAGGAAATTGTGATGATCGCACTGAAATATTATTACAAGATAAATCAGAAAAAGAAACAAATCAGGGAAAGTATCAAGAAGAGCAAATAGAAGAGAAAGAAACTGAAGAAGGTATTGAAAGCCAAGAAGCTCTAACAAGTGATACTGAGACCGATAGTGAAGAAGACTATACAGAGTCTATATCAAACAGAGAGCTAAGAAATCGCTCGAATCTGCAAAAACCCAAACGTTTCGAGGATTATATTATGAAAGCAGAGTCATATATAAATGACAAGGAAAATCCCGATACGTATGAAGAAGCAGTAAGTGCCAAAGATAGCAAAAATTGGATAAAAGCTATGAACACTGAAATGAGTTCATTAAAGGAAAATCAGACATGGGAACTGACTGAACTACCAGTTGGGTCTAGAGCAATACCCTGTAAGTGGGTCTATAAAATTAAAAGAAATTCAGATGGCAGCATCGACAAATATAAAGCCAGGCTTGTTGTCAAGGGATACAGTCAACGAAAACGCATTGATTATAGTAAAACCTACAGTCCAGTTGCCCAAAATTAGGCACAATACGAGCAATATTAAGTATAGCGTCTGAAGAGAGAATGCACTTGAAACAGTTTGATGTGTCAACCGCATTCTTATATGGAGATCTGGAAGAAACTATTTATATGAAACAGCCAGAAGGGTTCCAAGACGGCACAGGAAGAGTATGCAGACTAAAGCGTAGTTTGTATGGCCTAAAACAATCGCCACGCTGCTGGAATAAATGTTTTGGCAAGTTTCTAAGAATGTCCCATTAATTAGAAAAGACTTTTTTTTTTTAAATACGGATGTCTGCTACAGCTTTTCAATTGAAACTTTTTAAAATACTATGACGTCATCGATCGTAGAAGTAAAGCAGAAAATGCGGAACTATTTGATTATGCTTTGAAAAATATCAATAATGCTTTTTTTAAAAAACTTTACAGAACAAAAACACTTTGACACCATGAATTTCAATTGTTACATAAGTAACCGTGTTTCTGACGTACAACATATCTTTCATATTGCATAATCTATTCAAATAGCGGAACAAACACAGAGCAACAAAGCCTAAACTAATGCGCATTTTGGTTCAAATTTTCGTTAGATTGTTTTCCGAGGGGATTAGCGTGTAGCTTTAGAAAAGTACGTTACAAGGCAAAACTAACGCTTTTTTTACTATTTCATTATCTGTTACAAAAAATTATTTTGTAACAAATTAATTTTTTTTAAGATGAAAAAAAGTTACGGTTGCTACTATGTGTATATTTCTCTTTAAGAAAAAGATGAAAGTTACTGTTGCTACTATGTATATGTTTCTCAGCTTTTTTCTTTAAGCTGAAAAAATTTATGTTGCTACTATGTATGTTTCTCAGCTTTTTTTAAGATGAAAAAAGTTTTGCTGCAAGTTACCTTGTAAATAAAACCGTGTGGGATATTTTCTATAGATGGGGATAGAGAGTCTTTATACCTAGCATTTTTTACAATTCGTTCTTTATATTAACTTGCAGATTTAATCAGTGCTGCTACTATGTATATGTTTCTCTGTTTTTTTTTAAAGATGAAAAAAGTAACGGTTTCTACTATGTGTATATTTCTCTATTTTTAAGATGAAAGTTACTGTTGCTACTATACCCTCCACTTAAAAAAAATCGCTCTTTAAGTCTAACTAAGACATGAACAAAACTATTAACTCGTATTTATTTCTATGCATATTAAGTGTGTTTTATATACAAAGAAAATGTTACTATGTTCGTTAAAAATAGTTTATATATTTCTTGCCAATTTCTACTTAAGCAAAACTAGTACTTGGTAATTTTGGAATAACTCGATGTAGATGCTGAGACCGTGAGCTCCTTTTTAAAAATATGTTTTAAATTTCTTATTTTTCCGCAATAGGAAATTAATTGACGCTTAAAACATTTATTGGTTACATTTAAATAAGTTAATTTGCTTTATTTTGGAAGTTTATCTGTTACCTCCTATTGAGTTCAGGAAAATGTTTTCTAGATACAATACTGCAATACAATACTACAATGAAACTGAACTACATATCCGAAACATTCTTTGTATTGCGTAGATACACTAAGGGTGATAAAAAAAAAGTTTTCTTCTTATCGACATTTAAACTGATTGCACAGAAATAGTTTGAAGTTTAAAGAAAAAGTTGGCTTTTGATAAACGAAGTTCTACGAAAGCAATGTAACTTGCAAAATATAAATACCAACTTTCTGGCAACGTTTGAAAGTTAAAAATGTGTTAAGCTAATTTTAAAAAAATATTTAGCCTATTTAAATTGTTATGCACATCGTTAATAGTTCATAGCGCATAAGGTCTTCGTTGTGTTGGCCAACAAAATTAAAAATAATTAAAAAAAAAAATACTCTTAAGCTTTACCGTCAAATTCGTAACTTTTACTTTATTTTTTCAGCGCGAAACCGTGCAGTGAAAGTATTTAATGTGATCACTTAAGGTATATGCTACAGAACTGTCAAAGCCTACTCTCCTTACATATTAATTCAAAATTCAAGCACGTCGGGCTTCATTATTTAACGTAAAAAAATAGTCTACTTTTTTTATCAATTTTTTTGTACCAAGATGAAAGTTCTATAAAAAAGTTTTAATACTTCTTCACTGAGCAATTTCACCCACTCTGCTATAAATTCAGGATAAGTAAATTTCCCAGTTTTAACTAATTTCCCTAAGGGTTTCCAAAAATCATCTGGCTAATTATTTTTGGTGCCGGTATTCATGGAAAAAAAAAGCTGGCCATTTTTCTTTGATCCATGAAACTATAGTCTATAGTTTAAACATACGCATTTTTGATAACGTAACATGTTTGATTGCTTGAGTTTAGTTCTCCGAATAAGGTTTGCGTCGAACATTTGTAACCTAATTTCGAAGTATTAAGAGTAATAATGAAAATATCAGTTGTCTTTTTGTGATAAAAGTTAGGAATATTGAAAAAAAAGCCGAGATTTAATTTCCTTCCCTTACTAGCTTAATGTTCTTGTTCATATTTATGGACGAAATAGTTGATCACATTTAATGCTTCACTACTTTGGTTTTCTCTGCCGTATACCTGAAAATTTGAGTAATTTTTCCCATTTAATTAACAAATACTATTATGTTCTTTGACAGTACATACAAGCTTCGTTGCCTCCATGTTGCGTAGTTAATACAGTGATACCTCGAGATATGAGTTTAATTCGTTCCGTAACCTTGCTCGTATCTCTTAGCAATTTACTGCACAGGCGCAGTAAACTGGATGGGCCGTGGCGTCGCAGCTGGCAGTTCTTTGTATCTCAAATATCGTTCGTATTTCAAAACAAAACTTACTCGTATCAAATCGTTCGTATCTCGAGGTACCAGTGTATGTTAATAATATGAAGGTTTAGGCGTGCTATTCATAATTATTTTCTCAATCAATGCAAACTTGTTGATTATATTCGATCACATTTGTTACCGCAGGTTACAATTTGTTCATTTGACTATAATTTCGAAGGTATTTAAAATTAAAAAAAATATAGTATTAAAAATGGAAATACCAGGAGTTGTGACTTTGTTCAAAGGCATAGTTGAAGTTAATCAGTTAATTATTAGAACTGCATTTTTTATACAGAAATATTGATGGGACTCAAATTCCAACTTGATTTTTTTTAGATAAGATATGGTTAAAGCAGTTTGTATTTTCTCTTATGGGTGTACTAAGTAATAGAAATTGCCTTTGAAAAGGTAACTAAACTACCATCTTAATATTGGTATAAATAATTTTAAAGTGAAAGGGCACAGGATGTAAAACCACCATCGTTCTGCCTATATGGTAAAAATATCCGATGAACCATTTTTGTAAAGTTATCAATCTTTAAACCCATATTTGTTTATTGCTTCGAAAGCTCTGAGAACTGAGAAATTTAAAAGTAGAATCTTTTTATTGAAAAGATCTGCCACATGAGTATTTCTTTTGTGCAGCATATTTTTGTAATTTAATTATTTAAAAGAGAAAGTTTAGAAGAATTAAGAATTTCTTATTTTAAGTAAGATGTCTGACAAATGACTAATGCTTGTCATGTAAGCGCAGTGAATTACTGAAATTTGTTATTTATTAAAACAAACTTTTCCTAGGGGTGAAAAAAAAAGTTTTGTTTCCGATTGTTTTGTGAGTCAACATTTTCAATTTAAGTATTGTACAGAAATGTGCAATTAATTTAGTTACAGTGTGTACTATTCTGTAAGCTCTAATACATATTGCAACTACAACATATTTTGTCAAGTATATAAAGTGCATACTCAATGTCAAGTACTGTACAGAAAGGCAATGAAGTTAAAAATATGGACTATCTGAGCTCTCATACATGTTGTTATTGCCTTAGTTTAAATCCTCCATTTTATTCTTCATTTATTGTAACCCATCCTGAATTATGTTTCACTTTTACGACTTTTTATACAATAACTTTCTACAATTTAAAATTTTTAACTTTAATAAAATTTGTTTTTTATTGAACATAAATGGAAGGGTCTAAATCAAGTGCTGAAAGAATGAAAAAGATGAAAGGAAAAAAAAAAGGTAGAAATTTTCAGAACGAAGAGAATAAAAGGATAAATGGACTGAAAAAAAAGGAGGAAAGGCCAAAATATGACTAAAGTCGAAAAGGAGAAGCAAAAGCTCTTATACTACAAGTGGCCAGAGCACCCTGACAGAATTCACTATCGGTTTAAAGACATTTTAAGAAATGTATCAGCTCCCGCTTTAGCTAACAACAGAACTTGTTTAAAATTTCGGGAAGTATTATTATTATTATTTTTTTTTTGCCCTGATTCAAATTATTTTAAATATTTCTCTGAATAATAAATTTGTGCATATATTCTATTAAAATAAATGCTCTTTGTTTTAAAGTGTATAACAAATATATTGTTTGGTGTTTTCAGTTAATTTCCAACATTTTGAAAACATGTATTACATGCGCATTTGCAAAATATCCCACACGTGACAACTGTGTCCCGCACTGACGTGATACATTATATTTATTTTCAACTATTAAAATTATTATTTCTAAAGACATTACACGCGTTTTATTTACATTGAAGCCTTGGCTTTAAATTCCTATATTCTATTTTGTCCCTGCATGATTAAAAAAGCAGAAACTTTAACCGATTTATAAAGAAAATTAAGAGAGGTTGACTTAAAGTGTCCCGCACGTGACACATGAAGATTAATTATATTTTAAACTACTATAAAAAAGATTTACGAAAGATAAATATATATCAAAAGCATCTTTGAACCATAAGTAATAATTAAAAAGTGCAATTGCTTCCACTTTTTAAAAATCTTCTGCTCTTTGACAAAATTTTGGTGAAACTATTAGTCCCGCATTTGTACCGCACGTGATGGTGGAATGGCCCTATACAGTTATGGTAAAAAATATAAATTCGTTTTAATTTTGTTAAAAATGACTCGCTTTATTTTGTCTTAAAAGTGTAAATGCTAAAGATTTCCTTTTAAATTTAAAGTTTTGATTTGAAGTTAATTTTAATCTTATTAAGCATTGATGCTTTTGATCCAAAATAAAGTCGATGAAATTTAAAATAAATTATTTAAAAATAATTTCTGTTGGTTTTAAACGGTTTCATTTAAACCAAAATGTGAGAAGTTACACTTCTTGCTAGCGCCTTGTCACAAACTGTCAAAATTTCTCTAGAGCCCCTATCCTCCGTAGTGTAACATTATTTTAATGATCCCTAGGCTGTCTTCGTTGTCAGTGATGATATAATTTTATCGATTCTTGAGCACTTAGGTCTTAAAAAGAACAAAAACGCATTATGAATGTCGGATTAAAAATTGAGCGGAGCTATTTGTATTTAATACAACTAATTTATAGCTGTTAATGTGGGACAAAAATAATGAATTCACTTCTTTTTATTCCTTCGCCATCTCAGTATATTTAGACTCTGTATCTAGGCTATCTTCTTTTCATGTTCATCAAATAATTTGCACAATGTTTAAATTTAAAAACAATTTTCATATTACTTTTTATCTTAGATACCAACAGATACATTTTGTTTATGTGTGCACTAGTAGATGGCAGCACTACTAGTGCACATATGCATTGCATAAATCGTAATCTTTCATCTTGATCAAAAGATGGCAGCACTATTTCATGAAATGTTAGTTTCCGTCGAAAAGGTGCTCTCATTTTTATGGTTTGCAAAAATTAGATTGGAAATAATAGGATCCTCTTTTACTGATGTTATTTTAAAGATGTTTTGCTCCACGTTATTTCCGAAATCATTATATTTTTTAATCATTCAAACGGACGAGAACACCAACTTGCATTTTATTTCCACTTAAGACAGAACCAAGGCGCTCCGAGCTTTGTTTTTGGGAGGGAGGAAAGTTTCAATGTACCAAATACAACTTCATAATTTACCGGATCATAAGCCTATACGGAAATCACGAGCATATACGCCTCTCTACATCTAATTATACAGGGTGGGGCAAAAGTAATAAGTTTTAAAGGGTTATAAAAAAAAAAAAAAAAACTAATGCAGTTTGAGACTTAGGGAACTTTTTATATTTTGATCTGTATTTAATACCATTTTCTTACATAAAGTTTTGAATACCACTTCAGCAATATGGCGGCCATCAGCAGCAATATACTGATGCAGTCTATTTCTGAAGTTTTGAGAAACGTTTCTGCACATTTCAATTGGTATGGCGGATATTTCAAGGCCGTAGCCAGAAATTTTTTTCGGGAGGGGCCCTAACTTTGAAACACTAGTGTTGAGGAAAGTTTCAGGGAGGAATATATGCTACATTGCGAAAATTTTCGGGATTTCGGGGGGGGGGGGGGGGCCCGTTGGCCCCCTCTCTGGATACGGCCTTGGGATATTTCATCGATAATTCGATCCCTCAGCTCTTCTAAAGTATGGGGAACTTTCTCCTTAAAATAACCCCACAAAAAAACTTAGGGACCGTAACATTACGCGGGCTATTGAAATGCACACAAAGATGCAGTTTATTCTCTTTACGTGGAAAAATAGACTGCACCAGTTTATTGCTGCTAATCAGTGGCGTGCGCGAGGGGGGGGGGGGTTAGGGGTTTAAACCCCCTCTTGAGCCCTAAATAATAGTGCTTTATTACATACTCGAATTTCTTTTAGTAGTTTCAGAACATTATGAGCCCCCACCCCCTTGAAAAAATTCTGCGCACGCCACTGCTGCTAATGGCCGCCATATTGCTGAAATGGTATTCAAAACTTAATGTAAAAAAATGGTATTAAATACAGATCAAAATTTAAAAAGTTTTAAGTCTCAAATTGTATTAGTTTTTTTTATAACCTTTCAAAACCGGGTCATTACTTTTGCCCCACCCTGTATGAATACTGGCAAAAACAACGGAAAAGCATTTCTCCAGATATCTAGATGACCGAAAGACATTGATCAGCATTGTTTCTAAAAATAAAAGTGAAGTATATTTTGAGAGTAAGAATGGACTAGGTTCGGGTAGAGATATCCATGATACGCAATGAATAAAGATTTAAAGCCCCTTAAATCAAACAAAAATTTTTTATTCGTAACCTTTATGTGTAAATGTTAAAAGTACAAACAATAAAACGTAAAATATGAAAAATAAATTTAAAAAATATTAAAAATAGATCCTAATACAGTCTCGAAAAAGAGGGTAGGGCACAGTGACTTCCCGTAACCTCTCCTGGAGACGGCGCTCTTTCCTGTATAATATGAGATTAGTGATCTAAATGTTAAGCGGAAATAAAATGAAGAAAGCGCAAACACAAAGTAAGGAATATTTTCGAACTCTGTTACTTTAGTTTAGTAGCAAAACGCACCCTTTAGTCAAAATTAATACATTTTTAAAGGAACGATTAGATTAAACATAATTTGACTGAATTAATGTACAAGTCGTTTATTATGTTAGTTATTGTTAAATAGATGTTTCATTGAAATACTGTTAGATAAGTAAAAGTTGTGGTTTAATATTTAAAATCATTTTTGAACTTTTATTTAAGAGTTTGACTTGCTTCCAGAGACGCAGAGAGGGAAAACCCAGTTTTCAAAGGATTCTTTTTAATTGCGTAATGTCGAAATCACTTCAATGCCGCCGATGCTTCTTCATCACTTAGCAAAACTAGTTTATGTGTTACGCGGTAGATAACTTTTCCTGTATAGAAGAAAACAACGTTTTTCCCGCTAAGATCATTTTGATCCCGTTAAGATCATTTTCCACCTTCCCCTATAGATGTTTAGCTATATTTTGTCCCAGGGGCCTGGTAACATGTTGGCTACTGATCTTAACCGGTCAAACAGTATAATTTATTTATTTGATCCACCTACCCTTTAGCTAAGATACTTTTACGTTTTCAATGTCCCTTTCAACTTACAATGTAAATTAAAATGTTGTAACTAAAAAAAGAATCCATATTAATGAAAGTTTGATGCGGCTAGCCAATTTTTAGTGTTATACGTCTGTTTTCTACCCATTATTTCTGTAGTTACTTTACCAGATTGATTCAATATCAGGAAAAAGTTGTATTTTTCTGTTCTAAAGCAGTGCGTGTTATTTTTGTCCAATCTGTCCCTGTATGTCCACTCTGTTACCATGTTTCTACACTTTAATTAGCCATACTATTAAAATAAAAGGCTAGTTTAAAATTTAAATTGAAATATTTAGAGAAAAAGACATAAGTCCTGTTACAATGATTACAACGAACTAATACTTTGATAATATTCTTTTTTTTTTAAAGCAAGGAGCAATGTTTTGTCTAGGCTGAGCACAAGTACCAGAGCAAATGCATTTTAATAATTAATTTTGTTAATTTTATTCACTTAAAAATTAGTGGACATTTAGAAACACTTATGAATTGCTATGTAATATGTAAAAATTAGAGTGGTCCGAAAAAAATGATTTTTTCCCAAGTCGTAATACTGCGAAAAAGCTGCGAATGGAAAAACTAAAAATGGTTCAAAGCAAGAAATAAAATCGTTTAACATCCTTCAGACGCTCATGTGGCCATGTGCTCCAAATATGAGACATTTGGAAAAATTCATTTTTATGGTAATTTTTGAAGTTTTAAAATTGATCTCTTCCTGCATGTTAACTCAAATTTGCATGCATTAGAGTCACATAAAATAATGTCTGAATATTAATTGAATCCGTTGACATCTGTTGGTGGCTTGTTTGCTTCCGAATAAAAAAAAAAATGGAAAAGGGGGGGGGGGGCGGGGCGGGAAGCAAACAAAGGTAGAATATTTCAATAGAAAAGAAATAAGTGACAATTTTCTTCATTATTTTTCATGGAAGACAAGTTTCAATGTTAAAAAAAAATATTTTAGATCACTAGAACATTTATAAACATATTTTTTCATCAGATTTTCAAATTTCGTCAAATTTTAAGGCGCAATTTCTTTTCTTTTATTTTTTGTTCCATTTTTATTCTGTCCAATTCACAATTTTTACACGGTATTACGACTTGGAGGAAAAAAAAGCTTTTTGGTCCACCCTATAAAGATGAAAAAATTATTATATCGAAAATATTTTTGAAAAACATTTTTTAAATGTGTGGTTATTTTTCACCTTTTCAATAAGCAAAAAATTAAAGTTATTTACTTGCCTTATAAAAAGTATTCTAATTTCAATTAATTTCATTAATAAAAATAATTTTTTTAAATTATATATAATTAAAGGTTGAGGAAAGAAAATATGTATTTTTGAAATTTGAGTGTGGCCCATATTCGTTTTCGCTTATGCAGCACCACAGTAGAAATTCATTGATTTATTTTAAATTTTGGACACATTTTTCTTCTGTCATTTCCCACTTAATCCGCATTAGCTCGAAAAAAGAGTCAAAAATGTGAAAATTTATTAAAATGTAAAATTTTACATTGTTTTTGACTGATTTTTTCGTATACATATCGATTAATTTCGTAAAAAGAAGTGCAGCATCATGCGTATGCAACATAGCGTGACATGTGACAAAAGGGGTAGGGGGTTCTGTTGAAGTGTGACATTTTGTGACAAAGAGGGGGGGGGGTCAAATATATGGAAAAAAGCGTGACAGCATTTATGGACGGTCTCTTTATCATAACTGCTGAAGCATTGAATATCTCTCTCACAACACGAAGATTTGTCTAAAGTAAAAGCGTATTTTTAATTCCATTGAATGATAAAACACTCGACGTAACACGCATAAATCTAAAAAGTTTTATAACTGAAAATGTGTTCCCGAACTGCGGGTTTCTGCAGCATCGGTTCAACTATCATTGTCAGAATCGCAGTCTATTGAAAATTCTCTTGCTGTATATTATACCATTCTGAAGCATGCGATCATTGCCCTAAATATTTAGCAAAACCAGCCAAGCTGTCTAAACATTGAATCTTGCCCCCTTTCTATCCTTTACGAAAACATATTTTCTTGTTATATAAACTGCCTGCATCAAAGAATACAAAGATAGCTTCCTCATATAAACTGTATTTAAAACTTGATGCATGTATGGAAAACCAACCTGGATGCGAAAATAAAAGTCCTTGATACTTTCACAATGTAAGTTAAATAAACACGGGGTCGGGGATTTGCCCTCTCTTGTAGCAGGGACCACCCCACGTGAACCGGTGGTCGTTTAAGCCCACTTAGGCCTAGTTAATCCGGAAGATTTGTTTTTCCAAGCACTAGACTGGAAAAAAAAAGAGCTCGTTCGCTATGGGTACAGTATTGATGGAAGATATTAGTCGTGAGAATGTAAGTCGGGGGGAATTGCTGAGTTTAGATTTTGCTTTGCGTTGCAGCAATAGTTGGGGATTTCGTCGCAAATTTGATTTTTACATTTGCATTTTCTATCACATTTCAGTTTTCGAATCTGAATCATTCTATGCTTTTGGTCTTGGATAATATGTTTTTTGTTTAACCTCTGCAGACCCCGGAACTAAGCACAAACAATTTTGACTGGTTCTCTGATTTAAAAAATGATTTCAAAACAACTAAAACAACTTTTTTTTAAAAATTTTAATTAATAATTAGTTTAAATAATAATTAATGCCCAATTTCCCCGTTTTCCATGTTTAAAACGAAGTAAACTATCTGTTGATTAATTTCATAAACAATTGTATGGTTTAGCTTTCAAATTGCACAAACGGTAGTTAATAAACAATATTTTATAATGTACCCAATTGGGTAGACTTCGAATGAAGAGGTTACTGACTTGAGTGGGCTCGTTTAGTTTTGGAACGAACTATTTGTTCTAATTTTTAAGCACATCAAACTCAAACCATGTACCAGGGGGCCCACCCCTCCTCAGAGCGAGATGACATACCATGAAAATCTACGAACCCCAAAACGATGACCCCTCAAATTGGCCAAAATATCACCAACCCCACGAAAACGACCCATTTGAAAAAATTTCAATGGTACAGTCTGCGCCATGAGTTTTCCCTCCCCCCGTGGGCACCCCAGCATATACTCTACTGTATCATCGAACGAGACAATTTTAAGTTAAATTAATTAATTTTTTAATCTTATGCAAAAACTTAAAGAAATTACTCCCTTTGTAGAATGTATTCTACAAAAATATTTCTTACTTTATTTGTTCATTTTTTGCTTGTTTAAATTCTAAATTTTATATTAAAGGAAAGTTCTTCGTAATTCAGCTCTACAACTTGCTTTTCGGATCTCTGATATTTGAACGCTTAAGTAATAACAAAATAAAATAAAGAAATAATAAAAAAATAACTTTAAAGAAATCCGAATAAAAAGTTCATTAATAGTTGCAATTTCCTAAAAAACCTAGCAGTTTGACAGAATAAATTTGATCTTGTTCTTCTAGTAATAAGTTTTCTTTTTACATAAAAGGCATATATTGTTTTCAGAAAGCTGTTTTAATCGCTTACTTGGCAAGAAAGAATGTTCTCTTTAACAGTTTCAACTAAATTGGGTCTAAAATATCGAACAACTTACTTAAGGATCTAAAGGAAATAAATTTAAAACAAATGTTTAAAAATAAATTAATTCACGAGGCATGAAATTTAGCATCACGAAACGAACTCAAAAACTCGCCACTAGTGGCGAATGGTGTTGTATGCAATATCCAAGGAATGATCGGTTTAAAATTTTTTTAACCATTGTTAAAAATGTGTTACGAAGCTTGCCCAGTGTGACGCCATGTTCTACAAGCAAGTTAAACCATATTGCTGCGTTCTTTATTGTAACTTTTGAAATACCGGGAGGAAAGTTGCGTACATGTTGGTATACATCGCAACTTGTAGGTAACTCTCCCAAATAGTTTGTTATCACCATAAGCAGTGACTTTGAAATCAGTAAAAAACGTGGAGGATGGTTAGAAACGACGAAACGTTGGAAAACATTTGAAATCGTTCAAGCCTTATTTTGCTTAACAATGCTGCGTGCAACACCTATTCCCGCTAACGGTAAGTTTTTAAAACCTTTTGTTTTTGCTGCAAATGAAACATTATATCTTCCCGTAAACTGTTTACAACAAGTTTGAGTAACCTACTTAAATAAAGCGCAACTCTTCAGGGAACTACTGGAAATAGATATTCTAAATTAACTCATGATACTTTGTTGTGTATTAAGCTTTCTTACTCCGATGAAAAGGGGTTCTACTGCAACCTTCAAAGGATTATTTTCTGTAATTTCTTTACGATTTATGCTTTATTTGCGTCGATTATTTATCTTGTTCATATTTTGGTCGTTTTCTACATAATTCACTTGCAGCACCAACGTCACGATTTTTGAGGGAATAGTGGCATACAGTTACATTTATAATCATCCGGTGGTAATAACTCAAATTTTACATATTTTTTCATAGTTATAACTTTGTTGCAGCAAACCAGAGTTACATTATCACGTTTGACAACATTTAGTCCAGTAATGTTCCTTTTATGGTAATTTTTAAGTGAAAATTTAATTATAAAGGCTTGGTTCAATCAAACCTACTTTTATCACGCTAACATGATGGGGACCCGGACCCACCGAAATTACGAATTTTTCATAACTTAGCATAAATTCCTCCCTGAAACTGTTCTTAATGTAGTGTGTGGAAGTCAGACCCCCCACCGAATTTTTTTTCTGTATTCGGACTTTATCTCATAAAAACTCAAATTCTTTTTCTTCGCTAAAATTATTTCCTTACTTTCTTCCGATCGCTTATCATTTCTAATCCCGCAAAATGCCATGGCGCTTAAAATTTGAACAGCCATATCTAGTTGCCACACTTCATCTTCACAGGACCGTAACCTAACTACAGGACTGACAACCTAAAGACTCTTCTAAAGACCCTTTGCTAAGAACGTTATGCAGGCTTTTATTGAATCGCGATGCGGGATAACCACAAAAAAATTCCAAGCCCTTTTACTTTTGGAAAATAATGGATCCCAAAAGAAAAAGTCTGTCCATTAAACTCTATTTTGTATCAATATTTTAAATAAAGTGTGATTAGTGTTGATTTTGTACACATTTTTGTGTAGAGTATCTTTTATACGACGATCACTTATACGACTTTTACATTAATACGACGTTTTAGTGTGGCCCCAATTCTTGGATTTAGCCAGAAGGATTATACGACGTTCTCGTTTATAACGACTCTTTTTGATAGTCCCTTTGGCGTCGCATAATCTAGTGGTTCCCAGCATTTCTTGCCTTGCGAACCCCTTCTAAGATCCAGAAGAAAGTGGCGAACCCCTTCTGTAATCGTAAGAAACTGGTAACAAAACTCAATATTGCTAGCACATTTATTTTTCAAATTGCACCGTAGTTTTTAACACGTAATGAAAATATAATCGCAAAATTAAAATTAATTTTTTTATTATTTGCTCTTTTTGAATTATTAATATTCAAAAAGAGCCATAAACATATACAAAAGTAAACATTTGTATTCGCGAAAAAGTATCTTTAAAGAATTTTTTTCCTGATGGTGCAAAAAAGTTGTAGAATAGCATTAAAAGTAATCAGTCAATAAATATCGTTCGGTTTCACTTTCGAATTAAAATACACAAAATTCGCAAAAGTTGGAATAAAGTGCGATAAATGTGCGAACAAAATTTAAAAGTACTGAATTAACATCTTCCGATTCAACTTTGGGATCTGTGAGTCGAAAACTATGTAAAATTTTAGATTTTAGTAAATTAACCTATTTCCGACTCTTTCTTCGCGTTAGTAGGAGAAACATACGTTCAAAATAAAAAATAAATCTGAATATCGTTCGATACTAGTTTGAGATTCAAATTTTCGAAATCAAGCAACAGTAGAAATAAGTGCATTTCAAGTTTTGTACGTATGCCTGCTATGCCGTCCACAACTTTTACACATTATCTGGGAATATAATTTATTTTGAAAAATAATTTTTAAACCCTGTCCTAATACGAATGTAAATTTATTATTTCGTTTTTCTTTTGCGCTAGCAATTACGAATTTCGCCATTGCAATATTAACGCCTTCCCTCACGCTCCCGTGAAAATGACGGGCTGAAGTTTCGCCTTCTGTTTCTCGCTCCCGTGAAAATGACCGGCTGAGGTTTCGCCTTCTGTTTCTCGCTCCCGTGAAAATGACGGGCTAGAGTGTTTCAAAATTTCAAAAAAAAAAAGAAAAATCAAAAATTAAAAATGATTATATATATATATTGTTCATACACATTTTTATATAAAAAAAATAGGCACTTTTATGACCATTTTCTTGAAAATTACCCGACCGTTAAGGGGTTAACCCCCTTTCGACACCACGCAAACCCCTGGGGTTCGCGAACCACCGGTTGCGAAAGGGTGGTATGGGATCATTCATAAATGATGTCACGCTTCGAGGGGGGGGAGGGGTGTTCGGAAAATTGTGACAAAGTGTGACAAGGGGAGGGGAGGGGGTAACAAGAAGTGTGACATCATGCATTATGCAACACAGCGGGATGCGTGACAAAGGGGGGAGGGGGGTCCGCTGAAGTGTGACATATTGTGACAAAGGGGGGAGGGGGGTCAAATACATGGGAAAAAAAGCGTGACGTCATTTATGAACGGCCCCTATAAGCGATACTCCACTACTTACTTTTAGCGAAATAATTTTCATAGGATTTTTGATAACTCGAATTTTAGGTATCGCGAAGTATTTTTCGAAATAGCGAGAGTTGACTGGCATTTTGCTTATACTAAAAGAAAGGTAGAATGTTGCTCTCAGTTCCTCCAAAATTCTTCAGACTCACAATTTCTCCCCGGTTGAACAAACACGGAATTTATTTGCCCCCAACACATGCAGTTGTAATCCGTGAGCGTATGCAACTGCTTTGGGAAAGAGGGAAGGTACAGTGTCATTGTGTCTGCTCACGTGAGCAGAGGGAGTAAGTCGTGGGATTTGTCCCCCTCCCCTTCCCCCATCAGTATATGAAATCCTAAAAAAAATATTTTCTTTGGCTTTTAATGGTAGACTCATTACATCTGAATGAAAAAAGGGATTTGTATAGTACTAAATGGAGGGAAGTTAGCCATGGGGAATCGGGTTGAACTAAAGTTTTGTCACAAACAATGTAGATATGTAGATGTTTGTGCAGCAGATTTAAATGATTTTCTAGCTACAAAATCAAATTAAATACAATAAATTACTTTTCTGCATAAAATTTTATATTTATTGCGTGGAATTCAAGAAAAGATTAAAAGGGATGCCAGTAATTCGAAACGGATATGAACAAACGCAATTTTAAATAAAACACTGCAAACACTTAGTTTAGTAAAAATGCATTTGCTCGATAAAATATTAAGCATTACAATAATTAATTACAGTGATTCAGCACATTCAATTCAATGTTTTAAAAATAAAAGTTCATTATGTAAAATTCCATTGTAATGTAAATGTATTGCAAGTAATTTAGAACTGCTCTTTAATATAATTAAGATAATACTATTATTCATTTAGTTTACACATGTCATGGTTTTATTATTAAAATATAAATCATAATAAATTAACTACTGTGATTAGGCATGTTTGAATTAATATTTTGAATTAATCTTTCATATAAGCCGCTTAAGTGTCTCGTTGTCGCCGACAGCGTATTCCGAATTTCTTGGTCCGAGAAAACTGCATCGTGCTGCCATCTACACAATTGCTTCTATAATGAAAACGACTAATAATCAAAACATTTCTCTAGCAATTTGAGTGAGGCATCGTAAGATTTGCAATCTTCGTTAAAAATTAATGTAAACGCGAATTTAATGTATTCCTTCTTTCTTTGTTTTAATTTATTTATCGTCTGCGCTTTTTATATGGCAGCGCTCTTTTTTCCAGTTTCGTTAAAACTATTGTTTTGACGATGATTATGTTGGATATAAATAAATATTTTCCACAAATAGTTTGATTATATAGTAAATAATATTTTTATTTTACAGATCATTATAATTTAGATGGGTTTTTTTTTTTCGGTAAGAAATTTCTTTTACGAAATTATGTGTTTATTATTTATTCATTAAACTTTACTGTTCTTCCTGATAAATAGCTCCTTGATTTGATGTGCATTTCCGGTTACTGGGAGAATTGTGCATTTATAATATCTAGAGCAGCTGTCATTTCGCATGACCGCCGGGCTTACTAGTTTTTTTACATATACAATTTCCTAAGTGTTAACATGTACAATGTAGACGCCTACTACAGGGGGCCACAGCATGGCATGGAGCCACTTGCAAATTTTTAGAGAGGGGTCTGCAATAACCTGAGAAAGTAGATTTAAAACTATTTTAAACTTATTCCTATTCTTTGATAAAATAGGAATTTTTTCTACCTCTAATTTCACGAATATTGCAAAAAAGAAAAAGCACGTTTTCCAGCATAGCGAAATTTTTTTGTATATTTACTTGAAAATGTAGAGCATTTAATACCAAAACCAATGGCATAGCGAGATATATTTATTGGCACTTTAGCTTTAGCTTCTAAAGTTTGGAGGCCTCTGATCTATGACAATGTAAATAAACCAGAATTTATTCATGCATTATTTTAACTAAAATTACACCACCGCTCATTCAATTTAAACAATTTCTTCAATGAAATATTCATCATCAATAATTAATTGCTGCTATTAAACACGTTTTGATTAAGATTTTTAGTGAAAGTTCATTACATAAGATTCAATTATAATTCGAACACAGTGAAAATAATTCTATGCATTGATATGAACACCAGTTTAATTGGAATAGACTCGTCGTCTTGATGCTTTTCTGAAGCAACTAATTTAGAAACTCGGTGGACAATCTCTTTGCCGCTTTGAAATTTCTCTTCCCATTATACTCGGGGGGTTATTCATATTCATTCGTTCGTTTCTCTCTCGATTCTCTCATTCATTCATTCATTCATACACATCTCCTCCGCTCACGTGACCTTTAATGAAATTTTCCGCCACGGTTCTCCTACGGTTTCCCTTTTCTCGTGGAACAAACCTTCGTATTCAGTTTTAAGGAATGACCATCGCCATTAATCACTTTCCAAGAGGCATGGGGCGAGGAAGGGGAGGGGGCTTTGACCGTCTACCTCCACCCCTGCCTTTTCTATAGGTACCCTCGAAATTTCAGGGAAAAGGAAAGGTTTGTTGCCCTCTTTGCTTGAAATGGTCCAGAGGTTAATTGGCTTTTGTGTAAAATGGCGTTGGATTTCCGGGGAAGGCGTGGGGGTTGCAACCAAGTTATTCGCCAATTAATTTTTCGCCGATTAATTTTTCTAGGGTTGCCGTATGTGGAGCGTTTCCTCCTTGCTGCGTTGGGCATGCCATTTGATCATTTTTGAGTAAGAGTTTTAAAATGTTATCTCTCTTTTAGAGTGGGATTCAAAAATGCCTTTTCATTGTTTGCAATGAGCATTAGCGTATCCAGGATTTTTTTTACAAAATATACAAAGAGCTGACATTTAGGTAACCCCTTAGGCTCTCTGTATGTAATTTACATGTAAAATAAATATTCTGTAGAGATTCTTTATGCATATTTCAAGTACTTTGGAGCAGCGGTTCCTAAACTTTTCTGACCACGGAACTCATAACGATCCATTTTTTGCTTCGAGAAACACCAATTAGTTCTCTTACTAAATAAAATTTTAACGATCTGGAACTCAACTGAAATACGAAACATTGTGGTCAATAGCTATAATTTTTAACTAAATGTAACTTATTTCTAAATTTGCAATTAAAATAGGAAATACTAAGAGACTCATTCAGTTGAATATTTTTTTGCAATGAACTATGTTCACAGATGTTTTTGAGATAAATTACACAAATGTGAAGGAGGATATTGATTCGTTGCTTAGGCAAAAATGGCTGGCAAGTTTGGTTGCGGTATGTCAAAAATTTCAGTATGTAGATCTGGAGTAGCAACTGTTCAAGATTGTAATTTCGAGTATGATTGCTTGAAATTAATTCTCTTTGCGAAGTATTAGTTTCTTTGTTCATTTTTAGGATTGCTTTGCCCGTTTTTCATAGCTTCTTCAGACAGAATTTTGAAAAAAGAGCGTTATTTTCCCGCTTTAAGGTATAGGTTCGTAACATAGCCATTATCAATCACACAAAATTTCAATTTTTTTCAATCATTAGTAAAAATGGCGTGATTTATCAGGTATAGCGGACACGATAAAAGACATTCAAATTTTATTGAAAAAATAGTCAAATTAAGAGATTTTTCATTGTGCTAAATCTTTACACTATACATACGTATAATCCAATGAAAACGTAAAAAAGAAAAAACAGAGAGAGAGAGAGAGAGAGGTTAAAATCGTAAAGCGTGAAGTAGTTCTGATTTTTTTAACATTGGGTCAGTTAGGGGTAGCGTAAATACAAGTTTTGCGAAAACTGGTGCTCGCTGCCTAGCAAGCGAAAAACTGCAAATTTTTGGAACTTTTACACTTCTCACCTTATAACCCCTAAACTGTCAATTTTTTAATATAAATTGTATTTACCAATCTTAAAGTACATTACACTTGCAGCAATTTAAGCTCATTCACAGCTGTTAAAGTTAATGTCCAGTGTATCGGGCACCTCGTTTGAAGAGTTAATATTGTTTCTTCCTGTGTAATAATAAATTCAGTATTTAGACGAGATCCGTTATTATGTTCTTAATAATTTTTCAAATTTTTTTTTTTTTTTAATTTCAGTGTTTGAAATTGCTGTTTTTGAATTTGTTTCAAAAATTTTACTTAATATGTCATTTATAAACTCTCGGAAACAACGAAATTTATGAAATTCAAATCAGATAATCAGTGAAGATTCCTTTTTTAGATAATTTTCCCGTAAAAGTAAATAAATAAAGTATGAAAGAAGGCTTAATCTATCGCAAAATTACCGTTAAAAATAAAGAAAAGTCAAAAATAAGTGAAGTAATTAAATAAAGTTTGAAAAATAAAATATTTGAAAGTACGATTTTGAGATGGGGAAAATGTGTGTGTTGGTCTGTCTGTCGGTCGGTCTATCTGTCTCCGCGCTAAATTTTTGAGGGAATTGTCCGATTCGAAAGATTTTTTTTAATTCGAAAGATTTCCGCGCTCAATGGAAATTTTTCCATTTTTAAAGTAATTCACACTCGTTTTTTTACTTTTATAAACTCAAAGCTGCATAAAGTATTACTTAAAAGATCCATTTTTCTCAGAATACGTTTGTGAAGAAATGTTAGCACTGAGAATGCTTTTCGAGAATTGCATTTCGAAATAGTCTAAAGAAATCTCTTGAAAGTAGTTTCTGATAAATCTGTTTATCCAGTTTAAAGTCGAATTCTACTTAGTCCTAAACAAAATATGAAACTTTTTCGTAAGACAGAATGCTTGGAATAGATCTGTGATAATATTTTTCACTGTAATCATTTCTTGTCTTGAGGAAATCAGGTTTCTTGAACTTATAAAGAAATCTAAGTCGTTTTAATAAATAAAACGTTGATTTTTATCATTGTTTAGACATAACAGTTAATAAAACATTCCGTAGGACCCAAATCATTGTAGTATGTTGATAAGAAAATACACACGTCACATGCATCACTTTTATGGAAGACATTATTTTTTTTTTTTTGTCTTTTTTCTGATCTCCTTTATTACGTCCGAGAGATCCAAGCAATTTACTTTTTCTTAGGTTCTGCGACTGCACTAAGCAGCTACTTTTTTCATGTCAAGCTTTAATACTTACTAACAAGCTATAGTACAGTGGAACCCCGCTATTCGTCCGCCTCGCTATTCGTACAACTTTTTCAAATAAAATTCAACTCGCCATTCGTATTTGTCCCGCTATTCGTACGGCGCCAGGGAACAGGGTTTCCAACATTTTCTGCTTAAAAAAAAAAAAATTCGAGAAATTATGTTCTTTTGAACTCGTTTGGGAATTATTTGTTCGGCGTTTTAGATTTTTTAAAGTTTTAATACTTTTTGGGATTTTATTGACAGTTTTAACTTTCTAAACAAGATATATTTTTTAATTTTTGAACAATGTATTCTTTTTCTTCCTTTTAAAAAAAAATAGTTCGGCTTTTCTTTGGCCTTTTTTCAGAACGGTTTGGCTTCTTGAGACCCTTTTCATCTAGCAGGCCTGTCTTCAGCTCACACTCTGTCCGTGCGTTACACTTCATCCACGCAAGATTCGTGAAACGTTGTGACATTTTGTTGTTTTTTCTATTAAAAATACGGCAGCCATGGGTCTAAAAAAGCTTGATTCAATGAAGCCTAAAAAGAAAGCAGTAAGAACTACAATTGAATAAAAAAAAAAGAACTCGTTGCGAAGTTTGAAAGCGGAATCCGTGTACAGTACTGTACATTTGTCTTTCATAGGTTTAAATATGGTACCATCTGTGAGTCTGGAACGGATTAATCCAATTTACATTGTATCTTATGTGAAAAAATAATTCGCTATTCGTACAACTCGCTATTCGAACTGCCTCCTAGAACGAATTGGGTACGAATAGTTATACTGTATTTTAAAAATTGAATAAACAAAATATAATTAGAAAGGTTTTGATTTGTTTATTTTTACCTACTTTGTAAGGGGTTAAATTTAGCTTCCCCATCTTGTCCCGTCTTCCCTTACATAGGAAAAAAACCCAACCTAATTTAGGTTTATTCCGCCTATAATCTAACCGCCCATGAACTCCTGCTCCCTCTTTTCTTAAAGGAAGTAGCAAACACACCTTGTCTTTGTCTTTGAAATCCTCGCCAAAATAGTAATAAGAAAAATATTTACTTATAAAACATAAGCATTTTTACACGGTTTTATTTAACTTGATTTGTCACGGAAGTTTGCTACGCGGTTTCCGACCACTATTACTGCATAAATTATCTTCAAACTTTGCACACAAGCTTATCTTCGATGACAATACAATATTCCATCCATTTTATAATTTATTATAACGTTAATTAGGAAAAAAAATAATAGTTTTGGCTCGGAGGAAATTATCGGAATTATTATTTGTCGAATGGCAACGATAGCTTTGTTTGGATAATGCAACGATGTGATTTAACTTGATTTGAAATGGGTTTACTTGCTCGGTTTTCGACCACTATTACTGCATCTTATATTTTTTAAAAATAAAACCGTGTAACTTAAAACATTTTTGGAGATTTAATATTTATCTGATACTTTGTTTTTACGAATGATGAAAACAAAAAGATAATTGAATTTGCAGCCGTAGTTAGCTGCTCCCTACTCTGCCTCATTAAAAATTCGGCATTGATTGCGGAACAGATTCCTAAAGGGGGAAAATGCAGGGAAACGCTGCGCACAGATAATAAGGCTAACAGTTATTCAAATAGCGCGTAACAGTTATAACGTTTCTGCCTTATGAAGACCCATTACAACAGCTCTTTCCCCCAACCATGCAATTTTGTCCTAATTTACGACGAGGAATTGCGGGCTCGCCGGGCTTTTATTCAATCATTAGAGCTCCCTTTAATACACAAAACGGTTGTTTGACTTAGGGTTCATAATGGGGAAGAGAATGCGATATGCTGGAGAGATTTACTGCATTTACTTAAACGATCTGTATTTGTGCGGGTGAATTTTTTTGGTTTCGGAGAAGGGAGAGGGTTGTTGATTTCGGGCTTTTTTTATATTTTAAATAACATTAAAATTGATTTATAAGGTAACCCTTGAATGCAGGTGTCACTCTGAGAGCACGTTTTGAGCATAAATTTTTAGTTCAGTTTACTTAATGTGAGGGTTTATGAAAAATAGGTATGTTATTAGAAATGAGGTTACGTATTTAAAGAGGTTTCAGTAGGCCTCAGAGTTTGGCTGTAAGGCTATAAATTGTCTGAATTGAGAATGATAAATGTCAGGCTAATACGAGTTTTTTAGTGTTGAATTTTAGTCCGAAACTGTACAAAATATAGGTCTTAACAGCGGTCTATGTATTGTAATTTTATTTGAATTAACCACTGCAAAGAATTTGTAATTTTGTATTTTATTTTTTGGAAATAAAAATTTATCGACCGACATCAGAATTACTAAAGTCAAAAACACCTATTTCAAGAAAATTAGCAGCCAGTATTTAAGAAGAAAAAAAAGTCAAATATTTACATGAAAAAAAAAATCAATTTTACATGAAAAACGCTGAGACAAAAAGTTGTCTCATACAATTTAGACCATTCATGATTGCGTAAAACGTATTTACGACATATTGCATTAAGATTGAAAAATAATATTAAAATTAGCAAATATTTACATAAAAATAATTCAAAAATACAGTTTCGTATAAATTAAATCATTTATGATTGCGTTAAAAGTACATAGGTCAGATTGTGAAAATAAGTGACTGTTCACATTAATTCAGGAACCCAGTGTATTTATGTGTACAGGCGTGCAAGTATGCACTTAAATATTTTATTTTTTTCAACGTAAAATGTTTTTGTTTGATCCATGGAATATAACTCAGTTGGCAACTGATAATTTTTTGAGGTTTTATTTTAAACTACTCAACTTACATAAATGTGCAACAATTAATTAAATGGCGTAATTTTACAATCGTTTAGCGTGAAATGCAAAACATTTCATATTAGATATATTTAAGGAGTAATAGAAAATAAAATCATAGTATGCCATCCCTCTAGTCGCAAAAAAAAAAAAAGTTTTTCAAAATTGGAATTTTTTGAATAAGAGTATATGTGTGTTGTCCAATGGCGTAAATTTAAATTTGTATTTTTCCGAGACTTTTCAACGAGTAAGTGAAAGAGTTGCTTTTTATAATTAATTAGAGAAAAATTTCCAACATAAACTCGGCTTATCACAAAGTTAATGTTATTTCTATTAATTCGGTAAACGACAACCTCATATCCGTTAACCAGCGAATAAAACATATTGCACAGTTGCGGAAATTTTTCACTTGGATTGATTTATGAATTTGCTAATTGACGAATGTAAGTAAATAAATAAATACTTCAAGAGGTGTTGGAAAGGGAAAAAATTCAAAATAAGCATATGAAATGGGAGAAACGTGGGTCCATCGGTCTTTCCTACTCTCATTAACTTTTGGGAGAATAATGAGATTCGCGTGAAGCATTTTTTGTTCTAACTACCTTTGGCAGAACTCCTAATTCCCATGTTTTTGTTGTTATTTGGAATACATTTTTGTTTAATTTCAAACAATATAAAAAATAAAAAAGGGAAAAATCTCTAGGGGGGAGATTTGAATCCTATATAAATTCTGATCTAACAGGTATGTTTGCTTTGGATAAGCTTTATTATAGAGAAAATTTGGCGTAGATCATTTTCTAAAAAAGGAAATGTTATTAATAATAATTAAGAAAAATATTATTTTAAGGCATTTTTTTTAGATCAAAAATTTGTTTAGATTTTTTCTTAGAAATAGAGGGGGGGGGGGGGAGGAAAAAAGTTAAGAATAAAAATAAAATAAATTGCTTCATAGACTTGACATTAAATGGAGGTACTGAATTGGACGTTTTGTATCAATAAATTTAAAGGGCTTTATTTTATCATTCAAAAGAAATTTATTCAGAAGATTTTAGTTTTGGTAAATAATTATCGTGATGTAAATTTGCAATTCTAATGCACCGCCAATACAAGGGGAACTCTAGTGAAAATGGGCAGTAGATTCAGAATTAAGGATGTTGTATTAAGTTCTTTCCCCCTTACTAATAACAGGTTTTTGTTTGCTTTACTTTTTTAAATAATACAGTTATCTTAATTTTATTTTTTATTTGTTTTTATGTTATCTCTAATAAGTTGTAGTTTCATTACTTTTCAAGAATATCGAGATAGTTTGAATAGTAACTGGAACGGAATTATGAGACAATTCCGTAATTAATGCATAAAATTGTACATATACTTAAAAACAGCAATTCTCAAGGTTATAACACTCCAAAATTCTTTTTATACTTAGAAAAAGGCTATTTAAAGAAAATTAGATTTTAAAATTACGGTTAAAAATTTCAAATGCCTCTCCTAAAAAAGCAGTCGATTTTCAGCTGTGACCTCTTGAATTGGAGGTGTAACATAGTAAGAGGTTTTGTTTCTTATAGAATAGTTGATTGCAACCTTTAATATATTCTGCGTTAAATTAAAAACCTTTCTAAATGTATTGTTTAAAATTGCTTTTGCATAATTAAGCTGCTCATCTTTACCTATTCAGTTTTAAACTTTTATCGGGGGTGAAATTTTTGCTTTAATTCAATTCACATTTCATTTTCCCATATTCGTACTCTTACATATTGAAAAAATATGACCGATTAAAAAATATATATCCAAGAACACTTAACAGTCAGAATTTATACTTGAGGGTTAAAAAGAATGAAGTGATTTTATTTTCGTAATAGCTGAATATATTTCTTTTAAATGAAAGAGATTTTTTAAAAGTTAATTGTTTGACCGGGAAAAAAATGCATTTGAAACACTTTTCAGCCTAAGTGCTAAATGGCTAAAATTAAGTGTGTATGACAGACAGACAGACACAGAGAGAGAGAGAGAGACAAGTGGAAGGGGAGAGAAGGATGCCACATAATCTGTTAGTGTACGGGAAAGTAGACTCGTTCACTTTTAGACGGATTTCCTGTTTTGTTCAAAAACTGCTCTTTAACGATTACTTAATGATCTATAAATTAAATAAATTACTTATTTTTTTCTTTTAAGATTGAAATAATATAACCTTCAATTAAAATAAATTGCGTCACATTTTATTCTAGCAATAGTTTCAAGCTTATAGAGTTTTCAAATTGATCTATCTCTCTTTACTACAGAATGAGTTCGAATTAAAAGATAAATTTGAATTAGTCTCCCTTTTAAACTACACCTTCCTCGCTTTTTTACATCTCTTTCTCTGATAATTTTACATTTTTAAGACTAAAGAAAACTGCAGAAGCATTGCTAAGCTAAACTTTGAAACACAAAATGTATCAAAATCTTTGTTTCATTTCTGCTAAGTTGCTTTTTTATTTCTTCAATGGTTACCACTTTCTTTTAGAAATATCTGTATTCTAGGAGTACTTACTTTCTATACAAGAATAACATTTTTTTCAGAAAAATAAAATGCGATTTATTTATTTTAAATAATTAAATTATAGAAATGACTAGCTAAGCTAATCTTTCACACTCAAGATTTTTCATCTTGCCTTTAAGACACTAAATACTCTTTTCATCTCTTTTTGCGAATTAGCTCCTTTTTTTCTACAACTTTAACAATTAACCTTTTCCGAAGGAAATTCATAAGCGTATTTCCTAAATATTTTTTCTTTATGAGAACAAGTTGTGTTTAACACGAATAATTCAACTACATAAATATCAAACTAAACTAATTTTTTTTTTGAAAACCGAAATTTATCAACTTGAATTTTAGAAATTTTTTTTTGCTTCTTTTGGCTTCCTGCTTTTTAGTTTTTCTATTTCTTTAATAGTTTCTCTTTTCATGATCATATCATTTAATAAAGGAAATCATTATCACATTTATGAAGTTAAATAGATTTCTTTTTAATAAGAATAAAATATTTTAAGCATAAATAAAATGAATTTCTTAATGCCACAATGTGTTGCATTCCTGCCATGCAATGAAAGCTTATTATTATTTTTTTAAAGCGCCATTCTATTTCCCATATTACTCCGTTTTCGAGCCACTACTGCTCTAGTCTCACCGTTTAATAGCTCTCAGCGTATCCGTGGCATCATTAAGACCTAAGCAGATAAAATTTTGTAAAAATGGCATAAAGAGCCAAATCAGGCGCCGCTACAGCGCCGTGAGAGTGCTGGGGGAATTAATGCCGTTCATCAGGCGACTAATCGCTTGCCAGAGACACCTGGTGGTCTGAAGGAGAATTAATTGTCGCCTAATCCACAAGACGGGAAGCAGGCCACGCCCCCTCGGCGCCCTGATTGGGCGACGGTGCCGATTCATCTCGGCCTCCCATTGTTCCGTTCAAAGCACAGAATAATCGCTATTGGCCATTAAAGACGCAATTATTGAGTAAAATCGTTTTCATACATGGTAATGACGGAACGGGGACTTTTTTTCCAAGCCTCGTAAAAGCATCCCCCGTTTTCTTACTTTTTTCATCCTCAATTTTTTTTTCCGCCGGCTAACTCTTTTTTTAATCCATACGTATGTTTTGATCCCCTAAGCGCGTTGAAGTTAAAAACGAATACAAAAGACTTTTTTCATTCTTTTTTATTGTTTGTTCCAACTTTTATTCATTTTTTGTCCTTTCATCGCTCGCTACTCTATTACACGAGGTTTTGATACAGATACTAACGAGATTCTATTCATCAACAAAAGGTAAAGGAGAACACAAAAGCGTTCATCGAATTTTTGCACATTACTTTTTTTTCCACCCAATATTCTTTTTTACCTCCTACTTTTAATTAGAGCTTAAATTTTTTTCGCTGGCTCTAATTTTTTCTTTCCCGGTCTGCATGATTAACTAATATCTAGCCTGTGGATAAGATTTTTTTTCGCAACCCTAATTTCCCCTTACACGGTTTTTGCGGGACTTCATCCTTATCTTTCCTTTCCCCCTCAAGATTTTTTTAACACAATCTTGGAGCAGAAATTAATCAGGGACACGGACTATCGGCTCATTAGAAGAAAATGTCTTAGAGGAGCGACAGATAATGAAGTTTTGGAAATTTCTACACCAAGATCGGGAAGATGTGTGTGTAGAAAAAAAGTTTTTTCCCTGCTGTTTTTCTCTTCGTTTTTCTCTCCTCCTCCACATCAGTTTAATGGTTTATGTCCCATTTTTCAGCGGGGCTTTTATGGTATGGATAAATGACACGGCGCGTCGTCTTTGTTATATGGTAGCGAGATTAATTGCATAAAACTATTAAGTAATTTTTCAGAATGATTTTGGCACTATTAGTCAAGAGTCTTTTAAGTATCCTTTACTTAATGGAGGATGTGTAATTTTAGGAGCTATTTCAGGGCCTGTTCCTTGACGTTGGTTCTGCCACATTGAGCTGAAAATCTAAGAACCTCGCACAGACGTTGCCACTGCAGAAGGTAATTTTGATTTATTGACCTTTAAAGATGACTCCTCTTTTACGGAATATGAACAAAATTGCCATTAGCTGCTGGAAGGTTTATATCAATGTCAAGACGGTCAATTGTCTAATGAAGCAGGGAAAGTAGCTGAAATTACAGGACGGCGTGCTAAAATGCCTCTGCTAGCAAAGATCATTGTCAAATATCAGTAAAACTTGACAGTTCATTATCATTAGTGTTATTATTAATGTAATTAATAGTTTTCAGTTGGTATGTTGAAGATTAGTATTATTATTATTTATTTTTTTTGAAAGCTAATTGTGAAGAAAAGTAAATACGTTCCCCCGAATATTTTTTATCAAATGAGGAAAGGAAAAAAACCTTTTCATTTTTATGATTTAAATTGGTAAAAAATTAATATTTTTTATATTCGGAAGTTGGAAGTTTATTTATTTATTTTTTAAAAGGAGACTAGTTGCTGAGCAAAGTTTCTTGCATTTGAAACTTTTCTCTCTAAATATTTCGGTCATAACCAACATAATTTTGCAATTAATTGTTCAAGAGTCTAATAGAATTGGAATTTGAGTGTTTTTTTAAGTAGTGACAAAGCCATTCTTTTTTTGAAAAAGAAAAGTTCGTCCTTTGTGTTTTACAACTGCATTTATACATAAAAAAATGTAAATAGACGTATAGATTAAGAGAAAAGTAGATTTACAGCCCGACAGAATTGTAGTGATAGACAGAAAGAAAAAGGGGAGGGGGCATTTGGAAAATAAATAAATACAATAAAACAAAATAATAGTTAAAGAAATAAGTAAAATAGCGATAAAAAATTAAATGGAAAATTAAAAAAAGGAAATAAAAATATAAGTACAAATAAAAAATTAGTTATTTTGGTAACGGATTGAAAAATAAGAAACTAAATACAAATAAATTCGATGATCAGTATAAAATTGAGCGTAAAGAGGAGTGGAGATAAACGAAAGGATAAACAGAATAATAATATAGAATAAAAATAGTACACATTTAACATACACATTTAGACATAAGTACAAAAAAAGAAATAACGTATTACACACACGATACAGATGCGCGGGCCGACACAATACCCCCCCCCCCCCGTATGTATGTACATCTAACATTACATATAAGAATAGTAATTTAAATCGGTGGAAATTGTGTGAATTTTTTTCGTAACAGCAATCGTGTAGGTCGCATCTAGTTCAATGCACACGTCGGTGATCCAACAACAGTGTAAAGCTCACTTCTTTGCAGTGTGGCTCTTAACGCAGCGAAACGAGTATTACGTACTGATAAACGCGTTGCTTATTCTGAAGGAGTGCTTGTGTGTGTGCGTGCGATGTTTTCAACTTTATAATGGTGAAGTTTGGAGCACAGGTAGTCTGAAAGCGATACAATAATCTTTTCCAGATTTTAAAATTGATTGATTGAAATGCTACCACTTTTTTTTAAGATTTATTTTTGGGAAGAAGATTTTTTCGGCGTCTTTTTTCCCCCCACGTATTATTATTGGCAATGAAGTTTTATTTTCAATGTCTAACCAAATTTTAAAACAACGAAAGAAAAAAAGGAAAGAAAAGAGTGACTTTAAGAATTAAGGAATATTGCTTAAAAAATGTTAAATGTAGCATTATAATTAACGACACGTGTTTCGCGGTGACAAAGAACCCCTTTTTCAATGCCAAAGAAGTGAACTTATTGCATGAATAAAATGCGTTTTTTCGTGCAGAATTTCAATTCTTTTGTGTTGAAAAATGTATTCCTTGCAGCAGGCTACATGTGGCTTGTAAATGTACAAAAAAAAAAAAAAAAAGAAAGAAATATATAGATTTGATAATTTGTTCGCACCTTCGAAATGTCTCAAAGAAAATGTCGCTATTTTCTAAAAAATGTTAAATGCAGTTTTTATGATGGCTGAATGACTTTCTTTTTAATTTGATATTATTTCATCTGTTTTGAACCTCATATTTCGTTATCGGTTGCCGTGCAATATAGCGAGATTAAAAAAGTTCTTAATGTAACAATCCAACAACATAATTTATTGATCCATAAACCAATATCTACTTTCCTTTTTTCAAATTTTCAATTATTTAGCTTTTACGATTCTGATTTTGTGGACTTTGCTTTTACAATTAATTTAATTAAAACCAACCTAATGACTACAAGTAGTTTTTGTTTTTACAATATTTGTGATAATTTGATTCAGAAAAGTATCTCTTTAATTTAATAAATTTGATTTAATAAAGATTCAAATTAATAGTATAGAAATGCTCAAAAAATAATTTGCAAAATTTGATTTTAAAAAAATTTACTACTTAATTGCGATAAATTTGATTTAAAAAGAATTTACGGCATCAGATTGTCATCAGTTTAGAAGATTTTTTTATTATCAGTATTTATATATTAGTGTTTAAATTTCCTAGTCATATTTCGATAGATATTTTTTAAATAGCTCCCGAATCTAAATAGTTTTAGAAAATTCGTTACTGATTTAAGACGAGAAGACAAACTTAGCAACTATTTTCCATTTTTTGACAACACGTCAATACTCCAATGTAAAATATCGGCTGATATTTAAAAAGAGCGGAAACTTATAGAATTTAGGACAGTGGTTCCCAAAGTTTGTCGCTTTACGGCTTTTTTAAATAACAATTAAAGCACCTACGTCTTCATAAATGTGCACGCATGCGCACACACACACATATATACACCCACTTTCACACAAGCATGTTGACACAAGTACAAAGCATTAGATCACAAGCAATTTCTGAATCCAATCCCACTAAATTTATTTATTTTATAATGTCCAAAGGACACTGTAACAGCAGACCGAAAGACTGCATTTTAACAGAATTTTAGTCTAATTACTGCCGCCTCATTTCAGTGGAGACACAACTACATCCAAACGAATCTTTTATTTCGAAAGGGTAACATTTCCGTTTTGAAAAAAGAACAACTCTCAGTATTAATTTATTATTTTTATGGCATAATTAATCAAAAATTGTTTTAATTTACCAATATTGCATTGCTGTTACCTATTAAAATAAAATAGTAAAAGATCGGACCCGTAAAGTCTTAAAACTGTTCATAAGCCCTTTTTTTCAGCTTCCTGGAAAAAAATTTGTTTTTAAGAGTTGTTCCCTTTTCGAAATAAATGATGCAAATCTACACTTTGTACTCAAAAATCCGACACTGCAAACTTACACAGTTCTTCGATGCCTAAATTTACCATAGCTTCCAAGATCGATACTACACAACTAAATGTCAAATTAAAACTATTTGAGTACTTATTCTTATCTGGGCAAGGGAGTTATTTAATACCTCTTTCGTGAAATGCATTATTTGTTATAATTATTTACATAATGTTTGGCTATTTATCCATTATTATATTCCACATTTTCTCACTGCAGAGAGATGCAAAAATATTGTCCTGTTTTTAAAGTACGTTTCGAACCAGGCTCAGAGTAACATTTACAGAAAAGGCGACGCACACAAAGAAAAATAAATAAATAAATAATAATACGAGACTAATAAGGGGTGAAAAACTGACAACGTATATTATGGCCGAATGACAACTTTACTGCGATGAAAACTCACTGCTGCAACATAGTTTTATAGACTAAATGAAATGTACCGCATATTCTTAAAAATAAGCAGCCCCGATGAAGGAGCTTAACACGATATCTGTTGCGCTTGATAACTTTGGCTTGATGACCGTCGCGTAATTAACATCATCTATCGTAAATCGTAATTAACATAGCAATTAAAAAAAATAAATTTTACTCAAAATTTTGTTCATGCAATAGTTTTTTAAATTTCAATAATACTAGTAATAGTATTTTAAAACTAAATATTTGAGTGTTAAAACTTAATAGTAGTATTTTAACTTAATAGTATTTCAACTTGATAATTATTATCAAGTTGAAATACTATTAAGTTAAAATACTATTATTAAGTTTTAACATTTTAATATTCTTATTAAGTTATATAAAATACTCTTATTAAGTTAAAATACAATTATTGTATTTTAACTTAGTAAGAGTATATCAAAATTACAAATAATGTCATGACCCATTTGGGTCGCATTCTTCAGGTTGGAAGAATGCTTCATAATGTTAAAGAAACTTAGCAGCTATTTTAGACCGAAAGCTTAAAAGCAGTTTTGATAGACCCTTTTACTGAGACATTTATTTTGATGAAATCACAGAGCAAAATTAAAATTTTAGTACTAAGAATAAAGAGACAGAGAGAAAGAATGAAAATTCACCAATAAACCAAATTCAATTTCTTCCTTTACATAATTGTAGTAAACTTCAAATAGGTAATCAAGACAACGATTGCTAAAATTGCCTGTTCCAGAGCATTTTGAGTCATTAAAATTAAAAAAAGAAGAACCCACATTACTCAAAACATCTCCAAACGTTAAAAAAATTCCAGATTTAGATGGAGTTTCTCAATTAACGACAGCAAACATTAACGATACAAAATGAACCCAATTGAAATCGTTTGAAAAATAATTGGCAATTATTCCGAGAAAATTTCTAATTGACTTTCTTGGAATAAACTCTAATTATTTATCCGATGCCTTAATAACTTGGCTGCTAACGTCCGATAAAAGCAACTCCCGCGTTTAATGCGAGGGAACAATTAGCGATTATCAATAAAATATTAACGGGAAGATCCGTCTGTAATTTTTAATTTTCCGCCTGCAGAAAACTGTTTGATCGTGTCTTAATTCATTCCGGAGTATTTAGATAATTGTTAACGAGCCACGTGCAGCGTGAAAAAAAGCATAAGAAAAATGGCGAGATTTCGTAAATTACTCTTAAAGTTTGTTGCTTTTTGTGAGAAATGGTAATGAAATTTTTAAATGGATATTTTTAATATGTATCAAATAACGGAATCACATTTGGCACTCAATGTAAATACGGGCGAAAAATTCTAGTAAAAAGTAAATAATAATATTTATTTTTCGAACGTTTCAGTGTTCTTTTCAAAATGGCGATATATTTTGACATTTTCTTCTTTGGCTTACTTTGAATACAGCTTTTACACGACTGTAGTTATGATTCCAAGTGCCACAGTCTTCAATGGAATCAATAAGCAGATTTTGAAATGCTAGTTCTAAAGGTATTTCTTGGCGAATTTTTCTGTGTTCTATGGCCATGTTACCATTAACGATCAAAATTAATTTTCCTTCATAAAACTACGTACGCCGCTATTTTCTTTCCATTACCTTAAGCATAACATCACAGGTCATGTTTTTGAAACTGTATTTTTTCCTAAATCTACTGCGAACAACTGTGTTCATGAAATTACAAACAAAATGAGCACTTTAAGAGAACCACATGCGAAATGTCTCGAAACCATTGCAACAGTTAGCCAAGTTTGGTTTTGGCTCACCAAATTGAATATTCCGCACTCTGGTAGCCAGTACTAATTAATCAATTTTTAATCAGCTGTCACGTTCCTTAAAAAAATAAAATAAACTTGCAAACTTAAAACAAGGCAGAATATCTGCGGACCAAAAATTAACTATTTTAAAATCGTAAAAAACGCTTTAAAATTTAAAAGGCTTAAAAAAAGTTCGCTAGATATAAACATGTTGGATATAAACAAACTAAGGTGTTGCCACTCCAAAGAATCGGAAATTAAAAATTGAGTTATGAATGGAACTGCATTAAAGAAATAGAAATAAATTTGTTAAAGCCCCTTAAGTTGCGATAATAAATACAAATAATATGTTACATTTCTACGGTGACCATTAAACAAATTTTTAAAAATCACTTTAACATAGTTTGCTTTTTGCATTATGTCAGTAACGTATCGTACCGCAAAATTTAATCGTAACCGGTCCACGTTAAGGGAAATATATATATATAGAGAACATAACATAAATAAATAAAATAAATACTTATAATAACTAGAGTTCTCCCAACAGTTGAGATTCGTTAGTAATAATTAATTTTAGCTCTGAAAACATTATGCTACTTATAATTATATAAGTATTATTCATCAAATTTGGTGATTATTTTAGAGTAGCTTTGGGGGAAGAATCGGTTCTCTGTCAGAAATAACGATCTATAACGCGCAGAACTCTTAGGAATCAAAAATATACAGCTTGTATGATAATGTACATGGATTTTACAGTGTCAGAAGCTTGGAGAGATTCCGAATGTCACTGTTAACACCCACAATTGAAAATGTATATAAAGTTACGAAGTAATATGCTCTCTCGGAAATTTAAAGTAAGGAGAATCGTATCCTAAGGACAAAATTCTAATAGCAGTATACCTATATTTTTACGTACACGATTTATTTATTATTATGATTCTTGGTGACGGCAGAAAGAATTCAAGTACGTAACCCTTTATTGCATATTTTCAGATTTGTGCAAAGACGTTTTCATATTTCGTGACAAAGATATGTTGAAGAAATATGCTTGAAATAATGAAACTCTCGCTTTCGAGCTTAAAGAAATCTAATGTTTCCTTTGCGAAAAAACAAAAAATAAAGTAGGAATTCATGACAAAACTTTAGTGCCAACGAATCACCATTATTGAATTATCCTAAAAAGTATTGTAGATATTTAACTGTAATAATAATGTGAAGAACTCAATTAAAAGAAAAGCATAACTATAGTATTGCCACTCAAGATTTCAGTTGAGTTGTAATGAGCAGAAACAAATCAAAGAAAAATGCGCCATTAGCTGAACTTTAAAGTCAGTTGCGATCTCGCTTCTTATTGGCTGCTGTTATTAGCCATTACGACTTCATTGGTTCCTGCGACAAAATCATTTGATTTTTACATATATATAGATTAGCTATCATGCAAATAATTATTATAAATTATGTTCTTCTGAGAACATTTCAATAACTAACATCAAGCAATAACCGGTAACTAACATTTAAAAAATAACATAATATTTTTCACCAAAAATACGTCAAACATAATATACCCATTTATTCAAATTAAAAAGAAACTGCGCAGAAACTATTTTACATCAAACGTCCTAGTTGTAAATGTTTTGATGTTCTGTCAACTCTTTTCGGAAACCTCTCTCACAAAAAAAAAAAAAAAAAGTATAAACTGCAGAAAATATCCTACCACACTGAATTCATGCCGACATTTCAATATCTTTTTCTCTCATTCTTTTTTCCCCTGAATGCTCGCCTATTGGGCGAAAAATTATAAAGAAAAAAAAACTCCTCAGTACCGGAAGCATGAATGTCTATCAAAGCCTTGCAAATACGGCAACATCTATTCATATACTTTATACCAAATGTCCGTGCCTGTCCGGAGTGAAACAAACAGCCGGACGGTCCGGGTATTGCTTTCCGAAAAGCTGTTCCGGACTTTGACAGCTTTTCTGCTGCAAACCTTGTCACATTCTCATCCATAGGGATTGCAAGGGGCAGTTGTTTTATTTATTTCGTTCTTTGGGCTTCGGATGAAAAGGGGAAAAAAAGTTACTTTATTTATTTCTAGAAACACCTCGACTTGGAATTGGTTTTGAGTTTTCAATTTGAGTTTGTAAAGATGTGTAAAAGACTTCCTTTTCCTCAAATTTTATGTATGAGGTTTTGATTAAGAACATAGTGTTTGCTTCAGAGAAAGGGTGTACATAACGTGAACACTTCAATTTAGTTCTTGTCTCTCTCTTTTTTTTGGCACTTTATACGCTTAAATGATTTTAAAAATTTAAGATCCTAACAGATTTTATTACCAAGATTATAATATATTGTGCGATGAAATTTCAAATAAAATTTTAATACATGTTATTATAGCAATTATTGAAGAAACCTTTAGCCAATACGTTTATGTAAATTCAGAGCCCCCTATACTAAATGCCATCCGATATTGCTTAAATCCATACACATTTTGGCCGCAACTTTTTATATAGAGGGCGCTAGTTTCCTGTTCATAATACTGCTTTTATAAGTAGATACATATGGCAAAGATTAATGAACTGAGAGTTTAAATTGCATAAACTATTTAATTTTAAGCATATCAGCAAACAAAATATTCTAGAAAGCAAATTTTGACTAAAATTAAAGCCTAATTAGTTCTTAAAAGAAATTTAAAGTTGATACAGCAGATTATTTGCGCCACCTAGCGGAGAACTTTTCACTGCCGTTTTTCTCTCATATCGGAAGGCATTTAGTATAGGGGGCTCTGGTAAATCATTGACAAAATGCTGCAGATTTACAAATACAATAATGTAAGACTCTGATAACCTTATTTTATTTGCAATGGCCGAAACATGATTACTCAAGATCTATTTATTTCAAACTGTCACAATCAACATTGCCAACCTGTAAAATTTTCTTCTTTAATTTTCTTAATTAGTTAAATAGTAATTTTTAGTAAATAATTTCGTTAATAACTTCTTTTGAAATGCAAAGTATTTTTTTTTAAATTCTCGACATGTTTCCTTCCTAATGTCGATCAACAGTTTTGCAAAAATTCTTACCTCACTCTGAAAGTCCACCGTTATCGAAACCTCATCTTCAAAACTTTCAATTTGCATACACTTAAAAAAGCGCCCTCATGTCATACAGAAAGACAGACAGACATTGCCTTTTCTGTAATATTTATAATTACATAATATTTGTAATAACAGTACATTCTTGCTAAAAACACATTTACTTCGAACTGTCACAATCAATGTTAATAGCAATCTTGAAAATTTACTTCGTTAATAGCAATCTTGAAAATTTACTTCGTTAATAGCTTCTTTTGAAATACAAAGTGCTTTTAAAAATCTCGACATACTTCCTTCATAATGTCGATCAACGACACTTGTTTTGCAAAAATTCTTATCGCACTCTCAAAGCGCCCCGTTATTGAAACCTCATCTTCGAGACATTCAATTTGCATAAGCCTAATAAAGCGCCATCAAATCGCATTCTAATTTCCACTCCATTTAACTTTATTAACATTTAATGAAACGCTCTTAGAGGACGTTTCCTTCAGACTGCATGAATAAATTTTCATTGCGAGAAAAATGGTCGCCTCACCCACTCTCGAGACATTCCGGAAAATCTTGGAACGTTTTTCACAATTTGTCGAACAGTTTTTGGAGTGCCACTTCAATTAAAGCTTGCCTGTGACGCATTCAGATTGATTGGGGGAAGCTTTGTGGAACATGTGCTTTTCAAAACTGGAAAGCAGGGGAAGTTTAATTCTGAATTTTGATGCAAATGAGATTTGCTATTTGCTGGGTGTAATTGATTCGTTTGTGTTTGTGACATCAATATTTGACAGTTCTGGAATATTTTTTTTCCAGCAGTTCAAATGCTTTGTGTTAATGCAAATATCTGCCCCTGCTATACATATTTTAAATTGTGCAATATTTATTATAGTCATACAGCTTTGGGATTAAAGGAAAGGATGTTATATACATATCTAAAATTGGCTAATTTGTAGCTGATTATCTTTGCAAAGATTACTTTTGCTTTTTTTTTGGAAAAAAGAAATGCATGCAGGCATACATTTTTAACCGCATACAAGTGTTTCAGAGATCCCTCATTCAGTTCGTAAAAGTGGATCTATTCAATAAAGTAGAAAATCGGATTCAAGATTAGAACGGTTGCTTATTTGAGACGAACGGATATAGACAGAACGACTGCTAATGGTGAAACTTGGAATTTTTCCCCTTTTGTCTTTGCATTGCGCTTGTGCACAGGGAAATTAAAATCTCCTCGCAGGAGGGAATTTTCTTATTCATTGTTGACAAAACCACATTATGTTAACAGGGGCTGTAAAGTTGAAATAGTTGCTTAGTAGCCATATTTAATTAGTAACCATGATTAAATTTAATAGTATTTTTTTCATTTATTAACAATAACATTAACTGTCGTTTTTATTATCCCTTTTACAACTATGAAAACTTTAAGGCTGTTTTAAAGTACTTTAATAAAGGTATGGTGATGATAAAAGTATTTGCACCTGAAGCGTATTGCAACATTGCATTTGAATGCTTATTTATATAAAAAATAAAAAATAGCTACATTTAAAAATTAATCATCAAATATCGCCAAAAATTTAACTGTGAGTGAAAAAATATTTAAAAAATCATAATGTGTTTACTTGTAATGAAAATTTTGCTGCTTTAAGAAACAGTAAGGGATCATTCATAAATGATGCCACGCTTCGAGGGGGGAGGGGGTTCGTGAAATTGTGACGAAGTGTGACAAGGGGAGGGGAGGGGGTCACAAGAAGTGTGACATCATGCATTATGCAACATAGCGTGACATGTGTCAAAGGGGGGAAGGGGTCCGCTGAAGTGTGACATATTGTGACAAAGGGGGAGAGGGGTCAAATATATAGGAAAAAAGCGTGACATCATTTATGAACGGCTCCTAATTTATAATTTTAAAAGGAAATAGTAAAATAATGTGAAGGGATTTTAATTTCCCTGTGCACATGGGCAATACAAAATCAGCGGAAGGAAAAAAAATTCTAAGTTCCACCATTAGCAGTCGTTCTGTCTGTATCCGTTCATTTACTTACTTGAGAGGGCAAGAGAACTTTTTCCAGTATGGTTTAGCGTGAACGTAAACTATGTGAGACAGTAGAAGGTGGTGTGGGAAGGAACCATAGAGGAATGGGGGAATTTTTGTGTGCCCATTTCCATATGTATTACCTTAGTTAAGTTCAATAGATATTCAACTACCTATACTGGATGACTGGTAGACATTGGAAAAGTGGCGTAAAGCTTATAAAAAAACCAACAATGGGTAACGGAATCATTGTATTAATAAATACTTTGAGAGTTATAAAGTGTTACTTTAAGTTTTGAATCATTTTTTTTCTAAATGAGGGAAATTTGGGGGTCTATTCCATATGTATTGCATTAATTAACTCCAATATAGATATTCAGTTACCTCTACTGAATGACTGATAGATACAGAAAAAAAAAAAAAAGCTGATAAAACCACTAACAAGGGATAACGTAATCAGTGTTTCAATAGAATAACATTCGAGAGTTCTAAGGAGTAATTGCTTCAATAATAGTAAGATTTGAATAATTTTTTTTCCTAAATAAGGGAATTTTACTGTGTCTATTCCATATGTATTACATTAATTAAGTCCAATAGATATTCGGTTACCTCTTCTGGATGACTGAATGATTTTTTAAAATTTGACAGCTTGTTTCGAAGGGTGCCTCTTCACTCTAATTTGTAACGTAGTTTTATGGGTGGTGTGACTATAAGCGATAGTAAGTAGTGAAGCGCTCAATATCTGTATCATCGTGGAATTCATACATACATCCATGTGTGCGTAAGTTGTGTAAAGGGTGTTTTAATTTGTAAACTTTTTTTCCTAACAGAACATATAATACGTGGCTAGAAAAAAAGGGAATCATTGAAAAAATCTTTTAAAATGACATAGAATGAAAAAAAAAAGTTTAAAGTGGAAGTAAGAAAAGTTATAAAATGGGGAAAAAAAATAGTGAATAGGGCATTAAAAGATATAACACCAAATTAATTACTCCAAACTCGCTTTAAAGCAAAGTGATTCATGGCAGAAAAACACAACAAAAGATGGAATGAACAACCCGTAAAAGAATTAAACTCGGACTGAAACTATTTGTATGAGTGACGTGAATAATTCCAAAATATCATAGCCGTTAAATTTTAATGAATAAAAGACTTAAATGTTAAGTGTCAATATTAAAATTAAATATATATATATATATATAGATTAAATAGGGTCATAAAGAATGCGAAAAAAGAAAATATAATTTTGAAATTGTTTTTTAATGCCAGTTTCATTAATTATTTTTAGTCGAAACTTGAGCTCACAGCGGAAGATTTGGACAAAGAGAGCTTTTTAGTGCTTTTGGGCAAAACGGTACGGGGCTCTAAACCAATTTAAACTTTCTCAAGTTCCGATGTTTCAAATGAGATATGTACTCCAAGCAAGAAATGTTTCATATCTGCAGTTTACCATCACTCCAGGAAGAATTCGAACGCGCAAAACGAATTCCAAACCGTTTAGAAGAATTCATTTCGTTCCTTCCTTGGTAATGCTTCAAAACATATGTCGTCATTTCATGATGTTTAGAAAAGACCGAAATTCAAAAGGAAAAGAATATGTCTTCTTCACCTTCTTTTTCGCGAATATAGTCGGAGAAAAGAGAGCAAAATGAAATCTGCCGATATTCCTCAGGCACGGTTACGGATTTTGTATGGAGGCAAAGGGGGGTGGGGCTGAAAAATCCGGAGATCCTTCCTTTAAAAACTTCTAGAATAAATGACCCCCTTCCCCCAGTGTGAAATGGAATTTCACTCCTCTGGTGGGGAAATTCGAAAGAAAAAAAAAAAACCATGTTCCCTTATTTCCTCTTACCACCTCGATTCGAAATACAAAATAAGACAGCAAAGGAGGAGAGGGTAGGAATATAGGAGGTGGGAGAATACCACTGAAAAATCGAAGATGGAAAAAATATAAATACATACTACGAGGATTGGGAGAGAGGGTTGTGCGGGCTGTTTCGAATGAAAAGCGGTTTAAGTGCCCCCCGGAACGTTGTTATTTTTCGATTTTAGCCGATCAGAGAAAGGGTTGTGGTAAAGGAATATCGAAATTCCGATCAATTTTCAATGACTGGGCGATCTTTGGTGAATTAGTGGTGTGGGTTTAAAAATGACAATTCCCAGACTCCGAAGCGGGGCTTACCTGATTTAAGATGAAATTAAGTACGTTACTGTAAATCGTTAAGCTAATTTGGAAGACGTAAATTAGTTCGAAGTAGGGAATGCACTGTTTCCGAAATGAATGTGGCGCATTTCGCTCACGAAGCTTTTCCGACATTTATTCGTCGATCTCCTATGTTTTGTTGTCAGAATACTCATAAAAGAACCGGTTTGGGTCTATAACGAGATATTTCCTTCACCTGAGTTTGACTGATAATTTTAAACGCTTATTGATAATTACCTGCTTCGTGCGGCGTTGCACGTGCTGCCTCAACTATTGTGTCATTTCTCGGATGGAGAATTAGCCGTCCTTCTTCATTATGATTCCTAAAAAGATCTAAGAATTGACCCGAAAAATATCGTCTGCGCTTGAAATTTTTCGGCAATAATATTTAATCTCGTTGGTGATACAAGCGTCAATATTTTCGCGGGCGAAAAACTGAATGCTACCAGCGATGCTTCAAGATTTAAGTACATTAATTTAATGGAAGGCAAATACAGCGATGCCACAAAATTCTAGAAACTTTGATTAGTATTTCATTTGTTACAATGGCAACTTCATTGATTTTTTAAAAAAGTAACTGTATTCTTGAAATGGCAACAATGTAAATAAAATAAAACGGCTATAAAACTTTGAAGATTTTTGCGTTTTTAATCAATGTATCCGCTAATTAAATTCATTCAGTGATGAGAATAGGTAATGTGGGACTAAAAACGCTTTAATCAATTTGATATAGTAAGCATCAAAACAAGCTGCTTTGTTTTGGGGTTTTAATACGCAACTAGGAACCAAAAGAAGTTAAGTTTCCGCTTTACAAACAAGCTACAGTTCGTTCAGAGGTATTTTATTTTTATTATTAATTTTTATTAACTTCGTAATCATTAATAAATTTGGATTTAAAATTTTTAGCACAAAATACTACAAGAAAGTTACTAGTAATAGTTGTACATAATTTAGTATATTCCAGAACTCTCAGCTAAATAAACTAGTAGTTTTACTGAAGAATTTATTTAACTTAGCTTATTAGGTTCATTATAACGCGAAATTGCTTTTAAAGTTGGGTATTGCCATATGAATGATACGATGGAAAACTAAACTTTGTAAAAAATTCAAAAATATATGCCATAAATATTGAGGAAACCATAAAGAAAAATACTGAAAATATTTGGTGAAATAATTCGAAACGAAAACCTACCAGATTAAATGAAATTGAAATTTAAATTTGTTTCTGACACAAATTAAAGTTTTCCCTATCAAGAAGTACAACTAATGCTTTATTTCGTTGATTTTATATTTATGAATTAGAAATAAATTTTTTTGGCGACAAAAAATACTGACTTGCAGTATTTGAAAGTAAGTCCCTTGTTAAAAGAGAGCTAAAATTTCGTTAAATTTCAGTTCAGAATGTTGATAGGAATAATTTGAGCGCCTGCATTCTTTAATTTATATCGAAAATGTTTAACATTGGGTTTTATTTGAGTTTTTTTAACTATAGACAAAATCGCCAAACTGACACTGAATTTAGTATCTTCCTTCCGGTGCTGAATTTTTCTCCAACTTAGCGTCATATCGTCAAATTGTCACCAGTTTATGGCTCATTTCAAGGTATAGTCCATTTCATATTGTTTTTACATCTCCATTATCTTTCATAGCTGTTTCCTGTCTTGAATTTGAAAAATCGGAAAAACATCAGCTTCTGAGCAAGCAAACTAAAAAATGGCAACAAGCAGTTTTTTTGTTGCTTAAGAGGGGTTGAGGGTGAAAATAATGTTTATAGAAAATTTAAAAATGCGTGTGAACTTGAAAAAGCTTATGAAGTTTTGAATCAAGAACTGAAAATTACTGTTTGCATTTCTTCTTTTGCTAAAGGTTTTCCTATGTTGGATGCACGAACGACAAATCCTTATGAATCAAGTCAATTCTACAATAATAATTCTAAGCAATTTCCAACAAATATTTTGAAGCAGTAATATTTTCATTTTCTTTTCTTTTTTTTCTGTAAATAGAAAAGGAAATTATGTTCTACTTCAAAATCACGTATCAAATTAGCTCTTTTCATTAAAAAATCAGGTGCATTATAAAGAGACTGGGAGGAGAAAATATTTACAATTTTATATTACTAAATGGCAAGACAAAGAGGTATCTTTTAACACCAAACCATGTCTTTGATACATTTTTTCAATTTCGTGCTGCAAATACGTTTTGTTTCAAACAAAATTGTTAAACAAATGCATAAGAATTTTTGTTTTACTAATGCTAGAATTTCATGCCACAAGCAATTTGCACTTTGGACTTTGCTTGAAAAGATTACATGTTAAAAGATCTCCTCAAATCTCATTTTGTTTCTGGTTCTGCACCAATAAAAAAATTTGTTTCTCCTACAAGTGGTTCTGAAATGCAAGAGACTACATTTAAACAACGACACTGACATGAACCAGATTACTCCTGCTCAGTAGAACCCCGCGAAAACGATTCACTTAGCCCCGAGGGCACCACATGCCACTGACAGTTTCACCCCAATCCCAAATCTCCGAAAATGCGCAAATTGCCGCTCGGCTTCCACGCATAGACACAAGTAGGGGTGTCTCTAACCCTCATCGCAATACATATATAGACGTTCGCAAGCCTCCGGGCGTGATCTTGCTGCGTACTAGTCTATAGTTTATTGTGCTAATTAATTCTAAAATTTAATAATTTTTGCTCCATTTGAAGAACTGCATACAACGTTGTGATATGGTAGGGATTTTGGGATGCGTGCTTTTTTCTCTGGAGTTTTGGCCGTTCTTTGTCTGGTGATGTTTCTCAGACATTAAATTTGTTTGTAGTGGATTAATAAGAGTTGCAGATATTCAGCGGTATGATGTTTTTCTGCTGTTTAATTTCCATTGGTGTCTCATCGAGTATCATATTATAATTTCAATAACACCTGCTCTAATGAACATTAACATACATTTCTGCTCATATTACGAGATTCAGTTTCAAACAACTTTGTATCAATCAACAACTTTTGGAGCAAATCCTTTTGGAGAGTGTAGAGCGGATTGTAGATTTTTGCTTCGTTTGCAGAACAACACATAACGTTATGACATTGTAGATTTTTTTCATTGTGTCTTTTTTATATGAATTTACGGCCGTTATTTGTCTGGTGATATCTATGAGACATTGAATTTGTTTGGGTGGATTGGTAATTGGTGTAGATGTTCAACGATAAGCCGTATGTTGCTTTTCTGCTGTTTAATTTCTGTTAGTGTCTCATAGAGTTTAAAATATTTCAATAATACCTGTTCTAATCAACATTAAACGTAAATTAACTAAGACATTTCTGCTCGTATTACGAGATTAAGTTTCAAACGACTTTGTATCATTCAACAACCTTTGGGGTAGATCCTGCTGAGTGTAGACTGGATTGCAGATTTTTGCTTCATTTGTAGTACAGGGTGTCCCAAAACGACCGCATAAACTCTGCACAACTAGGGTTCCTCGTTGGGAGTACATAAAATCTGCCCAAAGAAAAAAAAAATGTTCGCTTTAAACATTGGACAGTATTTGCATATCTGTCCAGACGATAAGTCTGGACAGATATGCAAATACTGTTGTTGATATGTCCACTACAGTGTTTTTTCTTGCAAGGGCAGTGACTTCATACTTTGTTTTTCGTATTTTTCTCGTAAACTATGGATCGTACAGCAGCGCTTCTTTGGGCAGTTTTTATGTACTCCCAACGAGGAATCTAGTTGTGCAGAGTTTATGCGGTCGTTTTGGGACACCCTGTATAACGTTGTGATATTGTGGAGGATTTTTGGGAAAGTGCCTTTTTCCTCTGAATTATTGGTCGTTATTTGTGTGGTGAGGTCTAAGAGACTGAATTTGTTTTGAGTGGATTAAGGTGTTGTAGATGTTCACTATAGCAACCTCTGATTAACGATAATTAGCTGTATAATGACATTCTACTGTTTAGTTTCTATCAGTGTCTCATAAAGTTTAAAGTATTTCAATGACACCTGTTCTAATTAAATTAAACGTAAATAAACTATACATTTCTGCCCATATGACGAGGCTCAGTTTTAAACAACTTTGGATGATGATTCGAAACCTTGAAGATTAGCTCTGGAATTGGATTTTGCACTTAACAGAAATCTGTTTTTGTACTTTTATCCACATTGATAATGCAATGAACGTGGCTTATACAAATTTGTTTGCATTGGAAGTAGCTATTGGAGCAGATTCAATTGAGTATAGAGTACGATGTAGATTGGAATTTTTAGCTGCTTAAAATATCCTTAATAAGCCAAATTCTCACTGAAAGTTGAAAAATGTGTAATATTATTGACATATTAATGCGAAAGAAGTTAATGTTCATTGTTTTGGATTGCGCAAACGAAATAAAAATCTCGTAAATGTAGTGTATGATAACTTAATTCTTGCGGAGATCTTTCGATGAAAAAACGTTTTGTTCAAATTAGATAATTCCAACAGAAGCGAGTTTTCAGTTTGGGAGTGGTTGAGGGAATACTGTAAGATTTTTTAAACTTTATTTCCAATGGCCAAGGTTACAAAATTCCTCTACACCACGAGTCAAAAGGAACAAGAACAACAAACAAGTAAACTATAACAATGTGGCGAGGAAAGTCTATAAACCTAATAAGTCCCTAGAGCGCCAGTAACGGTCACTGAGAGAGGACTCCTTTAGTGCCGGGCAACGGAGAATGTGGTCAGCATCCCTATCCTCCCGAAGATCACAGAGCGTGCAACAAAATGGATTCGATGAAGTACTGTAAGATATAGACAGGTCTTAAAAGAGAATATATACAGATCGAGAAACAGACCGGTCGAGTGTAACATATACAGACAGGCCTTAAAAAGAGAATACATACAGATCGAGATTCAGACCGGTCGAGTGTAACATATACAGAGAGACAGGCCTTAGAAAGAGAATACGTACAGATCGAGAAACAGACCGGTCGATATGCCCATCTCTTACTACAAAATGGCTGGCTTAAGAAGATTATTGTTTTACTTTAATTTATATAATTAATACAATTTTTTGTACTTAATGATTACATGCAAGATAAATTTAATTTTTCTTCTAGATTTTATTTATATTCAGCAATATATTTTATTTTGAATGTTCTTAATCTTGTTTGTTTTTCCACTTCGAAAAAATCTGATAAAATTGTTTTTTAAAAAATCTAATTTTTTAAAAGGATTATAATAAATAATGATTGTTATTATTTAATATAATATATAATGATATTTACTTTAAGAGGAACTTTATACTTCTAAATGAAGAGATAACGAAATTATAAAATCGTTTCCGATTAGTTATAACGTAGTTGTTTCCCGGACAAACAAAAGATCTCTTTATGGGAAGTGAAAATGTTGCTCCTAATAGGCAATTTGCACCTAATAAACAGTGATGGCTTGAAAAGTCTTCAGATATTTGCATTTTTAGTAAAAGTGCTTCCGCTGCTACCCCAACAAACACTCGAGTGCCAGTCTGTAAAACGGTTTTCTTTGTCGTAACACTGCTGCTATCAAGAAACTAACTTATTTGCTTTCTCGTACGGAAAAATGTTTCCTCGTTAGAAGTTACCGCGACGAAATGTGATCTTATACTACAAATTGTGAAAGAAAATGATGACATGCAGGAAAACTTTTGCTTTTGACCAGAACAACTAGATGCTTAAAACAGAGCATTTTGCTGACAAAAAAACAGCGGAATAGTACAATTTTCGTAAGGTAAAATTTGTATCGATAATGATCAGTAGATCTTTGTTAAATGCTACGATTTGCTGTCTTGTAAGAATTTTCGTGGTTTTTCCTATTCAGAATGTAAATGCATGGAAACTCTCATGGAATTTTTCAAGGAATAAAATGTCTCAGATTATATTTCCGTAAGATATAAAGTACGTCCGGGAAAGATTCCGAAAAACAACATCATGTATCCAAGTGAATGTAAATGGGTAAAACTCCTATGCAATCCGTTCTGTTTCGTTCCTTGGTGTGTTGCCAACTCTTGAGTGTATGGGATAATAATTTTAGTATTCTTTGTCTGAGAAATGACCACTCGCTCAGTTATAGTTATGGTTTCTATTAGTATAACTTCAGTGGCAGAAATCTGTGCAAGACAGTCCTCAGACAATAATTTTCAAATATATGTCTGAGAAAAGACTATTCGCCAAGATATAGCTGTGATTTTTATTAGTATAAATTTTCAGTGGCCCAAAACAATCTTTTTTTGGCCAGAAAACATTTCTGTGCTCCCAAAGTTTTTTAAATCTTTTTAACCAAATTCCTTAATTTAAAAACTGTGAATCTTTATTAATATTTTAAAAAAAATTTTTCAAAGGTTTTTTTTCTGGGAATCTATGCAAATCATTTCTGTGCTCCCAAAGTAAAATCTAACCATTCCTTAATAAAGCTGTGAGTTCTATTAGAATAATTTCAGTGCAGCAACTTGTGAAGATTATTTATGTAATACCAAAGTAAAATCTAATCATTCCTTAACATAACTGTGAGTTTTAGTAGCATAATTTCAATGACAGTAACCTCTGCGGATCATTTCTGTACTCCCAAAGTAAAATCTAAGCGTTCCTTACCGTCTTATCGCAAATTTAGACAACTTCCTAACAGACTCACGCCACTAATTCCTACACGCCCTTTTCCTTTTGCCTCTGCTCATCCCCGTATACATGTATGCATTCGCTGCTGTAAATGCCGGAGAATTTGAATTTCGCCCCGCAGGCCCACAAATCTCCGTATTCCTCCGCTGATTGGCTAGCGCGGCTTATGCATTTAGAGGAAAGCAGGGATCCAAACCTTATTAAAGCACACCCGAGGCTCTTTCTCGCTTCCAATGTACAACAAAAATCTGAGATATCTCACTGGGAAGAGGGATTTTTTCAAATTATTTTTCCCCTACTCTTTTTCGTTTTCTCCCTTGGAATATCACACCGTTTTAAATCGAGCTCTTTTTTTTCCCTGCGAGAAACACCGTGCCAATAGTTCATGTTTTTTGAAGGTCTGTGTTTTTATATACATGCATGCATGCATTTATATATACGTACATGTTTGTGGAAGAGATTTGCGAGTTTGCGTTCGAAAAATAGAGATTTTCCCCCCTCTTCCCCAGATTTTTCTCGATTCAGTTTGGATTGAAGTTATTTCTCATTTCTGATCCTTTTGAGGAATGTTCTGCACCGGTTAATTTTTCTGAAAGTGAAATAGGATTTCTTTAGAATGGTGTTGGAAAATTGCATATTTGCTCTAATATTTTCTGTATTTTGTAAGAAACAAATGTGCTATGCAATATTTCAACGAAAAATTGATGCGACTAAGGATACACGTTTAGAGTTGTTTCTTAAAATCAGTAATTAATCGATCAAATTTTAGATCTATATTTTACAACTATTAATATATATTTTTTATTTTTGAAAAATAAGATTCATTCATATTCAGGTAAAATCTAAAAATTCAATCCTTTTTGAAAATTAATATTACAATTATTTATAATTAAAAGGCTGTCATTAAAGGCATAAATGAATAATTAGAATATAGATTGCCATGTCTTAGATTCGTGATTAAATTGCTAATATTAAAATTAATACGGAAGAAGTATTTAAAGATTGTCGTATTTTCCATTTATAGTTGAATATATAATTAAATTGTAAATATTAAATCAAGGAAAAATGGTAAATGAGATTAAACGCTCATATTTTTTATCTTCTTATATATAAGCGGCTTATTCTGTCTGTCTGTCTGTCCGCTATAGAATCTCAGGCCGTTTTACCGATCGGAACCACATTCGGCACGGTCAATGTTTACGACCCGAGAAACGCATCGCCGCAAAAATGAAAGTTGTGACTCCATTACTTTTTTTAAAATTAATTTTTAAAAATTTTTCAATGATTTTTTTGACCCTTTTTATTTTATTTTTGCATTGTTGCCGTCGTTTCCAACCAAATCATTACAGTTGCCGTCTGAACAAACAAATAAATCAAGTTGCCATTGTTGTTGTAACAAATATACTAATAATAATCGAAACATTTATCTAGCATATTGAGTGAGGCTTCGCTGCAATCTCCGTTAAAAATTAATGTATACGCAAATTTAATTTAACCCTCTCATGCATGCATTTATTTATTCGTGTTATAAAGAAAAACTTCATATGCCGCAAATTAATTAAGCATCTCAGGATTGTTGTGTAATAATTTATTTTTAGCAATTTTGTACTGTATAGTTAAAAATTCGTGTTCCTGTTTGAAGACGTTTTATGCTTTTTTTGCCATATTTATTAAATATAATATTAAACACAGCAAAATTGAATATTCAAACTTCATTTATAAGGAATAAGACGCTGGAAAATAATAACAAATTTCCCAGTAATGTAAAACACGCTTCAAAATAACTAAACAGAAATTGATTCGAAACTAAGATTTTTTCTTCTTTCTTAAATCCTCTATGGACTCCCAAATATATCTTCATCTTTTAACAATCTTGAATACCCTATGAAACATGTTGTAGTTTCCAAGAATTGTTTGGAGTGTCTAGATGAGGACGACATGCAAAGTGCAGCACAAAAGCGAATCTGCATAAAAATTTGAAGCAAAAATGTCTGTCACCTCATATGAGGCTTTCATGCATGAGAGGGTTAATCCTTTCTTTCTTTTTAATTTATTTATTTATCGTCTGCCGTTTTCATATTTTTCTTATTAGAGTGGCGGCGCTCTTTTTTCCCAGTTTCGTTAAAACTGTTGTTTTGAAAAGCATAATAAAATTTTCAATACGTTCTTTGGATGGTAAATATATATTTTTCACAAACAATTTGATTATACAGTAAATAAATCAATAGTAGCGTGGGGCAGTAAACAAAGGGGCGTCCTCGCCGCCTGACCTGAGTAATTCAGTTTGAATTAGAAGACACCTTTGCACAAATCATTTTAATTACAATTTATAATATCTAGAACAGCGGTCATTTCGTATGACTGCCGGGCGTACTAGTTTATTTATAACTCAATAGGTGATATGAAAATAAATAAAATGTGAGTAATCAGATAAAAATTGTCACATCTTTTTTAATAATTCAATAGCTGATGATAAAGTAAATAAAAAGTGACCGACTAGATGATAAATTGTTATCTTAATTAAATAGCTGATATAAAAAAATACTAATTAGATTAATTTCATAAAAAATTGAATGCCGATAAACTATCATTCTGACTCTAATTGTACGTGAAAATAAAGACAACATAGCAATTATTTTTCAGAATGTTGATATTTCACTAAGTACTGCTTCTTATCTACTAATCTAAAATTAATAATTTTAATTTCAAATTAACACAGTGGACGCATTGGTTAGTCTTCAAATAGGACTTTGTAGATAGTATAGGGCACGATTTTGTATTTTGTAAAATAAAATTTATAATGTATTGTAAGTGCGATTCAAAAATTTTCTGCAAGATTTATCAGACGCATTTATTGAGTGTTGAAATATTTAATACAGACAATATGTAGAAGAATTAAGAGAATTTATTCATTCCTGTTTTTTGATAAAGTAACTCATGTGAAAAAATTTTCTGTTTAGTTGAGTTTAAATACTGCAAAATGTCTTATGAGATAAAACAAACAAATATTATTTAAAATTGGCAAAAATGTGACTTTTTTTCTTTCCTTTTCTTTTTTTACAGATCTGGTAGTATCTCTCTTTTTCTCTTGCGCGAACACACAATACAACAGGGTGGGTCGAAAAATATAAAACGGCAGAAAAGTTTCAAATTAGGGAGACTAAAAAGAGTTTAAAAAAAGAAATAAATCGGTCTATAACTTTTACTTGCGCATGTGCTTTAAATTTTCACAACATTTGGAAAAATTTATTTTTTTACCATAATTTTTGATAATTTAATAATCAATTTGATGATTTAATAATCAATTTTAATAATTTATTTAATCAATTTTGATAATTTAATAATCAATTTTGATAATTTAATAATCAATTTTGATAATTTAATAATCAATTTTGATAATTTAATAATCAATTTTGATAATTTAATAATCAATTTTGATAGTTTAATAATCAATTTTGATAATTTAATCTGAATTTAATAATCAAAGTTCAAGGAAAAATTAATAATTTATCTTGTTTTTGTCTTTACTGTATGAAAGTTTTTTGTTTGAAAACAATTTGACCATTTTTTTCGTTACTAATATTTATAAACATATTTTTTAAAATCAGATTTTTTCAAACTTCGGCAAACTTTAAAGGAAGGTGTAAGCCGATTTTATTTAATTAATTACTTTTAATCTCTTTTTAGACCCCCAAAGTGTTAGCTTTTCGTTTAAGAATGTATAAAGTACTGAGAATTTTGAGAGGAAAAAAGTACGTGTCCTTTTTGTCCAAAATTACAAAATAAGTTCCCTCATTTTTTGAAACATCTATTTCTTTTAACTCTTTTACCTTCTATTTATAATGTTTTTTAACAGTTTACGCTTTTCATTATTCTAAACGCTTAATTTTTAAATTTTTCAAAGCAACATTTCTATTTCATTTTGTAAAATACTTTGTCTGATGCATAAGACCTCAAGTTTGTTTAGTTTTTTTTGTAATAATTGTGCTTTTTTACTTTATAAGGAAAGGTTCAAAACATTTAAACTTCCGTTGTTTGACTTCAGAGGAAAATTGTTTTGTAACGAAGATAATATTAACGTAATAATTATTATAATATTTTTTTGTTCATTAGTAACTATTTCTGTAATAATGTTAATGTGTATCGTTACACACATTACTATCGTCCTAAATCTCCAAATTCACTTATTATTACCATTATTACTTATATTTATCATTACTTATTATTACTACTTTTATTGTTATTGTGTTTCAGTTATTATTGCTCTCAAATGAAGACTATTTCCAAATGTCTTGATAAATGCATTGGTAAATCGAATTTCAATTCTGCTGTCGTATTTAGAATTTAAACACCTTGGTAAATTAAGCCATAGTTTTTTCTATCCTTAAAAAAGCAAGAATAAGCGGTAATTTATTCCTAAAGCGAACTTTATACTATTAACTGCAGTCACTTTCAAAAGCCTTTTCTATTTAAATAAAAAAGATTAATTCCTAATCTCCTGAATAACCTCTCGTCTTCTTTTCACAAATAAAAAGCCATTGTCCCTGAGTAAACAATAATAGTAGGAAAACTCAAAAGCCCTCAGGATGAAGAAAAAATTGCAGAAAAAAGAGGAGGAATAAAAATGAGCAAATGAAAGAATCAAGACCAAGGAAGAAAAGAAATTTGAAGTAGGATCACCTTTAAAAGCAAAGATGAAATAGCAAATGAATAGATGGCTTAAAACTTGGAAAATGAACATCACGGCAGCAGATCTGGCAATTTATATTCAAATGCGAGAAGATCTTTCTCCACTCGAGTCAATTATAGCTTCAAATAATGATAATATGGAGGAAAAAAAATGGTGAAGATTACACTTGGGGTAGGACCATCACGATTGAAAAGGACGAGAGAAGAGAAAATGATAAATAAATAATAGAATTATGATTTTTCCCCCCTCAGTCTCTTGAGCGTCAGCGCTTTCCCCTGGAGTTCTCCATTGGAAAGGTCTGTTGGATGAAAAGTTTGACAATGAAAATCTTATTTCTTAAAAATTAAATGAGAGATTCTCCGAAGAAGGTTTTTATTTCTTAAGAGACAGAGATAGGCTTTTTGGATTTGGAGAATGAATCTGCGTTTTATGCTTTTTAAAGGTCTTCTTTAAACCCCGAGGCATATTAAGGAAATTATTCATCTATTCTTTTGCAGTATTTTGTGCATTTTTTCTTCCTTGCTGGTTATTTTTCGGCGGCTTTAATTTCTTGAATAATTTATTATTTAGAAAAATTCTTTAATCAATTTTCAATTATGCAAGATTTATTAAAAATCAAATTGAAATTTTTTTGTGTGGATGTTTGAAGTTCTTGCATAATATGTCTTTTTTTCCTTTTTTTTAATTAAAATTGGAACGTAATTTTTTCGAAAAAGGAACCTTCAACTACAAAGTCGTTTAACATGCATTATTAAAAATATTGTTTTTATTTTTTAATTTTCAACACTATGCATTTTTTAATATCTTGTATTTTCTGATTAGCTTTTGACAATCTAATAAATTAATAGTTAATTAATTTCCAAGATATTGAATATTTATTATGAAGTAAGAGCTATTTTGAGTAAGAAAATAATTTTGTAATGTTCTTCGATTTTTTTAGTGGTGAAGCGTTCATTTATTGAGACATATTTTAAAGAAAACATTTACATCATACTTAAATAATATAAGAAAAACAGCATTAAAATATTTTTTTATTGAGATACTTGAATGAAAAAATTGCTAAAAAATATTTTAAATTCTTTTTAAATAATTCATGCTGCCATGTTTTTACGTTAGAAATGTACTACCGGCAGTCCATTCAGCTTTTATATTCAAATGTACAGTACGTATTTTTGAGATTGTAATGCGATACATGAAAAAAATATCGTTTTAAACAAATTGACTGACAGAATAATTTTCCGGTTTAGAATTCTAGAAATTTAACTTTTACTTTATATTATACAGTTAAAATAATTCTTTTGTGTTTAAGAAATTATATTGAATGAAACTAAAGCCGGAATTGAATTTTTTCAGAAATTGTTCGGATTGAAATAGCGGTATTTTTAATAGTTAGGTAAAGAACAGCGTTCAATCCTGGGATTATAATGAGTCATATTGGTTTGAAAGTTTAAATTGCAAAAAAAAAAAAAAAAAAAATATCATTTGTAAATATCATTATTAAAAAATAAAAATAACAAAAAACATAAGCTATACGCACAATTTAAAACCAGGTTTTAGTAGCGTTATTTTTTCGACGTTTATCTGAATTTAAAATAAATAAAAGCCGTCTGCATTGGATGACTACCTAAATTGGTCTGAAGTGTGAATGCAATAATAAAGTACTAGGCTGATATCGATTAGTGGAAAAACAATTATCTAGGCTTACGGGATAAAAGGCAGAGGATTTAACCATTTTCAAATTGTGTGGTTTCAGTTACAATGCTCTTCGTTTTTTTTTCTCTTATAAAATCTTATCGTGAGCACTTAAACGTAGTTGAATAGTACAGACTAGCAAACTGAGAAAAGTGCTATCATGTATATTTTAAACGTATTTAATAGTGATAACAATTATGTATGCATATGCGATTTTGTGCGGCTTGTTAACAAGAAATCCGTAAATAAAAATGGTATGTTTTTCTTTTATTCGATAGACAATTTCTTCTGTTATTGTTCTGGTGATCAAATTTAAGAATAAGTAAAGAAACAAAACTTTTTTTTTACACATTTCTTTGACTTAGAAATTAGTTTCTTCGTGTTTATTTAATTCATATTTATGATTACCTTATTCAGTTTTGAGGCAAAATTTTATAATCAACCTTTTAGTTTTATTTGTTTATTTATTTTTATTTGGCTATAATATAAATTTTCTCGCAACTGCAACTTTTATAATAAGTGCATTACCTTGAAATGAGGCGAATCATACAAATTTTAAACTTTGAAAGCAAAAAAAGTAACTGACGAAATTTTTTCATTTCTTATTATTTTGACTAGAAAATTCAATCTTATTTTGCTCTTGCAATTGAGAAAACATTATATATGTTTTAATTGTTTTGATATTTTGTTATTATTTTTCTTAATGGTGTTCCGATTCATCTCTGTATGCGTGATGAATTGTAACATCATTGAATGGGGGGGGGGGGGGAGAGTTAAAATCCTTATTTGTTTCGATTGAAACTTTTACTAGAAACCGATAATAATGATGAGGGGCCACTAGGAACAAGTAGTTTCTACGAAACGCAACCTTTATTTTCCATAGAAATAATGGTATCAATTTTTCAAAATTAAAAAACAATTAAAAAATAGTTGGTTTGAGATGGATAAAAATTTAATACAAATTCAATTCACTGATGCCGCTCCCAAGAGTTGTCATGTCCTTGAAACAACCCGATTTTTGGATGTTGTCATTTGTTTAAACTTCATGACATCTTCTAGAAGGAACGTTGTCTCCTCCCCTATTTGTTAAAATCTCAGCGTATAGGGGACCCCGTTTCTGTAAACTCTTTCCGAATATCTGTCGCCTTCTGGGTACAGGACTTCGCCACATAGATTCTGTATTACTTTTTCTAAACACTTTAACGACAAGGAAGTCACCGAAGCTGTGGACTTTTTGAAATTCCAAAATCTAGGTCCTCTTGAGAAGTTTAAGACAGTGAAATCTTTGTCGCTGTTTTCAATAGAATAATTGGAGCTATCTTCAGATAATGATCTTGTGTATAGCTCCATTCATTTGTTATTTTTGTGTAAACCAAAACAAATGCGTTCCTTCTCACCCTGTTAATCCTAAACCTATGACATAACTAAAATTTTTTAATTTTTCTTGAAGCAATACTAGAATTGCTTAAGAGGATCCGGAACCATGATACCGTTTTTCCCTCTGTGGTGTTTTTATTTACAATTTTTGTCTCATGTCATGTTATATCACTTCCCTAAGAAATGTAATATTAAAAAAAAAAACTGGATTTCTTAAATTTAACTTGAAAGTTTTAATTTAGCAATTTTGAAAAATGCATTTTCTTTTTCAAAAATTTCCGTAAAGACTCAACATTTTTTTTATTGATTCATTACTCATAAAGCAAAACTTTTATGCTTTGAATCTTTTATAAGTCAAATACTTTTTGAGAAAAAAAAATATAAACTGAAGTAACGCAGAAAAAACAAGGAAAAATTCAAAACACCTACAAAAAGAATTAAAAAAAAAGTACTTAAGTTATAAAAGCAGAGCATAAATTTGTTATGTATAGTTTCAGGAATATGTGGGAAAAAAACCACCATAGGTGCAAATTTAAAAAAGCCTTTGCATTTTAATTGAGATGAAATGCGCAAAAAACAAATCGAGAGAAAACAGCACTTTAAGTTTTCGGCTTGCAAAAACTTAAATCCCTTCTTTATCAAAATTTCAAGTAAGGAACTTTTTTCTTTTCAGTTACAGTCGCGATGAAATTGCTTCTTCACGCTTATTTTAAGAAATCAATATGTGGCTTATATTACAGTTTCGGTTTCGGAATGAAAAGGTGACAAATTACACCATAATAAAATCAATGATAAATCAATAAGTATTGCTTAAGTTTTTCTGAAACATTCAGGGAACATTTTTAAAGATTTATTTTACTGCTTAAGCGAAAAAAAAAAAAATTTCTTTTTTATTTTTCGACATTTTTGGGTGCTGGCTCCCTTTAAAGTGAAATGCCGCATGTCTTGTTCGGCTTCCATGCCTAATAAAAAAACGCTATTCTTAGTCTAAAAAATACGAAAATGATTCTACTTGATTGAGAAGATGATGAAAACAGGATTTCTTGGGGCTCCATTTGTCACTTGCTGAAAAGGCAGTAGCGGTTCCAGAATGACAAAATTCAGTTTTTCAACGCTTTATATTTACTCCCTCCCCCCGAAATAATACATTTATTAAAAATATTCTCAAGCCTTCTGTAACATTTTTTTTTTAGTTCACCTTTCGCTACAAAGCCCTCTTGTTCTTAGGGGGTCCAATACAGGCGGTCTTCCCCTACGTGTGCAGTTTGCATATTAATATTCTGTAGAGTTAATTCTTTGTATTTTAAACCTTTGTTTGCATTAGATACAGTGCAGATTTTTCAAAAAAAAAAGGCAGTTTCCGAAATCATTTTTTTAAAATTATTGTTAATAATCTGTTTTTTTTAAATCAAAAGCAAATCAAATTTAATATTTTTATCATTTGAGTACTATACAAAATAAAACGTGTCTTTTTAATAGTTGGGTCAGAGAAACCCGTAAAGGTTAAAGTAAATTCCCAATGCTGCGTAACTGCTACGACTATGATATAAATAGATTTTTTTTTTTATATTTAACCCCTTAACTGGTCTGCCCGTACGGCTTACGGGCTACCCAAAGTTGGCCACAACTGGTTTGCCCGTAGAGCGTACGGGCACTGATATTTCCGACTTTCTTGTTTTGATTTTCCCATATTTTTACATTCAACTTGAATTGTGGCGGAATTTTGTAAGGCGGTTTTCAACAACTATTACTGCATGAATTATCTTCAAATTTTGCACACGAGCTTATCTTCGATGACAATACAATAATCCATCCATTTTATAATTTATAATAACATTAATTAGGAAAACAAAATTAATAATTTTGGCTCTGAGGAAATTATCAGCATTATCATTTGCCGTTTGGCAACAATAGTTTTGTTTGGATAATGCAACGATGTTTTGAATTTAAATAAAACCATGTAACTTAAAACATTTTTGGCGATTTAATATTATTAATAGATTGAAAGAGAGTCTTTAGTATTAGGTTATTTCAATAGAGGGTTTTAATAGATCATGAGATCTGTACTACAGTTTTCGCTGTATATACGCTGTGATTGCACATTTGTGTTTCAAAGTTATAAAATAAAAAAATGCTTAAATTCATTATTTATGATTTTTTCAAAAATATTCTTTCATTGTCCTTTTATACCAAGTTAGGCCTTTACTTATACGTTATAAAAATGCTTTTTTAAGGAACATTTGTGGTAAAAAATTGACCAGTTAAGGGGTTAACGCAGGATATTGTTTGTCAGTATACATATTTATCATATTTTAAACTGAAGTAAGGTTACTAGGAGTCAGCATAAAATAACAAATAAGGTAAAACCTGGTGCGATGACGCGGTCGGAGTGATGGTTGACTTGAATTTTTGGAGAGACGGGGACGGGCCGGCGTAGAATAGCGCCGACGTAGTTATGCGTGTCGTAAGAGGCGACTAAAATAGCAACATCCGATCCGGGTGACGTAAGGCATACTTTGTAGTATGACTGTGGCCTCGGGTCGGTAAAGCAGGTCGGCAAAGCTCTGTCAGCCCTTTATGGCTGGTGCTGGTTTGTCAACTGTCAGAGAGTTTGTGGGAAGTGCGAAGGAGGACAGCGCCACGGTAGTCCCCCCCCCTCATACTGGGGGGGGGGGGGTAGTCTGAGATAACCGAAAAGGTTCGGTCAGTATGGCCGTGGTTAGCATTGGATACCCCAACAGCACATGTGTACTTGAATTCACCTTTTTCTCTGAAAGTGTACGATGCAACGTCGTTTTTATTGCTTGCTTTCCAAATTTAAGGGGTTGAATTGTTTATTACTGTTTCTATAATTTTCATCGTGATGAGTGTTCTGCAAGATACTTTTTAAGCAAGCGTTTTTTCAGCTATTTTGACTATTTACTTGCAAGTATTATTAACACATTGTGTGTGGGACACGTACTAGTACGTTTTCTGACGACTAATACTTGAGCGCGGGACACGTACTAGTACGGGTTAGTGTGACGGCATGGTATCTTTGTATCGTTTTTAGAGAAAGAAGCAGTAGGCTGGTAAACACATTTTTTGCTATTCTTTGTACAAAATGAAATGGAACAGACCTAAATCACAGCAGACGGCCCATAGCGCTAATTAGGTTTATGATTGCTATTTTCATTTTTTTATAATGTAAGAATGATTGTAAATAATATAATTCGAAAAAATTAAAACTATATTTCTATATATTTCTATTTGATTTTTCATATTTACGATACTATTATAAATTTATCCCCTATAAACTTTATTTTTTGTTTACAACAATCATCTATATATATAAAAATGAATGCATGCCTGTCTGTCCTTTATGCATTACTACACCATTCATCCGATCGCCTTGAAACTTTGGGAAGTTGTTGAGTACACTCCTGCGAAGGTTTCTGAAAAAAAAAAAATCCTCCAGGTAGTTCGTTTTTTTTTTCCAATTTTAAGCAATTTTCCTCATAAATTGCCCAATATGGGGGTGAAAAAACCTTGCACATATTAATGTAATAAGATAGATCGAAAGCGCTAATTTTCTGCACAAGATGATATTTGTTCTAAGTTTCTAAGTCAATAAGAACGCCAGTTATAAGCTTTTTAGTGCGATTTCTTAAGGCTTACCTTGATCCAAAAATAATAATTAGCAGTTACCTCAACTCCGGGTGAATAGTGTTAGCTTAATTTCAATATAAAACTTATTTTTCAAAATAGAGAGACATCAGTTTCGTTATCAACGGGAAAACAATAATAAAACATACCTTCGATTTAACGTTTTTCTCAAATTAGCAATAGGTTTTTAATTCGAGATTGAACTTGATAAAAGTATTGTCTCCCCGATTTAACGATTTCCTTGATTTAGCAATAGCATTTAGATACATATCACCAGAAAAGGAATACGTATGGTTTATACTAGATTTCAAATAACGTGGCGAATATGACACGCTACAATTTGACTTTTTAATTAGTCATTGGCGATAAATCGGAACACACTAATGAAATTGTGCTTACGTTTTTTAGGTACGGTAAAAATTCAGCACGAGCAGCGCCGTGCGGGTACCGCTAGTAATATTATATATTTCAATATCAAATACGAAAGGTTTAGGTTAAAAAATTAAATAATTTTCGATTTATTGAGATTTAACTGAATAACTAAATTTGCGCGCAAAACCCCCGAGCCCGGTCTAAAATAAAATAAAAAACAATATAATTCCAACCAAATATTCCCAAAGTCAATATTATTGGTCCAGAAGTTATGACAGAACACTTTATAAGCTGAAACCAATGTATTTAAGTTATCCAACTTCCATATTATTATATGAAGTACCGTCAAGTGCGCCAACTTTGTGGGAGCAAGTCAGCTTTGTGCCACAACATCTTTTCAGACACTAGGGCTACCAACTGAATTCCGAGGTGTAAATAGAGCTTCGAAACCTTTTTCACAACTCTTAAAATTTTTTCGAAGCTCTTGCTACACCTCAACAGCCGTTAGGCAGTAATAGTGCCTAAAAGGACGTTGTGGCACAGAGTTGGCGCACTTGATGACGGTAACTAAAAATTAAAGTTCCTCTGTCAATGCAAAAAAGTTGTGAACTTAAGCCTATAAGTATAATCTGAGTGATGTACACACGTGCATGCAACTTATTTTGCTACTCTTGTTCGGAGCAACGTTCTTTTATCGCATAAATTTTCAATAAATTCAGAGAGAGAAAAACCGAGTAATATTTGCATTTATTGTTAGCTTTTTCCCGTCAGTAAATAAAATGTGTAGTCTAAATATTAAAATAGTCAACACTCGAAAATGACGATCAGACATTGTCTCAAGAGGAAGTAAATCTAAAAAATTATAAAAGAATTTCAATTTTGCTTTCCAAATACTAAAATAATGCGATCTATCAAAACGAGAATTATTTCTGTTTCCAGTTTACATTTATTAGTTTTCTCAAAAGTAAAGCTTGAATATTGTAGGTATTTTTTATTAATACATTTATTTACACCGTTTGGAGTCAAATAAATAGAGCTAAAAGTGTTAAAACATTACGGATATTGTTAATAATAAGTAAAAATTGGAACGAAATTCAATTTTGAAAAGAAAACTAAAGAACTAATTTGAAAACAGCAGCGCATTATTAAAAATTGCTACTTATTTCTCAAGTAGCTGTTGAAATATATGAAACGATCGAAATGTAATTATTTCTATGCCATGCAAAGGGTGTATAAAAAATAAAATATCTGTTTTAAGCTTCTTATCATTAATTTTTGACGTAGTAACGCAGAAATTTAATATTAGGCTTTCAAAAAATAAACATATTTTCAAAAAAAAAATTAAGCAATATTTGATTAATCTCTAGTAAATTTCAAATCTTAGCACTATATTTCAGCAATCCAACATATATTGCCTAAAATATGGTAGCGCAAAAATTTAATAAACTCAAATATTTAAATTAAAATATATCAATTTTTTTCACATAACCAACAGCATAAAACTCTTTTTCATTTTAGCGTTAGTCTTTCAAGTCGGGTTTTCAGTAGTTTTCTGAATTCACTTCATTTGAATCGTATTTCATTTGCATACCGTAGATGAGATCTTAGAGCTCTTATTTGATATTTCAAGAGCTCACTTTGGAGGGAAAAAAACGTTTAGTAATAAAGCTGTCAAGTTTGAATATTTCATTTTAAGTGAGCTATTTTTCAAGAAGTATATGTTGTCGAAGGGATTTACGTATTTTTTTTTCTTTCATTTTATTTCATTACTTTGAGAGAAAAAGCTACGAAATTCAATTTCGGTTATTAAAGTATTAAAAAAAACTTCTTTTTTCGTTTTCTTTGTCTCTTTTTTATAAAAATGTCTTGATTGTAATCACTTGTAAAGCATGAACGCAATTTAGTTATTCAATTAAAGTGAAAAAAAAATCGGCATTTGCGGAATAACATTTTGTTAACATTCTATTAGCTGTCATTTTCTGCCACGGCGGGGATACGGCGCTTTTCCTCCCCCCTCCAATTTATTAAATAAATTGCTTTTCCCCCACCCACCTTCTTTCATCAGCAACACACTGCCGTCTCTTTTTGCATTTATAGAAATGAAGCTGAGGAAATGAAAACAGGGAAAAAAATAAACAAATAAAACAAAAAACTCAGCTCGGATAGAAAGGCGTAGTGGGACATAGGAGGAGCAAAATAATAATAAAATAACTAGGGGTGAAAAAGAAAATTGCAATATAATAAATGCATAAAAAAACAACTGCCGCGCATGTGAAAATATTAAGTTCTTAGCTATTTTTTCCTTCGTTCTCTGAACGAGAAGGGAAAAAAATATTTCCCTTCGTTTATAAAAAATTGATAGATATAAAAGGTGGAGAAAGGTTGAAATAAATAATGTTGAAAAAAATATACATATCTTAGCTATCGCTACCGTCAAACGAGGACGACGAATCTTAATAACTGTGTCACCGCCACATATATATATTCAGATTTAAATAAATATATATATGAGGGAAAAGTCTAAAACCCTCGCTCCATTTTGCACTTTCCAGTGATTTTTTCGAGCGTTCAAATTTTAGCGGAAAGGTTATTTAAATGCTGCCATACACCATTCAAAAGCGGTGAGTTTTATTTTTACTTTCTCTCCATTCCTTAAAACGAAGGGAAGCGAGGGGTGGAAAGAGGGAGGTATTTTCTTCCCCCGTGTTACTCTTTTGGCGAAAAATTATTAAAATTTTGCACCCCTAAAAGGAAAACGCGTGCGTTATGCGATTTCCACATTTTCTTCTTTTACTCGCCGTGAAGTCTTCTTGAAAGCACACGGCTCGCGAAGTTGATAATTTGTCGAAATAATTTTGTGGGCGCGACGCCGCTTTGCACCCTCCCCCCATGAGGGGGGAGGAGAGAGAGCCACGTGCACCTGTTAGGGAAAAGTCGCTTGCGCGGGGGTGGAGGAAGAATATGAATAGGGGGTGTGAAATTACATCTCGAGTTTTCTTTAACACAATATACGCGAGAGACTTTAGCAATAAAGGTTTTGCGCTGCGGCGAGGGCGCTAAGGCTGTTTTAAAATGAGATCGGCACTGGGGCGTTCAAAATTTTTCTCCGACATAACGTATACGGTGACATGTATTAAATTAAATTGTTCATTTATTGTTGTGTTTTTTCCCCCGTTTCGCTTTCTGTAGCTTTGCTTCTACCGGAGCATATTAAAACCAACCACCGCCCCGGAGTCAACATTATGTAATATGCATTTCGGGCGAAATTTGTTTATATCAGCGTTGCACCAGAAGGAGTGCGAAACTTGGAATTTTCCCTTGCTGAAATCCCTGATTTCAAAGCTTCCTTTTTCTTATCGCTAGCTTCACGACAGTGCTGTAGAACATATGCTGACACCATTGTAAAACCGCACACAATTTTTACAACAATGTATGTATATAAAACCATAACATTATATCAAGTTACAAAAGTGAGAACGTGATCTAACGTTCCACATTGTGATGTGGAGAAGCGACTGCATTGTGATGTGGCTATACTACATTGTTGTATTTCATTACACATTTGGTGTCAGGGCATGTGTTCCGTATAGTGACACCACTGAACATCTCGCTCAATGTGACGACAGCATGTGTTATCACACGTGTGACAACATTATACCATCTGTCAAAAGTACATAAAATGCACCATATATGTGGCAAACTTGTGCAGTGGGACAACATTTTGTTGCACGTAAGGATTCTGCAATGAACTGTTGTCATACTACAATGCTGTCATACTTCAATACACGTTTAATGATGTCTCAAGAATGTCATGCAGTTTAACAACAATGTAATAAAGCCCGTAATGCAGCGTTTCTCGACCTATCAGTATTTGCGGCCCAATTTTCTATCATAATTTTCATCCCTCCCCCCCTTACCATAAAATGTATACAACAATAATGTATATTGAGTACTTTGGATTCTGTGTTTGAATTATTTTTTAACTAACTGCCAAAACAAGAGTAAAAACGAGTAATTTAGTAATAAATCACTGTTTGAATTTTGGGCAGGAGTAGAGAATGATTTTTCTGCACTAAAAACAAGGGCATTTCGCATTCTATTACCATTTTCAACATCCTACTTTTGCAAAACTGGTTTTTCTGCTGTGGCGTCTTTGAAGACAAACTATAGATCTCGGCTAAATATAGAAACAACTGAGAGGGGCTGTTTATAATTTTAAGCCTTCCTTCGAAAAACTTTGCTTTGCAAGACAGGCCCAAGGAAGTCACTAATAATTATTAAGTTTGTTTTTCATGTAGTATGTTTTGATTGAGAAAGTTTCAATTTAGTAATTTGTTTTACTTTAATAAGTTATTAAATAAGTCGAAATGTATTTTGTTTTCTATGTGTATGTGTGGTTTCCTTTCAGTTAGTTAATCAATTAATTGAGTAATATTATCTCTTGAATACTCTCGCCCCCCCCCCCCCCCAGGTTGAGAATCGCTGCCGTAATGAGACAAAAAATTATGGGAAAGTACGTCAATATCTCACTGGACAATCCCGATCACAAGTTATATGGAAACTGGATGGAATTACGAATGCCTTATTTGTTCAGACAACTATCAATCCGTTTTTAATGCTCATGAGTAAATGAGATGTCAAGTTAAACAGAAACTTGAATTTTTTTGGGGCGGGGGGGGGGGGGGATCAGTTTTATAGCTCATAAAATTCATTACGACTAATGAACTTCATCATTACTTATAAAACGGATCTCATTTAAAAAATTGTTTTTAGTGTTAGGTCAGATGTATTAACCCCTTCCCTTTCGCTCCCGTGAAAATGACGGGCTGAGGTCTCTCCTTCTATTTCTCGCTCCCGCGAAAATGACGGGCTGAGGTCTCTCCTTCTATTTTTCGCTCCCGTGAAAATGACGGGCTGAGGTATCTCCTTCTATTTCTCGCTCCCGTGATATTGCCGGGCTGGAGTGTTTAAAATTTCGAAATAAAAACAAATCGAAAATTAAAAATTAATATATATATATTGTTCACACACATATTCTTATATAATTTTCGTGGATTAAAAAATTAGGCACTTTTATGACCGTTTTCTTGGAAATTACCCGACCGTTAAGGGGTTAATACTTTAAACTGTTGTTTTTAAATATCACCGCTCATTAACAAAGTACATATAGTGACGCTTCACAGAAGAAACAAATACACCACTTGACCGTTATATATTGTCAATTTTGCAGAATCATAACAGCTACATGTCCCTTTATTCGAACATCAACTACCGCTCATAAACACATGTAGTCAAATGAATACCTCAGAAAAATTTTCCTTAGCTGTAATTTTTAAAAATTATTGGCAAAGCATACTGATTGATGCTCAATACATAAAATTGTAAAAAAAAATTTAGTTTTCTTTTTTTGACCTATTTTTGCTATTAGATATATTTTTACAAGACTAAGCCTTTTCTCAGGTTTTACGGAGCGGATGAGTAAAAGGGATTTTTTAATTTTATTACTCAGCGAAATTTTTTGAAAAATTCAAAAAAAAAAAAAAATACGTTAACAACTACAGGAGAAGTTTCCACTTTTTTTATTTAAAAACCTAATAAAACTAAAAAAAAAAATTAGTTCCAAAAAATTCAGACGCTGGGAGAGATACTGAACAGATTTTTTAATTATGGTTTCAACAAAAAGGAGAAAGTTATCAATAACAAGAAGTTCCGTCTAGAACTATACGAGCCTACTTTCCCGTATACACCAGCTTCAAATTTATAATCTAGCTATCTCTCTCTCTTTCTCGTTTAGCTTTAGTTCTTAATTGCTTCAAATATGCCTTTTTCAACGGTTAATACAGATTCGTTCAATCATTCATTTATTCAGTCATTCATGTATTTATTCACTCATTTATTCATTCATTATTTTGCTTATTCATTTAACCTTTTATTAATTCAAAAATATTCTTGAAAATCCCGATCAAAAAATTTCATAAGAAAATAGGCTCGTTAGTTCTGGATGAACTTTTTATCTGTACATGTTCATGTCCGATAAAGTTTGTTCCAAGCAAATCGACCCGTTAGAGCAGGATTTATATAGGATTGAAATTTCCCCGTAGGCACTATGTTAATTTTTTTTGTACTGTTCAAAAATGAACTAAAATTGTTCAAATCAATATTTCACGCCAAGCACTTCTTCCAGTGAGCTTGTTCTTTGGAACTTGGATCTTGTACCCAGAGTTTACATAATTTGCTTCATTTTCGCCCATAGGCGCTAATGTTAAAATTTTTTGAACTGTTCAAAATTGAACAAAAAATTGTTCAAATCATCTCGAATGCAAAAAGAATTTTCCGAATCGGACAATTCGTTCAAAAGTTATTAGGGGGGGGGGGGACAGACAGACAGACCGACGGACAGACCGACAGACAGACCGACAGACACACTTTTTTCCCATCCCAAAACCCTACTTTCAAATTTTTTATTTTTCAATCTTTATTTAATTACTTCATTTATTTTTGACTTTTCTTGATTTCTAACGATATTTTCACGATACATTAAGCCTTCTTTCATGCTTTATTATTATTTTTTTTACTTTTACGGGAAAGTAGGCTAAAAAGGAAAAAAATTTGGAGGCGTGGCACGGTGACGAAGAAAATAACGAGGAATTGAATACTTGGAGGTCTGATTCAGTTAATTTAAAACTGTTAATTTTTGTGCTCCTAAAGAAAAGTTGCAACTGATTTTGATTTCCATCATGTAAATGATTTATTAAGATGTTTTTTTTTTTTTTTTTATTTTTTTTTTTTTAATTTCGTTCAAAATTTTAATATTTTTCCTTGTCTGGCAACGATTAAAAAAAGTTTTTCTATGGAATACTTCAAAAATGATCTTTGTGAGATGTATCAAATTTGTTGTTGTTTTTTTATTTAATTCTTTATTTTTTGTGTATTCAGGTTTGAAATTTTGTATTGAGGAAATCTTTTGTGGTAATTCAATTCTGCACAATTATTTCTAAAACTTTTGAACGCTTGCATAATAGTCAAAAACATATTTCTGTTGGAAAAAAACATTGATAATTAAAATTTACTCTAATATAACACTTAGTACTTGAAAGAATGAATTTGAAACTGGTTTTGCATTAATTAAAAGTTTTCTGTTTGCATTAAAGATATTTTTCTTGTTTTCAGGAATTCGTTTTAACTATTAAAAGGTATCTTTTCTTGAACATTTCTTTTAAAATTTAAAGTTTCTCCATTAATGTTGAAACAATAAATATCCTTCTTGAATTATCCATTAAAACATTCCAAAAATACCCTTAAAAAATTAGCTTCCGTACAAAACTTACAACAACTAATTCCCTCTGATGTGTTACAAAATTCCCTATTTAGCGTCTCCAAAATCCCTATTATTCTAAGCATAAGGGGAAATTACAATGTGAAGCGCTTTTAAAACAAGAGCTTGAAATTGAGAAAGAGGGTGAGTGTGAGGAAAAAAAGTAAAGATAATAACAAACTCAAGACGGTCTTATTAAGAGCCGCTGCGAAATTAACACGGCGTGAAGTCACTAATTAGCGGTAATGAGAATGTAAATTCAGCGAGCGGAGGCTCTTCGGTTTTTTTCCCTCCATTTTCCAACTTCGAAGATCTCTGTTTTAACTTCATTTATTTTAATAATAATAATAATAATTGTAATCTCAAGAAGAATGGGTACAAGCCTGAAGGAGTTTTATTAATATATTTGTGCTTCTTGTGATGGCTAATTAATTACCTCTAAAGGTATGAGACGTTTTTGTGGCATGGAATTGCTTCGGGCCTCCCCTCTATTTACAGTTCGAAGAATTTCATTGATTAATACATGGACTTTATTCAGTGTAATTCTATTGCCGATAAGTATTGAAATATGTAAAGTGTTGAATATGAATTAGTGAAAACTCGTATTTAAAATTGAATTTTTTTTCTTTTGCATTGTCAGTTATAAATTTGTTGCATATTTCATTGAAATTAGCAGAAAATCTTTATTAATGTTTTTAGCGGTATTTAATATTTTAGTAGTTTCGGAAAATTGCATACTTATGAATAAAAATGAAAGTTGATTAATTTGTCGTTAAAGAAATCTTTTTCCCACTCAAATGATGACGTAGGTGTCAAGTAATGGGTAATACTTCTTATTTGGAAAAAATGCTATAGACTCGACATTAATTTGCAAAAATAAATGGCCAAGTTTGGCCTTCCTTCCTCATTTTTGCCTGCAGACGCGTGGTTCTTTCGGGATCTGCTCTGAGAATATGACACTCTCGAACACAATGTTTTTATGTGATAGGACTAGAGCTTAAAGATGAGCAAAATTGCACTATATACATGCGTTACGGAGGAGACAGGTGAGCAATGTAGCTCATCTATCCACTATGTATTGCTCACGTATCCACTATATATTGCTCATCTATGCATTATATATTGCAACACTATCACATTGCTCATCTTAAAGATGAGCAACATTGCTCATCTATCACTATCATATTGCTTATCTTAAAGATGAGCAATATTGCAGTATATATTGCATATTGCACTATATACATGCGTTACGGAGGAGACAGGTGAGCAATGTAGCTCATCTATCCACTGTGTATTGCTCACGTATCCACTATATATTGCTCATCTATGCATTATATATTGCAACACTATCACATTGCTCATCTTAAAGATGAGCAATATTGCTCATCTATGCACTATCATATTGCTTATCTTAAAGATGAGCAATATTGCAGTATATATTGCATATTGCACTATATACATGCGTTACGGAGGAGACAAGCTGAAAAATACCATTTAAACGAGAAATATATTTCATGATTTATTTTCTCAAATAACGTTGCAGTATTTATAATTACATTTGCAGTTCTTCATGACATCATGAAGTATTTCATATCTTACATTAAGAAGAAAAAATGAAACTGATGCTTTTGAATTACGTTATTTGTTGAGTGCGAATGTACTCAACGTTCAACATTAAAATCGGAAATGCTTAAAATCGCAAGTAAACTGATAACTTTGCCTTTTTCTGTTGCAGCGTTTTCACGCTGATGAAGAGGTCCTATTGTAGCTTTGAAATGGCCTTTTGCTTGACAATCTGGGCTTTATTTACGTTGATTATTTATTATATTCATATTTGAGCACAAAGAAATTTTGTAATGTTGTGTTTTTTTTTATCTTGTTAATTGTCATATGTTTTATTTTCCGACATTTATGATATTTTTTGATAAATATTATTTTAAAACTGGCTCCCCAAATACTAATGTGCCTAAGTTACTAGGAATTTTATGAACTAAGCGTTATGATTTTTTTAAAATGTATTTTCTTTAGTTGTAATACGAGTAAGGGATCATTCATAAATGATGTCATGCTTCGTGGGGGGAGGTGGGTTCGTGAAATTGTGACAAGGGAGGAGGTAACAAAAAGTGTGACATCATGCACTATGCAATATAGCGTGACATGTGGACAAAGGGGGAGGGGAGTTCTCTGAAGCGTGACATATTGTGACAAAGGATGGAGGGGAGTTCTCTGAAGTGTGACATATTGTGACAAAGGGGAGAGGAGGGTCAAATATATGGGAAAAAAGCGTGACATCATTTATGAACGGCCCCTAAATGCACTTTCACACCAAAGGCGACAAAGACAAAATGCTTGTCTTTTCTCATCTGCGAAGCGCAAGGTATATTTTTGCCTTAAAAAATATGCTCTATATTATAAAGTCTTTTGTCTTCGTTGCCTTTGATGAAAGCACCCTAAATATCAGTAATTAAGTAAATAATCTTTTAATTAGCCAACCTTAACAATCTAGAAATTATATACACTTTCAGAATACGTTCTCGCTTTTGACAATTCTTCAATCGTCAAAAAAATTTCGTCATTTTCAACGATTTTTTCCTCGCGCGATCACGTGATTTTAAAAATTTATTACACAAATTTCGTCAATTTGACGAAAGGTTCACGCGGAGCATTTTTCACGGAGCCATTTCGTCAAATACGAGGAAAGTTTGGTGAGATTTGAGCATGCGTTTCTGAGAGTGTATGTTCCAAAACATAAACATTTACGTTTTTTAAAAATTGGTGTCATCATACGATATTTCTAAAATTCCATCTGTAAATCTTTAAAATAAACATTTCATAAAATGCGTAAATCATTTGATGTAATTAGCTTTCAGATGGAACCAAAATATTCCACTTAATCCTAGAATTAACACATTATTGGAAAGTTTTCAAAATCTAATTCAATTTTAAGCTTATCAAAACATTTTTATCGTGTCAGTGCATATGTTTCTCCCAATCTCAAATTATTTGTATAAGGAATAAAGCCAATCAAATGCAAGTCCTAAATTACGTCATATCTTTGTAATGACTCTTCCTCAATCCTTAAGACAAATAACAGAAAGATCTGCTGTTGATATCTGAATAAATCATGAAGAATTTAATTTGATTCTGAAAATGATTAAAATAAAGTCATTGCATTTATTGAAAAATAACAAAAACGAAATTAAAGATTTTCAAATACCCTCCCTAAACATTTCTAATATTTGTTCTTACTAAAAGATAAGTTTTGTAATCACTCTGCCTTTCTTAGTAATCTTTTGTTTTATTTTTCTCAAAATAAGGACACGTTTATTTTCTGGATATATCTTTATGCACAAACACTTGAGTTCTTCATAAAAAATATTTTCTATATCTGTGTACAGTTTTATACATTTTTTAAAAGAAAAAGCATGGCAGGTATTTTTTTGGGCTTTAAGTACTACCTAAAATATTGTGTAATTATTCATTTTACATAAAATACATAAGTTTTACATAAGATCAGCTAATGTTTCATTTTAATTTATCTTGTTAAAAACTTAACGCCTCTACTTTAAATATTATTTTAGACTTGACCTTTTCGTTATAACTTACTTTTTAATTTTGCAATTGTTAGCTCCTTCCACTAACAAAAGTCCATGTCTTACTTTAAATTTGAGGTAGATAATAAATGAAATGATGGATAAATGGTAAATTAATTATTGTTCATTATTTAGTTTGATGGCATTAATCCCGTGATATATATAAATAAAATGATCATAATTTATCATTTTATTTGCTAAAGACTGCTGTACACCTTACTTGCTTTTTAATTTTACGGACTGATTTTCAAACAGAATAAAGTCGTTTTAGGGCAAAATAAAAAGCTAAACTGGACGGCAAAAATGCTTTTGAATTAACTATTGCATAGAACAACTGTCTATAAATTGAAATTACTAAGTTCACTAAAAATTAATGTGAACTTAGTAATTGTAGTCTTGCTATTGTTCATCGCTACCTACTCAACAGCGGAATACGAAGCTGTATATGTCAACACATTATTCAAAATTAGGCGAAATCACCAGATCACCTGGATTGTGTTCTTTCGCGAGAGAACAGCGATTACTGCAGTGAAAACTTGTTCCCTTCGCTCTAACTTTCTCGAACTTTATTTGATTCGTATTTCGGGGTCTCTCCAAAATCACAAAAAAGAACAAAATTCTGTACCGGAATTTTTTGGAACATTGCGAGACATTCCGAAAACGAGTCTACAGCAACCCACTTTTTTGTCGACGCACTGAAAATTTTTCAGAAATACTTGATATTTAGCACAATTATACAACTCTAAAATTCAGACATAAACACTACATGAAAAGTTCACTATTTCGTAATGCTCGTTCAGTTTTACTTAGGCTTTACACTTGTTACAGTGAAAACACAATTAAGACAAATTTCTTTAGTCACATTCAAAATTTAATATTAGAGACTTCTTATTTTACCAGGAACGCAACCAGAATTTTCTCCTGTGTGAAAGGGGGTAAGAGTTTAGTATTACTGTACTAGGATCGGCAATATTGCTTCGCATCAATGGAGAACCAACTTTATTCTATCAGCACAAGGGTTCTGTTTCGCCCTTCATCCAATAAACATTCTATATTCTGGACAACTCTTACTGCCAGCATTTATTTAAATGATATTTTACTGTATGTAGCAAGAAATAGAATTGAAGCCCATTATAAAACTTAAATAATACGAAGTTAAGATTTAAAATGTTTTAAGTTACACGCTTTTATTTAAATGATAGTGGTCGAAAACCGCATAACAAACTACCGTGACAAATCAAGTTAAATAATATGACCGAATCCAAACAAAGCTATAGTCGCCATTCGACAAATAATAACAAATATTTCTGATAATTTCCTCAGAGCCAAAATTATTGTTTTTTTCTTACTTAACGTTATAATGAATGGAATATTGTATTCTCACCGCATTTAAGCTTGTGTGCAAAGTTTGAAGGTAATTTATGCAGTAATAGTGCTTGAAAACCGCGTAACAAACTTCCGTGACAAATCAAGTTAAATAATATGACCGAATCCAAACGAAGCTATAGTCGCCATTCGACAAATAATAACAAATATTTCTGATAATTTCCTCAGAGCCAAAATTATTGTTTTTTTCTTACTTAACGTTATATGAATGGAATATTGTATTCTCACCGCATTTAAGCTTGTGTGCAAAGTTTGAAGGTAATTTATGCAGTAATAGTGCTTGAAAACCGCGTAACAAACTTCCGTGACAAATCAAGTTAAATAATATGACCGAATCCAAACAAAGCTATAGTCGCCATTCGACAAATAATAACAAATATTTCTGATAATTTCCTCAGAGCCAAAATTATTGTTTTTTTCTTACTTAACGTTATAATGAATGGAATATTGTATTCTCACCGCATTTAAGCTTGTGTGCAAAGTTTGAAGGTAATTTATGCAGTAATAGTGCTTGAAAACCGCGTAACAAACTTCCGTGACAAATCAAGTTAAATAAAACAGTGTAGAAAAGAAAGTAAATTTAGTGGTTCATTCTGATTTTTTCTATTTATAAATGATGTCACATTTCTTTTCACTATAATTGACCCCTTCTCCCCTTTGTCACAAAATGTCACACTTCAACATGCCTTCTACCCTCCCTTGTCTTACTGCATAAGCATACGTACTTGCACTTCAGAAACAGCCACTACGTTATAGATAACATTTCCAGTTTTATTTTTGAACTTTTAATGAAATTTGTGAGCATGACAATAATAATGATTACATGTATAGTCAATTTGTATAAAATGAGATTAAGGTTTACAACAGAATAATAGTAAAAAATATTAACTTTTCGAATTCTGTAAAAGCTATAAGCAGTATTTTGTCTCAATTTAGTCTTAATTGTTTTTAATGCCCAAGATTTCTTTTCAATTTAATATTTTAACTATAAGTAAATTTAAACCTTAATAAGCATCGATGCTTTCGATGTAGAATAAAATAATAATAATAAAAAAAAACAGACACACACAGCACAAAGCAAAAAAAAAAAGTGTAAATAATATAGAAATATTTAATGTATTTATTTTAAATGTTCTTATTTTAACCAAAATGCGTGATGTCACAAATCCTGCTAACCCCTCCCCTTCCTTTGTCAAATTTTCACAATTTCTTGTATCCTCTACCCCCTCGAAGTGTGATGTCATTTGTGAATGACAATCTGCCATCATTTTATACTTTCTGATGTCATACGTTGAAATGACGTTGAATTCCCGAAATAACTTAAGACTTTAGATAATTTCCTGATTTTTGTTTTTAAAACAATTTTAGATGTATAGTGAGTTTAAAAACACTTCTGTAACGGTAAGACAAGACTACTCAGTAGTGGTGCCGCAGTTTGAAAACGACAAATCTGGGTCGTGACCCACCGTTTTGGAACCGCTGTTCTGTAACTTTCCTCGTAACACAAAAAGAGAAATTTATGTAACTCGTGAGAGAAGCATTGTAAATTTCATAAATGCGGACTTTATTTGTTATATAACATCAAGTGTTCACCAGTAAAATTAACAATATTGTCCCAAACAATTTTATTAGTTCGTAGCGATTTGCGGAGCCAAAGAAAAACATTTGTAAAATTGACTTTGAAAAAAATTCTAAAAGTATCGGATGATATAATGAAGCAAATACAAACTATTTTGTAAAATAATACTATATAAGCATTATGAAATGGCAAAACACACGTTGTTTGTATAAAAACATTTTTATTTACTAGTGTACATAAATACTGGAGAGGATTATAATCACAAAATAATCAATTTAATTAGTATAGCTTTGCAAGTTTTGACATGAACTAGTTTAAAATTAGGTCCTCACTATGAAATGAATAGGTTTCCTCAAGGAAAAGAAAAAGGTTCGCCATACATGCACCCCCCCCCGCCCCCCTCACACACGCGTAAAAACACATCACAACTCACAATTCGAAACGTGCCAAAAACAAAGGATAAATAAGTAAATAAATAGTAACTATCTATTCATTTAACTAACAGAAACGGATTCCCCCTTAAAAGAACCTCTCTCTACAACAAACTTTAAACTACGCTGCTGGTTCCAAGCGGTGAACCAGGATGGAAATATATAGGAAAGAGTCGATAGGCAGCAAACTTACGGTAGTTCAGGAATTTCATATTTTCCTTAATCATTCTTCTCCTACATTCTTCTATAACAAGTACAAGAAATGGGCACTCACAAATTGACGGTGGTTCTTAAAAGCTACTCAGCTGTGACAGGTGCAAAAATGAGATCGAGTATAACGTTACAGGGGCACCAAGTCTGACATTTTGATGTTTTAAAATATTCAAGTATTATTAGTGAAAAATACAAATTACAGACAGACATGGCGGTTCCAAGGTCATGACAGATACATTTTGTAAACTTTACAAAAAAGGAAAATAAAGAATAATGATAATAAATAAATAAAATGAATAAATAAATGGAAAAAATTAAAATAAATAAAAGTAAACAAATGGGAAAAGAAAATTAAGTAAAAAAATGAAAAAAAAAATAATAATGAAAATATGAAAAAAAAGCGTTAAAAATAATTTTTTTTTTAGTACAGAGGATATTTTTTCATACAGATATTGTATCATAATAAAGTGAATGAATGCACAAAACTTTCCTGACGTTACAAAAAATATTAATTAATGTTTAAAAAAAAATAAAAATAAGCACAAAACCGGTTATTTTTTATCTTTAGTTTTTGAAAGTTTGCATCGAAGCTTAATAGACGATCATTTATTCTCAATCATAATCCTCCCTCTGAAGAGGACTTAACGTGAAAGCGGAAATACCTGCATAGACCAACTTTATTTACTTAACAAACTTTACTTACTTAATTTATAGTACCATTATGTACTCGCACACTGGTAGCTACTGACGAGTGTGCTGTTAATCTAATATATTTAAGTATTTTTTAAAATAAATGATAAAAATTTTTACTTAAAAAAGAAAGGGGGAAAAAATACTATTAGTGACCTCAGATTTTTTTTACTGCTCAGTATTAAACTATCAAAGTGGCAAAAACGTTTTTCTTTCTAACATTATCAGTGGAATGAAATTCGTTGAAGTCAACTTTAAGTATCAACCAAAGGCAGAATTAGACATCAATAGTACGGTAACTGTGATTTTTTTTTTTTTTCAGATTTGAATTTGTGTATTGCAGTTTATAAAATTATAGTTCACCAAAAATATCTAAAAGTAAACATATAGGGAAAGAAATGCAGCACACTTGTAGTAGATAGTTCCTAGATGGCAATGTAGAAATCACTATTTCCAATATGAGTTTAGTACAGCCATCTAAGAGTCAGGGATGCAGTCGAAGGGGCTTTCAGGGCCTCTCTCCATAGCACTTGAAAACCAACCTTTTTGCCAATCCTAGTATGGTATTGTATATGCATATAAGGGTTGTTATGGACTAACCTTTCCGCCACCCTAGGAAGAAATTCTGGCGGCACCGCTGCCATATATGTTGCTTTCCCCTAACTTACAGATACCAGGAGAGTTCAACAAATAAGACAAGATTACAGCCAATTAGCTCGCAAGCTAAAATGATTTGTTGAAAATTCTAGTCTTCATATTTTGACCGCATTTTCTGTTAAAGAACTCTTTAATCCTTTAACTACTGGAACATATTCACAAATCTTTTTGTCTGAACGCCAAAAAAAGTATCCAAAAATTTGCATAAATTGCATCTATTTCTTGTGTTCTTATGTATATGTCATGCGTTTCTCACATGAAAAGGGCAAAAACTGGAGAGTTCCAATAAACATTAGTCGTAGAGACCCCATTTTCGACCTATGGCAATTTTTTGAAAAAAAAAAAAAATGCTTCCCCATAGCAAATTTTGTTAATGGCTAACCATTAAAAATGCCTGAGAACGAGGCTTCTTAGGACTATTTATGAATGTTATTGCTTTCAGATCGGCGGCAGACTGTATCAAAAGGGGGTGGTCAATATCCCCTTCTGCACCTCTAATTTTGCCATTTTCAATTTTTATTCCGAAACCTACATTTTCAGCATAATTCATCAAATCGCTTATTGACGGTACCCGTACCACAGGAAAGTTTCGCCAAATCGTCTATTGACGTTCCCCGTATTTAAAGGGTTAAACCATGTTTCGGATGACATTAATTATAGGCTTCCACTTTTGTGAATGATCTCTTTTGGACCAATGACAAGATATATTGTCAATCAAGACTCCTTGAAATGTCTAAAGCTGAGAGAATAAGCGCAAAGTTCTTAGTTGATTGTAGGCTTTTGTAAGCCTTTTATCTCTCTTGCCTCTGTAAGCCACTTGATCTTTTTGAATATAATTATTTTTTACTTAATTTCTAAATACTTTTTTAATCTAATCTACTATTCGTTTGTTTTTAATATCATAATTTTAGATGAGTTTCTCGCCAACCCGAATTTATAGTTACTTACTATAATGAGTAATTCTCCATCTTCCTGAAAGGTTATTTTTATGAAGGTTATTTTTTATGTGCCTTTTTGTTGCACTCTCTCGACGGGGCATATATCCTGACGACTAAAGTCTATTTTGCTTAATTTCTAAATTCTTTTTTAATCTAATCTACTATTCGTTTGTTTTTAATATCATAATTTTAGATGAGTTTCTCGCCAACCCGAATTTATAGTTAATTACTATAATGAGTCATTGTCCGTCTTCCTGAAAGGTTATTTTTATGAAGGTTATTTTTTATGTGCCTTTTTGTTGCACTCTCTCGACGGGGATCCTGACGACTAAAGTCTATCCATGCGGTTAAAGAAGGAACAGTTTACACTACTGTGGATTTCGTACTGCCTTTGACTGCGGAAAAGGATGCATGTCGAAATGAACTTGTTATGGATTGTCATACTAATAGTGGTGATATATCTATTCCACTTTACACCATATAGAAAACAAAAAATCATGTGATCAGTGAGGAGATGCTTTTAATGATGGGTTAATGTGAGCTGTTGGGCGGTTATATAAATTGTGTCGATTCAATAACGTTTGCAGAAAGTCTGCGACAAAAATTTTCTTGCTGTTGCCACCGGTGTGAAATAACCATAGTGTTGGTTTCATACCGATTGCGACCGCTACTGGTTCTACATAACATTAACACGGCTCCGTGTTGCCAATCACTTATTGATTGACAATCAGTTGTTCCACCATTAAAAATTACTTTATACGAAAGAACCAATATTTGTTAATTGCAATATGACGTAACGGGAATAGGAAAGATGTGGATGTTAAAACCATAATAATAGTCCGGAACATCAGCAGAGACGACAACAACGTATTTTGTGGCTGTTACGGGTGGTGTAAAAATAGCATTCGTCTGATGTTTTTAATTCATTAAGGATATTAACGATATTGAAACTGTTAATGACTGGATAAAATTTTCGGGTTTATTCGAATGGGAGATATTATTGACTGTTGAGAAACGTCATCAACACGAGAAACTTAATGATATAATCTAAATATGAACAAATTTTCACCTATGAAAGGCAATTAAAATGAACTGAATCAATCGATCGTGGTATCAATAGATAATAGGAATTACTATCCAGTTAGTTGCACTCAGGGCCTTATTTACCATTAGGCCCGGGTCTAGGGCCCCCACTTGGAGGGGGCCCCCTAATTTTGGTAATTTTTTTTTTTTTTTTTTGTAATTTAAAATTTTTTAGAAAAGTATTTAAAAGTAGCATCTTTCAAAAACAAACTGTTAGTGTTCTGTTGCTTTAAGTAAAAAATGCAATTCATAAACAAATTTTTAAAAAAATAAATAGCAAAAATATTAACTTTTATTTACACATTAATAAAAAAAAATTATTTATGGTTACAAATCGAGGGTGGATTTGCACCGATTGCTTGTTTGTCCCCCCCCCCCTGTATAGCCGTCGTCGATGGGCTTATCTAGTCTCCAAAGAAAGAGGAAAATTGCCGTTCCATTGATGGGCTTTATAAGTCGTTTGGTTGACGAGTTGAAATGTCTTTACTGTAAATCGACATAAAATGTTTTAAATAAAAATATTTATGGATAAGAACATTTTATAAAAAACAAGGTGAAACTTTCGGGGCCCCTTTAGTCGTCCGGGGCCCCGCGGCCGCTTAGTCCTCTTACCGGTAGATCCGCTACTGTAGGGCTCACACATAGAATATCTGTGACTCTCTCTAACAAAATTTAAAACAGCCCCATACAATTATATATGCGGTAACATATAATATCTTATATTGCTCTTGATTTATAGAACAATGGTACTGCATACTTCTTTATGAATCCTCCTGTACGCTGTAAAAAATTCTAGTCCAAACTTTCACAAAAAAAAAAAAAAAGAAAAAAAAAAAAAAAAAAAAAAAAAGGTTAAATTCATCTGCAACCAACATTTAGTACTAAAGTTGAACCATTGTAGTGGTTCCTAGTTTCACATTCAGGGTGAAACTAGATGAAATTGCACCATTAAAATGGTTCAACTTAGTGTTGACCAACCAAATGTTGATTGCATCTGAATTTAACCATTTTTTTTTCGTTTATTTGGTGACAGGTTAATTTAGAATTTCTTACAATGTACTATTAATTGCAGGTTAGAATAGTTTTCTTGTAGAATTGAAGATACCTTTGCTGTTTTTAATGAGCAAACTGAAAAGGAAAAGAAAGCACAAATAGAAATGATACAAATGAGGAAACTGAAGTCATATTTAATATTTTATTGATGCTTTCATACTGCAAAACATCATCAGTGCTATACATTGTGCTCAGTCAATAACTGATGTAAAAACATTTTATGCATTCTGAAATCGGAAATTCAAGTTTTTGGCACATACGTACCGTAAGTTTAAAGCATGAAGCTTAATATAGGAACATTTGTGTGTACATTATATACAACTTATGCAATATACTATTTTTGTAACACGCAGACGAATGAAAGATTTTTTATTTTGAATAATTAATGCAGTTGAAATTGTAATTCATAATTGCTAGTTTATAGCCATAGTACATTGTGCTTTCAACAGAAACATGACACAAATACAAAAGCAGAATTTTTTAGGAGCACTCTTTCCTCAACTAAATAAAGAAATAGATGAACGTATTTCAAAATAATAATAAATAAATAAATAATAAAAATAGTAAAAAAGAAACAATAAAAAAATAATAATAAGGTTAAAAAAATAAAAATAAGAATAAAAATTTAAATAAAAAAGGAATATAAAAAATAAATAAAATAAAAAAAAACAACAAATAAATAAAATAATGAAGATATCTGTGATCTATTACAGATTATCACTGAACGTCATTGCACAGGTCAAATTAAGGCAAGGTAGATGTTAAACGTCTTTTCGCTGAAAAATATCCTTTTTTCCACTGTGCTATTTTAGTGTCAATTCTTCATAAAAATAGTATTAAAAGGTTTATGAAGTTTATTAATTTGAATATCATTTTTACGGGATTTGAGAGAGATTTTAAAATAAAAGCGTAATTGAATCCTTATGAGACACTTTTTACCGAAACTAAGTTTTTCTAATCAGCGAGGTTTCAAAATGTTCCTTGCGACTCATTTCTGGCTCTAAATTGGTAAAAATTGGCAATTTGATTCTTATTGCATAGTTTAAAAATGTGCCTTTATTTGATTAAAATAAATTAAGTAAATTAAAAGAACTATCAATGCTTAAAATGAAGCAAAATTTCTAGAAAAAAGTCATAGTAGCAATTATTTTTATCTGTGGATCTATATAACTTATTTATTTAACTTATTTAGTGATAGACGCTTAAACGAATGCACAACTTTGATTATAATATCATATTTTCTTCTTGGAATAAAACTACAAAAAAAAAAGCCAAATTTGAAACGGAAGGAATATTTTGAACTTGAATTTGAATTTTTTTTTAATCATAATTATGCCGTGCATTTTTTGTTGAATATTTTGTACATTTAACTATTCATTGGCAAAATAAAAAATTTCCTAATTTTATGTGAAAAAATAGAAACACAAAATTGTTTTTTGTAAGAGTCTATTGTACTGATTGTTAGAAAAGCGACAGTTACAGTTAGTGTAATCTCGTCCGATAAACGAAACGCAATAAAACATCTGCCACCAAAAATGCAGCAGGCCCCGAAACTTGATCGGTTATGGGCTTTGCTGTATAACGGTGCGCACTTAGACAGCTAACAAATATTTTAAGCATCAAAAGTGTTCGACATTTTATAGCACAAGATCGTTTTAAAACTTTTGTATTGACTTTAAGTATTCAGCGTATAGGAGTAAAGCTGAGGGCCTCTTACGCAGAAAAAATATAGATTTTTCTTGAAAAAATGTGCAACTCCGAAATTTGTTGCTCATTTTATTCCCCAATTCAAGAAATTGTGTTATTATTCAGAAAAAAACTTATTAATGTACATTTTCTTTTTGAAAATTTAGTACTTAAAACAGTTCTTTTAGGGTTTTTATCTATATTTGCACGAAGTTCTTTTAACATTTTAACTGGGGAATAAAAATAAATTTTGAATAGTTTCTTAGAAATCTATGGAGTTTAAATATTTAGTTTCTTAGGAAAAAGGGAAAAAAATCTTATAATGAGTATAAGAAATGCGTGGACACATTTCCAGTATTATGATTCAGTAAGAACAAAAGGCAGTGGAATTTGTGGAAGTTTTAATAATAAAGTAGGGAGCCTATCGATGCAACCATATTCATATTAGAACGAGTTCTGCATGCAAGCTCGCTCTCACACCTAGAAATTCCTTTGATTCTTGTATTTAAAAGACTGTTCCAAACCGTGAAATATTTAAAGCAGCCAAACAGTATATAGAAAAGGTTGCCTTATATTTATTAAAAATATTTTATCAACAGAGATATTTTTTTTTAACTTTAATGATTCGTATAAATATTAATTGCTTTTCTCTAAACTTCACATTAAAAATAAAACCAAAAAAGTTTCTGATTATATAATTTAACTGGATCTCTTCATTTCAAAGTAAAACATCATGTGTTTAAAAGATAACAATGATATTGTAATTTCATAATAAAGGTAAAATTATAACAAATAAGCAAAAACCGAAATGAAACAGTTGAGTATGTATTTAAACTTAATAGATATCGGATCCCTTCAAAAACACAAAGCAAAAATTTAAAAAGTATGTATTATTTAAATACTGTTTTAATAGATAAGTAATCACAACATGGAAATAATTAATATATTTTCAAACACAATAATTCGACTGCGTGTTACAATGTATATGTATATTAGCTTATTCTTTTTTCTTTCGCTTCGAATAACATATTTACAAATGTACAATTTATTTCAATCACAATTTTGTTAGTCTTTACTTTTTGCAATTGCCCATCAAATGTCATTTCTTTCTTTCTTTTTTATATTGTGAGCATATTATCTCTTCAAACATCATCTGCAATTTTTATTCATCACATAAGAAAGATTAACATCAACGTTTTATTTAAGAGAGGAATGTATTCAGTGGGCAGTTTATTAATAATTTTTTTTCACGTCTTTCAGGTGAGAAAAAAAGTTGTCAAAATTGATGTCGTTAAAATTTTTACTATCACTTCTGCTTTGTTTTGAGATTGACTACCAAGAATTAAGCCGTGTAGCTCAATTCTTGGTAGAATGGAAATTAAAATGTAAAAAAAATGGTTCAGGGATCGTACCAAGTAGCACTGCAAGTGGTAGCTCTGTCGCCAGTATTTGTCTGTAAAACATTCATTTGCAGCATTTAATACTTGTGTGAAATAGGTAACCATCATGAGTCGGTACATAATTGTAACGTTCTCACTGACATAATTTATTTGTATGCCATGACATTGCATTCCATGTGGTACAAAGTTTAGTCAGAGTAGTGTATGTTGATTTATGTCTGTTAATTCACAACTCAATTTGTCAACTGAATAGATCAGTACATCTATGGAAGAAATATTTCCGCTTCAATTCACCTTAATAAGAAACATTGAAGCCATGATTACTCTGTTTTTTGATTCGATTTAGTTGCCTATCAATTGTTTTTATTCATGCGGTAAATGCAGTTGATCCATTTCTTAAAAACAATCACAGTAGACTTGAACCTAGATTCGCAATGCATAAAATTTTGACGAATTAAAAATGTTTAGAACACATTCCAGAATTATGTGGTTTCGATGAAACGTCACTTTTACATCAACAGAGCAGCAATCACGAAATTTGGCACGGCGAAAGTTTGAGTCCATTTTCAACCTGATTCTTATCTTTCCCTGTGTAATTAATCATGGCTTTAAAATGACACAGAAGTGTTTTCTTTGAATTCTTGTTTTAAGGACAGGAATTTGATTGTATTCTGGCTAATGTCTTCAGATCCCTTACATTTGCCAAATACTTCAGCGTCAAAAGACTAGTAACCAATCGCATTAGTATCTTGTCCTTCTGCCTTTATCGGGAACTTCTGTTAGCTGAATTGACCAAATGAATCAATGAATATTACAATTACGGCTTTGGAAAAAAAAATTCTGTCCGATGTTAAATGCATTTCAACCAATTGCTATCCACACAATAATGTCATTTCAAAGACAAGCACCTTTGTCGTACATGCTGTACAGAATCCAGCATTGTATGTTATCGAACAAAAACAAGAGTACCGAATCCTGAGTCACTTAGCAACCTTTTCCTTGACAATGATGTAGGAACCAGCTTATTAAAAGGTCTGCTTTTGCTTACCGGGAAAGCTTTAGCTCTGAGCAAAACACAAGTGGCTAATCATGCAACGAAATCAGATCGTTAACATCATAATTAACCCAGTTGAAATCTTTATAATACTTTGATGTCCATTTCATCTGAGCTGCGATCAACGCAGTGCCTGACATGCAAGTGACTATCATCATCGTTTGCACTGTCTGGCGTGTGGCAAGGACTAATCACTTTCAGTCCGTCCTTATAGCTGTCTCCATCATCGTGAATGATGTCTGAAGAATTTTTACTAACGTAGGAACCAACATCACTGAGATCTGGATTTGGGTTGTGCTTGGTTGGAAGAGTCTGTTCTCGGGAGCCTCCACTAGACAGAAGTTCCCGCTCTTTGGAGTTCCGCCATTTCATCCTTCTGTTCTGGAACCAGATTTTTACCTACGGTAAAAAAATGAGGTTTTAGTAAAATAATTTAATGGCTTAAAAATTACATAAATCTGTACAATGAACATTTATGCTAATCGTCAAATAAAGCTAGAATATTTGCCAAAACTTGATGCCGGTAGATGCTTCGAAACATTCAAAGCTAGTAGAAATCTTGCGCAAAATTATACCGTGAAATTTTAATGAGTTAGGTAGTAGTAGAGTGGGGTGAAAAAAATAAAAGTTTTTCATGTCAATTTCTATCAGCTACCAAAAGTTGTCTTTCTTGATAATTATTTAGTGGGCAAAATTTGACAAATATTGATTGTCTTGAAAGGGTGATGCTGCCGCAGTCTGGCTGTTGTTTTCCACCTAAATTTCGTCGTTACAATTCCAAAAAAAAAAACCCAAAAAGTTCCGTCTAGAACTATACGAGCCTACTTTCCCGTATACACCCAACTTCAAATTTATAATATAGCTATCACTTTCTCTCTCTTTCACATTTAGCTTTAGTTCTTAATTACTTCAAATATACTTTTTTCAACGGATAATACATATTCATTCACTCAGTCACTCATTCTTTCATTTATTCAGTCATTCATTTACTCATTCATGTAGTTATCACTCGTTTATTTATTTTTCATTCACTCATTTATTCATTCATTCATTCTTTCACTCATGCATCGATTCAATCATTCATTCTTTCACTCATTCATTCATTCATTTATTTATTGAGAAATGCCCTTAAAAATTCCGATCAAAAATTTCATAGGAAAACAGGCTTGTTCATTTCTCGTTGAACTTCGTATCAGTACATGTTTTGCAGCGTAATATCTTTCTGATAAAGTTTGTTGCGAGCCAATCCGTCGTTTAGATCAGGATTTATATGGGATTGAAATTTCCCATATGCGCTAATGTTAATTTGGTACCTTTTCATTATCAAGGCGCAAATCTCGCCGAGCAAAATTTTTGGCGACGGAACACGCAAAAGGACAACAACGACGATATTCCGTTTGGCGTTAGTTGCATCATTATTTTCGACTTTATCGCCTGCGCCGGAATAATGGAAAATGCCGCAATTTTTTTTTTTTTTTGAACTGTTCAAAAATGAACAAAAACTGTTCAAATCAATATTTCACGCCGAGAACTCCTTCCAATAAGCTTGCAATAGGAACTTGGGTCTTGTGCCCAGAGTTTACAGAATTTGCTTCAATTTTGTCCATAGGCGCTAATGTTAAAATTTTTTGAACTGTTCAAAATTGAAAAAAAAATTGTTCAAATCAAAAAGTAAAATATAGAAATGAGATGTCCTCGCCGAGATCTTTCGAATGCAAAAAGAATTTTTTGAATCGGACAATTCGTTCAAAAGTTATTAGGGGGGGGGGGACAGACCGACAGACCGACAGACAGACAGAGAGACAGACAGACAGACAGACAGACAGACAGACACGTACAGACAGACAGACAGACAGACAGACCGACAGACCGACAGACACACTTTTTCCCCATCTCAATACCACTTTCAAATTTTTTATTTTTCAATCTTTATTTAATTACTTCACTTTTTTTTGACTTTTCTTTATTTTTAACGATATTTTTACGATACATTAAGCCTTCTTTCATGCTTTATTATTATTTTTTTTACTTTTACGGGAAAGTAGGCTAAAAAGATTAAAAAATAAATAAAACACTTTTTAATTAATTTTATTTCCTGTATTTATTGCTAAGATATATTTCTGAATTCAGAACGTACTTAGTTACTTCTCAAAAAAAAAAACAAGGGTGATGTTCGTTAGCTGTTGGAGGAGATGCTGCTCGATTAAAAATTGCGAACAATTGAGGAAGTTCAAACGTGCCAAACCGAATGGCCGTGTTCGAATTTAAATATAAATATATAAGATAATTCTTTTATAATACGAAAGATTTATCGTACCCTTTCAAACTTGGTACCATAAACTACAGGTTATGAAGTTTGATCAGGTTGACAGGTTGATGAAGTTTGAAAATCTGTAAAACAAGTAGAATGCTCATTCAATTATGATCTAAACGAATAACTATTTCTAATGCATTCCATAGCTTCGCACACCTCCAATTTCCCGGCGTAGGTTTATAATCATCAGCGCTAAAAAAATAATCAAATTGAAATATTCCATAAATTGAAATATTTGTTTTCTTAATTTTAATCATGATTTTAATAGAATTGTACTCGTTCATCTGGTACAAAGCTATAAATTCAATTCAAATTTCAGATCTATAAAGTCAGGGTTCAAAAAGATAGTTGAAATTCTTGCTAGTTGATGAAAAACAAAGGAGAAACAACAAAGTACTTTTTGAAACAGCTTTAAAGAATGTAATAAATGCATAAAATGTTTCGTAATTCAGGGTACATGAATTTTGTTTTAACAATCGCAGCAGATTTCTAAAATGTTTCACATTAATTTGGTTCTTTATTTAACACTAGATTTTACCATTTCTAAACTTTCATCATCAAGTTGCTACTAATTATAATAAAACTTTCAGTCACTTTAACTTGTCCTACTTACCGTGTATTACGAAAAGCCAATGCACTTGAAAGTTGCACTAAAATTAGTAACAAATTATGCAAAATAGAAGCTTCGAAAGAGTCAAAATGACTGGTCTGGTAAATCTAGTGCTAAGCTAAACGTCAAAGACTAAAAATACATAAGCTGATCAAAATGTCATATTGATTTTAATATTTAAAACTGAAAATCCTGAGATTTATTCCCACTCAGCGTTCAACCAGCCCATCAGAAAACAATAAAGCTTAACAAAATGCTAATTGCACCTTTTACCTCACCCTAAAAGTCCCCATCCGAACTTGCTAATGACATCCCTGCCACCCCTTCCTCTAAGCGATCTCCAACCACTGCAGATGACGGAAGGATTTATATCCCCCACCCACTATTACTTGCATCACTACTCCCAATAAAAACGCCCTCGTAGATCGGGGAGGGAGTTCTCTGATCTTCTCATTCGAAAACATCCCTTTCAAGTTCCAGAGACAGTGACTGAAGGGGAAACATTCCTTGGTTCTTTCCAGCAGCACAATTGATTATTTAATATATATATGCACGTACAATAATTTTACTCGCAATTTTACGAACAGTTTGGCAGCTCCGAAAAATCTGCTGAAGGAATTTTTTTGGCTTTACGAACATTTTTTTGTGGACTACTGGAGTTCAAAACATCGCAAGTTAGCTATTTACTGTATACACAGTGCGTCAAAGAATTTTTAAGACTAGGTTTATAAAGTAAAATAAAAACTAGTAATTATATTTTTTAAGTATTTTTATTCAAACTAAGCTCTTTCGACTTCAATACATTTGTTACAGCGGTTTAACGACGATTCGAGTGCCTTTTCCAGCTCACATTCTGGAACTGCCTCCAAAGCTCGTGTCGAAGCTGATTGTACACAGTGTGTCACAGAATTTTTAAGACTGCAGCTGGAGCTAAGTTTACAGTGATGCTATCGAGCATTCATGAAACTCTTTAACTATCAGCTGATTCACTGCCAAAACCTCAGTGCATTTGTTCATTATTACTTTTTATTTTGATGGCATTGACACTATACAGCTTTGACGTCAGCTTTGGAGGCAGTCTCACAATGTGAGCTGGAACAGCCATTCGAATCGTTGTTAAACCACTGTAACAAATGTATTGAAGCCGAAGGAGCTTATTTTGAATAAAAATACTTAAAAAATATAATTACTTGTTTTCATTTTATTTTTTAAACCTAGTCTTAAAAATTCTTAGACACATTGTGTATGTAACGAAAGTACGCCTATGAAATCGAATCTCGCTGATGCCTCCTCTTTTCGACCTTAAATTGCCTCCGTTTGGTATTAACAAAATCTACGTGGTAATATTATATATATATATATATGCACAGCACAATGTATCAACCTTGTTCAACTATTGGATGAAACTTTTAACTTTCTAACTTTTCTGCTACGAGATCTGCTTCTTTTCATCTCCAATTAACGTCAACAAGATGTCTTAGTCCTTGAGATCATTTTCCTATGGACATTTAAGAATCGTCCATCATATTCAGATTAGATCATCAACATTTGAGGCGGTGAGAAGCATAATGGTGTAAGTCAAGCGGTTTAATATTTTGAGAGTAACGGGTATTTTCCATTATGGTTTTAATGTAACGGTATTAAAAAAAAAGACACCAGTATATGTTTCCCCACCTCATTCAGCAGCTTCGTGTACTCTGGGATTCTTAGTTCCCTCTGTAATATTTGTATTCTCACTGTGTGTGTTGCGTAACAGCAATCCTGATCCCCGGAACTGAGGGCTTTATATAATCAGGTGGTTCACTATTAAAAATTATGTCTTTCAAAATGAGGACATATACCTTGCTTATTCTTCTTAAAGTAATTTTGACTTTAAAATGTGCATGTGCCGTTCTCATTTTAAGTTCCGATGCTACCTTAGAAACTATAGCTACCGAAAGGGCAAGTATTAACTGCAAGAAATTTAAAACTTACAGAGCAACTTTACGTTCATAATTAATGCAGGGTGTTTTTTAACGAATACTTCTTCAGAACGACAGCACTTGTATCAAAATTAAGGAATTATTTACTGCGCTAGACGTCAGAATGATTCAAGAATGTGAGTAGTCTGTTCTTGTTTTCAGATCAGGAATACGGATTCAGGTCGGACACAGTAAAATAAGAAAATTGAGTGGACGAATGGATAATTAACGCTCTTTTGGATCGGGATAATTTTTTTTTTTCCCGGAAGTACTTTAGCACCCGAAACTGTTACGTTTGGAAGCTATATAATTCAATTCCTCTTCCGCTCAGTGTCCTCCGGAGCTGTGGTAGAGAATTTGGAAACCGATCGGACAGTCTGCGTTCATACCCCGGGGAAAAAATTTCCTTTTTTATAGTGGTCTTAGAAATGATATCATAGCGGCTCATTTTTGGGAAAAGTGTTACTTAAAAAATTAGAAATCGGTTTTTAAAGTCTAAGTCATTTTGACTCAGCTATTCCGAAAACATGATCTTGAAAATGAGCCATTTTAACCCAATAAAAATTCTGATTTAACTGTGCTCATTCACTAGGTCGAAGTATTGTAGGCTGTTATTCTTCCTTGCTCTCTAGCCGACTCTAAGCCTTTGAGGTCGTGTTTTCCAATTCTTTATATTTTTATCATGACTACCGATCATCTTGAAAAAGAAGATTATCAACGACTACTGTGCATTCTGTGACGTTTAATGCACGAAAGGTACCGTTCCCCGATTGAACTTATCAACCTGTTATCTGTCCATTATTCCTTCCAATTCGGACTTATTTGGCTGTTTAGAGCTTTAGCAAAAATGCTTAACTTTTTTCTCAATTTTTATTTGGGAAAATTAAGTTTTCTTTTTATAGTCAAAATAGAATTAGAAAGGAAAGTACGAAAATTGTAGAACTAGCATTCTATGGCAACCCCTGCACCCAAAAAAAAAAAAAAAATAAATAAATAAAAAAATCAGTGCAATCCTGTTCAAATTTTTTATTTTTAGCAAAATTCATCAAATCAGAACATTTCATTTAAAAAAGTTTCTGTTTTCATTATATTTATCATATTTTAGAGCACATTTTCGTGAATGTTGAAATTATATAAAAGGAACCTAAGATTTGTTGAAAAGCTGAATAAGCTGTGAAAGCAGAGTGATTTGTTTTGACTGTGTGTGATGTATGCAAAAGCAAGTGAAAAAAAAAAAAAACTTACAGAATCTAACCTCTTGCTATATAAACTGTTTCTTTAATTTTTAGAAGCATTTCAGCTTTTTGCAAGTATGGTTATAATTTTTCTCATTGTTTAGTCAGGAGCATAAAAGCGAGAAATTTCACGTTAGTACTTTATAGGTTGTGGAAAATTGCGTTAAATTTATATGAATGTATTTCAACTTAAATAGTTGTCAAAAGCATTTTTTCTCCATTTTGAAGTTTTTTTGAGCAATAAGAATTTAAGAACGTTTATTTCGTGTGGGGAGGGGAAGGCAGAGATCATTTCTTTCCACATGGCGCATGCGCGAATCAATGAGACGTGGCAATTCGTATGACAAGCGCCGTTTCCCATTGGCTGCAGCTGTGACGTCATTGCTATTCAAGATATTCAGTCGCGCCCGTGGGGTGGGGGGATAAAAGGCCCCTTAATGTGAGAGCTCTACCCCTTTTGCATGTATGGCGGAGGTTTTGGGGCATCATCTGATATATCCAACCACTCTTTTTAAGTTTGTTATTTTTTTCCTTATCTTTTTCCATCCGTGTGCGCTTTTTATGTGAGTCCGTTTATGTACAAGAGTTGGATATATATATGGATATGCGTATCGATGTATTTATATATTTTCGGTGCGTTTCGCGGTGCATATATTCATGCATGTGTTGCATAGGAACTATTTTTTTACCAGTGGATATATCGATGACGGCCCTTGAATTCTGGTAACAGGAAATAAGGAAATATGAAATTCTGTGGGCATAAATTGAGATGATTTTTTTTTTCCGCATGTCTCAGACATGAAAGCGGGAAACAGATTTAAGATTAGTTAATGTTTCATGGTGCTAAAGGGAAAAAAGCTATTTAAGGCAACTGGCAGATGTAATGAATTAATGACCCAACTGATTAATTCGGAAAGCAAAAATGACAGCTTGCAAATGTTATATAGAACGCAGAAAGAGCTTGAATTAAAATTTATGGGATGGTGGGAAAAATATGTATCTGTGTCTAATCTAAAGTAAATAAATAATTGAAAGCAAAATAAAATGGAAAATTAAAGAGAGAGAGAGTGTGTGTGTGTCCCTAAATTAAAACACTAAAGATGTTCAACAAACCAATTTTTTTTTTAAACAACAATTTAATCTCATTTTGCGAATATATTGATTGATATTATATTGAAACGAATATTAAAAAAAGTTGTTATGAGAACAATCATTGTTCGCAGTGTAAAGCACATGCACAACTGATAATCAAAGCACAACTAGCGGTCTCTGTGCTCAAGGACAAAATTTAAAAAAAGGAGGGGTAGTTTCAAAACGAAACGAGAAATGTCTGGAATGTAAGTTGTACTTTCGACTACTCAATTTAAGACGTCACTCCAGCTGCATTAGGGATCATTCATAAATGATGGCACGCTTCGAGAGGGGAGGGAGTTCGTGAAATTGTGACAAGGGAAAGGGAGGGAGTAACAAGAAGTGTGACATCCTGCTTATGCAACATAGCGTGGCATGTGACAAAGGGAGGAGGGGGTCGTTGAAGTGCGACATTTTGTGACAAAGGGGGGGGGGGGTCAAATATGTGGAAAAAAGCGTGACATCATTTATGGGCGGTCCCTTACCTCCCTCAGAATGTTGAGTTCACACTGACGTTACGTGAATCAAAAGAAGGTTTATTTCAGCGGACATAAAACTGAGCACACAAAAAAATAGCTCGAATATTGCTTATACTTAAATATGACTAATGGCTTTTAAAGTTAAACAGATGTATGTACATATCGAGGCCTTATTACAAAAAAAAAACAAAAAAAAAAAACCACATAAGGTAACGTAAATTATCCCAAATGATTAATAGATGATAGAAGACTTTTTCTGCCCTTATAATAGGGAGGCAGTAACGATAATGATTAAGGATAAAGTGTAGCTTGTTAGGTTATTATTAATTGAAAATATTGTTTAGTTGGTGACTGTTTAATACAAATACAAAAGTGAGACCAGCAACAGGCTCAGGGCCCAGCTAGGCTGGTCCTAGTCAATTTAGCAGTCCCCAATGAACATCAAGAGCTTCCTTAAAAGTTTTTACCCCACTGCAATTAACAGTTGCCTCCGGTAAACTATTCCAACTGCCTAAAACCCTATTAAAGTTGTAACGTTTCCTAATTTCAAGATTAAAAAATTGTTTTTAATATTATTGCTCTAAGTAATATTGATTCTGAGAAGGTAAGGTAAGGCAAATTTTAGTACTCATCAAAATTGTATGCCAAAAGTGACCTTTTCTTTTGAATACCATTGTTTTAATTACCATATATTCATAAAATACTTTCATATTGTATATAACATTTGAAAAAATATACTTCAAGAAAACTTTAGAAGTTACAATTAGGATTTGTTGTAAAAGACGAAAATTTCTCCAAGGCACATTGGAATAAACTTTTCAACAAAATATACGAAATAAAAATGACTATTCTAGGTTAATTAAGTTAAGGCATAAAAACTCTTTTCTTATTGCTTTTTTTCAGAGGAAAAAAAGAAAATTCTGTAAAGGACTTGATTGCGACTCTCTTAATCTGCTTCTCTTGTCACTCTAAACGCCATACTTCCTCATTACAACTGAATTACTTGTCTTCCACCCCAAGACAAGAAACGACAAGGGGCAAAAAATTAACTCCAAGGGGAAAAAAAAGCAGTTACCGGTGAGTTTTTTTTTCCCCTTTTCGTAGCTTTCTGTTTTTTCTTTTTTCATTAAAGCATCCGACATTTACACAGAGCCTCCATGATTTTATTTAGCTCGTTTTTTCCCTCCCATCACAATTCTGTTTGTAACACTAAAGGGGAAATAAATTTAATTATTTTGATGCTGGAAGCAAATGTTTTTAAATGAGATTTTGAAATAAAAGCAGAAAATTTTCATTTTAAAAGTTCTTATTTAAATTATCTATCTTCTGTTCTGTTATGATGCTTAGAAATCCTCTTAATTGTGATTGTGGATCGTTATAAAGTTTCATTTTCTCTCTGTTTTCTGATTTGCATTTCCTGATACTTTAACTATTAACCATACACGATAACGAAACTTCCTTCGGTTTATTTTGACTTATGAGAAACATCGTAGCAAAAAAGTGATCACCAGTAACTAGCACCAGGTAATACCAGTTACGACTAGTTCCAAGCCTAACCTCCAACAAATGTAAATCTTCTGTGTTCAAGGCCCGACTTGTATCACTCGGAGCCTAATAAGGGACAGAAAGTTTTCGGGGCCCCATAAGGAATTTAGCTCTCTCTTGTTAGTAACTAGAGTAATTCTATTAGTAATCAGATTAGATTACTAATAAAATTAGAGTAATGTTATTAGTAATCAAAGTAATTAGAATTATATCAGCTTAACTATCATCACGACCAGGAGTGAATGAATCCTTTTTGCTCAATGTCTAAATCACGGTCTTACGCAGCAAAGGTAGTAAGAATATTAGTCTGCTTATTTTTTGTTAGTAGTTAGGAAATTCCATATTCCTAATGTAAGCGAAGAATGTAAACATCAGAATAATTTTCCCAGGATAAGTAGAGAACAAAATAAATAGTCCCCACAAATGTTTACAAGTTTAGAAGCATAACTGTTTCGATTTTCGATTTAAAAAAAAGCTTGTGCATACGTATTGCGCATGTGCTCTGATTATAATATGTCAGATTTTCCAATTAAGAATAGCAAATTGAAGAAATCAATCATTTTAACTCTATTTTAAAAATTTATTGTGTACAATTTGTTGGGTAAAACAGAGGTTTTACGCCTTAACTTAATTAAACTTGCAAAGTGATTTTTATTTCGTATATTTTGTTGAAAGATGGATTCCAATGTGCCTTGGAAAATTTTTCATGTTTTTCAAAAAAAAACAAAAAAAAAAAAAAAAAAAAAAACAAAAAACCCACTAACTTTAATTTTTCAATTTTCTTGAACATGCAATATGAAGAAAATTTAAGAACATATTTATTTATTTTAGATTAAACACTTAAGTACATGTTTTTATACCATTCAATAAATTTTATTTCAATATCTTGAACATCCCCGTATTAATGAATCACAGTTTTATGTATCTCATCACCATCATCATAAAGAGCTGACAATAACTGCAGACAGTTTGAATAAGAGCCGCATGTTTTAAAACAGTTTTACGCATATCGTTGTCTCCTTTCCAATAACACCCCTTACGGCTCTGCAAAACACAGGGATCTAAAAAAAAAATATAAAAAAATCCCCTCTTCCCCAGGGGGGAATCGAAGCACCATCTTGTTCAAATGATGCCCGGAGTAGTGTGCACACACAATGGCGCCGACTCGGCCACATGACAAGTGCACGTGCTGCGGCCGGAGAGGGTGATTTCGTCGCAATAGAGACGTCAGCTGGCGCACCCCTGTGATTCTGCAGCCCCCTTTTTTCCTACTCGTCTGTGAAAATGATCCCTCCCCCATGCCTCCTTTCAGCGGCAATGCACACACACACTTGATGGTGGAGGATTTGCACCTCCGGCGTTATGAATTGTCATTCGATCAGAGCTCTGAGATTACGTTCGCCCGCCCCCGCACTGGTCAAGAGGTATGAAATTTCTGTATGCATACTCGGCAGTAGGAGATTCAAGACTTCCTCTGGAATGGTTTTCAGAGTTCCTCTATATCGAAATTCATTCTTCGAAATCGATTTAACGAATTATCAATGGATGAAGGCTTGGTACCTTAAGGGACGATATATAAGGTACATTCTGTCATGTTCTGCTTTAGTGCAACATTTTGTCAAGTTTATGTAAAACAGACATCTTGCAAAATTGAATAAATTAACAAAAAGTACACAGTGTGTCAAAGAATTTTTTAAGTCTAGGTTTGTAAAATAAAATAAAAACTAGTAATTATATTTTTAGTGGTAGCCTTCCGTGCTACCATGCCACAGGTCCAAGGTTCGATTCCCGGGCTGGGAAGGGTCGACTCAACCCTTTATCCCTTCAGTGGGGTAGATAAAATGAGGACCAAGCATGCTTGGGAACTAAACACCGGTAGTTCCGCGTCAGGCCGACCACTTGACCGGAACATTTGCTTCTGCATCCCAGGGCCTTCGGTCTCGAAAACTGGGATGGGCACAGTAGGCCATGGCCCCCAAAAGGGGCTGGCGTGCCACTGAGTTTAGTTTTTAGTTTTCTAAATATATTTTTTAAAGTATTTTTATTCTAAATAAGCTTTTTCGGCTTCAATACATTAGTTACAGCGGTTTAATAACGATTCGAATGCCTGTCCCAGCTCACATTATTGTAGGACTGCTTCCAAAACTCGCATCGAAGCTGTTTGCACACAGTGTGTCAAAGAATATTTAAGACTACAGCTGGAACTAAGCTTACAGTGGCGCTATCGGTGTTATCGAGCATTCGTCAAACCCCTTAACTATCAGCTGATCCACTGCCAAAACCTCTGCTCATTTGTTTACTACCGTAATTATCTGTGTATATCCCGCGGGTTATCTACAAAAAAGCTCATTTTTTTACTACCTACGGGCAATATAACGATGCAGGCAATACATGAAATTTTTTAAAAAAATTACTATAAAAAGACAACTACCGTTCAAAAATATCGAAATCTATTTTCCTGCAAAACAAAATGCAGAGAAATAAATCGTAGCTTTTGAAACAATGGTCCGAAGCAGATTGGGGCTCGGGCTACAGGCGAATGTATAGTTTTCTAGGGGTCGTATCCCATGTTTTTTTCTGGGTGCGGGTTATACAACGATGCGGGTTATACACCGAACTTAATTTTTTCAGGATGAATTTTTCTTCCTGCGGACTATACAACGATGCGGGCTATTTACCGATAATTACGGTCTTTTTTTTTTTAACTTTGATGGCATCGGCACTGTACAAACAGCTTCGACGCGAACTTCGGAGGACGTCCCACAATGGTGAGCTGCAACAGGCATTCAAATCGTTGTTAAACCACTGTAAGAAATGTATTGAAGCCGAAAGAGCTTATTTTCAATAAAAATACTAAAAAAAAAAAATTAGAATTACTAGTTTTTATTTTATTTTTAAAACCTAGTCTTAAAAATTCTTTGACACAGGTACATTCTATCATGCACCTCTTTAGCGCCACATTTTGTTAAGTTTGTGTAAAACAGACAACTTACAAAGTTGAATAAATTAACAAGAAAGGTACCAATATAATTGTAAAAATTTTTTAATTGTAAATATAATTGTAAATATAACTATCTCTCTAGTTTTAGTTTAAGATTTTAGTTGTATCAGATATACCTTTCAACGGTTAATATACTTAACATCTAAGTGTGATAATTTTTTGATAAAAAGAGGAAAATATTACTCTTTATGCTTAAGGCGTTATGATTAATCGTTTTACAATATTATTTTTATGCCATCGGTGGTAATGTTCTGAACTAATTTTCCATTGATTAAGGTAATATATAAAAATTGTGATAGCTTTGTGATGTGGCAATGTTGTTAATTGGAAACAACTGATATCTTACAAATCAAGGAATCATCAATACCGGAAATTAAAAAACGCTTGTATCAAACGATGATGGTAGGAAGATAAATTTGAATAAACCTGGTACTAGAGAAGATAAAGGTGATTGCTACTATCTGCAACATACACCTACCAAATAAAAACATGTAACTATTACGAATTCTTCATAAGAGAAACAATGGAACTTCTAAACTAATAAATTTATAATTTGTTTTTTTTTTTCCTTTTTTCCATCGAAAGAGGACTTTTGAAATACTATTATTTAATTTTTTGCATGTCTATTTTGAAGATATTAAGAAATTATCCTATATAAGGATTAAATTTCTTAAAGATAAATTTTAGTATTTTTTGTATATAAAATTTCTCAGATAAATAAGTTAAGATTTATATTTTTAGATAGATCATTAAAAAAAGAAAGCATGATGTATAGAATGCGTAAAATTTTAACTTGATTCGCTATTATAAATTTATAGTTTAATAACTATTTTTAAGAATGCGTGTTAAAATATCAATCGAAGCTATATATCTTGAAAAACAAAAGTTTGTTTAGGGCTGTAGAAATAATAAAATGTAACGTTGAAAAAAAAGCAACTATATTATTAATTTACCTCTAAAAGAAAGAAGAATGTTGCTATTGGGAGCTGTTCCTGTGTACAAAATAAAAACCATGCTCGGAGGAGTGTTTATTTATTGGAATATTTTTCAGTTTATAAACATTGTTTCTGAACTGTCAAATTCTTATATTTATCAATATGAAGCATCGTCAAGCAGTAGAGTTTTTAATTCAAAAGGACATCACTTGCTTTCTTTGCTGCATTCAAGGAGAAATATTCCATTTTTATCTCAGCAACTTTTAGCAAAATAACTTATGTGTACAAGTCGAATTAAAAATACATTTTTTTATTGGAGCAACGAATTAAAGGTAGCTGAGAGTCATCAAATTATGCACGGCCGATGCAAACATCGATTTGCCCGCGTGTTGCCATCATAAAAAAATTAAAATGAAGAAAATAACGATAACAGAACGCCAAGCTGCTGAGATTGCACCGATAATAACTTATAATATCGGAAAAATAAACCACGCTCATTCTAACGAAATAAATAAAACCGAATAAATAAGAAGCGAAAGCAAGAAAAAGAAAAGAAAAAATAACAAAAAAAAAAGATTCTCATCTCTCTGCATGCGTCAAAAATGCTTAATTCCATTTTATGACGTGCAATAAAGGCGCTTCGGGTTTAACCAACTGTAAACGAATAACTTCTAAATAAATAAAAGGAAAAATATTCCAATATAAAGGGGGGAAATACCGCTTTCTGAAATAAGCCACCGTTTCTCTTTAACTTTATAAGATCGAACAGCTTGAATAACTTTTTTCTCCCAACAGGCCCCCGCCCCCTTCATTTATATTTTTTGAAAGGGAGAAAAGTATACATACGGTTTATCGTTTAAGAACCAACTCTTACTTGTTTAGCGCTTTAATGGTGTAAGCGGAAGTTTAAAGGAATATTATTGCAACTACAGGGGTATTTAATTCGCATTTTATATTTTTGGAGAATTAGTGTATACATATGCATGGTATACCTATAGTGCTGAATGACTTTTCGGTAAGCGATTAAGCTCATTGAAAAACTTAAAACAAATAACTTTTTGAAATTAATTCAGCCTGTAGTTAAAACCAAAACTTTGAGAAAATGAACCAAAATGTTTTTTGACGTGAATACGTCTTTAAATTTGCTACCATACGGGGGCAATCCAAAAAATCTAATGATAACAAAATCGGGGGATACAGTTTGGCGTTGTAGTTTCGAATCTATCCTATACATCCAAAATTAAATTACACTACTGGATAACTAAAGGATCAAAGAATACATTACGATAAGCGAGAACAGTGACGCATCGCGGGGGTGGAGGGGGAAGCGCCGCCGTTTTGAGGTTATTTTGCTGCGTATCGATATTTGCAATTAGTATAGCTTTTGACTCGGAGAAGCCACGATGTTCGTTTAAGTTTAAATCATCAGCTGTCGTCAAAATCTATCGATTGTATATAAAACATTGTTACAATGAATATAATAAGGTGTTAGAATTTAAAAAAATATAAAAAATGTATAGATAATGTCGGCTTATACGCGTCGAAAAGCCAAAGTTATTAATTAATAAAGTTATATTGTAACACAATAATTATTTGTTTCCTTGCTTTTATTCTAAATACATGAATAAAAACATTTTATTTAAAAAATATAACCCGTTACTTAAACGTACTCGCGTACAACACACGTGTCCATGACACAGCCACACCCCACATTTTTTTTTTTTGTTTGCATTCACGGTTCCATCTTTAAATATGAAAATACGCAGCTGATGTGTTTGTTGCTTCTTTATATTGAAGAAAGCGTTAGTTCCCTGTGTGTTCTCGAAATAAATGTTTTTTATAAACATTTCAAAGATTATGGACAAATTTGGAAAAACTATTTATTTTTTAGAGTAGCATTTCTCATCTTGATTATACTTTTTAGGTGTTTGAGAGTTAGTTAACAAAATGATTCTTGGATTTATTAGTAGAAATCCATCTCCAAAATATGTAAAACTACACACGTTTTTTAAAACACAAAAAATAATACGTAATTGAATATTTTGACATAATAACTAAGTTTTACAGCTGAATTATTGAAATTATAATTTAATGAACAAAAAAAAGTCAATTTTTGAAAAAAGAATAAATGTTTGAAAAATTTAAAAATGTGCACAGTGCTGTTAAATAACCCGACAGCGAAGATATAGACAAAAAAATTTGAATTTTTTAAACTGTAACTTGTACACAAGCGAGAAATTGCAAAGAGGTTGCAATGCATTTTTCGAACATTTAAACTGCAAGAGACGTTGTGGAAACGTAAATGTTTAAATCAATAGTAACTGTATTTAAAATTATACATATTGTACCATTATACAGTTATATTTGAAAAAATAACTGCCTCGATGGTTATAAACCGTACAGATAATATGACAAACCAATAATAGGGCCCAAAATTTTAATTTGTGTCAGTTATGACTAGTACAGAACTTGTATTTAAAGGAACTGTATATTAACCCCTTAAAGGTCGTTTTATTTTCTAGAAAACGGTCATAAATGTGCCTATTTTTTTATCCCTGAAAATTATATAAAAATATGTGTATGAACAATATATATATATATTCATTTTTAATTTTTGATTTATTCTTATTTTGAAATTTGAAACACTCCAGCTCGGAAATATCTCGGGAGCGCGAAATAGAAGACGAAACCACAGCCCGTCATTTTCACGGGAACGGGAGGGGAGAGGTTAACCACAATCTTGCAATTATATTGATGTGATTGTAACTACGACTGCTATTGGAAATGTATGATAACGAAAATGAAAAAGTGTTACTATTAAATACTAAAAAAAAAAAAAGCATAAAACTAAAAATGTAAATCTGCGGTGGTAATTACAACTGGTAGTGAAGATATAGAAAGGCGAAATTATTAATTTCATAATGCCACCGAATGATAGAAATGCATGAAACTAAAAAAGATGAATCTGTATGAATTCTACTGAGAAAATAGTTATGAAAGTAAAATTGAAATCATAACCATAACCAATGTTAAGATAAAACTATACAAAAAAAAGCAAGACCAATGAAACATAAAATATAACATTTGCAACAAAACATAACAAAACAATAAATGTCGGCCCGACATTAAAAAATATAGTACGTCAAAAAAGAAAAGAAAAAAGGTATGACATTTGCAATAAATGTGTTATTAATTTTCTTTCTTCGTCATCGCACATAAATGAATGTTGGGTGTTATATTGCCATAAAGAACAAACTAATGACGACATCTGCTTTTATCCAATAATATTTACATCACCATAGCAATACATATTCCGTAGATTATCCTGGATTCTGTCAATGGGGAAGAGAAAGGATTTCTGATGAGATTGAGCCGCAACTATTTTCGTCCTTCAGGTACATTTATGTTTGATGAACAACATTGTATATATATAATGGGGAAAAAAGGGGGTCTTTAAATTGAATCTAACTTTAGGGATCCAAGACAAAGTAGGTGAAAGGGGTAGGAAATTACGTTGGAAAGTACGTTTGGAAAATTAAATTGAAAAGATATCTGAAATCGAAATTTCTAGGTATCCATACATAAATAATTCGTTGACAAAATAAATGTGGTGTTTTATACTGATACAAAATTTGTGCTTCGTTGAAAAATGGTATTATTAATTAGAGAATATACTTAATATACATATACAACGGTTAAAATGTCTTAATTGAAATGTAGTGAGTATTTGTGTGCATAGAAACTTATAACATGAATGCTTAACATACAATTATTTTCGACTTGAGGAGCAATTAATTATGTGCAACGAAAATTTTCTTGAGATAAAATGTAAGAAAGTAATCGTTTTAGTTAGCGACAATGTGTGACCAAATGATTCTTGAAGAAAATGTCAAGGTAGTATAAGGCTTACTGACAAGTTAATTTAATGATTAGGTGGTATATCCAGTGCCTGATTACCGCACAGGCCAAACAGGCCGCGGCCTTGGGCACCTAAATTGTAAGAAAGATTTCAGAAAATATTTGTAAAAAGATAATTTTTTACAAAATGAAAAGATCTTAACTCATTTAAATGGCGAGCTGTATTTGCTTAAACAAGGTAAACTATGCACAATCAGATCAATATCTTCATTGACTATCATGCTAAATAGTATCCTTTACTTGTTGGGGCATCTTGACGTTTTTTAGCCTACTTTCCCGTAAAAGTAAAAAAAAATAATAATAAAGCATGAAAGAAGGCTTAATGTATCGTGAAAATATCGTTAAAAATCAAGAAAAGTCAAAAATAAGTGAAGTAATTATGTAAAGATTGAAAAATAAAAAATTTGAAAGTAGGGTATTGAGATGGGGAAAAAGTGTGTCTGTCGGTCTGTCGGTCTGTCTGTCTGTCGGTCTGTCTGTCTGTCGGTCTGTCCCCCCCTAATAACTTTTCAACGAATTGTCCGATTGGAAAAATTCTTTTTGCATTCGAAAGATCTCGGCGAGGACATCTCATTTCTATATTTTACTTTTTGATTTGAACAATTTTTTGTTCAATTTTGAACAGTTCAAAAAATTTTAACATTAGCGCCTATGGACAAAATTGAAGCAAATTCTGTAAACTCTGGGCACAAGAGCCAAGTTCCTATTGCAAGCTTACTGAAAGGAGTTCTCGGCGTGAAATATTGATTTGAACAGTTTTTGTTCATTTTTGAACAGTTCAAAAAATTAACACAGAGCTTACGGGGAAATTTCAACCCTATATAAATCCTGATCTAACGGACCGATTTGCTTGGAACAAACTTTATCGGAAAGCTCTTATAACGTAGAACATGTAGAAATAGAAAGTTTATCCAGAACTTACGAGCCTATTTTGCTATGAAATTTTTTGATCGGGATTTTCAAGGATATTTCTCAGTGACTCAATGAGTGAAATAATGAATGAATGAATAAATGAAAGAGTGAAAGAATAAATCAGTGAATAAATGAATGAGGAAAAGAATGAATGAATAAATTATTGAATAAATGAAAATATAAATAAATGAGTGAATAAATACATGAATGCGTAAATGAATGAATAAACACTTGAATGAGGTAACGAATGAATGAATAAATGCATGGCTGAATAAATGAAAGAATGAATGAGTGAGTGAATGAATATGTATTATCCGTTGAAAAAGGTATATTTTCAATAATTAGAACTAAAGATAAATAAGAAAGAGAGAGAAAGAGATAGCTAGATTATAAATTTGAATTTGGTGTATACGGGAAAGTAGGCTCGTATAGTTCTAGACGGAACTTCTTGTTATTTATGTATAAACAGTAAAATTTAAAAATGCAATATGTGTATTCAAACATTTTGTTTATTTAATGAATAACACAAAAATCATATTGAATAAGAACAATATGGAATGCAGAATAGTATAATGTCGTGTCAGTAGATGATTTTTCCCCTTTGGCCAATTGGGTATGAACCCAGTATGAATAGAGTAATCTCCCAGCTTATTTACTTTTATACATTATAGTATTTTTACTTTTCGTACCATAGGGGGCCCCAAAATAATGGGGCCCCCCTTGGGCCCCCGACTGTCTTAACCTGGCCCTGGGTATATCTAAGTCAAAAGCTGCAGATTAAGCATACTTTAGAGTGAATCTTTTCTCCCATATTCACGTATACAGTAAAACCCCGTTAAAGCGCGGGTGTCGGGTGACATGTATGGCACCCGCGTTATAACATAACCACGATATAGTGAAACTATACCGCGGAACCACATTATCCAAACAATACCCGCTTTTGTTGCATCATTTTTAACTTAATCAATGACTCGTGACATTTCTTCTATGGCATAATTTTTTCTTTTGTTCTTTGCTTCCCTTTTATTAAATGCAATTGCAGTGCAAGAAGCACACATCTCAATCGCGCAATCAGTCTGTCGAGCGATAGGATATTTAAAAAAAGGTGTTCATCAGGCCTATTACAATAGGGCTTTAAATGTTAATGTGTGTGGGAGGTGATGGGAGCTCTTTGGCTATAATATTTGTGTGCTCGGGCTGACTTTATTTGCAAAGGTAAATAAGGAATCACCCTTAAATGGCAATGATAAAGGGTGGTTTAAACGTCTGGGGACATGATAGTCACAGCGGTATATCTGATTCCGCGGTATACTGAGGCGTGGTATAACGAGGTTTTACTGCATATCATTTCAAATAAAGCGTGCAACTTGTTTAAAGATCTACATACCATAATACGAAAATAGCAAGTTTCAGTTCCGTAGCATTAAACTATATTTTCATTTAAAATGAGTGGAAAAATAAAAATAAAATTACTGTGATAGAATACATTTAAAAATTAATTAGATATTATTGCACTGTTAAAAATGATGTACTTAAAAATGAGAAAATATACCTTATACTTATTTTTTTAAGTAATTTTGAATTAAAAATGAGAAAGCGCCGTTCTCAATTTTAAGTACCGATGCTTACTTAGAAATTATAGTTATAGAAAGGACAAGTGCTATTTACTTTTTACTGTAATGAATTGAAACTTTATCGAGCAACTTTACGTTTATAATTAATGAAGGGTTTTTCTAACGATTACTTTTCAGAACAATAGTACCTATTTGTGTCAAAATTAAGGAACTATTTATCGCGCGAGGCGTCAGAACGAGACAAGAATGTCAGTAGTCAGTCAGTCTCTTCAGAACAGGACAGATGAATAATTCGTCGAATTCGGACTGGACGCAGTAAAAAAAAGGAAAAAATGGACGAGTTCATAATTAAACGCTCTCCTGAATTGCGCTATGAAGAAATTTGGCACGAAAGTATTTTAGCACTCGCAGTTGGTATGTTTGGAAGCTATATAATTCAATTTCGCCCTCCCCGTTCGACGTCCTCCTGGCGCAGTGGTTAGAGTATTAGGAAATCTTCTGGATAGGCCGCGTTCTAACCCCAGTGAGGAAACTTCAGTTTTTCTCCTTTAGTGGTCTTTAAAAAAATGAGATGGCACCAAAATTTTTTTTGAGAAAAGGGTAACTTAAAAATAAGTACTCGGTTTTCAAATATAAGTTATTTTGACGCGGAGCTATTCCGAGAACTTGGTTTTCTTGAAACTAAGCCATTTTATTCCAATAACAAGAATTCTGATTTAACAAGAAATTCTGTAAGAACCATGATACGTGAAAGCGGAATTGAGAAATTTATATTCGCCCTGGATTTAACTATCTTATATTAAACTTAAACCAAAAATATAATTACAGGGTTATCATTTTAAGTGAAAAATAATGCAGTCTCATGTTTCTAACGCGAAATATTTTAAATTCAATGCAACTGCAAATGTACTCCGAACTTTTCAGATAAATACTTTTTACATTTTTGAAATTGAAGCCTAAAAAAGATTTTTTTTCCCCTTGGAAACTTTATCAAAGAGTAATGTGCGTATAAAGGAAGACTTAAACCAATTTACTTCTAAACTTTCCAAACTTATATATGAAGTAGCGTTTCTCTCCTTACTCTTTATTATTTGCTTTTATTAAAAAAATAAATATATATTCAGAACTAAGTGAGATTTTTGAAAGCAAAAGATGGATTTTCATCACTGCGAGAATCAGACGAAGGCAAAATTGACTCTTTTTCTTCTATATATATAATATAATATTTGAGGATTATTTTTCCTGCCTATTTTTTGTTTCCTTCCCTTTTTCTGCGGAGATTTTCGTCATCATATTTTTCCATTGAATTTCGATCTGGTTTTTTTTCTTTTTTTCTCACGCTTTATTGGCCATGTGCGAATACAAAGAACCTTCCATAGAGCTCGAATTTAAGAAAGAATATATATTCCACTTTTCAATTGCTTCTTTATTTTTCGACCTCGGCTTTTAAAGTTTCTTTTCTCTCTTTTTTTTTTCGTTTCCTCCTAGTGCTGGTGCTCTGAACCTATAAATTCCACCGTTTCAGCTGCGTTTATGTGTATATAAATATATGCGCTCTGCGCCATTTTAATAGGATTTTATTTATCGAAGATTAGGTTGGAAATAAAAGGATTTATTCCGCTTTTATAAAATCATGCTTTTTTATCTATTTCTTTCTCGCGCCATGATTCGTACATATCTCAAGTTATTGCGCCGCTCTAAGTATAACTGAAGAAAGTGAAAGGAAATATTTCCTAAACTAAATTTTGAGTATTGATTTTTTACGAATGTTATAGAACAGTGGTTCTCAGTGGGTGGACCACTGAACACTGCTGCTTCGATAAGCCTTTTTAAATATTTCGCTAGAAAATTAAGTAACTTCAAATGAAATGGTTTTTCTCTTTCTTTAACTGATTAATTTTCTTAAAGTTTATTTTATTATATTTCATTATACGCCTAAGTTTGCAAGATTTCCCCCGTTTAAGAAGTTTCAGCTTAAGAAGTTTCTAATTTCAATACCAGCTTCATTCCCATCTCCCGAATTTTAAAATAACCCTTTTAAAAAGTTTTGATTCTTTTTTTTCCTGCTTAATAAGTTTTCATATCGGTCAATTTTTTTTCTTTCAAATGACACTTTAGACTTGTTTCCTTCTTTCTTCACGTTTATTTCAATCTACGTAGTTATTTTTCTTTCTAATAGGAAAAAGATCAGAAGAAAGTTTAGAAAAAGCTATTTTGGTCAGCTTTTCTCAACACCAAAAGTTTTAGGAAAACAGGTGGCAGAGAGGCTTAGTCAGTTGTCACGAAAACAATGATTACTAATAAGGGGGGAAAGGAATGTTTGTAGAGTCTCCTATGGGGGGGGGGGGTGTCTATTTTATACCTGATTTAAATATTGCGAAATAGTATCGTCCTTAAATATCATAAGGTAAATTCATTTTCAAACATAGAGCTTCCCGTTTAAGAAGTTTTCCCGCATAAGAATTTTTTTTCTCTTGGTCCCCTGGAAAACTTCTTAAGCGAGTTTTATAAAACTTTTCACGCTACATTAAAATAGCTCAGCTTAAGGAATCAGTCGCATAAATTTATATTTCCTATAACTTCTGCTAATCTATTTATATGATATTATTGCTTAAACCCTATACCTAGAATCTTAATTTTTCGCACATATTACAGATTTGCCTATAATGTATGTAAATAAGCAAACCCTCATCCTCTAATTTAACAGAAGCGTTTATTGCAATTCCCAACTTGTGCATTAAATTCAGAGATTACATCCAATAAGTGTATAGCTGGTTATAACTATCTCTATATATGAGAATATTAGTGAACATACTATATGGGTTTCGGCAACCAGAACCTTTATGACAAGGACATACTATACGTATCTGAACTATTTGGTGACTCCCTAATCAATACAGCAGATGGGGTTAGTACGCTGCAAATTACATCCGCGTGGTACGGTTTGGAACAATCTCTATCATTACTGTATTACCTACAATCTAATGTAATGCATATAATATACCAGAGTGTATGCATTGGACTACTGCTATTAGCTAAATAACTCATCGCATAGTTGCTTAAATCTGGAGTAAAGCTTGCAATAAACGTATTTTGATTTTCTCCCGTAAGCAAACTCCAAGTAACTAAATCTGAGTAAGAGCACTTAAATAAATATGCTTATCATAAAATTGTCACAAAAAAGATTTTTAATTAAACGGAGTTTAGGGATACAACTTTCATATTTTGAGATAGGGTTGTGACATCGATGTCTATATTTTCAATCGATTTTTTCGACGATGTTTTTCAAAAGTGACATTGATGACCTCTAAAACCCTTTTTTATTTGCACTACTAAGTTCTAGGATCAGAGCCCCGCTCCCTTCAGAAGTTAAATTTTTGAAAATCCACTTAAAATTTATTTTGCGATTAGCATGTCTGATTAAGACATTCACTGTATTATGCAGCGGTACTTGCCAACACTACCACTTTTTCACAGAAGGATCCTGATTTCTTGTTTATTCATGTTTATCCCCCTCCTTTTTTTTTCTAAAAATGTTTTAAATACTTTCCCCCCTCCTACGTACATATTATGTTTCAAAAACTAATAAATCTTCACTGTTTCATCTTTTAAGAACAATATTGGTGGAGCTTTTTAAGGAAATACTTTCAAAATGTGTCAGTAATGCAACAGTGTACGATTTTGAAAGTCTGTTATTATTAAAACAATATGTCGTTTCTCTCTTGGTAGAGCTAAAATTTTTTTATATACAGAAAGACAATTTTATATAATAAATCATATTGTTACATAATGCAACTTCAAATTCAATGATGAATTTATAAAAATTTAGACCATTATACGGACGTATAAAATCCCAAAAATATTGAGATTTCCCCTTTCCATTACCAATAAAGTACGTTCAAAGAAAAAGTATACGAATGACATTTCCAGATTTATATTATATATATTTGGTGTTACGCGCTTGCTGTATTTTAACATTTTACGATAAAGGGTTGGTGTGCCTCCATTGTATAAATTGATACAGTATTGTATAAATAGATAATTGCATAAAAGCAAGAATTTTCTATTAAATAGTACTAAGGTATAATAACTAATAGTACTAACAGTAATTGAATAATTTATTGATATTGGTCCACGTACGCATATTACATATGTATATAGGATATATGTATATAATATAAGATATATATTATATACATATAAGATATATATCATATACACTCCCCCCATATGTATATAATATATATCTTCCCCCGAGAAGGAATGCTAATACCAAGAGTTTTAGCATCCCCTTTCGGGTTTGAAAGGGTTGTACATTTAAAAAAAAAAGGAAGAAAAAATAAATAAAAAATGCAGGTAACGAAGTTTATATTACTTGATAAAAATTCCTCACAGGTTTTAACTGTTCAAAGAGATAGTAGATGATAATAGTAGTTCTAAAAATAAAAAAATAATAATTTAAAAAAAAATAAAATAAAACCGAAAAGCTACCTTTTCTTTGGAAACTTGTCGACTTCAATTTTTTTTCAGCGCGTTCCGTACTCCTTATGCCACGTGATTTAATAGAATTCCTACAACCGATCCCATTCTGAAATCTACTATTGTTCATTATGACACGTTGTGGTGAGTCTAGCAAGAACTTGATTTTGTAGATGATATCGGTCGCATCACCAAAGGTTTCCTTTGGAAAATTTGTGAAACAAACTTGGCATATTTTCAAAGCTTTTTTATTCTGTAACATTAACTTTGTTGCTGTATATAATTATATTGTGTACATTAATTTTTATAACACTACCAAACCCGGGAGGAGGGGGATTATTTTGGACCGTGTGTTTATAACATAGAAGTAGAATGTCCTAATTCCTAATACTAAGTCGTAAAAAGTTGTTACCTGTGAATCTTTCAGCCCAAGTTTCTCTGCCAGCTTCTTCCTATCTGGTTTGCTGATGTATTTTTGGATTTGGAACCTTTTCTCTAGGCCCTGTCGTTGTGCGTCGCTGAAGACGGCGCGTCTCATCATTCCGCGCCGAGGTTTCCCGCGCGCCGCCGCGGCCCAGGGGAACGTCGCCGGGAGTGGGAACGTTATTCCGGAGGTGGGAGTGATTCCCGCCAGTCCGTTCATGGAATTGAATCCTAGACCTGCCACCGTCACGCCAGAGGTTGGACCTAAGAGGAAGGAATTTGAAGCAATGAGGTTGATTATTTTTTAAAACTTCCCTTCAACTGAAAAGTCCATAAATAGTACAACAATATAGGACATGCACATATACAAAAAGGAAGGAAATTTTCAAAGTGATGGTGTATTTAAAAGCTCAAAAACAACGTAGCGAAGCTCAATTAGCCATAAGAACTGCAGACACGTGTTTCGAGGTCACAAGGGACCCATTGTTCAATTCTAAAAGAAATGAGTTTACGGGTAACAAGTCATACCGCAAAGGCTTGTAACCCTGAAACACGTGACTGCAATTCCTGTCGCTATTTTTACTTCTTAGTACGTCATATTGCATTTCGGAGCATGACACAAACATGAAGATCATCAGCATGTTTGTGTCGTACAAAAATTATTCTTTTGTAAATCTTTGATACCCCAAAAAAAAAAAAAAAAATGTCACCGTTAAAGTAAAGAGAAAATCATTTGCCTTGAAAGTCGTCTGTACGCACCAAATACCAAATTACATATTTTCAAAGTTCATTTTAGTGGAAAAAAGGAAAGTACAAGTTTAAGAATTTGTAAAAAAAATCTTAATGTTTTTATATATACAGAAAAAATTCCCCAAGTATCGGTTAAATTTTATGATTTAATGTAAAAATGTTAAATTAAGTTCGTTCATTGTCAATTTTTACATTAAATTCTAACATTATGAAAAGAATGTCTATTTTTACATTAATTTCTAACATTATGAAAAGAACATGTTTAGTTTTTCATTACTTTTTAAGATTATGAGCAGAATAGGTCTATTTTTTCAGTAATTTTTAACATTATGAAAGGAATATGTCTATTTTTACAGTAACTTCTAGCATTATGAAGAATTAAAAGCCACAATGTTGCTGAAATAAAAGAAATTGTATATCCTTATGTAAAAATTGCTATTTTACCAAGCCTTACTTTTGTTTGACTACGTTGTAGAAAATGGTGACATGTGATATACATAAGATACATTGAAGAGAATATCTTTTCCAGAGAGTAGAAATATCCTTATGTTAAAAAAATTTACACAGCTTTATTTTATTTTTTTTTAGTTTTTTTGACTGTAGTAGAAACTGTACGTGATATATGTTTAGAAATAAATTTTTAAGGTAACGTAATGTTAGAAATTAATGTAAAAGCAGACAATGAGTTAACTTAATTTAAAATTTTTACATTAAATAATAAAATTTCACTAAATTGAGGAATTTGCTCTGTATAAATAAAATCATTAAGCTTTTTTTTTTCTCGCAAATTTTTAAATTGTGCTTTCGTTTTTCCACCAAAATGAACTTTGAAAATATGAAAAGGTAATTAATTGTTACTATGTCATAAAAAAGTTTTGTTATGAATTAATGTGTAAAATTTGCCCGAGGAAATAATAAACGAAGTATTATTTCATTTGGACAAGCAATTCCCGTAAGCGATATATATGCATAAAAATTCAGAAAAAGAACGAACTAATTATGAGAAAACAAGTACGTTGTAAAACCACTAATTAATGTTCGTAATTACAATGACGACAAAGCGAAAACATAAAAAAATATTTAAAATTAAAACAAAAAAAAAAAAAAATCTTTGTACCCATTTTCACTAATTACGAAACAGTTTTTGCGGTTCTACACGAAGGAATTTATTGCATAAACGTCAAGTTTTAAAAGGGAAAATGGAAAAAAAGGAAAAAAGGAGAACAACGAGTAAAAGAATGGTAATTATTGCGGCAATTAAGCCGTAAATATAAAGAGTAGAATTTCGTTAATTCGAGCTCGTTGAAGCAGCTGTTTACAAAAGAACGGCACTTTTATTATGTGATATATCAAGCGAAATGTCGTTTTTATTCCAAATGATAATTATTTTCTCCTAAAGCACATTTTTACAGACAAATTCTCGTTCATAACCATTTCTGTTATCGTTATTTTTTAATTTTTACGAGTCAAGTGGAATAGTGGTATACACACAGAAATATTTTTCAATGGGGCTGTTATTGTAGATGTCGAAAGTTGCTTTCGGATTTAAATCTTTGGTGTTGATGCTTGAAGATACGAATTCTACCTAGCTTGAAATGTGTTTAAATTAATGTGTTAATTTTAAAAATTTAAAGAACGATTTTCTTATGTCGTGTCAATTAAAATTTATAATCTTTTATTCCTTGGCAGTCAGTTTTAACCTTTAGTAGACAATGGATGGATTGGAAGTGAATTTGTTCACCATCGGGTCATGGATGGAATGTGAAAGAAGTACTATAAACTAGAGTTAATTACATTTTATTCCTCTTGTGAGTGATTCCTGAATCGAACGGATTGCATTTTTATTAGCCAGTAGCTAATTGGTGATTTGAGAAGACTAGCTAGTATGTAATTGGTGAATTGAGAAGACTAGCTAGTAGGTAACTGGTGAATTGAGAAGATTAAATTTTTCCTTCTAATAAAAGATAGACGAGTTGATGACATTTTCTTATTCTAGAGAAAGGAGATCGAGGAGAAAGTGGGTTTTGGTTGAATCGGAGGGCTGACAAATTTTCCTTGTCTACTGGGCGATAGGTGAATCGAGATGACATTTTCATGGATGAATGATAGATAGGTTTATCCAGTCGGTAAAGTTTTTTTATGTTAATGGGGTAAAAAGTGAATTCATGAGACAATATTTTTTTTTTGGTAAATGGCAGACTGTCAAAGTGAAAGGGTAATATTTTAACCCTGGTGTACGATAGGTGAATCGGGAGAGGGTATCTGTTTTCGTCTTCTACTAATAAACGAATTAGAGTAAATAAAAGATAGCACAAAAAAGAAAAGAAAAGAAAAAGAAACCAGCGTTGATGGCGATAGAAGGAAGCAACGTTTTGCTATTAGCAACAGCCAATAAAATAGCATTTTTGGTTTCAATAAACGCACTGATTTTTTTTAATTTTTTTTTTCTTGAATCAAAAGCTGCAGTTTCTTATGGAACTTCAGTAAATATTTTTGTCATTAAAAATAAAAAAAGGATGAATATTTATGAAGAAAAGTGACTTTATAATCACTACACCGATTTAATTGGGAAAAAAAAGTTTTAATGTGCAAAAGATATAATGATAGTTCTGATCTTGTAGAAGACGGATGTTGTCAACGTTTGCCGCTCTAAAGGCACTACAAAAGATGTTCTTATAAATTAATAACTTATAATCAAATTAAATGTAAAAAAGAATTGTTGTGCAGTATTAATATGCATAACGATAGTGACGAAGGAAGGGTCAACCTTTAAGACGCTCTGTATTTTCCACAAACAGTTTAGACATTTTCTACAGACGCTATTTGCATCATTTTTGTATAGATATGTTCGCGAAATATAGTAGTAACTCTACATGCCTTCTACAAACATTCTCTACTCAGCACATAAAAAATGTGCGACAGTGTGTAGATTTTCTGTGTTTAATTTAGACATCCTTCAGAGCTTACTTGACATATTTGCGAATTGTGTAAACATTTTCTGTAGATTTAATGAAGAATCATTCGAAGAGGTTAAAAATCGACTCTATAAACTCTTTTTTGGTTTGACTATGTAGTTTGAATACCATGGAAACTAAAATAACAAAGACACTGCTGAGTGCTGTTTTTTGTCGAATTCAACACCATTTTGTTTCCGTCCATCAATGTTCAACTTTAAAACTTCGGATAAGCATTCATGCGGGCGTAAAATCAGTATGAATTTTAAAATAAATTAAACAGCTGCATTAGTATTTTCTAGAATTGTCCCTTCCTGTTTTCTGCAATTTAAAAAGCAAATTCCTATGTTATGTGTTGGATGTAAATTGACGATGTCATGAAACAGAGCTCTTGTACAGACCACGAATGTGCCATGTCACACTCTTCTGTAAACTAAAATAATATTTAAAAATATAAAAAAAATTATTTTGCTTTTTTCTCTGTTCTGTATTACATAAACTGTATTCTTATTTTCTTCAAGGTTATTTGGTTTTTAAGTGCTATGTTACGTATAAAAATTAGCGAGGATAAAATTGCTGGTTTATTTTTTGCTATTGACCCCCAATACCGGTTTTGTAAAGGCTCTTGCAGAAATCACAATAAACATAAACTCTCTAGGTAAATAGTTGAATTAAAACTAACGCGTTCTAGAAATTGTTACGTCTAAAAACTATATATACTTGCAGTTCCGACAGAACTATTTCATTACAAATTTTATAGGTTCTATCAGAGTATTTTGCTCAGATTATACTACAGCAACGTATACATACTGATAATAATATATTTATATAGCTTAGATTTAATAAAGTAATCTTTTTTAAAAACTCTGAAAGTCATAAGCACAATTAAATCACAGAACACTGTTAATGCAAAGTTTCAAAAGATTAAAAAAGAAAAAAAGAATCGAAATACGCATTCCACAGTCCTGCTCCGAATAATAATTTATTTATCTTTTCAACCATCAATGCTACGCCATCTTGGCTATTAAGTACTATTCAAGATCATTTAAAAGTCCAACATTATCTGACTTACTTCACTTTAATTCCTAATGGATCCTTTGGGGGGAAAAGCCTCATTTAAAATATGCGATTCTAATAAAATAAATAAACACATCAAAACGGTTGAAATTGGAAAAGCGCTTGTGCCTTTACTCTTTGATTATTTAAATGAAGCATTTAAAATCTAATGTGTCTGTAACAGCTTTTAGAAAAATAAATATTTTTGAAAAATGGACTTCCTGATGCAATTGGAAGCTTAAGTATCTATTTAATGACGGTTACAAAAGAACTAAATAAATGATAAAAAAAAAAAAAAGAAAGCTTTTTTATCGTTCTTCGAATCCAAATTTTTATTTTCTTTTTTTATGTTCTGGTAAATATTAGGAAGGATTTCTAGAATCATTTGATGCGGGGGCCGTATTCATAATGCAACAATATAATTAGTTTTTTCGAAATAGCATAATTAATTGAGTCATTTGTTTACTAAATGAAAAATTCAAAAACATTTTTTGGTCGCATTCTTTTATTACTTTTGAGCATTCTGCTTTTTTAATTGCTGCAGTAAATTTCAATAAAAATGCGAAAAAAGCGAAAAATTAATTGTTTATATCTGCGGATGACTCTTTAATTTAGAAATAAAATATAAATTATTCACTCCGAGCAAACTAAGAACTATGTTCGAGTACGGCCCTCAAAAAGAAAAAAAAAAAAAAGAAAAAGAAAATGCCATGCAAATGGAAAGGTATCGTATTCTTAGTAAATTTATGTTTTTATTCTTCAGATTAAAACTAAATGTTGTATTTCCCTTCAGACGTATATCGAATTCTTTACATTATACTCAGCTTTGTTGTTGTGTTGTTAATGCCACTTGGGTGTCCAAGCTCCCTTTTGCGGGGCGATTGGGAATGTAGTAGGGAAAGGCAATATGGAGCTCCTTCCGTTTATAGATGAGCACCACAAGGGTGGAAGTACGTCTTGATTCATTATATATTTGGATGACACCAGGTGGCGCCACCGCAGATACGCCACCTTCCTTTTTTGACCTAAGAGTGAAGGGAAGGGAAGTGCTCCACCCTCTGGTACCCTCGGAACTGCCTCGGGACTTCAGGGTCCACGGATTTTACATGCACCCAGCTACCAAGGGGACAAGGTCGGGTAGCGGACTCCCAATCTTCTGGTTGGAAGTCCGACATCCTAACCGCTAGGCTACCACATATTCAGCTGTAATGTTACTAAGTAAATGATGCTGCCTAGAAAATATAACAAATTATTTACTTTAGATGCTCCTTCCGTTTGAAATAGAATTGCTCATAACACTTTTTGAATTTCCGAGCATAATATTTCGATGGCATAACTGTTTTGTTTGTTAGTTTATAGGGTAAGGTTACTGGTTGTGGATCAGACTAGGTTTGCTGGTTGATTGAGGAAGTGGGAATTAAAGAGTTAGATGTTGTCAATATCACACCTTATCATTAAAGAGATGTCAAAGTGGCTAGATGCAGAGATTCTCTGTTCTAGTTTTATTAATTTATTTTTAAGCATAGTTCTGTTCGTGGTGTTTCATAATGGAGGGAGAACGAAGCAAAGAAATATGAACTGATTAGCAATAGTCGCATTTTTAACTGTATTTAGTATGTACAGTTATTTGAAAGAGAAATAATTAAAATGGTGTATTTAAGTTTAACAATTTTTAAATATTAATAAAAGTTATAATTGAAAATTAAAATTCGTGTAATGTGAGAAAAATTAGAGTATGAACAACGCGTTTTATTTTTATTAACATCTTGTTTTTTATATTCGTTTTTTTACCATAAATGATAGCTATATATATTGCTAAGTAAAGTCGGAAAATGAAAAATTTATCTTATTGTTCCAATATTTTTGAAAATTTTGAACAATAAGAATATTTAGCATCTGTCTTTTTCTTTAAATTCTTGTAAAATTGATTATATCCTTGAATGTAAGAAGGCATTTTGAACTCATTGCTGGCAACACCAAGTAATAAGGGCTGAACCTATACCTGCAAGCTGTGTGTTCAGGAATTGTCCCCTCATATTTCCCTTTGTTCCTCGAAAAGATTCATCCGCAGAATGACAGTGGTAATGTCTGCAAATGTAGAATATTAGGGTAAAAGGGGAATGTGAAGGGTAAGAATCGCAAAATGCCCTTTTCTTTCTGCCCGATCCCTCCCGCCCGCCACTTTTTTGTGCCTTTTGACTGTATTACAGGCGCAGTTGCAGCTAATGGCCCGTCGGCTAATGCGTCGTTTTCGGGCTCCAGCACATTGGGAGGCAGATGGTAACGCACAAGAATGGGCCCGTGGATAGGGAAAAAAACGTATTTATACGTATGCTCGGGTCGGGGAAAAATGGCGTAAGTATCTGGTGGAATTTTTTACCTATATGCAAGTATGCATGGGTCCAATTTGTAAGTTACAAAAAAAAAAAAGATAAACAACTGACAACTTTTGAAAACACGTAATATGTATTTTTACCATGTTTCTAGTTTCGATTTAAAAAAAAAATCAACAGCGACAAAATATTACATAACAATAACCATAATATTAGTAATACAAATCTTAAAACAAAGCGCAAATGGAATATGAGATAACATCATTGCAAAAAGACAAATAACATTCTAATCACTGCGAAAAATTGTGAACTTAGTATGCAAGTAATAAATAGGTGTATGTAATTTATTTTCCAACTTTTCTGCATTCTAACGTTTTTCTATAAAATTCAACTTCCGCGCTGAGGTGAGCGTTTAGAATACTTACAAATATAGTTCTATAAAACAATTGTATCGATTGACATAAAAAATCATGTACTATATGCTTCATTTTCATTCTTATCTTCTGATTACTTTTCTTATTATTATTTGAAATAATAATAAAAATAATGATGATAATAAAAAAACAGTTTTTAACTAAAGAGCTAAGTGTACGAAAAGTTGTTTCATCTTTCTTTGATTGTGTTTGAAATTTTGAAATAACAATAATAAGTAATAATAATAATAAATGTTTTAAATGAAATAAATTACCTGAACACGTGACTGCAATCATCTGGAAGTTTTGTTCTCTATTAATATTATTTTTATCAGTCATTTTCAACAAAAATTTACTCGTTTCACATCTTATTTACGAAAAATTATTTTTTTATTTTTGTTTTTGTGTCATTTTATTTTTCCCACACGAAAAAATATCACCAAAATAAATTAGAAATAAGAAAAACAAACAAAATAGGGAAGTTGTGATTTGTTTTCAATACCATGCTTAATACAACAAGTTTGGAAAGAAATATGGCATTACGCTAGCAGTGGCCGTTTGATGCAGATTACTAGATCCGTCGAAACAAAGAGAAATATTAAAAATCATGGGCCCTACAGCCCCTTGCTCTCTTCAACTCACCAACCCCTAAAGCTGTTTACGCAATTTTGATAATAAGAATAGCAATTTGATAAAGGAAAACTCTGTGTGAATTTTTTTTTTTAATTGAAAAAGTAATGTGTATTTTTTTGTGAATTTGAACACTATAACTATGACTATGAACTGCATTTAAAGAAATGAAAAAAAATATTAAAAATTTTAAATGTACGAGTACTAAAACAGTCATAAGTATTTTGTTCATTATGTGCTAGGTTGTAAAAAAACAGCTAACATTTTCTGCATTATAAATTTATACTGAATTGTGCTATTGGTAAATAAACAATAAAATTGTTTTTTTACTTTAACCTTTAGAGCCTTTCTTTAAAAAAAAAAGAGTTTCTAAATTTTCAACGCCTGTTTCAGTATTTTTTAAAAATATAAGCAATATAAGTTTATTCCACTCTACGACATACATATAAACGAAAATCGTTAGTTGCTATACATTATGTTACTTTACTGATAACGAACTTTATTTAAAAACTTTTTAATTATTATTAATTATCATTATGAAAACATTTATCTATCGTATCTATATTTTGTTAGCATCAATTTTAATATTTTCACTGCTTTTAAGATCTAGATTCACCTAATTTTTTTTCTAGAATGTAGCAATGCATTCATTCCGGAATAAAGCAACTTTCTTCTTCCCAGACTTAAACCATTATCCTCTAAATTTCTTCCACCGCAATATAGAATAAAAAGCCCTTTCCAAGGTGGAATGCATAAGGCAGATAAAAAGATGGTTTTACATATAACAAATGGATTCAGTTTTTTATTTTTAAGGGAAATATTTTTTATAAATGTAGTAGCGGTTGAATACTGGCGAGTGAAAAAATAATGAATGACGATTATAATCAAATCGATGTGAAAGTAGCTATCTGGATGTGAATCAGGAAATTAGGGTTAAACGAGAGGTTAGGTCTATACGTTTGTCAAAATGTAGGTTAAATTAAGTTATAGTTTAGGTATAAAAACCCTGGCACCCTCTTATGAAACATTAAGAAATGAATCCTGGAAAATATAGTGGTGCGTTCAGTAAATTCTGCATTTAAATATGATGTAATATTTTTTTGCAAATATTTTAGTTATTAATGATGATGAGTGAAGAACTAATAAAAGATGATTAAGAGCGAATTAATACGAATGTTGTTATTTGGATATGAAAATAAGGAAAATAAGTGTAAACGAGTACCTAGATTTGTAAGTTTATAAAAAATTCCGGTTTTTAAAATCCTAGTGCCTTTATGAAACACACAGAAATGAGTCTTCGATTGGGAGATTCAAGTTTGACGAAATATTTTTCAGTAATAATAAAAACATGATGAGTGAAGAAGTAGTGGAAGAAGATTATGATGAAATCGATGGAGTTATTCGTCTGGTCGTCTTTTAAAAAACACCTTTAGACTTCACAAAATGATTGCTTAATAGAAAATTGTCAGCATTTTTTTTTAGTTTACAATTATTTACTAATGTTTAATAGTAAAAGCCTTAGTGAGCCTTAAGAATTTTTAACACATTTTATGACTTTTTAAACTAAACAATTTTTTGACGGGAAATTTACGTAATTATTAATCTTCGATTATTATATGAACTCAATGATTAACTTATTATTAATTTGAAGGAGGATTTTTCTTTCGAGAATTTTATATGACTGAAGTTTTGTTTTCTTTTGTTTATTAAATTAAATAACCTAAATTTTGTTTTCGACATTTTATTTTAAATCTGTTTCTTTATTTTAAATTTCCGTAACAATTCTTACACTAGCGTAAATGTACGCATTGCGGAATTACCCCCCCCCCCCTTTTTTTCAACTTATTTTCTTTCAAAACGCCGATTCCCAAGTAAAACCCTGTTAATTTTTTAAAAAGCATAGGGTTTTAAATAAGATCCAGATCTTAAAATTCCTTTCAAAATTGGCTGAAATTTGAGTTTCTCTTTCACCAATCATTGTAACGCCCCACATGAGCTCCCTAAAAATTGCTTACTTGATATTTCCTACTGACTGTGGTCTTCCCTAATCAAAATGCATACTCTTGACATTCCATTTATGGGAACATCAGAAAGGCACCAACTAGGCCAGCACTCCATATAGATGTGTGGCTATGAAAGAGTGTCACACATTTTCCTGTATATTATCCATACAGCATTCATCCAGTAGTCGCGATTTCAGATCGTTAAGTAGAAAAGAAATAACACTACAATATTCCAATTTGCCGAAGTCGATTTTTAATGAAGTAGCTTAATAATGCGTTAATAATTTCAACTGCAGTCTAATATTCTTTCAGAGCTATTGTATTGGTTTGAAAGGTAGGGGGGAAAGTATGCAGTTTTCTTTGTTGCAACACCTGAAAGTTGAAAAGGTTAAGCAGCAAAATGAAAAGTTGTAAATCGATACTAAAACCTACAGCAAAGGAACAACAGCGGTTCAGATTTAACGAGCATGTCAAGTTAGGCTTAAGTTCAGTTCTTTTTTGAGAGAAAAAATAACTAAACATTTAAATCTTCCGGAAAAAAGGAGAATAGAACTGCAAAAGAGGTGGGTGGCGGAAAATAAAAACCCCGAATGCCAAAATCTTTCCCAACTTATTCTTGAATAGACCTAAAAAAATATATAAAAAATAAATCCTCTTTCCGTATCTTGTATGCATGCTCTTTTTAGAAAAGCCTTTTAAAGAGGAAATTTAGTTTTGCCTTCCGATTCGTACTTCATAGTGGGCCTGAATTCTGCGAAATCGAACCCAGCTATTCAATGCAAAAGGTTTCCTCTCTAAAGGGAAGGATCAGCAACTTTTTGTATGAGATAGGCTTAAAAATCTGCCACCCCGCCGTCCCCTCAGAATATCGGTGTGCCTTGGTAGCTTTTTATAAATGAGACTAAGCTTATTCCGCTCGCTTACTTCGCAACGTGGGGTGGGCGAATGTGCAGACAAACAGGGAAATCGTCTGCAGTTCATGTAAAAGTTGCTCTGCTATTATTATCTGGCTTTTGTGTGGCTGGGAGGTTTTGTATTCCGCCTGACTCTTGTAGATCAAACGGCAAAAGAAACAGTCGGTCGAGAAAATCATTAGTCAGGGGAAGAGGCAAACTGTTTTTGTATGGGGCGTTCTCATTTTTATTTTTTTAAGCTCATGTTTTTCTTACTTTTAATAGCAGGCAAAGCCGCCATTGTTGCTAGTTTCTCCATACTTAGAGCCACAATTTGAGATTCCTTTTAACACTGCACATAAGGTATAGTTACTAAAACTATTTCGATTCAAATTGTGTGTCGAAATTTGAGGAGGTAGAAGAAAATAAAATTGAAGAGGTAATTAAATGTATGTGGGACTATCTATATAGACATGAGTAGGGGCGGGAAAAGATACGAAAATAAATATAAGGGCAGATTGGACATAAAGTTAGACGAATACAGCTAATATATGCGACATGTAGATAATATATGCATTAATGTATTGTTTTTAAATTTTATATAGACATCACTGAATGAATCGTTACATTTAAGTCTGAGTACATTGGGGAGAAATTAGGAAATCTTTTTTTAGTAATATTTCCTTGAAATGTTAGTTTAATTTTTTTTTCTTTCTAATGGGGCTGCGTATGGTCATTAACCTTTGCAGACCTAGTGCAGACCCCGGTAATCGCAACCCATTCTTTCAAGTCGCCCCACTATCGCAGGATGCAATTACCACTTTGAGAATTTTGACGCTCAGTTTTCACTCTAGATGGCGGCACCTAAGCTCTAAATGATGCGAAAATGTACTGTCGGTAGATGCCATTACCACTGAGAATTTGGGCGTTCAGTTTCCCCTGGACGGGTGCACCTGAGCTCTCATTTGATGCGATATTGCACTAGGTATTTAATTTAGCCGAGAGTATCCAAGCCAAATGGATGCTCAAGGGATCTTTAACATGCCGCACAATCCTGCGACATGGGCGCAGACGATTTTCTGCATCTTGAAAATCCACCGACTTGGGCCAGGTTCGAACCTGCGATCTTGGACGCACGAGACCTGCGCCTTACCACTACGACCCTGTCGACTAGTTTAAAAAATTAAAATAAATACTTTTTTAAAATTTGTGCATGTTGCGTACATAAATGACGTCTACTTCAAGAGAGTGTTAGTTTCAAATAAGTTTACCACTTTTTTATTATTATAACTAAAAACTTAGCCCCTAATTTAGAAAAATGAGTAAAATGAGCACGGATTTTCGTTTTAATTATGAAAAGGTAATAATGTTGCATATTTTGCTTCGCACAATATCAAGCAACGTTTCGTTGCTATATTTTCCTTTTATAATTGCATCAAACCAAATACTGCACATGTAGCTTAAATGCAAATACATCTCCAACTACTCTGAACGTTAATCTCGGATGCTAGGGGTATTTTTGAAAGATGTATACACGATGAAGAGTAGTCCCTCGCCATGCAACACCTTTGGTCGCAAGTAAGAGTACTTGAAAACATTCTTTTTTCGTTTTGCTGCCTTAGTTCTGACATACTAAGGTTTACTTGATCATGCACAAATGCAAAAAGGAATTTTCTAATCGTCAAACGTGGGATGGGGGGTGGTATCCTTTCGTTGATTTAACAAGAGGTGTTCTTTACAATATCATTGGCAAAATGCGAAATTCCAATTTCATTAAAAGAGAAGATGTTATGCAAAAAATGATGAAATGCATAGTTTCATAAAGGGAACATGTAACTTCTGTTGCCAAGCACAAAAAGCAAGTTTTATAAAATATGGCGTTACAGCTATGGAATTTCGGTGAAATTGTTTTTGAATTCCCATGGGCAAAGAGCCTATACAACTGTAAAGTTGATATTTAGCTGAATGCCAATTTCGTACCATCAAAATTCCTCTCTCCACTTTAAAGTAGCACCTTTGCATAATAAAGCAATAGTCTCAAAGGTAAAAAAATGGGGCGAGAAATAAAACAAACAGATTCCAATTCAACCGACAATCACTAGGAAAAAAAGCCCCAAAAAAAGCAGCTGCTTTTAAGTACCCTCTACCACTTAAAGGTGTTTCGACCAGTTGCAGAGGGGATGGAGTGGGATAAGTTTAAGCATATATATACACACACACTTATATATATATCCCGTAGGATTGGAAGGGAAAAAAAGGGGAATAGGGACAAGAACAGAGACAGAAGAGCAATTGATTCGAGAGTGGATAAACAGATTTGATGTCGGTTAATGGAGGGGGGAGAATTAGTCTCTAGAGTGGCAACGTCTCTCACTCGTGTTACGCCGTCTGGTGGCTGAGGATGTAATTGCTTCTAAAGTAGGCGCTGATGGCGGGTGATTAGACACTTCAAATGTTACCGTGAATCTATTTAGAGACCGTTTTTCCATTCGGAGATGGACTTAGCTCGTTTTCTGGCCTTACTCTAGATTCAATAGTAACAAAGATGTTTGATGATATAAATATATCATTTTGAACCTGATAAAGAAATATTTTTTTTTTGTTTTGAAGAAGCTAAATAGTAAGAAATGGTGGGCAAACTTTTCCAATGTAAGAGTGACAAGAAATAAATAAATTACTCTATTTTTTTCTTCAATTAAATAAGAAAATAATTATGGAAAATAAAAGAAAAAATAAACAAATATTAATTTAAGAAATATAATATCTTAAATGTTTGTTTAAAACGTATTTTTTTGAAAATAAAAGATATAATTCTGCTTCTTAATTGATAGAATGACGCTTATTAACAATGCATCGTTTCGATAATAACACCAATCGGACTGACAGCTTTTTCTGGCAAATGTTGTTTCAACATGTTCTTGGGCTCTAATCAAGTTTCCTGTCATACTTAGAGGACTATAAAAATGGCTATATAGGCTCAAGCAGAAGATAAAAATTTGCGAAATATTAATTAAAGCAAAGCCTTTCTAAGTTAAAATTTGTTTCGGTTTATTGAGAAATTAATTTTTTGGATTGTAAAAAAATGTCTTTGAATTTTCAGCTCGAATATTTTATTTGGAGAATTAAAAACAGTTTTTGCCAGTACAAGCATGAATTTCCTTGCTACACACATTAGTATTAAACATATTAGTCTTACAGTGATTAAAATCCAATCCATCCCCAAGTTGCTTCCATGAGTATCTTGCTTGAGCAAAATTATTCTACAATGTGCCCCTTTTTCGGGTGCTAAAGCATTAAGTAGGCTTTCAACAAGTGTTTGAAATTATCTTGAAAGTTTGAGGTTATTAACTTTTATATTTCCTCTATCGGCATTAAATGAAACAAACGCATGTGAAATGGGGAACATTTTTAAGAATGCTGGGGGAGTGAATCTAAAGCGGTTGTGTATTAAATTGTATGGTACTAAATAATTGTGTTAGCGTTGATTGTGATTGGCAGTGAACATTTCTTGCACATGTCTTGGAGTTTTAAGAAGCCCTAGTTCACAATAAATAAATAAAAATAAATAAATAAATAAAAATAAAAAAAATAAATAAAAATAATAAATAAATAAAAATAAAAAAATAAATAAAAATAATAAATAAATAAAAACACATAAATTAAAGAAAGTAAAAAATATTTAAAAATAAATAAATAAATAAAAAGAAAAAAAGTAAGTAAATAAATAAACTTGGTACGAGTATTTATGTTTTTAAATATTTCAGGTTGTATTCAGTGTTAATTAGAGGAGTCCTCAGTACATGTATCCGCACCATATTAAGAATAAAGCCAGTGCTTATTTTATTGTAAAGTACTTTTCCTTGAAAATACGGTGCTGACATCAAGTGTTCTTTGAAGCTGAGCTAAACAACGAAATAAGAATTCCTGTAATCAATGTTCCAAAAGAAAAAAAAATCTGCATCAGTCATGGTTACCATGAGCGAAATTATCACCCATATGAAATACACTTGCTACGCATTTCCCTTTGATGATAGTTTGCGTAAAAGTAATACTGACATCACATATCTCTTTTTAAAAACTACATTAAACAACAAATAAAAATTTTCGTAGACAGTGTTTATTTTTAACGTAAGCAAAATGTCAAAATTAGATCCGCTATTCATAAGCAAAATATAAAACGCTTGCTTTTATTACAAATAAAACAACACCCCTTTTATGTTGATAATCTATAGATTGTTCAAAAGGTTTTCAGAAGCACTTAAAAATTGTGAAGAGCCGCCGATCAAAAGCGCAAGTGTGGGGGAAAAAATTAAGTAAATACCACTACAGGGTAAACGAGGATTTGGCGTATCAGATTTTTAAGTTTTAAAGCACTCGAGCATTGAAAAATAAAACCATGACTTTTTTTTTTTCTCATTTTCTTTTTTTTTTCTTTTTTGCAAGGTCTAGTTTACTCTCTTAAATGCATGGGGTCCCTTTTTATAAACATTACGGTCCATTATACTTTATTTCACTTCTTTTCTTCTATTTTTCCCTTTTTTTTTTTTTTTTTTTTTAAACGCTTTACAGATTGATCGAACGCAGTGTGACTTTCAGAGGGAGGAATGAGGGGGAGAGCAAAAGATTGAAAGCATAAAAGAAGATATTTTATCTACCAAACCATTTTCTACATTTAAAAGTTTTTCGGTGTTCCATTTTTAAAATTCAGTTTTATGCGTAAGACGTTTCAAGAATGCCATGCAGTTATATTTTTAAAAATCATGCACTTTTGTAAGTTTCGAAAATGGTTTTTAATTTATAGTAAAATATTTTTATAAGCAATACGTATACTTATGAACTTTCTTACAAACATTTATTTTGGCTATTCAATAGATAATTGAAAATAAATAAATAAATAGATTTGTTAATTAAAAACATTGTGATACATACATATAACAGCGCTTGATTAGCACATGACATGTGGGATTCAAACTATCTTCCAGGGAGTAAATGGACTATATGATTATGGTATGATGTTATGATCTCGTTTTTAAAATCAGGTCATCTTTGGAAGAAGATCGCGGAAACCTCGAATTTGTACAGTAAGATGCATTGGAAAAGGAAGAGTGGAGTTGAGAGGACGTAGACAATAAGATAAGTTGTAAAAGCGGGAGGGATGCTGAATGGATCTAGACTATAAAATAAGTTGGAAAGCCGGCAGGGCGGCGTAGTGGTAAGGCACTGGGTACGTCCAAGTTCGCAAGTGAAACCTGACACAAATCGGTGGATTTTCAAGATGCAGAAAATCGTCAGCGTCCATATCGTATGATTATGCGGCATGTTAAAGATCCCTTGAGTATCCGTTTATTTTGGATGCTCTCGGTTAAATTAAATTCCTAGTACATTTTCTCATCATTTAGAGCTGAGGTGCCGACATCTAGAGTGAAAACTGAGCGTCAAAATTCTCAAAGTGGAAATGGCATCCTGCGATAGTGGGGCGACTTGAAAGAATGGGTTACGATTTCCGGGGAATGCACTAGGTCTGGAAAAGTTAGTGACCATACGCAGCCCTATTAGAAAAAAAAAAACCCAACAAACATAAATTGGAAAAGGGAGAGTGACGTTGAATCTATGCTTTGCCTTACAGATCAGGGCTTTTCAATATTTTTTTATAGCGCTGTTGCTACACCTAATTAAAACATTAATATGGGACAACATACTAATGTTACTTGGAAACTATTAACCGAAAAATCTCACATGATTTTATAGAGTAAAGCGCAATGAATTATAAATGTAGTTCTTGTGGGATGTTAAGGGCAATAACAGACTTGCGAATTTTACTAACAGAAGGTAATGGTTGCAATAAAAGAAAGCTTGGAGAGTTGTAAGATTCAATAAACTCGCATGCATACAAACGAGACAACACATAAGAGTATTTCAACGACATCTAAACATTGGAAACGTAGTAAAAATGGTGAACATGGTTGTTTACTTCAGAACTGAAAGAAATCCAGATGTCTGATTTCCTTGACCACGAGTGATCGGATCAGTTACGGCACTCCAACTGAAGTAATGGTAAACAGAGAAAGAAGGGGGTCGAGCAAAAAGGGGTGAGGTTGAAAAAAACATCCAGGGGCAGGACAACCCTTTTTTGCAGGTGATGCAGACGTGGTTCCTACTTGTAAAGCCAACACCATTTTCCAGCAGATGTCAAAGTTTCATGTATAAGCTAAAGCCACTTGGCGACGAAGTCCAATATTACGAATCTTTATGTGTAACGATATTTTGTAGTAACAAACGCGCTTTTTTTGGATTTTTACTATTATTCAATCTTTAAAATCATTTACTTATGGAAAATAAGGGTTTTTAACGATTTGGGCACTCTTTTAACGACGGTTCGAGAAGTTTTTAAAAAATTTATCTAAGATTCTTTCTTTTTTTTTTACAGTTTCTAAATATGTCATCTGAACATCCATATTTTAAGGAGTTATTATATATATATAATATGTATGTATGTATTTAAAATTCATTTTTAAAACTTAATTGTTTATAGTACCGGTGCTCATTTCTAAATTTTTTTTTGATGCAATACATTTTAATAAAGGATACAAATTAATCAAATTTTCAATGCAACAGCAATGAAACACTGATTTTTAGTCCTGAAATATTAACAATGTGTTACAGCAGGCTATGTGAATGGAATAAAACAAGAACTGAAATATATCGGGGTATTTATTGTGTCTAAAAAACACTTCAATGATTAGTCACTCATGGTAACTTTGATGTACAGTTCCTCTATTTTTAATTGATCTACGTATATTCCAATAGAGTTATTGTATTTAATTATTGACAAAAAACCGAAAAAGAAGTCCTAAAGTATTGTGTAGTCGCCAAAAATTAAGAAATGATAATTATAGAAACCATTTAAAATGAATTATTAACTTGTTTCAAAGTGATCTTTCCATTTAGTGTCACTTTGAACCACGTCAGAAAAGTGTTTTTTAAAAAAAAAATTCTAATAAAAGTATTGTAGTTGTGAAACTTTGAACCAGAGAAATAAAATTTCTGAATAATTAAATGAATTTATTTCCCAACATCGGAGAATTTTTATAATTTATGATAGTGCATGGAACAACTTCAAACATTTCAAAGGCTTGGAAGAATTGAAAAATAGCTTCAAAGCTGGGACTTCAGAATGACAGTATTATAAATTTATCTGTGTACAGTGTTCAAACGTATTTCGTAAAATTAAGAGTAGAAAACTAATTTTATAACCTAGCTAGCTGAGTGCAACACTGTACCTTCTCGTATTTTTTATTTTTCTTTCTTTCTTTCTTTTTTTTTTGAAGTCAAATATAATAAAAAATATGATATGGTTCAAAATTAACCCCCATGGTCCAAAGTTACCCTAAATTGGTAAATTTGAACCACGAAAGTACGTAAAACATTAATAGTGTAATAAAGTAAAGAACAGCTTTTTATGAAACTCTATTCAATGTTTGGAAAACATTGGATAAAAATCGTGAAATATTGTCTTCTTAAATATATATTTATATCAACTCTGCCTCTAAATAGAAGGGATGCTTTATTTCTAGGAAAATCCGTAGTAAATAAAGAATTCTTTCATCACTTACCGAGAAAAATGTCTTATATTACAGACTATCAATGCATGATTCGCTTCAAACATAGGCTCATGCAGGGTGAGGCAGCCATTTCGCATAAAATATGAGCGTTTGGGGCTGACATTTATAGACGCAAGGGTTGAGGCAAATGAAATCGAATATCATAAGTCAACTGAACGCCAGCATGTGGCGCTCTGTTATAGCACAACTTTCCGTATCATGAATATCGAAAATATGAACAAGAAAGTCCAGGTTATGTTCGAATATTAGTCGCAGCTTTGTTGCTTCTTCTTCTAGTTCCTTTTTTTTCCCTCGTAACAATGCTATTCTGGATTTATTTTTATGTTGTTATAGATTGAAGGTAACATACTTGAATACTTTTAATAACTTGATCGTTAGTAAAATATCCATGTTTTTTAGCAATCTTTAGAAGTGATGGATTTATGAACTGCTAGCAGTAATCAGCCTAAAACTGACATTTCACTCACTTGCTGTTGGGTAAAAACTTTTAAGAAAGCTCTTGATGTTCAAATCTTGATGTTCTTGATGATGATGTTGGGACTGTTAAATTGACTAGAACCAGCCTAGCTGGCCCCTGCGGCTATTGCTGGTCATTTATATTTGTAATATAATTATAATCTTCCATTTACAAGAAACAATCAGGATTGATATAACTCAAAGTTATTGGTTTATAAATTAGGCCGCTTACAGTAGAAATATTCAAACCTCAAATTTCTTTCAATGCGCTATTCGTGATTGTTGCGCAGGAAGCACGAATTGTAAAAGAGTATTTGAAAGTCGAATGTGTACAAGTTTAGAATTCTTAATTTTAAAAAATAAATTTACCGCGTCTCTTCCCCTAAAAAGTAGTAAGCCTACCTTGACTTTGATAATCCAACTAAAACCTTTAAAAAGTGTAGCCCAAAAATTTAAAAACTCAAGCTTATGCAGAAGTGCCAAAATTTTGTACTATTTTATTTATTTTTGTGATGAGAAGAGTTAATACCTTTATCTCCCTTCGCCTTTAGATTAAAGCCTTTAGAATAACGTTTCGATGCGGGAGTATAGGCAGCTTGGCAAATATCGAGGTAAATTATTGACTGATTTTACTTTGGCATAAAATATGTGTTTGCTCACTGCCTTCTAAGTACCGTCACATTGCTTCTTTTGCCATAGCTCTTAAACTAATTTATTCTATAAAACTATTTCCCTTTCATGAGATGGATAAAAAATTAATATTACTTAAAAAATTAAATTTACTGATATTATATACTGTTTGTATGCAGTGTTTGTGTTGAAAATTGTAAAAAATGAATAAATAATAAGGAAAAATTTCCACTCTGTGGTGCTGCCAACAACGGATTATTTAAAACTCGGCGAATGTAATTTCGTCTTCACAATGAAACTAAATGTGAGAATTTCTTACCTGTAAAATATGGATTTCTGCAAGCGACTAGAGAATGAAGAGGAGATTCTAGAAAAGGCCTGGGGACGGGTTTGGCCACAGACGAAGCTGCATAGGTGTAGGCTGGAGGACATGGCAGACCCGCACCTAAGTGAAAAAAAGTAAATCATGTGATGAAAAATGAGAAAAACTTTAGTACCATAATCGCATGAAGTTTTTATCATGTTTTAGGATCATATATTCTTCGGGACATATTTTTTTAATTGCGCTATTTGATGCATGGTTTATCAAATTTCACATAATTATTATAATTTTTTCTCTCAGACAGAAGATACTGTATAATACAACAATCAAGCTTTAGGAAACTTCACAATTTTATGATGTACTATATAAGAAAAACAATGCTGGATTTTTCATGTGTGTGTTAATCTAGAAGGAATTTACATGTGTAAGTTGATCTTGAAGGAGTTTACATGTGTCAGTTGATCTAGAAGGAATTTACATGTGTCAGTTGATCTAGAAGGAATTTACATGTGTCAGTTGATCTAGATTCTAGAAGGAATTTACAAGCGAAATTGCACTTGTTATGTCCGCTAATTTAATCTTTTTAATGCCTTCCTCTCTTCAAAAATTCTTCGGTCAGCGGATGAAGTGAAAATGATGTTAAAACATTTGTTAAACAATCGTTCTTTTCCTTAGAAGCTCTTAATAATAACACGACATAACTTATTTAAATTTATTTCATTTGTATACCAAGAAAAATAACACTATGAAACATGCTAGATTGTTTGAAGAGAGTTCAATTTTTATCAAAAAGACAAACGATCGAAATAACTAAAATGGTGCTAAGCACCCATGGGTTGGAATTATGCAGTTTTCAATTTTTTTACGTAAATACGTGTACTTTTATTGGTATAGAGAGCGTTTTTCAGAAGATTTTCTTCCAATGAAAACTAATTGAATTGGACTACATTTAAAAATCCTTCTTCATTTTTCAATTCAAATTTGAATGAATTTCCAGGAATTTCCTGCTTCAGCTGTAAAGTTTACTGTATGGTATTCAAATATGGGAAAATACACTTATTTCTTAAAGCTTGATTTCATTTGTTCATGCCTGTTATTTTAAAGTTTTGTGGAGGGAAGGGGGAGGTATATACTTAGTACATATTATCATAAAGAAATAACACATGCATATATGAAGGGCAGTCGAGTGCCAAGGCGAGCTCCCTCCTCCCCTTTACGTTTGTATCTTAGCGATGGAAACATTTTACCATCAGCATGACTGTGATGCAAAAGAGGCCCCCTCCAAAGACCGGGCTGCAAGAAGCAACTTAGCCTGGCACATATGTATAAATAGTACATTATTATTCTAAAAGCGAGATGGAGATTGCCCCTCCTGAACCCTCAAAACCTTGGCCAGTATTTGCTGATGGAGCACCTTTAAGTTTATGTAATGAACGAACGATATTGATATTTTTAAAGTCTTAAAATATTGTGAAACATTAATGCTATCATTATTATTGCACAATTTATTTTGCACTGCTCTGTTTGCACGTTAAGTGACCAAAAGTGTTCCAGAAGCTGTGGAATTGCTTTAGCTTATGCTGGTTGTGCTACATTCTCGTAGTTCATCGACTTTAAGTAAGTTTTTGAGAATCATTAGAAGTATTTTCAGCTGGTGCTAAAGTACGTTAAGTTTGTTTTAATCTCTTTACTGAGAAATTAATTTTCCGGTCTTCACCTGTGAAGAGAAATCTAGTTGATGAAGAGTGCCTCCAAATATGTGCAGCTAAATTATTCTAATTATTCAGAAACAAATGGCACACATTTTCCTCGATGTTTGTGACATCGGTTACTTTACACGCACGAGCATTGCGCAACAGCCAAGAATCTCTTCAAAGTAAGTGAAATGAAACAAAACTCTCACTCAATTTACCATCTCAAGGAAGTAAATTAGGTTTTAGCGCCACCAAGTAATTAAGTCTTCGGGGGATAAAAATAATGTTGCCGCGACTTTCTATCATCTGTGAAATATCGCGAAAATTATGTTTCTCAAAAATCCTTACATCAGCTCTTTTAAAATCCCATCTCGATTGGCTATTTATTTCCTGCAAATCCCAATGAACCTTACCACAAATGATTCCCTAGCATCTGAAAGCCCCTTAACCACCAACTCTTTCGGAAAATTTCCAATAACGCCGAGGGGCATTTATAAACTTTAAAACAACCCGATCTAGAAACGAAATGGAACATCGGGCATTAATATATGTGTGTGTGTGCAAGGAGAGGACAGCAAGCAAAGCCAATTTATCGCCTTCAAAACTGCGCCAAAATTATTGCGTCAGTGTGGCGTGTCAATAATTTCTGCGGTTTATAACGCCGAAGGGGGACCAACTTTTAAAGAACGAGCGTTTATTTCGTGAATTCCTCTAATTACTGGTAGCGGTTCCTAATTGGTTAGTTGCTTTTGCCCCCTTTCCCCTCGGGTCGTCTCGAGCTATGCAAATGAGGCGCAGCCTTTTTCCGTGACTAATTGTTAATTAGCGTACGCATGCAGGACCGATTAATTACACAGTGATTATTTAGTTAACAAAGATTGCGTTCCCACCCGCAAAGCTCTTCGTAAGGGAAGCGAGCGAATTTTATTGATTGGCTAAAAGAGTTCTTGACTTCTGTTTCCAAAACGTTATCAATCCATGCCGAACGATGGCTATTGAGGGGCTTTCTCTTTAGTGAAGAAGACGTTAAATGAACCTGTATTTCGTGCCGGGAGGTGACTAGTGAGGACTCATTTTTCAGAAGAATACCTGCAAAATTTACTTATGCCATGATCTACTGAAGGACTTTTCTCTATAAAAGAAGACGTTCAACCGGTGTGGCGTAAATTTGAAAAGCTGACTTGTTTAGAAACTTCATTGTAAAGGAAAGTCTTTGGCTCAAAATCTATGCCTAATGAGAGCTACTGAAGAAAATATTTTTTCTTTAAAGACGTGTAACAACTCTGTATGAGAGAAAAGTTTGCTTTTAATAAACTTCACTGAAGAAGAGACACAAGGACTCCAAGATCTATATTTCTAATACGAGCTATTGGAGGACTTAATTTTCTCCAGAAATACGTTCAACAACCCTGAAACGTATATTATTAGAAAAACAATGTCGAATAAGACTTTCCATTGCTAACTTCTATTCTAAACAAGGATAGATGAAAGACTAAGACTGTCAAAGAAAACTTAATGGTGGGATAGCAACTAAACAAGGAGCTAATAAGGAATTTTGTAGGAGATCGGAGTCATGACTATAACATCATACTTAATGGCGATAAGCGAAACATGTTGACACATGTTGACACATGCTTGCATAAGGGACACATGCTTGCATAAGGAACACATGCTTGCATACGGGACACATGCTCGCATAAGTGACACATGCTCGCATAAGTAACACATCCTTGCAGAAGTGACATATTCCTGCTCGTGTTTCGTAATTACAAGGCATTTCCTTCAGATAAAAAAAAAGCGGGCAATGGAAGAACAAATGTCAGTCACTTTCATTGTAAATTTGTGTCTTATTTATTTCATTCAAGTGTACTATCACCTCGAGGGTAACTATTTACTATAGCAGAAGATTTTTAGTGTTGAATTTTATACAGAAAGGGGCTATTCTTGCTATTTTGCTATGAAGGAATAACACGTTAAACGGATGAATTTGCTGCGTATTGTTGTATTTGTTCTGAAAAACTGAAACGTAATGAAACGTTCTGAAAAAATGGAACTTCCCCATTTACTGAAGAAGCCATTTATTGAGTCCAAAATGCAAAGGCTAAACTATCAAAAAGAATATTCATTAAAGCAAAAAAGTTTACCTTTTGTGCAACAGATAAAGTAAGTAAAAAAGCAACGAATTTAAGTACAAAATTAAAATACAAGAAGCAAACGCGTTTCAGAATTGCATGGAATTTCCTTTCAATTCAAACAAGGAAAGCAAAGACCCTACAAGAGTCCCGCGAAAAGAGAATATTCACTTTTGAAATTAAATCTTTTTTTTAAAAATTCGTTGCTTTTTTACTTATTTCAATCTCTCTATTTGTCAAACAAAATAAATTTCCTTACATTGAAGAAGACCCCAATGATCTTTATATTTATGTAATGACATAAGTCTAATAACTTTGCGTATATTACTGTACAGTAAAATGAAATTAATAAAAGAAGTATTAACACAAGAGATAAATACTAATACGCAAAACTTTAAAACAAACTTCGTCATTTTTTTTTTCAAAAATAAATTATCTATTTGCAAAGATATAATGAAGTGTCTATTAGTAAAGTGTGCTATTGGAAGTCTGTGAAATATTAAGAAGTGCATTTTTTCCTATTAAAGTCAAATGTCTAATTAATTAAAATGCTGAATGAAAATAGTTATTTTTACGTGAACACAGTAAAATTAATTAAAACTCAGAAAGAAAATTTGTAGTTATAAGTTTTTTAAGGACAGTAATCATTTTTACATAAATTACAAGCTAATTCGCAAATCCTCGTATTAGAAAAATTCATTCGTAACTTAGTTCATCGTTTTAAGATAAACAACCACATAATTACGAGCAAAGTCCTAAGAAAAACCCAATTTAAAATTACAATAAATTGGTTCAGTCACTCATCCAAAATAATATTGCTTATTTTAAGTTGAATTTTGTGGTTAAATTATTTGCGTATATGTGTATGATGCTCAAAACAGTTTTAAGCCTTTAATTTTTGTATCAAATTTCATTTTTAACACTACAATCACACGAATCGTATTTTTTCAATAATTAGATAACCTCTTACCTGAAAAGGCGTAACTGCTCTTGTAGTCCCCCTTTACAGAGAAATATTGAAATTTTGGATGTTCTGAAAGAAACAAAAACAAGACATAAAGTTCAGCGAAAAACAAATGCACTCATATTTCATTTCTTATACTTGATTTACTAACTAAATATTATCTTCATATTTATTTAATTGCAATATACATTTTTATCATAGAAATAACTATCAAATACTTCAATGCAATTTTTTTATATCTTAAACGCGTTTTTCACTAATTTGCTTTAAAAAGGCAAGTACTTAAGTAAAAAGTCAGTACTAGCATCGTGCTGTTTTTACGTTATTTTAAACTTTATAGAGATCATTAAAGAATCTTTAAAAAAATCAATCCATAATTATATACAAATCAATACCGAATGTCATATTGATAAGTCTTACTTTTAAAAATTATTTCTTATTTAAACATTGTTTTTTGAATTTTCTAATCAGATTTGAATTAAAATAATGTCAACAAATTTGCCAGTAGGCTTCATAAATTACTTGAAGTTCTGTAATCTGTCTATTATACAGTTTTTATTATAATTTATGAAGAATACATCAATAATGTATGTCTCAAGTACAATAATTTAGTTCATCAAGAAAAACTCAAGTCTCTTTGGAAAATAAAGCATTTTAATTATATTATGAAATGCTTTTGCTAAGATTTGGAGTTCAATATTGTGAAATTAAAACTACAAATAAATTTATCTTGTTAATGAGCAAACCAGCTTTATTTTAGCACACACTGAAAAAAAGTATGGGATACGCGCGTTTCGAGATTAGATATCACCCTCTTGCCTTTTAATTTTTGCTAGACTAAAGTTGGCTTATGCATAAATTGTTTTCGTAAAATTTAACTATTTTACTTTTTTTAGGTGTCCTAATGCTTGCAATTCAGAATACTCCCTTTTTCTATTTAGCCCAAGCATGACTTTTGTCAAAACTCAAAGATTTAAATTTGTTTGTTTTTTAATTTAAAAAAAATCAAACAGAAATTAGGCAATACTTTGAATAAGCAAAAATTTCGCTAATGACTTTGAAACTGCCTACGAACAAATGTCAATGAATTATGAAATAACTATAACAAATAACATACTATAAGATTTCTTATTTTGTAACAACAAAAAAGTTATTACAAAACTTTACTGTTATTATTTTCTTGAGAAGAATTATGAAATGATGCCAAGGAATAAAGAGCGAAAATATTTTTGCTCTGTTATAAATAAAAATGAAAACAAAAAATTAAATGTTTCAAAAAAAAAGAAAAGTCCATTAATTTTTTAATCAAAAAAAATCTCGTTTTTTTTCGAACACATTCCAAACTTAAAAAATATATTTCTTCTCAATCAAATTAATTCAAGAACCTTCAGAAAAACAAATTAAGAAAAGGGCCCTGCTGTAAGAACATGATAGATATGATTTAAAATTCATTTCCAGGCTACAGATTGGATTACGCCTCTAATCTGTCGTATCCGATTACACATATTGAGCAGCTCTTTGAATATTCATTGCACATTACCTCCCGAAACCTTATCTTGTTCGCATCGGAACCATCAATTACGATGGAACGTGTGTTTAAAGAAACAGCATTCCACGATGCATTCCATTAGGGCTTTCTTACTAACTTGAAGGGTATTTGTCTCGGTCTTCGGCTAAAGGGGCGGATTTGTTTAAAAGTGAGCTCTTCATCATAATCTGTCTCAGACCTCGTTTCAGTCACTCAGCTCCACCTCTAAGGAACACTGTTCCACATGAAAGAGAAGGGATCGTCTTCAGAACGTCTTCATCAAGCGGGCAATCAGATGTTCTTATTAACGAGAAACACGCCCTTGGCAATACTTGATAGAAAAGATTCCGGAGAAGTTCGTTCCGTAGGTTCAAAAAGGGGAGAAAAACGTTCGATATTCCATCTTCTCTAAAACCTTTTTGGATTTTTATTGTTCCCCCCCCCCCCCATTAATCTTCGTTTTATTGTTGCAAGAAAGATATGTTACGTGTAAGTTTGCTAAGGTGGATTTTATTTCACAATGTACAACAAATATTCGAAATTTAGTTACTCATATTATAAATTAGTTATTATAATCAAAGCTTTCATATATTTAGACATTGCGTTTTTAGTTATTTTTGAATAGAGTCCTGATACAATCTACTGCTTGTATAGACTAATTTTGCTAAAATATATTTTTATAGAGACTATGGTTTTTAACATTTATTTCTTATACAATAGAGTTTTGTTAACATCCACTGCCTGGAATGAAATATTGTAAATTCTGTTTTAAGGAGAGACAAAGCTTGTCTCGCCAGATTTATTACATTCAATTCGTTACCGTTGAGTTTTGTTGATATTCAGTCTTTGTAGGCTAGAAAATATTGTTGATATTTAGTTATTGTAGAAGTTTAGTAACACATAGTTCTTGCACAATCAAGCATTGTTTCTTTAACTGTTGAATGTGCTCAGAATGAAGCAATATTATTATCTGTATTATACGGAGTTTTATTTAAAACTATGTTGAATCGTACTTTGCAGTTAACTTGTTGTTAATTCTAAAATTTGATTTTAAAATGAACGAAGAATTTCCCCAAAATTCTAGGGACTAATCAAGTTAAAGGGTCCATAATAACACTAGTACAACTGAAAATGGCTATTTGATTTGTTTCCATTGTTTCTTTTTCTTTGTGAGGATGGAATTTGAAGAAATGCCACTAAGAGAACATGTTTAGGTGAGCTATGTTTGCTGCTGACAGTAAAGTGGAAGTCTAAATATGCGTTTGGATAAAAGGTCGAGTTTTTAAAATTTCAGTGAATTAAATTTATCTATTTCCTTTCAGAATTTTAATGTTAAGAAGAGATATGATTAAAAATTATCGTAATACCGCGGTACAATATTCAGACTTTCTAGTGCATACTTATACAGAAAAAAAAGAAAGAAAATTTTGTTTTTCTCCCTTTATTTAATAATAATAATAATTATTATTATTATTAATATTATAACAATAACAATAAAATTTTATTTATTTCGCATATAATTTAAATTCTAATAACTGAAAGACAACACTTGCTTTAAAAATTAAAAATCAGCGTAAAATTAACTGGATGTTTTTCATTTTGAAGCTCATTCTTTGTATTGAAAAAGATGCTCCTTGTAACCTCGAAACACGTGTCTGCAGTTTTTTGCAAAATTTGTGCCTAATTATACGTTGCTTTTTAATTTCAACTTTGCAGCACAATGGTTTACATCTTATTTCATTTAACACTTGTTTTGTTCAAGATCCTCAGAAAACAAAAATTTTTCTTTCTCTTTTGTATCCTTTCCTAAATAAATGCTTAGAATTTGACTTTTTTTTTTATTTTAATTTTTTGACAGTTGGTTCCCAAAGACTTACCCTTCATATAGGTATCAAATTTTATGATTTTCCCTAGACTTATAATAGATTAGGGATTATTAGGGATTCCCTGGGAGATCATTAGCTTAGGCACAGACAAAATTGCATTTCCTCTCACCGAGCACAGCAGCAATTAATCAAACTACGTGAGAGGCTCATTTCTTCACTACCACTTGTATGTCGTCCCAATCACGTTAAAATCCACATCACGTGATCTCGAGCGTCACATGATTGATGAGCGCCCCCTGTCGGTTGTTATTTATTATAGCTCGCTCTTCCTTTCTTGCAATCTATTTTTTCTTATCATTTCTTTCTTTTTCCACGAATTTACCTGAAAAAAGTTGACTTTGACTTTCTAATAAATTCGAGAATCACTTACTAAGTTTATGGTACAGCATGTTTTTTTGAGCAGCGTTTAATTTTCTGGTTGCGCGAAATTTATGATGAATGGTCAACGGGAATTGGTTTTTATTAAATGCATTTTATTTATTTTCCCCTACATACATTATATTTATGAATGCTCGGGTGATTAATTTTTATATAGCTCCTGCCGGCAGTTGTTGAATGTTTATGCTTTGTCATTTATTTAAGCAATAACAGTTAGAAATGTCGCAACTTAGCGGGCGTCACTTAATTGAAAGGTTGAGAGCTATTTATCAAAGCCAAATGCCTCGTCGTCACAAGCATCGGTCGCTTGTTTTCGCTTTTAAAATCCCTTAGTTGAGGTATGGCCCTTGGAAACACACATGTATCCTTATTAACGTGTTTATTGATTCTTATAATAGAAACAGAAAAATTAATTAACAAGAAATTTTGGAGATATTCTGAAATATGAAGTTACGGTATAAATAGAAATAGTTCGATATATTTTCTTAATTTCTGCGTGAAAAAATGACTACGATTTGTGCCCTCATCATTGTGTTTATTGATTTTTGTAGTAGAGCTTCATCTTAACAGAAAAATCAGGTAAAGGTATTTTGGAAATACTCTGAAATTTTAAGGTACAGTTTAAATAGATACAAGTAAGGATAAGATACAAAATTAAATAGATACAGGTTTTTAGATAGAGGTTAAATAGTTGTGTAATTTTTGATGATTCAACATCTTTTCTCAACACCAGTTACTTTAGTTGGTGAAAAATGGAAAGTGATTTACAAAATGAAAATTGTGTGTTTAGCAACGATTGAAAAATGCAATAATAATGGGAATTAGTATGTTAATGAAAACTTAATATTTATGCTCGTGTTGTTTTAAGATTTTCCTCGGTTTTCACCAAGAAATGGCAATGCCATAACTTTGCATGCTTTGTGCAAATAATATTTTTTCCCTTTACAATGTTTCCTCAATTTATTAAAGAAATTTTTATTGCTGAGAGATTCAATTTTATTTTCACATTTCTGTTATCGGAAAGGGCTTTTATTATATCCACACCGCTATAGTATCTTCATTTTGTTTTCCTGTTACTGTCTTTATGAAAGGAATTCAGTTTATTTTATGACCTTTTCCTTTAGTACGCTCAACGAGACTTCGTCAAACTTGAAAGCCTCATTGCTCTACAGTCTTTATTTATTTATCTGAAACACTTTTTATTATTTAGGTAAGATTCATGTTTTGCTAAGACCGGTACGACTCTGATAAAATCTGAAACTTTTTTCTTAGTAATCCCAAAGTTTCCCCTGAACATTGTTAAATCTATGTCCTCATTAAGCTAACCATTATGCAAAATTTAAATCACAAATAGCTTCATAGTTTATTTGGATCACGGTACTCATTTTTTTTCTCGGGCTAGATACACGTGACAATAATTTCTTTCAGACAGGCAGAAAAATATAAATTAATGGAAGTTAACGTGAATTATAAACAGATCATTTCTTTGATGATATATAGTTAAATTCATCTAACAAGCGACTCTTTTTAGTGTCAACCAGTTTGCCTGAACTATTTACGAAAAAAAGAATGCTTGGTTTAGGGTGTTCATAGAGAGAAAAAAAATGCATATACCACGGTTTCATTATTTTTTAAATGCTTTTCCGGATTATTGTAGAATCACACACAAAACTTCGACTAGCAACAGCTAAATAAGACGGATTCAAAAAAATGCCTACAATTAGGTCCATAATTTTTTCTATGTGAGGCTATCTAAAGTGTTTCGGACAATTGAAACAAAGCCAATGCAACTTAACATTTTCAAACTATAATAACTTAATCCAACAAATTCCAAATTAAATTAACAAGACTGAAAAGCGGTCTCATCAAGAGTCTTTCCTTTCGAGAAGACAGGAAGGTCTTCAACCTATGTAGTATGTAGTAAATGCCAATGTCAACAGGCATCTCCCGATCCCGTCATGGACTGCTGGGGACTTTCAGGGGAGGTTCTTTACTCTTCTCCCCTTCTGGTTTTAGACTTCTTAAGAGTCAATGGTCTTATTGGTTTTGTCTGACTCCGTCAGACAGAGAGAAGATAAGTCACAACAACAACACAAGTCCAAATTAATATTTCTTCTTTAGCTCTCCTTTTTAATGACTTTTCTATGTATTTTCACTTTCTATTTTAGAATAAGGGTTTGCTTGATTTTTTAATTTACTTCAGTAAGCCTATTTTTTCACCAACTCTTCTATAAGAAAATTATGCTGCTAAGCTTTTAAGGCGAAAAACATGTATTTCAGAAATAATCAATGTTGGTACAAGCGGTATGGCTTGCCAAATCACATTCATAGTTGTTTTTCTGGTGTCAAAATCTGGAAAAGTGCTGCCGTCAAACTCATCATGAGCAATTTTTCATATTATGAGGAATACTGTTGAGAAGCTCTTTTTCCGCCACTATTTGAGGCACCTTTTAAGCAAAAAAAGTACTACATAAAAAGCTGTGAAGATCAGGTAAGTCGATATAGGTCTTACAGTCGATGATACATATTATAATGTTTCATACAAGCGAAGTATCAAATATTTTGAGGAAAATGTGTTTAACATTCTCAAAAACAGTAAATATTTATCGTTGTCTGGCCGTAGATTGATGCTGTGTAGTCTTATTTAAGATTAACCATTTTGTTGTGTTCATTATGTCTAAAATAAGCATGTGCAATTTTCATTGCAAATCTGCCCCATTTTACGTAATTTATACTCTCTAGCTGTGATAAAAATGTTGTATCGCGAAATTCAAGTAGTTTCGTGTTTTTTTGTTCTGACTCGTTCTCCGAAAACGTCGTCTTAAATAACTAGGTGTAAAAATGTTTCGGTGTTTTAACATTACCGTAGTTTGGTTTTATCGAGAAACTTCACCTACCATTAACCTGCGTATGTGCCTTCTCAATTATCCTTCAATCCCTTTCATTCCGAAATCCAGCGAACGCTTTACGTGCCCGGGAGTTAATCTGGAAATTAATTGCCGCAGAGGAGACTGACTAAGGGGCACCACGCTCGTCCCCTTTTATGGTGCGTCAGCTGGTCCCTTTAAACAGTCATCAGGGGCTTGATTTGTGGCACCAATGAGCGTGCAAGCGGACAGAGAGCGAGAGATTATTTAGTGCGTTGCCTGGGCTGGAATGAAAAGCAGGATTTAATAACGATACCTATGGTGACAATCATGGAGGCCGGCAGATTGCACTGCCGTCCGGGCTGCACGGATTTTGCATATAAGCCCGTGTGTGGTGATGGAAGGAGGGGGAGGGATGGCACGGATGACCGATCGTAAAAGGGGCATTCCGATGGATCGCCTGGGATTTATGGGCTAGATGGGAAGTGAAGTTAGTTAAGAAATAAATTGGGGCGTCATTGCGTTTTCATGTCAGCCACAGACCTTTAATTTAGATATCACGAGAGGCGATCTTGTAGATGCAGAGCACAAAAGAGCAGATGACCACAAAATTGTCTTGGGGAGGGAATAAATGAGTGGAATAAAAAGGCTAATTATAGCACCAATTTCATTTCTAATTAATAAATTGAAGCGTAACTGGACCCTCTTGCCAGCAGCATACTTTCACTGCAGACATGTCTAGAACAGATCTTGTAAATGAAGAAAAAAAAAAAAACGCATATAATAATAAAAACACCTTGAAAGGGGGAAAACCAATGAAATAAAAATGTTAATTTAAGCCCCCATTTTATACTTCCAATTGAAGGGAAAAAACTAAAGTTTAACTGGACTTCATGTCAGAAGAGGAATTTTTCTTCAAATATGACGACAAACACCCACTAGAGCAAAAATTATGATTTTATGCTATTTAGAAAGAAAAAAAAAAACCGTCAGCATTTTAAATAAAAAAATTGAAACTACTCTAGCTGTATTCCAGACACGAAATTTTACTTTTGTATAAAGTGCAATATCTTCTAAAGGAAAAACTTAAAATAGTCAGTAAATAAGCAACAATAAACATATTTTTGAGACACTAGAAAACCAACGTAAAATGATAATTATAATAACATTTTGCACTTTAATAAGAACCCATTAATGGAATAAAAATCAAAAAATTGAATTTTTGACATATTTTAAATTTATAAGGAAAATGTTGAGCGTTCAGTACGTTCTGCAGTTTAGATGTAATGAGAGTATACTACGGAAAAATATCCACACGTAAAAACCTTCTTAAAAAAACTTCCTTTGTGTAAATTTACACTTACAGGGCGAAGATTAGGGTCATGTATCTAATAGATAAAAAGTAAAAAATATCCACACGTAAAAACCTTCTTAAAAAAACTTCCTTTGTGTAAATTTACACTTACAAGGCGAAGATTAGGGTCATGTATCTAATAGATAAAAAGTAAAAAATATCCACACGTAAAAACCTTCTTAAAAAAACTTCCTTTGTGTAAATTTACACTTACAGGGCGAAGATTAGGGTCATGTATCTAATAGATAAAAAGTAGATAAGAATCATTTCCTATAAAGGAATAAGTTTCCAAAGGAGTCCATGCCGTCTTTTGAAATTAAGTCAGGAAAGGCAATGCCCACGTGGGACTATTTTAATGATTTCTTTATAAATGTGTTGAAATAATAAACGTATTTATTTCACACTTCAACAAAATATAGGAATATAGAAAACACATAATTAATTTGTGTTAGTCTGCCAAAAAAAAGCCTTTTAAATATATAAAGACGAGATAAAATAAACAAGCTATATAAAGACAAGATAAAATAAACTTTTCAGTGTTAATTGGTAAAATATTTATTTTAAAAATCATTGTCGAGGTTTATGGATTCGGAAATGTCTTCTTGATGCCTCTTCTGAATTTTCAATGTTTATGTCGTCATTCAATGCATTCCCGTATTGACCTCAGTAGCCGCAGCTATTGAGGCACTCTAGCATGCATTCAATCGTACGAAATCTTCTACTCTTTTGAATACTGCAATAAATTTTAAAAGGTCGTGCTCCTGATATGATATTATTTTCGATACTTCAGCAAAGAGAGCACAATTGTTTCTTTATTGTCTGTAACATTCTACTTTTGGTATTATTTTTTCTTCTTATAGGCAACAAGTTAGTCCATCTTCACGCACTCAGTATGGCGTTCCTTGTAATTCTAAAGAACGTGCGGGCAATTTTCACTGCAATTCGACTATGTGAGCCAGTCTCAGAGGTAAGTATTTAAAAATTTAAAACAAACTTAGATATACAGTTGAACTTTCTTAATACGAACACAGTTAATTCGAAGTCACGGTAAAACGAACATTTTGTTCGTTAAGTTTGGTTTACTACTTATTTACACTAAATATCTCACGCGTATTACGAAGGCTAAAATACAAGTTTCGGCTAAGACGTCAAAATTTCTGACCCATTCACGAAAAATGTTTTCGATTGCATATAATCAAATTATTATTATTATTTTTTTTTTTTACAAATTTTTGGTTATTTTGAGTCATTGTAAACCACCAAGTACGTATTTCGAATCATGCATTGAATCTTTCTGGGTAGAGAATAAAGCTCATGGACACGTGTTCGCTTTCGGACTGGTCACTCTGCTCAGGGATCAAACCTTCTATCTTCGAATCATTCTGAAATAGTAATTATTTTTGAAATATAAACGTGCATTTCTTCTACTTTTTTTACACAATTTTAATTATTAACGGTTGTTACGAATAACGGCTAATACGAACAAATTCGCGAATTTTTGGCATTTCGTATTAAGCGAGTTTAACTGTATATGTATAGTTTCAAAAAAAAAATATTCAAGGACTGAGTTATAAAAAGACGACATTTTGCTATGTCATTTTAATCTAAAATTGTACCTGCAGAATAGAATTATCTTTCCCAATATGATTGTTCAGTTACGGCACGGCGTCATTTGGAAGTGCTCTTTGAAGCATTTCCCCATAAATCAAAACCCGATTTCCGCGCAAACACTTCCGAAAAGCCCGTACATTGCAGACGATCATGATTCATTAAAACATTAGGCGTCTTTTAATTCTCGCAGAAAAGCACATTATCACCCCTAATCAGCCATCACAAAAGGCATTAAGCCGAGGAACAGATTCCAGCCGAATCCTCTCATTCTCTGGAGCACTGGCGGAGGAATATCTCTTCTCCATCCTCTCTCTCACACACACATCCTCGCTTTTCAATTCCCAACCGCCTGGTCCAATGATCACCAAATCCAGACAAAGCCGAGCAACGCGACATTATAATAACCTCTAATTACATTCGTAATTACAAGACGATACCGAGGAGATTGCCAGGGATTCGTCTTTTGTCTAAGATTCTCTTTTCACGTAGTGTCCTCTTCCGCCCGCCCCCTTTCTACTTTTCTCTCTTCCGAACACCCCTTCGCTTTCTCTTCTCCCCCTGCCCCCCCCCCCGTTTCTGGGGTTGTCTTAAGAAGTAATTCAACGATAAGGAAGTTAATACAAATATCGCAGTTAATGCAGGACTCGCTGCATATCTGGGCGTTTATTTAGTTAATACGGGAGATAGAAGTGTCGGCCAGGGGTGGGGTGCAGGGAGGACGCGGAACGCTCTTTTGTGAAATTCGAATATAGATGTAGCTCTTGAATAAAGCTTATTGGCTGAATCTGCCGACTAATTATGTGCGACTATGCACTCCCTGAAAAGATATTGGTTATAATCGGGATAGAACGTAATTAGAATGGACTGTAATCAATAACTATTATCATCATGAGGAGCCAGAGTGTGTTTTATCTTAGTTATGGGAGTATTGTTGAAGTTAGTTGGAACTGAATTTCAATGTATAGAGAGCAATTGCTATTGTATTTGTGCTGTTCAGGAGGACTAATATTGCAGGTATAGTGTAATATTGCGATAATTAAAAGCGATATTATTTATCGATGTAAAAATTTATGGGGGAGTTGTGTCCAAAAATGAATTTTGCCTCATAATAAATGACAGTGACAACAGTCCTGATTTTCTGATATATTTCATGACATACATTATTGATTATAATTTCTGCCTCAGCATAATATTTATTATAATATGATATATGATTGGGAAATCACTTTTTAATAAATCTAAAATTCATGTTTTAGTGGGAAAATATTTATTGTTAGCATTATAAAAAATCTCTTAGAACAATTTTATGGGTGATGATAATTAAAAAAAGAAAGAGAGAGAGAGAAGGGGAAAACTGATCAATATTAATTAAAAACCTTAACGTATATCAAAGTGAGTTGAGTTAATCACTGAAAAATACAGAAAAATAGAAATAACTATTAAGGACAAAACAGGAAGTAATGAAAAAAAGAAAAGAAAAGAAAAAAATTGCTAAAAGACAGAATTTCTCTGATTTGTTCGACGCCTAATGTTTTGTAACACCATTTTTTTTTTAATTGGTAGTAAAACGTTGAATCAGAATTTAACTTTTACATCTAGCACTTTGTAGGAGAGATATTTTCTTGTTAAAAAGAAAGTGATAATTTTCAACACAGTTTGGTTAGCAAATTAATCTTAGTATCAGCATATTCGAATATTTCATACTTAGTTGAGGGTTTTTCACATGTCTGGATGACATGAACAACGTTCTTTGGGTAACTGCAGTTGTTAAGCAAAGTAATTACAACCAAAATTTTCTTCTGGGGAGAAGGGTTATAAGTCTTTATATGTATGCATACTAGGATTGGTAATATGATTAAAGCCAAGGTTTCAGGAAAGATTAACCACGCAAACCCCGCCTGATTGTGAGTCCCTGGGCTAACCTTAAAATTTAGAAAAAAACCTTAATATTGGGAATAGAATGCGCCAACTTGTAAAGATGTGCAGATAATATTCCACATTCTAGATTGCTTCGCAAGAAATAGGCTAAACATTACGCACATATATCATTAGCGCAGCTTCCTATTAAATAAAAAAAATTACATTATTTTAAGCAGGTTTAGTAGTAAGTATTACTAGGCTTAGTAGTAGGTATTACATTATTTTAAGCAGTAGGTATTTAATGCTTCAAATAAAAAGCATCAGAATTGGGCAAATGTACACACAACTCAGATTAAACGTTTTAGTTTTCATTAAGTAACAACACAACTTCTTTTTTTCAAATTTCACGAACAATTCAAAAATATGAAAGAAGCATTCAGGAAAATAAAATACAAGAAGTCTGAGAATAAAAAGTCAATTATTGTTTGATGAAGAATGAAAAGGCTCTTAAAGCGGATTTCAAACAAAAAGATTTTGCTAGGCAAAAAAGTCGAAATCATTTTTAAAAGTAAGATAACAAGTCATATTATTTTAATGGAACATTTAATGTTATTGCAATGAGAGCAGATGATATTAAAATACCCGGATAATAATGATGTTCTGAGGGTGAAAAGGAAAAATATAATGATAACAAACAAAAAAGTTGGGGGAGGAAACGCAGCGTAGTTCTTCAGATTTAAATCGCTTCATTTCTTCTAAGGGAAAAAAAATATTTAAATTCCATGTTTGACGCATATTGTTTTCTACCCAAATGACATCTGGCTTTAATAATATCAGACAGCTTAAGTCTTCTGGAGAAATAAAAAAGGAAACAATGGAAGAGGAATAATAAAAAAATTAAATTTCTTTTCGAACGCTTCGTGTCTTAATGCCAAATCCGCTCTGTGACAGAATCGCTTATTTTCGGGGACGGAAGACTATCTGATAAAAAGGCGGCAGTAAGAATGAAATTGCGTTTTTTACTCACAGCATTAACGCTGAAATTTTTTATTATCATTTCTTTCGTCTCCAGTATGTGTCGTTCGTATCGCTTCGCTTTTTACGATATGAAACTTAGGAGGAGGGGGAGGGGAGGATGAAATATGAAATAAAATAAGTAAAGGAGTGGAAAATAGAAAATAGGATTTGAGTTTCACGTCATGCCTTAATCTGCTTTTTCGCCTTTTTCTCCTCGTTTTCAATCAAATCGGGCCGATGATTTGGAAAAGGACTTCTAACACTTTTGCCTTTTGCTTGTGTCCCATTTGGCACTAACTGGCGCGAAAAGCGTGGCGGGTTCCTTTGCCATTGGTTAAATGGCGCGCACGCGCCGTGAGACTGCCTTCTCGCCCGTTACGGTCGCGATCGGGCCTTCCGGGTCGTTTGACACACGGAATAGATCTTTTAGGGCGTTTTAAGAGCTCCTAAGTTGAGTGCGAGTACAGTCACTATTGCCGCAGATCGCTGTTCATTCTTTCCTGTTGTTATTAAGTTATTTATTGCCATTGACATTACGCACATTGCAGTTATTTCTCAAAGGGCATACGGGAATTTCGTTCTTGCTTCTCTCCCTCTCTCACTCATTCTACAAACAACAGGCTGTTACAGATAACTTGACGAGCCATAACAAAAAGAATGATTTCCAGAAAAAGTACTATTGTGCTATAATACGAAATCGGCAAGCATTCTTTACCAATTACAAGCGTATAGTGCAACGCATTTTAGCACCTAATTCAATGATGTATGATGAATAAAACTGAAATAGTCTTCATTTCAGCGATAAAATGTATAATTCAAGATCATATCCTTAAAACTATGCATTGTAACTGGAAAAAAGGATTGTCTGAAATGCTTTTTCAAGACATTTTTTGATAATAAAGTTTTTGAATCATAGAAAGATGTCTTTGATCACAAAGAAATTATCAGTTTTTTCGAGTAAATAACCGTACGTCTCATTCGTTTTACAGCAATATAAGAGTAGCTTGCTCTTAGCAATGAAATATATTATCTGGAATTATACCCTCATAATTTTGTGTACCACAGCTAGGCGAATGCTTGAAAATGACTTCAAAGGATTGAGAGAAGTGAGGTACATAAAATTTTCTTTAGTTACTTATTTACTTGAATCATACAGATATTTTAAATGGACAAAAACACGACGAATTCATTATCAGTTAGAAAAATTACCCAGCGTTCCCAGGTGCAAACTTTTACTGTTATATCTATGTCTAGTAAAGTGGCGTATTTGGGACACTTTTTGCTTAAATTGTGTTCATTCACAGAGCTATTTAAGCGGCTGTTTTACAGTCTTGAAATGTAATGAAACTTTTTCACTTGTGTCATTGGTTGTTTTGTGTAATTGACGCAAGACACATTTTTAAATATGTCTTATTAGCTTCACTTGTATGTAGGAGTATAATAAAATATTTCAGCTCAATTTTTACCTACTTCCATACGACCAAATGCTTTGAAAGTTTTCACATATATAAAGAACAGATGACAATACAACCTTAGTGCCGGCATTTCTTAAAACTTGGTTTTGTTCTTTTTTTTTTTTTTTCATCCAATTTCAAACAAAATGTTACATATGTTCCCAAATATGGGGGGAGTACTTTTTCACATGTTAACGATGATATCAAACAAAAGCTCTAATTTTTTTACACACGTTGAAATTTATTTGAAGTTTTTTTAAGTTAATTAGTACACGAGTTATAAGCTTTTTAGTTATGATTTCTTAGGCTTTTCTCAACCCAGCTTATTATTTAGCGCTTTTCTCAACTCCCTCGAATAACCAGCTTTTGTGCAAATATATGCTTGTTTATACAAAAAATGCGTGAACTGCTTCTCAATTTTCATCTTCAATGAGAATCTTTGCTGCTGCTTTAGAGGCTGTATATCATTGGTGAATGCTGCATAAAATTCTAGCTCTAGTGTAAAAGTACGAAATCTTGAGAAATGAATAGCCTATCGTAAGGAATTAAAACTTACGTATTATAATGAATAATATAGTGGTTCCTATCTCGTTAAAACAACTAAAGGCTTGTTTTCATGGCTTCATGAACCTCCAAGTCGACCTGTAAATTAGCCTGTAGAAAATACTGATGGTCCCTTTGTCACTGGTCTAATGGTCAGAATGTACTCAAATTTAGTGCTCTCCATTCAGTACTATAGTCAAATGTAGAACATTTTACTCACGTTTTTGGCGTTGGCGTTCATTTCAATATGATATAGCCTGTTAACAAAACTTTATTTCAGTAATTAAATGAAGTATGTAATCAATGTATATAGATAAATTAATCTGTCTTTTGTAGATCGTACAATTATTTTCTAATAAAAGCGATTCGCTTCTTTTTTTAGTCTCTCAGCGAGCATTCTGAAGTGACACACGTGAATACCTCAAAGATTATTTCTCCACCTTCCATGTATAATACATTTTTATGCATATATATATATATATATATATATATATATATATATATATTAGGGATGTAACGAATATTCGGCCACTATTCGGTATTCGGCCTATTCGGCCCTTTGGCCGAGTATTCGGCCTGGCCGAATAGTCATTTCATCACCCAGCCGAATATTCGGCCTGGCCGAATACTGGGTAAGGTCAAATTCGGCCTGGCCGAATATTGATGGACTATTCGCCCGAATAGTTTTGCTGCAGTAAAAAAGTAAAAAAAATAAAGAAAGTGGATTTTAAACATTTAAAGAAATAACAATAATTTAGATTAAACTACTTTTTTTAAAATCTTGTTTTACGCTTGACTGAGCAAAAATACATTTTAAAGTTGTAATATTGTATTTTATATTTAGCATTTGCTCTCAAAAGCTGCTAATAGTTAATTGTAATAGATAATATGATAAATTCATTTTGCTATTACTATTAACAAAGTGGAAGACAGACTTTGTTTGGGTAGACCGATTTATTGTGAATATTGGGTTAGAGAGAAATTTGAAAAGCCCAGAATATACATGAATATTAAAGATAGCATAAGTTATTGGGGTTTTTGAAAATAAAAACATATTCCAGTTAAGTGCATTAAGTTTTAATAGATCTTTTAAAATAGGTATGTAAAAAACCCCATAAAATAAAAATATTAACTTTCATAACTTTTAAAATATCTTCATAAAACAGTATTGAGCAAGGTAAAAGTTCACTAAGCACTAGTATTTCTTTCATTGCAATTAAATAATTAGTAAAATAATGCTAATGCTTACTACCGTAAAACCTGTCATTTCTATTTTGCTTGTGGGTGAAATTCTTAGTTTTATTACATTCAAAACAATAGTGAAAATAGATTAATTTTAAATAGTTCTAAACTCTTAACAAACAGAATTAAATCATGCATCAAGATTGTGTGTAATTGGTGTTTGACTTTGTGAATAATTTTAAATTTGCCAAATACTTTCGATTACAACGATTTTCGAGAAATTTTAATATTCGGCCCAGCAGAATATTCGGCTTTGGCCTATTCGGCCTTGAAGAAAGGACCGAATATTCGGCTTCGGCCTGGAATAAATGACAGAATATTCGGTATTCGGCTATTCGGCCAAATCACTGTTCGTTACATCCCTAATATATATATATATATAATATATATCAATAAGCCCGATGGTCATACGAAATGACCGCAGTTCTACTCGTTATAAATATACAATTCTGCCAGTAACCGGAAATGCACATCAAATTAACGAGATATTAATCGGGTAGAACAGTAAAGTTTAATGAATAAATAACGAACATATAATCATTTCGGAAAAAGATATTATTACCGAAAAAAAAAAAACATCTAAGTTATAATAATCTCTAAAATAAAAATATTATTTACTATATAATAAAATTGTTTGTGAAAAATATTTATTTATATCCAACATAATCATCGCCAAAATAATAGTTTTAACGAAACCTGAAAAAAAGAGCGCTGCCACTTTAATATATATATATAAAAGCGCAGACGATAAATAAATGAAAACAAAGAAAGAAGGATTGAATTAAATTCGCGTTTACATTAATTTTTAACGGATATTTACAAGTCTAGCAATGACTCACTCAAAATGCTAGAGAAATGTTTTGATTATTAGTATATTTGACATGTGTTACAACAATGGCAACTGCATTACAGTTACATTGTTCATTGAAATTGTTCATCGAAAAATTAAAAAATTAATTTAAAAAAACTATTTGAGTACAACTTTCATTTTTGCAGCAATGAGTTTCTCGGATCGTAAACATTAACCGTGCCGAATGTGGTCCGGATCGGTAAAACGGCCTGGGATTCTACAGCGAACAGACAGACAGATCGTAAGCCGCTTATATATAAGATATATATAATATATATATACCCTAATATGTTATACTGGTTGTTAAAGGGAAGAGTATATATTTTTTGGGACAAAAATTAATTTTTTCACAAGTTGCTGAAACTATATACTGTTAATCAATTTTTATTTTTGCAAGCAGAACAAATCAGCCAATAACAAAGAAATTTTATATGGAAAAAATATTTTTAGTGGAATTAGAATTTAGTTATCAAAACATCTAATTATTCAGTTGTTTTTAAAGTAACGACAAGTAAAACCGAGACCTCCGTTATAATGCACCATTTCCCATCAGGGTCCACATGTATACCAAATTTCGTTCGATTCCACGCATCATATCTAGAGTTACAGTTCTCACAAAAAACGTGAGAAAACGATCTATTGCTGGCACCAAAATTTAAGCAGCATCCTGACATCTGTTCCCATTAAGGTCCATCTGTTTTGTTTAAATTCTTCCACTGCTTCTTGAGATCTAGTAGCTCTTCTGAACAAGGAAACGTTTTTCTATTTTTAGCATCACTATTTCCTCCCTGGTCGAAGAAAATTGCTTCACAATAAACCATTCGGCTGTCATTAGCTGAATATTAGGACAACCGTTTTTTTTTTTGTGTGTGTGTGTGTGTGTGTGTGTGTGAGCGTGTGTGTGTTGTGTCAGTTACTATCATTTTTCGTATGCATAAGTAATGAGTATAACACCAAAGAATAACAAAAATGTACATCTTTTTAAATATGCATTAATTTTTCACTCGCATAAAAATTACCATGTAACAAGTCCAGAATTCAGATTTTTTTAATATGTTCAGATGCTTCCAATACGTATGTCCATTTCATTATGCGTTAGCTACTATAACATTTTTATTACTTTTTTTCCCGATAACAAATAGGATAACAGGGTTTTAAATAAGTACAAATATTAATGCATTAATTCAGCTCCATAAGACAGTAAATTAATCTATTTTATATTTAATACTTTACTTTTTCTAACTATCGAAAGTTTAACTTTTTGATTCCAAATACTGCGGCAGTTACTATGCACCTACTATTCTTTCAACAAGTGGTTGTAGTATCAGTTGTGCTCTCCCTCCACCAGTGGCGTAGCTAGACCCGGATTTCAGGGGGGGTTTCTTCGGGAAAGTCGGCCAATTTCATTGTTTTCCAAGAAAAATTGGTCGAATTCTAGACAATCTTTACCATTTCAGGGGGGGTTTTATCCCCAAAACCACCCCCTTATCTACGCCAGTGCCCTCCACACGCACATACACACACACATATATAGAGAGAGATAAATAGATAGATAGATAGATACGAGGGTCTTTCGAAAAGTAAAGAACGTTTTTTCTCTAGACACGTCTAAGATAATGAAATGAAACTTTTTTCAGAACATACTGTGATATATCTATTTTCTGTGCAGTCATTATTCAGATTAGGACGTTTATCATAGCCCTCTACCAGTTTTTCTATGCCTTCATGCATGCTCACTAGCCGCAAGTTTTCGTCAAGGCAGTTGACAAAGCATTAGCTTTTGAAATTAACTGGAAAGTTTTTGGACGCTTGCCTTACAGGCCCCGCGTGAGTACTTTCTTTTCCCCCACGTTTTAGGCGGATTTTTTTTCCGGACAAAACCACTATGGGAAATGATGAGGAATTGAAAGAGAAACTTTGAGACTGGTTCGAAAACTTGGCGGCAAGTGAATAAGCAGAAGGCATAGGAAAACTGGTAGAGAAAAATGATAAATGTCGCAATCTGAAGGACGACTGCGTAGAGAAATAGGTAAGATACCAGAGTATGTTGTAAAAAAAAGTTTTATTTCATTACCTCGAATAAACATGCCTAAAAGAAAAAACGTGTTTTACTTTTAGAATGAACTATATATATATATACTTTTCATGTGCATGCAAATTAGAAAAATTCATTTTAGCCATTAAACAAGGGAAAAGGGGGGGGGGGGGGAGAGGTGATATTATTATTGAAAAGAGTGGTTTTAGATACATTTTTTAAATACAAGTTAACGCACAAGCCATGCAAAAGTGAGCCAAATGACTTATGCATTTAAAAATGAATGATAAAATGAGAGGATAAAATATGTGGAAATTTAACCTATACCTGCAAAACACAAACAAAACTGACTCTTCTAAAAATACTTCAGCAGTACTTCTGTTAAATGTTTTCAATTTTTAATTATATAGCTCTCTGAATTTAATGTAAATCTAAGTTAATTTTCTCCTTCTTTTAAATCAGTCAACGAAAATAAAAATAGTTCTTTTGCAATATAAATAAGACGAATTAAAAAAATTAAAAAGTTCCGGATAAACGAGAAGGAAATGAACCAATAAAATGTTCAATTGTAACGGATTGATGAGGGGAAAAAAATCCTGATCGATGGAAAGCTACTTTTGTGAATGACCATTATTACACAAATTGATAAATCATGGAGTTGCAAACAAGTATTTTAATTTTATTACGTCAAAATGGGAGAGACAAGCCAAACGCGGCAGCATTTAAATTTCATCCATGTCATCAAATTAACATATCGCTTTAACTCCCTGCTTATCACGGAGGGAAAAATGAAGAAAAATATATTCCCCATGCCGTCCCTCCCCTCACTACTTATCCCCCACTTAAATCCTCGAGCCAGCTGTTGTAGCAAGGCAGCCATTTTAATTAAAAATAAGAAAGACGCATGTTACTTTACAAGTGGGCCTCACTCTTTTGCGTTCTTTAATTTAAGATGAAATGAAGCAATAATAATGCTGTTGAAGGGGGTACGCAAAGGGTTGGGAGGGGGGAGGCTCTGCTTCACATTTACTGTCGCAAATATTTTCTAAAAGGCCCTGAACAACACCTCTTTTGTTTCGAATGAAAGAATTCTGTGTTAAACGAATAATCGTCTGCGCTTAGAAGCTTGGAGTTGTTTGCTGACATTATTCTTAAGTAGTTTTGATTACCAAACAGCGTTCCATGGAATTATTATGCTGCTTGCTTTTTTATTTATTCCTTCTTTTTTTCACCAACTCGCACGCTCTTCGTTAAGCGTGTACCCTTGTCTCGTTTATATTTTGCGCTTTAATGTTGTTAAAGTTGTTTAAGCAGTTGCCTAAAAGCACGAAGATTGCACGCGCGGGTAAAGGGAAATTTGCGTAACGCCGTCGTTCTGTCAAATAAATGAAGGTAGAGTTGAGTTGTAGCTGCCCTTCTCTTTCTTCGTTAATTGAAATCGGTTTGCTTTTCCAGGTGTGTGCGTTTGTATGTATATATGTGTTGCCTTCCCGTCAGACTTTTGCCTTTGTTGTTTCAAGCAAAATAACTTGGAGAAAAGTTATTTAGACAAGTCATAAAATATGTTAGTTAATTAAACTCCCAAGTAAAACTCGCGAAAGTAAAAATATGCAGATTCTTCTGCGTTTTCACATTCAGAGCCTCTCCGTAAGTGAAAACATTCCAAACTTGTCGCTGTAACCATTTGTTTTAACGAGTCACAAAACTTCAAAAGACTTCAGAAGTGCTGTTAAAAACAGAAAAACAGTTAAAGAATAGACGGCAAAACGTTGGGACACACAATTTTGGCAGAAGTTCTGCTCTTTCGACATTAGTCAAGTGAGGGATTTTGTTTGTAGCAAAATTAATGGAATACATTTTTCCGGAAACACATAATGCAGCTAGAAATGGATTACCTTCGAAATGAGTTTTTGCAAACTTAATGAAATATTCATTTAAAGCTTTCTATAAAGCAGCTTGCTCATATTTATTTTCCAAAATCAAAATGAATAGCTACCAGCTAAGTAATTTTTAAGCAACTTGTATTCTATATCGTAAGTTTCCTTGTTAACAAAAATTACGCAAACTGTTTGTATAGTTAATTAATTATGATTCAGCAGAGAAGCGTGATTTTGCCAAACATTAAAAGAAATTTCAAACGCCTTAAAAATTTGAATTTGGTGCTAAGTGCTTTGTAAGAGTCCTTTTTTCTGTATTATAATTGTTAATTTATAATAATTGAAAATATATTTTAAATGACATAGAATGTTTATGTTTTTCCTTTCTGCTTTATGTCTTGCTTTTATTTATCCATCGTTTAAATAATTGTGACAAATAATTAAAAATAGTTAAAACAGGATGCAAATCTTGTACCTGATACTTAAAAAAAATATATTTATAATTATTTTTTCTGCAAGAAAGAAAGTTAAACATGTTATAATATTTAATGTTTTGTGCGGATTTTTTCCTAGCTGGAAGAAAAGTAATGTTGCTCAAAGGAAAAAAAAAACATTAAAATCTTTAAACCAAAGTATTTTAATTCCTTGAACCAAATTCTATTATGGGGTTTAGTTGATGCAACAAAATATTATAATAATTTTACAAACGGTACATAAGGGAGAATTAAAAACAAAGAATGCAAAATCATTATCGCTGATTATATCTAAACAATTCTTTGTGATTGTTTTTTTTTTTATTATTATTATTTAAGGTATTTGTTGACGGCAATGGTGTGTTTAGCAGTTAAAAAAACACTTTGAATATATTTTTGAAAGGAAACACTTTTCCAAGTTGAAAATCGAAAGAAATTGATAGAAAAAAAAATTATCCAATTTGAGATTGCTTTGTTTGATGGAGCTTTTAAAGGTTCTTTTTTTCGTCTTGGCTGGGTGTCACCCCTGAACGAGGGGCACCCGGCGGCCCGCCCCACCGCCTTCACTTAGCTACGCCACTGAATTCATGACATGGTTGAAAACTTTAATACGTAAAAGGGTGTTAAATACGCCAGCGAAATTTAAAATGTTATAAAAAAATAATGAAAATCACAATATGTTATTGCATACTTAGTTCAAATTTTCCGTTTTCTATGTTGATAAAGAGCATTGAATTCAATATGGCTTGAACTCCACGAAAAAAATTCTTTCAGGGCGAACACCATAGACCTCAGACGATGATACCAAGGTATGGTGGCATCGGCACTTTAATGATTGCGTTTTCCAAATTTCCCTCTTTATAAGAGAAAGGTATAATTTCTTGTCAATGAGTTTGTCACGTAAGGAAGAAATTGAGAAATAAACGCTGTAATTATATTTTTATTATACGCTTGATTTGCCTTTAATGAAATTTCGTTCAGTAGTTTGTCAATGTAAGAGGCCGGTTATACTCCAATTGAGTATGTTAGTAATCAATACAAAAACTACTAAAGGTTAATAATGATTGATTAAGACTAATTAGTTTTCAATATTTCTCCATCGTACTACCAACATAAGCTTTGTAAAAGATGGATATGCTGATGATAAGTGCTATTATCAACGTAATTAGAAAACTAATGTATTGACACCTGAATCTTAAATTAAGTAAGATATAATAAAGTATTATTAGAGATTAATTAATTATAAATGAAGTAGTACCACTGATGATGGATATAGGAAATATAGCATTGACAATTTATCACAGTAAATGTTAACAGAAGAAAACTATTCAAACTGAAAAGAAAGGAATATATATATATATATATTTAAGGTATTCACTTCCTGTGTGATATATATATACAGGAAGTGAATACTTTAAAAATTCATAAAATTTGAAGTAGCCGGTACTTTTCTTCTTTTAAAGGGAGATTTTTTTTTCTCTTTGCTAAAGGAAGCAACTCACTACACTCGTACCGGCCATAAAACAATTAATAAGAAAGTCATGTAAATTGAAGAAACTTCAGAGGTTCCTATCCTATAGTAGCCAAGAATAGCACAGGAAGAAATATATCAGTTGTTTTCATTGCCACATGTTTAGTTATTTTGAGGATGGATGATTTTCATTGTGTAAAGGGGTTTGTAAACTTTTAATTGTCGCCTCATTTGGCAATCAAGATTTATTGACAGATTAATAGAGTAGATTAGCATCACTTTGTCGATCAAATTCAATGCGACAAATTTCTCTTTATGCCTCCAAAGTGCTATTATTCCCTTTTATAGTGCAATTGTTTTCATAAATCTCCACTAAAAGCAAAAAATTGCTTGCGAAAGAGCAAAATTTTGGACTACTAGCAGAAAATGAAGAGTAGCCACTAAGTTTAATTGCTTCTTAAATATAAGTCACGAGATTTTAAAATGGTGTCAATTTTCTCCAGTAATATGTTAATTTAAACTCGTGGACATTACAGCGTAATATTTTATGCAAAACATTGTTCTTAATGAATTGAATTGCTCAATGATTTCTTCTAAAAATGAAGATGTTTCCAGGGTTATCTTTGACTGATGTTTGGTCACAAGTGATTGAAAAGTACGAGCCTGCAATAAAAGCAGGCATTGATTTTACAGCAGGCTGTGCTGGTGGAACTGCTAGCGTTATGGTTGGTCAGCCTTTTGATACGATTAAAGTAAAAATGCAAACTTTTCCAAAGCAATACAAGAACAGCTTCCAATGCTTTGTCAAGATAGTTCATTTTGACAACATTAAAGGTTTATACGCTGGAACACTTCCTGCTTTAGCAGCTAATATTGGCGAGAACTCAGTGTTGTTCTGTTCTTATGGCATATGCGAAGATGCGATTCGGAAGGCACTGAACAAAGAAAAACCCGAATCTCTAAATATTTTAGAGTACGGACTATCCGGGTCTTTAGCAGGAGCTTTTGCATCAATAGTTCTTTGCCCCACTGAGCTCATCAAATGTCAACTCCAAGCCCGTAGAGAAATCTTCGGTAAAGACTTTAAGGAATCACACATTGGTCCTTGGTCCATAGTTAAAGATATTCTTCGGAAAGAGGGTCTTAGGGGCATGTTTCGTGGTTTCACTTCCACATTGAGTAGAGAAGTTCCTGGATATTTCTTCTTCTTCGCAGGTTATGAAAAATGCAAAGATTTGTTGGAAAATCCAAGTAAACCGAAGGACGAAATCTCCTTTTTAAATACAGCTATAGCCGGAGGAGTTGGAGGACTAAGTTTTTGGACCGTTGTATTTCCTACTGATGTTATAAAATCGAGGATTCAAGTCGCCACGTCCCATGATTCAATTGTAGATGTTACTAAACAAATTATACAAAATGATGGATTTAGAGCTTTGTATAAAGGCCTTGGTGCAACACTGTTGAGAACCTTTCCCGCAACTGCAGCGTTATTTATGACGTTTGAGTGCACAAAAATTTTTCTTAACAATTTAATTTCTCAATGAGCAAGCACTTCATACATTTACGTATAATACTTATGCGGAGAAAATGCAGTAAATATTTCCTTGAGATAACCATATGTGTGCTGGTTATATTCAAGAATTGAGAGGCTTTTGTATACTGAGGTGAAATCTCGCCAAACTGAAAAGTGGCCATTTGGCTCCAACGTCTGACAGGTTGATACATTTGAATGTTAGCTGATCAAAATTGCCTTGATTGAGAATGTTTGAAATTTTTTCAATTTGGCGAGATCTTACCCCAGTTGTCGAAAGTCTCTCAAAGAAAAAAATACCGTATTGTACTCCAGTTATTATTATTTTTCTTTAAAAAAAAAAGAATAGTAATCTCATATATCCGAAGAATAGATGCATATACATGCAATGTTTTCTACAAAGTTATTACTGCAGTGAAGTAGAACTGTCACTGAATTAAAACATAACTAAGCATTCTCTGCTCTGGCTGCTTCTACAGCTTTTATATTTCCAAACTATTTATATAAGGATTATCATAAAGGATGTTTAGAAACTAATTATTTCACGATAGTTTTAATCTCTTCGTCACAGCAAAAAGAGTGCTAATCGGGCAAACAATTGAATCCGCTCTAAAACATTGCAGAATATTGTCACCAAGAACGGAAAAATTACGGATTTTTCTTATTGGTTAAAGGATCGACCGTAAGCTCGTCAAAGATTTACATCGCCAAAATGAAATGTTAAGAAAGCAATTTTGTTGAATTTTAATATGTGGTAGTCATTTTGAAACCGATAAATTCATATTGGCGACAATTCGAAAAACGGTACTTATCCGTTATACGCTTTACATTGCCGAAGGTGATAGAAATATTTTCAGCATGCTATTTAAATTTAGTAGCATTGCTTTCTATATATTTCATTTGGCAAGGTTTGACGAGCACAAAAATGTAGGGCTCAGAACCCATGTAACTTAAAATTATCTCACGAGGTTTATAAGTTTGTAATCAAAAGTTAGTGCTCAAATTTTTACTAAATTTGCGAAAAATGTAATGATATAATGATAAATATAGAAAATGTCTAGTTTCAACTAGAGCTCCTGTAAAAAACACGCCGACTCATCGCCGCTATTTTTATGCCAAACAGCACTAGAGATATACTTTATTGGCATAGTTATCACCTTTTAATATGCTTTTATTTTTGTACTAATAAAATCTTCTTGACTTTCTGCTTGACCTTTACTCTGTTTAATTCAAATATTTGCTATGATCAACTAAGAATCAAAGCTGTCAAACAGGTACAGATGGTATAAAAGGTACAGATGTTTCAGCTAGCCTTCTTACGACAGTTGGGTATTTTCCGTTTCCGGGAGCCACAGGTGGTGGGAATTTTTTTTCTCGCCAAACTGAAATGGTGCTTTCCCGTTTTAGCGGGCCGTTGACGATGGTTAAGTTTGTTTTCTTTTTTTTTTTGACCAAATAAAACTCCAATTTAACACATTTAGTTCAACATAATTGGTGTCACTTTTTGGCGATTTTTACGGCCCCTCAAAACGGAAAAGTACCGATAGGGTATTCAACACATTCCTCAAGTATAGTTATTTGAACATTCAAGAACTGAAACTATCGCTATATTTACTTATGTAGAACATTCATAAAAGTATCGGGCTAGACTGTAATGGTACTACTTAAAGCGTGATAATAATTCTGCCAATTTTGAATAGATTCCTTGCTATCTCATTTTATATTCTCTGGTTTAGTTAGTTGTACACGTTCTTTAAAACTCTACGTTGGAGTATTTCGCAGTTTTAGATATCAATCCTACATTATCGCTTTCTAAACCGGATTTTCTAGATATGAGGCGTCGTCGATTTGATTTTCCTTCTTTCTTGAAAATAATTCATTTATGATTTAATAACTATCATCACAAGCACGCTGTCTTTAAAGATATAATTACTAAACAGAAAGGGTCGTAAATGTCAGCACTCCGTTCCCTTCAGGAGGCGAAGAAGTAATTTTCGTGAGAAAAAGAAAATGCAGTGCAAAATATTTGCATTAATATTGCTAATATTTAACTACTAGCATCTTTAACTGTAAGATCTTACTGTGAGTCTTGCATCTCCCCCTTCCCCATTTTTTTTTCTTTCACGAGTGATATGTATCAGACGAAATAATTTATTCATAACATTAACACGAAGGTCATGACAACAGTTTTCATTTTCACGAAAGATGGCCACTCGAAATCACGTGATTCACGTCCATTGTTTCACGGAACTGACGTGATTAATTAATTACTTAAGTCGCCTCTCATTTTAACGAAACGCGCACAAGTTAATTGAGTTGAATGCCTCTTGGCACGTCGGTGATAGGGACAGAAGTGGTTCAAGTCTTCCTCTAACAAATGCTTTGCAAAAACTGCAGAAATTTATCTCAAAATAAATTATCAACTAAATAAGAATAAATAAGTAAATATAAAATATTTTAATCACCCTTTCTTCAAATTAGAACTGCAATATGTTAGTACCTACTATCGAACCATTATTTTCGATTTCGACACTGAACACGTTTTTTTTATCCACTACCAAAAGAGACTTTTTATTGGTTACGAATAAGTCGGAATTCTTTTAAGAAGGGAAAGAGGAAAAAATAATCAAGGAAGACTATAATTGATAAAGTATATAGACAGAGCAAAATATACTGTAAAACATTACGAAAATTTAGATATTCACATTCAAGCTATTTGGGGCTGACAAGTTGCTTAACTTATCTGTTATTAACTGTTGGTTGGGGAACTTCAACGATGGGAATTTAAGAAATATTGACAACTGTTAGATTCATGCTATGAAACAGAACAACAAATTTTGTATACATATAAACTAGACGAATCCAAGCAGGATCAGCATTTAAAAAGTAAAATTACAAGGTACGTTTAGAAGACACAAAATATTCACTCTTTATCAAAATTTCAACTTTTTAGTGTCTTTTGTGTAAAGAGATTAAGGAATATTAAATGTAATTTGGTTTTAAACATACTCTATATATTCAATTATTAATAAAAACGCAGGGAAAAAATCGGTAAATATTACCGTATGTACTCGTGACATAAGCCCAATGAATCGGAAAATTAGGAAAAATGCAATTTTCCTGTATAGTAAAATATATTTATTCGAAGACGTTTAGTAAGTGTCATTCAAGATTTATTGAGTCATTTTTTTTTTACTGACTGGACGGCCTATAAGTCGACCACCTTTCATCTTCCCAAAATTGCCAAAAATGTTTCAATTATAGTAGGTAGCATTTTTTGTTTTATTTTAAATGTACACTGTAAAAGTTTTGTGTTTAGTTGCCAGCCTGTTTGGTGTTACTGAAAACGATTTTTGGTGTTCAGTTGATGTAAAGTTGAAAATTATTCTTTTTTGGTATACTTTAATTTTTTTATGTGTCTGTCAGAAAAACTATACATAGTATAACGTTTCTTAGCTGATGAAATTTGTAACTCCGTTACTTGTCGATATTTCATTGTAATTGCTCATTTCTGTAAAACTAGGAAAAATGAAAAATCTTAATGAATTTTTGATGCGTAGAGGAGTTAAAGAATATTATATGCCAAAAAGCAATCTGCTGTCTGTATTTTTTTAAGACAGAAAATTTTAAATACATCAAAAAATGAATAATTTTCAACTTTACACCAATGGAGGCAATTCTCCGCTAGAGGGGCTCATGAGCGATGATACTTGTCACGTGATATCCGTTCTTTGTTCACTAAGATTTTCAATTGAGTTCTACGTGAAATTCAGTAGGCAAAATTAGTTATCTTAAAATTAATTAGACTATTTTCAAAGCTTTTTCTGATTATAACCCAGTATTTACATTTAATTTAATCATTATAAAAGAAATTTATTAATTATAACAATAGTTATAGTGTTGTATTTAGTGTTAATTTTATGTAATGTAGAAGAACTTTATTTAGGCCTAATTTTTAATTAGATTTGGCGAACTCGATGTAAAACGATGCTACGGCTTCCTTTGTTTATATTGCTTTCATCGGTGCCACGTGACCAATGACGTTGCTTGAATTGCCTCCATTCAACTCCAGAAATGGTGTTCAGTAACACCAAAAATTTTTAGTGTAGAAAAGAACATAAATTTCTTCTGTAGTTTATTGCTCCCGGTATAGATATGAAAAATGCATATCAATACCGGGGTTAGTTTCAGCAAAACACTGCAAGGAAAACATCCAACGTGTAAAACAAGTTTTTCCCATCATAGATGAAGTCCTCACCTACTTAGCCGTAAAAAACTACATCCACTCCTCTGTTAATCACTGGCCGGTCCATCCTACCTACCCCGTCCATATTAAAACGTAATCGTTAATTCATATCCGTCGCCATTCGCAACCGAAGACTATTTGTTTTAGCAGGTTTTGCGCCTGCCACAACTGACGTGGCGCGGATGCAGAAATAACATTCATTCATCAAGTGTCAGGAGCTTGATTAAGACTACACCCTGCATGTTTGATATTTAGCTTTGAAGACAATGAGCTGTTTAGCATGGTGTTTCATGTCTGCGGGGATTTTTGAATTAAGTCTCGCTTAAATAGCAGCTGGAAGGGTCTAAGTTCAACTTGAAAACTCGAGGCACGAATCCCCGAGTGGTTTTATGAAGGGAGATATCCTAATTTTCTAATTGCATTGATGTCAGTTCTCATAATTTGGTCGCAGTGTATGCAGTTTTCCTACATGTATGGCAACAGCAATACCGAATAAGCGCGATAGGCAATACTGGCGTAACTCAAATACCATTGATTTGTTAGTGTGTATAATGTGCAATTACATACACTATTTATTTTAATTACTTTTGTAAGGGCAGGTACTTTTTGCTTTTCTCATTCACATTGGTTTGTGAAATAAATTTCGCTTAAATAGCAGCTGGAGGTGTCTAAGTTCATCTTGAAAACTCTGCACGAATCACTGAATGGTTTTATGAAAGATAGAAGGCTGGTAGAAATCTTATTTTGATAATTACATTGATGTCAATTTTTGTAATTTGGTCGCAGGGATTTTTTTATGTATGACAACAGCAATCGTGATTGTGTTAACTTCTTGCATCAAGTAATAACTTTATGCACATAACTTTTGCCCAAGTTACGTGTAAGACATTCAGACTTTCTTGCCATAATCAATATTACAATGTCAGTATTCCAGATGTCCTCAGAATATCTTTTTTATTCTAGACACTCTTTATGTGTAATCAGAAAAGCTGCCGTGAAAATCAGTGTACTTATGTCTCAACTCAGACATTTACAACTGAATATCCACAACATCTAAATCTACGTGAGCTGTAGACATTCAGGCTTTCTTAACATAATTGGTTTAGAATTTTTGGGCTCCAGATATTCTCTGAATAACTATTATTTCTAGAAATGGTGAATCATAAAAGCTTCCCAGTACGACAACCAGTGTATGTCGCGTAGTTATGTCAATAGTGGACATTATAATCACATAATATTCACAACATTCAAATCTGTCATCTGCAGACATTCAGATTTTCTTTCTATAACCGATTTTATAATTTTGGTACTCCAGATATCCTTGGATTTCCGAGACACTGGATCTGTAAGCCTGAAAAAAGCCTAGTCTTAGAACCAGTGTTCTCATATAGTGGACTGGACATTAACAATAGCATATCCCCAACATTCAAATCTATGTTGTCTGTAGACACATAGACTTTTTTTCATTAATCAATTTCAAAATTTTTATTATCAAAATATCCTTGAAATATCTATTGTATCCCAAATATTCGGGATCTGTAATAATTTCATTAGGAATCCTACACTCTCAGAAATAGAACTCTCAGTTTCGGGAATTCTTCAATCGTCAAGTAAATTTCGTCATTTACAACGATTCTGTCCTCGCGTGATCACGTGACTTTAAAAAGTTACTACACAAATTTCGTCAATTTGACGAAAGGTTTATTCGGAGCATTTTTCAGTAAGCCATTTCGTCAAATACGACGAAAGTTTCATGAGATTTGAGCCTACGTTTCTGAAAGTGTAGACATCACTAGCTGTTTAAACTGTAAAACTAATAAAAAGTGAGTTCAGAATCATTAAAAAATATAGCATCTAATGTTATTCGGGTAGAAAAGCCTTTCACCCAAATAACGTCTCATATTATCATGTATTGCAGTCCAGTCGTTGTGCATGAAAGCCCATCTAGCTTTCACACCATGATCTATTGATACTGCAGACATAGTGCTGCATAAAGAAGCCCATCAGAATCATCTGACCCCAGCTTTCCTGGCCTCATAGTTTCAATGAGTAAGCGACATTATTGCAATGCTTGTAATCTATGTTCGAGAATATTAATGCACACCAAAGGCATCATGTAATTTATAGCATACGGAGGATGGATGGAATTCCGGAAAGATATAGCAGCAAGCAGCAGCACTCATCAATTTTGTATTAATGCGCGCAAATGATATCAGCGGAAATCTTTATTAATCTACTTGGACGGTAAATGTGTTGCTGTACAAAGTAGTCGCCATTTTCGGTTTTTTGAAAGAAATTATGATGCGTGCTTTAGCGCTCCACACATTTTAAGATTGACTTGGTGGTTTATGTGTGTCAATATCAACTAGATTTTAGACAGTAGGATAGTTTTCGTAGGATAGTTTGCTGGTTACGTAAGCCTCACCAGTTGCAATTGCATGAAATATTAGTCAAACAAAGCGTTTCACGAGAAGTTTATCCAGCAATCTTGCTAATTTTTAAACATGGGCTATGCAGTATGTCAGTGGTGTACTCGAGGAGGGACGCAAGGGATTATATTCCGCCCACTTTTTATTTTAACACAAGACTCCCTCCACTTTTTATAAATTTAACGCAAGCGTTTGCTCATTTTTGATTTCAATAACATATGTCGTACCTGTGAGCGTCCCCCACAATTTCTTCCAGGATCACACCAATGATCTACATCAGTGTTTCCCAACCTTTTTTCTCCTGCGAACCCCTTCTATCATCCTAAAGAAAATGACGAACCCTCTTCTGTAGTCGTTCGTAATGGCTGACAAAGTAATAAAATTTGCTAGCAAATTTTTTTCTATGTTGTACAATACTTCATTACAAGAAGTGAAAACATAAGTGTGGTAAAGCATCTAATTTAAAATAAAAATTAAAATGCAGCTACAAATATTTTTATTATTATTACTTTATTATTATTATTATTTTAATTTTTTTTTGAATTTCTATTAGGGCAGTAAACATATCTATTCCTAGGAAAATTAAAAAATATTTTCCCAATAGGTTCCACTTTTCGATTGAAATATACAAAATTCGGAAACGTTTTGGAAGTTTAAAGTAAGATTAAAATTTACATATTTTCAAGTTTCGGATTGCGATAATAAGGAAAAGTTGGAATGAAATGGGATAAATGTAGGTCCAATTTTAAAATTAATGAATTAATATCTGAGGCAAAAGTAAAAATAAGTGCACTTCAAATTTAGTATTTATGCTTCCTATGCCAGTCCACTACTTTTCTGCCTTATCTGGAAAACAATTTAATGAAAATGATTTCTGGACTCCTTCTGAACACGTATAGAAATTTATTATTTAGTTTTTTCTTTTACGTTAGCGATAAAAATTCCGCCATTGCAATAATTATTTTCGCGAACCCCCTCTCTGCACCGAGCGAACCTCTGGGGGTTCGCGAACCACCGGTTGGGAAACGTTGACCTACATGCATGGGGGAACATATGTGTGTGTATGGGGCGGGGCTAATGGGGCTAACTGTTCATTCTACCTTCTTGTTCGCAATTTAGCCGCTACTACTTTTTAAACGAGCCAAACCTTGGTAAAAAGTTTTAATTCTTCTACATAAAGAAAGTCATGGGAAAAATATCGAAGTTTCAAATTTTGGCCAACATTGCATGATTGAGGTGCTAATGTAATCAGATTAATCGACACTAGAGCCTTTTTTTGTTTACGGATATGAAATTGTGGGACAAGTATTCCAACTGTGCCAAACTGGGGTTCCGATGACACGAGAGTACGCATTAATTAACTAGGCCATTTTTATTTGTTTCTGCAACTTAACATAAAACTCCAATGTTTAGAAAGTAATACCACTTTCAAATATGCAGGCCAATTAATGAGAAATAAGCGATCATAATATATTAATACGAAAACGTTGAGAGTAAAAAAAAAACCTAAAATATATACAAGGCTAATACAAGATTGGTGGTTCAATTTCAGCAATATCCGAAGATTTTGATTGATTGTGCTTCAACACGATAGCTTCCTTAGCTTTCTTAATTTTTCATTTTTTCTTCCTTTAAAATGGTCTGTACATAAGCTTTCATTCGCTCCTTCGCTCTCTAGAACATCGTTAGCTGTTGATGTGGCAATTTGCCAAGCAACTTGCTTTAGCAGGTAATTAAAATTTTAATTGGAGTCAGCAAGCGAAGGCTTAGAAAAATTAAATGTAATTTATTGGTTGAACTCTTAATGAATGGTTAAACAGTTTTCTGTGGAGATGCCCTTTTTACACTTAGAATAACAGAAGTTTTAAGCAGAAATCTTTTTTTTTTTCCCATTGATCAAAATGTTTTTTGCCCCCCAAATTTACAATATATACAGAATTTTGTTCTCTTGCGTCATTTTCAAAATTATTTTTTCATGCATCTATTTCTTAAAGAATATGTGCGTTTTTAAGTCTGGTAGAAAAATTAAATCAAATTTACTGGTAATAGTTTTATTATATTAGACTCTTTTTGGTGACAATTAACATTCCTTTAGCTGAAATAATAACGGTAATAATTGCTCCTGTAATAATATAAATATTCCCTTAGATAAAGCATGCAATACAAACACAAGATAAAAAATTATACTTTTAAAATGGACGATGGACGATGGTTCATGTACCGATGCAGGAAAATCTTTTGGGACGTATAGTTCTGTGTGAACTCTTGCTTCGAGAAACATATTTTGTGCTATTTTTGAATTTCGTGATACCGTTATTTGATAGATAAAACTACCTAATGAAGTAATTTACTTAATGTTTGTTTCTATGGATATTTAAACATTTTTGTTTACCGAGAAAATTTGCTGGCTGGCCAAGTTTGGTGGGCGTGCTGTGCAGTTGTCACTCCTGAACTTATAGTTATCTCTTATTATTTTTATTCAATGTTCTATTGCAAAAAATGATCCGTTTTTCAATGCGTCTCATTTTCCTAAAATTAATTTAAATACTTTTCCATTACCGTGTTAATTGTTGTCTTTTTCAAAATTCATCATCAGATTTTTCCTTTAGAGCGGTAGCTTGAGGTTATGAAAAATATCACAATGTAAATGACAAGTAGACAGGTATTTGACGAGAGCATTAGCCTCGTCACAGCAATGAAGCGCTTGTCGATGACATGGTAAAATACGGTACGGAAATTATTTATTAAAATGTGCATTGAAAAAATCTTCGACATTTTCCGGCTGCATATGACAGTTAACTAAAGCAAATGGATGCAAAATTGCCAATTTGTCACCGCTTGCAAAAAGACTTAGACGCATGTCAAATTTAGTTCACGTTGTTAGTCACTGTAAAAATTCAGCATAGCTATGCTACTCGATATATTGTTCCGAGGATTCCAGTTATTCTTGTAAAATTAACGCATCGAATACTAAATTCAGGCTAAACTTTCTAATACTACATGCGTCAGCGACGGCGCCTTGGAATGCTGTCACAGATTTAACTTCATATATTCTGTGAACCTGTCGAAAACTGTTTCCTGAGAACTGTATTCTGTGAACTCGTTTGCTACTAGTTCTGTGAACTATATTCTGTGAACCAGTCTGATACTAGTTCTATGAATTATATTCTGTGAACTAAGCTGACACTAGTTCCGCGAGCTATATTCTGTGAACTAGTCTGACACTAGTTCCGGGAACTATATTCTGTGAACTAGTCTGACACTAGTTATGGGAACTATATTCTATGAACTAGTCCGTAAACTAGTTGAAATTGCAATAAAAATTTCAGAGATGTTTACTTGAGATAGGAAAAGCTATGTTCATACTATACTCAAACAACCTGACTTTAACAGATTGGCATTCATCAATGTACATAAAAATATATTTATGTAAGTGAGATGCCGATTTCAAAAGAGGCAAGTCACACCTATCACAGGAAAATAAGTTCATATTAAGGACTTCTAACGCTGATCAATCTTACCTGCAGGAAACCAGAAACAATATGAATCTATACCACTAAGTACATGTCAAACGTCTATATCTGTATTTTATGGACTACAAAGATAGGTTGGCGAGCGAAGCGAGCAGGGGCCTGAAGCCCCTAGTTCAGTATAATATTGTTAAAAGCTTCAAAGAAAAGTTAATCATTTCTTGAAGAATAATTTAAAATAAATACTGAAAATAAAATCACGCAATACGCATTTTTTGCTTGATAAAGGAAACAAACTTTTATGAAATAACTAGCTGTACCCGGCCACGCGTTGCTGTGGCTCAGTCTGGTTAGATGGAAAAGCAAGAAAAGCACATATTTCTAATATGTTTCATTTGACAATGCTTGTTGTTTCATTGTCTGAAAATATAGATTGTTTGGTTTACCCATTCTAGAACACGCAATATATAATTGTACACATGAGAAGATCTAAACTGCTCACAATTTGATTGATTGGTCTTGAGCTTTATGTTTTTTCATAACGCTTGCGGCCAATTTTTTTTTTTTTTTTGTTCCATTGTCTGAGAAGACTTTGATATTGTCTGGCTCAGCACATTGAAAAGTTCCAACATAAGCCTTATCCAAACAGAAGAAACACAAACACAAAAATTCTGAATTAAAAAATTGTCGTTCAAAATAAATAATCTGTGTTTTAAAGTTCCCTCGCTCGTTAAGTTCAAAAATATGAAAAAAATACTTCAATACAAACAGAAGAAACACAAAATTTTAACATCAGAATGAAAATAGCTAAATGAAACTGTTAACATTCAAAATTAGTAAATCTTTGTTTTAAAGTTCCATTTAATCTTCGAGTGCAAAAATACTAACAAATGCTTCAATACAAACAGAAAAAACACAAAAGTTTTAAATCAAAATGAAAATAGCTAAATTAAGCTGTTGCTATTCCAGTAATCTTTGTTTTAAAGTTCCCCTTAATCTTCGAGTGCAAAAATACTTCAATACAAACAAAAAATTATTAAATCAAAATGAAAATAGCTGTACCCCGCCAATAGTTGCAGTGGCTCATTCTCCTTAATAAAACATTAAAAAACGAAATAATTAAATAAAAGTTGAAATAAATTAAAAGTGATATCTAAAAACACATGTTCTGATAAAATTTCAAAGCAATCGGTGAAGTACTTACGGAGATTTGAGGTTATGAACCAACTCTGAACTTGATCGTAACCGTAAACTGGATCAAGTTCAGCCTTGTATGAACAAACGAACACTTACATTTTTATTTATATAGCTGATATTACCCGGAGTTGAGGAAACTGCTAATTTTTATTTTTGGATCAAGGTAAGCCTTAAGAAATCGAACTGAAAAGCTTATAACTGGCGTTCTTATTGACTTAGAAGCTTCGGACAAATTACATCTTGTGCAGCAAAATCAGCGCTTTCGATTGATATATTATATTAATATGTGCAAGGTTTTTTTCACCCACATATTGGTGAATTTGTGTGGAAATTTGCGTAAAATTGGAATAAAAGAAGGAACTACCTGTCGGATTTTTTTCTAACGGGTCTATAATCCATCCCGTTGGATCACTCTGTCTATTGGCAAAATTTCAAAGCAATCGGTGAAGTACTTTCGGAGATTTGCGGCTATGCACAAACGAACACTTACATTTTTATTTATATAGATATACGTTTTTAAGACTCATTACATGAATATTTTGAGGATTGAGTTTATAAAAAAAATTCTTTTATATAATATCCGAGATGTTTATTACATTAAGAGTCTCTAAGCTTTTTTTTTTATTTTTTAAAATGTTTCCCCTCATATAGTAACTAAAATTTTAAATTTGTATGTGGAAACCTGTTAATTACTTTTTTTAATAACTTATTTCTTCCTGATAACAGCTCCGATTTTTAAATCATATTTAGAATTTTTTTATTAACTTATTCTTCTCCAAACATTTTGGATGGGCTGAAAATCTGTCTGAAATGCACTCACGCCACTTTCACAATAAATGGTCCAAATAACGAATGAACAGTGAACAAATAAATGAATGAAAAAAGGGACAACAATTTGAATCTGCTGATTAAAATCACGATATCTTCATCAGCTTCTTAAGCGGCCCTCTCCACAACGAACCTCGTAATTAAATGATAATAGAGGTATGAGCAAACAGCCCTGACACTTTGGGGTGGTGCCCTCATGAGCCCCGAAGGGCTGCCTCATTCATCAGGCCTCAGCCTGGTGACGGCTTAATTGAACGATCAGCCTGCGGTCACAGGATTTTGCTGCGGGACCCTACTAGAACGAATTAGCTTTTTCAGCACGGGGCTGCAGCTCTACCAGAAGGGGGATCGTGTTTTCCCCTTGTTCCAGGCTTGATGTTTTAATGAGGTTGCTAAGCAAACCCCACGGAAGTTTTCAGCAGCGTTCTTGATTAGTTAGAAGGAAATTGGTGTCACTTATCGCATGATTCGCACTGTTTTGAGCATAATCAATTATTTATGTATATTTTCTTAAGGTTACTTTAATTTTGAATTTAGGAAAGGCAGATCTTTGCGTGTTTTCTCGTACTAGGTTGAAAATCATCTGCTTATTTCAATGAGCTGGAAGGAGCTAGAATAATGGTTCAAAAATCAAGAGATTTTCACTCTGAAATAGCGAATGGTAAGTTTATGCAACCTTGCCTGTTCTGCTGTTTTCAGTTTTAAAGGGGTATAATTCAGTACTAGAACGTGTTAATAAGAGGCAATTAATGAAAGTCATTCACAGAAACATGAAAATTGAAAGAAAAAAAATATCTGATAACGCATTTCAACATTATTGCAAAGAAGAGCGGCAAAATTTAGCCATTTTCCAATATTTTTCAATTGTAAGATAATGTAATTCAGCATAGTGGCTGAGAATCATGTATTTAGAAATAGAACACGCACACACACAGATTTTTTTCCTTTTCCATGAACAGCAAAGAGCATGATAATTGGAATGCGCTACAAGTGCAACTAAGCATAATGCCTTGTGCTGTTAAAATGAAAATTATTGCGTTCTAAGGTCGAATTCTCGAATTTATGTTGCGTACATCTCAATCTGTAACTAAACGTCTGCGGAATTATTTTGGTCGATCACTGTTTGAAAATTATTGTTATTTGTTGCATAGCATCAAGTGCTATAATAATTTGCATTTTTACTGACAAACTAATTGCTGTCAAAAATATTTGTACACACTGCTGGATAAATGATATAACTCCCAATTAGCAAAACTTCCACGTGTCTTCCTCACAACTTGGGAATTGGTTTCTAATTTAACTTTGCATCGACGTAAGTTACTAAATTAATCGCAAATTGTCGATGAATTTAGATAAACGAGTTTTCTTTTTAGACAAATAGGGAAATAGTTACATTATGGCATTGATGGCATGATTTTTAAAGCTCATTTATAGGTACCATTGCGCGTATTACCGATCTATGTATAAGTCTCAAGGTAAAAGTTTGGCTAATTTCTCATTCCTACAATAATTAAGAGACAAATTCAGCAGGTGTAACGCGAAACTGTTGAACATACAAAGAAGGAGGACATTATCTATAAAAAATAAATAAATAAATAAATAAAAAATGGCACTTAAAATAATACACATTATAAATATACAGATGGTTTTCAGCACACACGAGTAAAATTAAGCTGGAGGTTGAATTATTAAGATACAAGATGCACTTTACCTTTCAGGTCTTTAACAGCAACTGCACATTTCGTACATAAAAATGCCGCATCAAAGTCGGATTAAAATTAATTCATCGTAGTTATATCTTAAGCTTAAGGTTTTCTATTCATTAATATTCATTATCTGTTATCTCGGCTACGATCTGGTAAAACTACTTCTGCAGTGTGAATAATAACATCATTGAGAGAACACTCAAAATGACACAAATTACGAGGTTGATTGATGGTGTTCGATGGACATTTACAAGTTGCATGCAGATGCGTTATATCAAAATTCTTTCTTTTTTAGAAAAATGTACAGTGTATTTTTCTCAATAAAGATTTATATTCAGTGATCGGTTAAAAACGAGTCATATAACAAAAATCTTCAAAAAAAGGAAAAGAAACTATTTGAAAACTTTGTTGTTTAAAATAGTAAATAATAGTTTTATTCGATAAGCTTATGAAAAAAGAAAAAAAAAACTAACCGATGAAACAAAGTATTAAAAAAAACCTTTTTGCCATAGGTTGTTGCATATTTTAGAACGTACAGAAATAAAGTTCAAAAAATAGAATTAAAGGAAAAACCTAAAAAAAGTATATAAAACATTGACAGGGAGATACAGCCAATTTCAAGAGATGGTGAAAAAGGGATAAATCAACTATATAGCAAAGTCTCACAAAACAGGGAAATTATAAGCATTAATTCCCAACGAAAACATGAATGTGAAAAACGGGCTAGGTTCCATAGAACAAACGACCTTTGAAGTGGTCGGTGTAAGCGTTAGAAGAACTAATATGTACAGATTTGAAAGAAATTTAAGAAAACAACCAAAATGCTAATATAAAACAAAATTTACTTTATCATTATGTAAATTTTAAAATGTTCTCAATATATTATATTTTTAGCACCACAAATAAACTGCAAAACGGGCATACTTTGAGGTCGGGGGAAGCCTAATATCCAATTAAGCTTTTGTATTTATTGCATTGAGGGAGATTCTCCTCCAGTCCCCGAAACAGCTGTTTCCTGTTTACTATACAATTTAACATTTACTTTCATTTTCTACGCATAATCTTTTAAATTCTCGTTGGTAATCAGATTCAATGATATTCTAAATTAGGAAATATGCAGCTAATTGCAGCTTGTAAATGCGTAGGTGTCATGTACCAAGGATTCTAATATTATCAAATTAATCTTTCGCGTACATTATAGAAATAAATAGATTGCCTGCATCGTGGGGAAAAAAGGGTATCTCATCCATTAACCCAGTTAAATATTAATATTTCCTGAGCAATCAGACATTCAATTCCTTTAATGACAACAGCGGCAGCAATATACCATCCAATCAAATTGCAGCCTCGATTTAATCAGCCCAATAATGCGTCCACAACCTCATATACACGAGCCAATGGATAACTTAATAAGAGATTAAACCTTGTAATTCGTAATAACCCGATGTTATAAGTTGATGATAGAATAAAAAGTTGCCTTTAAGGACATTACCCTGCCACTTCCTTCGGGGGTAAGGTTTCAATAATCCATTTATTAGCTTCGCTCTTCAAGAGAAAAGGGTATTTTATTATTTATTTACATTTTTTCTCTTCCTTCCGTTGGCAACGTAACGAGATCCGACCTGATTATTACGGCTCACTAATGGCCTCCCAAACTGAAAATACTTGGATATTATTACCTTGAATAAAACATAATCTTGGCGGGGGGGGGGGGAGTCACGTGATGCAAGGGTGGGCAGAAAACGGTAATCGCTTCTTCCTATAAGGCCTTAATAAATAACAAATTGGCACCTCAGGTGTATTGGGCTTGAGTAGTGTTTGTTTGCACCGGATGGCCGCAAATTGCTTGCGTGTGATTAATTCTTGGGAAAAAAGGGTTCATAAATTCCATAAAAATATGCATTAGCTATTTTTAAACTCAATACTTTTAACGAGTAAATTACAATTTCCTCTCATTCTGCTTTTTAAAAGTTTATGATTAGGTGATTGTGAGCAAATTGTCGCATGGAACGGTATCAATAAAAGTTGGAAAAAACCCTGGAAAGAAATTCGTCAGAAACTTGCTGTAATTTATTCATTATTCTGTATTATAATTGAATATTAATTGAGTGTCCGTTTTTTTGGAATTTGTGTTGGATTTTCAAAATTAGATACATGAAAGTATTTATGTTTAGAACAAGGCGACAAGTACGTATATTTACTTGACTCTGTACGTATTTTTAATATGTTATCAATTAGTCTAAACTAGTTTTCGCCCTGTGGTCGAAATGCGACGTAATTCATTGAATTTTTAAGTTAGAACGTTACTGCGATTTTTTTTTTTTGGTCAAAGGCTAAACTTTTGATATATTATTCGCACATATTTTGTTCTTGAATATTGTTCATTCACGTCAGGTGCGAGAGTGTAGAAATGCGTCATGCATTAATTTTCGAGTTATTCAAAAATAATGAAAAGATATTGAATATAATAAAATTATTGATTGTAGACTAATATATGTGTTTGGCATTGAGATACTTAAATATTCCGCACAAGATTTTTTTGCTTAGAAGATTTTTTGTAATAAATAATCTATATAAACTCTCTCTTGCAGTGTATTTGACTGCGAAGGTGGGGGGAGGTTTCAATTGCATATCATTCATTCTGCATTCATTCCGATAACTTTTTAATCTTCTTATTTCTTATAGAAGTTTACATAGTTTTGGGGAGTTTGACCGTATTTCGTCTCTATGTTTAAGATGACAATAAATCAGGTATTTTTGGTGTTTCTATTGCTAATATTTGCCACATCTAGAGATTCCTCTAAGAGTGGAAGATTCTATTAGCATTTAACCATAAGTTGTTTTTTTTTTCGTCATTAAGATTCAATTTAATGAATTTGTAACCCATATTATACATAAACTAGTTGATCCACAGAACATCTGCGGATCGGAAATTAACCATTTTAAAATTGTATAAAATGCTTTGCATTTCGAAAGGCTTCAGTCAAGACCGCTAGATATAAACATACGTGATATAAACAAATTAAGGTGTTGCCACTCCAAAGAATCGTTAATTAAAAATTGAGTTATGAAAGAAAATACTTTTTAAGATATAGAAATAAATTTTAAAGCATCGTAAGTTAAATCAATAAATACAAATATTATTTTCTTTCTTTGTGGTAATCATTAAACAATTTTTTAAATATCGTTATGCCACAGCTTGGTTTTTGCATTATGTCAGTACCGCAAAATTAAATCGTAACTGGTCCACGCTAAATGAAATATATATATATAGATGTTATTTTTCCTCACTCTTTATCGAATCGTACCGCCACATAACTATGCCAAATCTCACTCTTCATCGTGAGCTCAATATGCTTAAAAACGGATACAAAGATTTTTCTTCAAGTATAAATAGTTAACTAACCCAATGATAGAATATCAAGGGAAATTGTTCAAGTCCAGCCTTGAACATATGAACAACTGTTAGACATTTTATTTATTTTTCGCTTTGGCATGAGTTTGGCTTGCTTAAATATTTTCAGTCGCCATAATCTGTTCTCATTGCAACGGTTTAAGTATCCTGAATTAGTTATTCAATTCAATGCATTTGCAACAGATATTAGACATAAATTTTATCTATCTGCACTTATCTCCGTATGAACTTTTTCACTATGATAAATTTCACACTCCTCCGTGCGCTCAATTTGCTTCAAAAGGGGTAAATATTTTGCTTCACGTATTAACATATAGATTATATATATTTTCATTATGCATTACGATTTTTAATAGCTTACCACTGCCACAGTAAAAGTATGTAGCAATTTTTAAAACGTCAAATTGGAAATACTCATAGATTAAAAATAGCCTTTAATGCGAAGGAATAACTAAATAATTCAAACTTATTTTCATAAAGAAAAGAAAATAAATATATATATAGATAAATAATATAAATAAAATGAATAAATAAATTAATTAATTAATGAAATTCATCTTCTCCCCATTTTCCTATTTGATGTCATCCAGTATTGGCTACTTTCTTAAAATTATCGTTTTAGGGAAAATGTTAGGGGCATTAGCCGTTTAGGGGTATATTAGGGGCTGTTTGGGGGATTTGGGACAGAGCCCCTATACTAGTATAGGGGGCTCTGTTTGGGATCAGCTTTCATCTGGCAACTCTTATCACTAGTGACTGAAAGTTTCACAACTTTTGAAATCGTACCGAAAATCTCCCAATAATGCAGAACAATTTGAATTCATTATTCATATAGCTTTTCAAATTTTTAATTTGCTTTGCCAAGGCTGAACTTGATCCAGTTTACAGCGTTACGATCAAGTTCAGCCTTGACTTTACTGTGCAGTCGATCCATTGTTGTGCATCTAATGTAGCTACATTTTAACAGCAGAATTAGTTCATAGTAGATCTCATAATTCCGGATTGATTTTAGCCTTGAAGCAATTTTGTTTAATAAACTTGTATTTTATTTAAAATGTGATTCTATTGTTTGTAAGTGACGAAAGTTTTAAAATTATTGTTTACATCGAATTTGAGTAATATTTGCTAAGTTGTTGTGCACTCCATATACGGCCAGTTTCATCTTCAACAAATGCGTCGCAGTTCTTGCAAGACTTGTACAGAAGTTAACCGGGTTTGTCTGAGAATTAGAAGTAAGAATAACCAAGAGCAACATCTTCTGTTCATAACTCGCATTTTAGCCGGCATTTGCCTAAATGTCTTGATTTTGGGCTTTGCGTCATATATCAGTGGAGAATGGCTTTTCTCCAATCACAAATTAGAATATTTCATCCACATATGTAAACCACCCGAAGTACTGACGTTTTTGGTAATTTGTTCTGGAGGATTAACTTGCTTAGTTGGAGTGCTCGGCATATGGGCAGCTTTGCGCCTCTGCCATGAACTTTTATTCATGTTTAGTTGCGTGATTTTTGTTACGTCGGTCATTGAGATCTGTTGCGGAGCAATATATTTAACTTTTCCTGGAAATACCACGACACTGATTCAAGACGACGTTCTGAGTGAACTCAAGAACAAATCAAGGAGTCTTGGAACATACGCTACTTTGCACCAATTCTTCGAATTGCAGTCGCGAGGGAACTGCTGTGGTGCTGTTGAGCCCTATGATTGGGTGGATTCTGCTTGGTGGGAGTCTATGAGGGAGAATGGATCTGATCTTGTTTTACCCCTCAGTTGCTGCAATTTGCCTGAACCTGTACCAGGTAATTGTACATCAGGGGATTCCCCTTATAAAACCGTGAGGAATAACGCGACGATTAACAAGCAAGGATGCCTGGAAGTCTTGCAGGTTAAACGAGATTTTATGCTTTTTACTGGAGGACTTTTGATTTTAATTGCAGGAGGAGTCAAAATGGTTTCCCTTTTTGTTCTTCATTACGGAATAAATTTGCTTTTAAGAAAAACAGAGGAGATGGAGATAAGAAACAAACGAGAACTGCACAAGATGAAGTGTTCTGCATTTCTCAATGAGAAAGGAGATTTAAAGATTGAACAACAAAATGAAATCAATTCTAAGAGGCAAGGGAGCAAAAGCAAAAAGAAAGATGTGTAGTTAAGTCTGTGAAAACTTTCTGTGATACATTCATGTGATTAACTAACAGCAAAATCACAACACTAAAAAAGAAAAAGAAAATGTTGAAGGAAAAAAAACCCCGGAGCGTATGAGATTCATGTAGAAACAAACTAAAGGTATAAAGAAACCGAATAACTTTATTCGAAGTTTTCCTTTTTCTCTCTCCTTTTCTTTCTTTCTTCTTTTTTTTTTTTTTGTAATTTTTGCAAAAAAAAAAGGAAATTTAAATTATCTCAATACATGAATACTATTACAGGCACGTAAATAAAAATTGATTTGTATGATGAAATGCAAATGTCTATACAACACAAAGAAGCAGAAAAAAAAAAAAAAAACATAGCAAGCAATAGGTGATGCAATAGGCTTGGGAGATCAATGCAAGTTGGGAGGTAAACATGATCAAGAACAAAATTAAAAAATGGAAAGCAAGAAAGATCATGAAGCAAAAAGCATTAAACATAAGGTCTAAAGTGGTAACAAATCAGAAAGTTATTTTTAAAAACGTTCTTCAAATGAAAAAGTCTAAAATATATAAGGTGTTCCATATGAATTTGCAGTACCAAATAAAATTGAAACGTAAAAACGGAATATATACATAAATTTCAAAGAAGTTGTATTAGACATTTATTAGATCATAAATTTAACTAACTGTACATGATGAAACTGAACGTGAGCATCCATGTAAGAAAATAAAAAATAAACTAAAGAAATAGCGAAAACATCTGTGTAATGAAAAGAGAGGCAAACTTATGAACATCTTTTCAAAGAAGGAAAAAAGTTGAAAATTTCTCATTAAAATGAATGCAAATTGCAAAACCTTTACTCTGTATCCATGTTGTTTACTGTAATATTAAAATTATATTGGCTTTTATCCAAGTGTAAAGTGAAATTTCTGGATATAAATTTATGCAACAGATTTATAACATAAAGAAAAAAGATCTTTAAAAAGAAATTGCTTAGAGGGCTTACATTAAGTGATAGATTAATTTTTCCCCTTTAACTGAATAATTTTAATCGTTCAATAGCTCCGGTTTCTAAAAAGGACAGAAAAAGATTCTTTAATTTATTTCATCAAATAATAAATGAAATCTTTTCTAAATGCCGTAATTTAAATTAGGATAAATCCTGACAAAAATAGATGAAACTCCTTACTGGAAAGAAAATACTATTTACAATTTATCTCTCAAATAAGTTTAATTATATATATATAAAAGATCACTGGATAAAAGCATAATCTATATAACTAGAATAAGGATGGTTAATATTGATAAGAAGTAGCAATAAGAAATAGTTATCTGTACTTCGTGGTATATAAAAAAATTAATCATAAGAAATGAATTTAGAATTTTATAATGATGGTTGATATGCGTATCAAAAACAAGATTCTTGCATTATTTCTCCGGAAATGATTAAAAAAATTCGGAACGTAATTGATTCCATTTGATAAGAAAAATTAAATGAAATGAAATTAAAATATGTCCCAAGATTGTTCAAAAGAAAAATTTATAGGTCGACGGGGGAAGATGGATTGCTGTATGAATGTTTAAATGCTTTTCCTTTCCGTGACTACATATTTTCAAACCAGCAGGACTTGCTTACACACATTTCATTGTCTGAGAGTGCGGCTGGTTTCACGATTTAATTTACTGTTGAATTTAAGCTCACTTTGTTATAAAAGTGCAGGACAGAATGTTGTCTAAAAAGTCAAAGTAAATGGTGACTATTATTTATATGAAATGATTTTCAGTGTTTTAGCTCAGTTAAAAATAATAACTCCTATTTGAAATGATTTTAGGGTTTATAATGTTGTCTAGTGCAACTCTTTTGCTTCATATAGAGTTAAATTGGTATAGTTTAATATGATTAAACAAAACATTTAGTGCACTGAAATGTAATATTTATATTTTACTTAAATCTAATAGGCTGCTTAAAAAGGCCATCCCAATCACAAATATGTTTACTTTGGAAAGAAATTAGGATCAGATCAATTAGTATCATATTACTCTATCTTTCTAAAAATAGCGTCTGCAAGATTTTTTTTTTTTTTTTATTAAAAAAAAAATTTTCAATGGTCAATCAACTGAATGGGTGACGCTTGAAAAGAAATGTCTAGATTTTTAAATTATTGCAAAAACAGGAATAATATCTGGACCTGAGAGCCATAATATCCTAGATCCATTTTTCGAGTTTTTGCGATAAAGTTAAAAAGTTGTTGTCGTATCCTCGCGCGAAGCAAGGAAAAATAGGTGCGCTGCTCCTGAGTCTAATGGGGCCCTTATAGGCAAGAGAGTTAAAAAGTAAACATTTTTAGTACTGTAATAAGACTAGACTTTTCCGTGCTAATCTTAGAATAAAGATGCCCGACGGGAGCTATAAAAGTTCAGAACTTTCATGTAGCTAGTGGCTTTGTCTATGGTACTCTGTACGTATGTTAAGAGAAACTCCCAAAAACTCAAAAAATGGACGTAAGATACTGTGACTCTCAGGTACAGATATGTACTTAGTTTCTCTCAACTTTAAGTAACTGCTTTTAAAACTGCTTGAAAGATTTAGAATTACTCGCTCAAAAATGCACATAAGTCCTCCCTCGTCTAAGTCCCCCCCCCCCCCCCCGCGCAAAAAATCGGTGAAGAAGGGAAAATATTAAAACTACCTAAACATGACATGTCTCACATTCTTCATTCTTTGAACGTTCACCCATTCAATAGCAAAAAATTCTAAGCAAACGGAAACAAAAATTTAAATTAGGAAGCTTTGAAATGAAATTGTGTCTTTCGAATACCTTCCTTCAACGGTTAAATATTAATTATTTTCAACTGTAAGATAATAATAACAAAAATGAATTGAACGATACATTTATGTAGCCCAATCAAAAAAGCTAAATATTTCACAAAACGTTAGTTTCACCAAGATTATTTAATTGTTTTTCTGCGTTGTTGTGCAACCCTTTAAAATTTCTAGGAGTGAATTAAACACACAGCTTGTTCAAATGAACAGAAACATTCTTGAAACAACCAACTTTAATTTACCCCTTAGCTTTTTTTTAAACATATTAGTTTATTATCACTTGTCCTCTGCGTATAAAATTTACTTTTATATGCAAATGTTTAATAAATATGGCAGCTATAAATATGTGTCGCAAATTCATGATAATAACTTTCGAGGTTTTGGCATTCCTAAGATTCTTTCTAGTATGCCCTCTACAATTCTGTTCTGCACCTCGGGGATAAAGATATTGACAGTGCAATAATACATGTAATTCTAATAATTCCCAATATCGTTAGAGTTTAGTTGAAATAAATCCGTTACTGCAAATTCGTGGATGTCCTTTTCTAAGTTTTGGCATACTTTTAATTTTCGATAATTTACCATTTCAATTGAATTTGGAACACTCGTATCAACCGTTATATTGATATTGTAATAAGTTTCAAATTCCGTATTCTTTTCACCCATTATTGTTCTATTTCAGTAAAAATAGTTTTCAGTAATAGCAACGATAAAGACTGCAACAAAATATTGATTTCCATTCTAGTTATAGCCCCCTTCCCCTCCTTACAGCGCTTGCCCTTTTTATAGGTGAAAAGAAATGTAAAGAACACTAAACGATTTAAAATTTTGTTGTTTTAGTAATTGCTACCAGCCCTTTCTAGTTTTTTCATTAATTTCAAATAAAAATAATCTTTAAAAGGAATGGAACTTAATGATTAAGTAAGGATTTAAAACGTAAAGATTATTTCAATTCTTAAAGCCTGTTTTTTAAAGAAAACTTGAGAAAATAGCTCTTTTATTATTTTAATTAAGTATAACTGAGCTACCGTATCTCATCGTCGTGTGTATAAGTCGAATAATTTTTGTCAAACTTTTTAAGTTGAAAAAGGAACTCATACGGGCTAGTGCAAAGAAGATATAAATAAAGAAAAGGGAAAAAAAAGAAAAGAAAAGAAAGAAAGAGACACACCAAACCGCCGAGGCTCAAGATCTAAAGGAAACCACAAATTGTTTCCTACATCGTTCAAGAATTCTAAAAACCTTAACGCCTTTGATTTGTAAAGCAAGATCTTTCGCTGAAACGTATCAAAATATGCAATCTAGCCTGCTAAATCTAGGTTTCTTCATCTGTTTTAACTCTTGATGATTGACATCTATATGTCTCTTTTGACGCTTATCATGAAAATGACCTTTAGTTTTCTTTTTTTCTTCATAACGTAAGTATGTTTCAAAAATCGCAAATTTCGAAATTTGGAAAACAAAGTATGGAAAATTGAGACTTTAAATACACATTTAAAATGTTTTTTTTAAATTTTAATTTATTCATTTTTCGGCTAATGCTATGCATTATTATATTTAATAAACAGGTGAAAAGTCTAAAGAAAAATATGGGGGCCTCATTGACTCCGTAATTTCTAAAGAAAATTGCAAAAAAAAACTAAACTACAATTCGATTTAAAATTAATGTATTTAATTAATTCTTTTGAGGCATTTCATACCCTTTCTCCACTCCTCCTCTTCATCTACTCGTGATGATGAGGCATGTGGGCAAATTTCAATTTTATTCAAAGAGTTAAAGTTTATTTGAGCAACCCCTGCTATGCTTTGGCGGTTTTCCTTGTAGGTATATTCTCTATGAATGACTGTCCTTTAATTTTTTTCACAAAATTTTACGTGCTTTGAGCAAAAAATAGTCTCTTCGAAGATCATTCCGCTCATAACGAGAGATATGTCATTACTCATGAAGAGTTCATGTTATGCGGAGGCAAACTATTCACTGCATTTGATCACGGTTTTATTCTTCTGCGCTTTGTTTATGTGTGACCGTAACGTTCTTCATCTCACACGCACAAAGTGAATTGTGAATTTTGTAGTATGTAACCAACAAACTAGTTTTTTGCTCAAAACGTTTATTAAATTTATAGGGTTCTTGTAAATTAAAGGAAAGGCTTCCGATAGAGGCAACAAAGGAAAATCGCGAAGCAGAGCTCGATTGGACAAGAGAAACTTCAAGCGTGAAATTCAAATTGTTTTGCATATTTCGCCACCAAGGGTAAGTAAAGACAGAACGTTGTTTGAAGACATGAAGTACCCCCCCCCCCCCCCGAAAAAAGAAAAACTAATTAAATTAATCAATTAAAAAAAAGTTCAACCAGTTTTGAGGATATTTACATAGAAAATTAAAGGGTTAATGAGTCCTTCCACCCTCTTCTTCAGGCATCTCACCCGTTTAAATATAGTAATGCCGAGTATGAGCCAAAAAATTAGTGTAAAATATATACAATTATAAGAAAATAAAATATAGGGTTTGCTTGAAGTCGCAACTCATTGTGTTTTCAAGATGTTTAATCCTGCGCTTTCCAAGAAAACTCTCACGTAATTGCGAAAAAACGAATATCATTTGCGGATTAGGTATAAAAAAATACATAAGCATCAATTGTCAAAATCTCAAACACAGAACCATCACGGCCTTGTGTTACTGTTAAGTAATTGATTAAGAACGGTTTCTTGTGGCTACGTTATTGCTTTATCAGCAGTACATCTTCGGTTTCCATGGCTATTGGTCACGATTAACCAGAAACCGGAAGAAAAAACATCCGAAAGATGAGATTTGATTTATGCACGAAAATTTAATTTCATTCTAACTTTTCGTTTTAAACGTTAGAAGGTCGACTTCTACACTATTTTACTATCCATATGCGGTACTTTTGAAATTTCTCGATAGTAAAAGGTATTAAAATCTGATTTTTGTTGTTCACGTTGTCATTAACATTCTTTTTTACTCTACAATTTACTATACTGTCTGTCAATCTTTTACTATATTTTACTGCAATGTTTTTACCCTTAATATATTGTACTGTCGAGTAATTTCAAATTTTTAAGCACCGTGTCACGAGTATATACGGTACTTAAAATTTTGAAATTTCTCGACAGTAAAACACATAAATGCCTGATTTTTGCTTGTCACATTACCATTAAGTTGCATTCTATTGTTTAAACGTTTTTGCTTGCTGTTTATGCATAAATTAAAAAGAGATGGGACTGTAAAAAGAGAGATAGATAAAAAGAGGCATGATTTAAGTCTTTGTTTAAACCTTAAAATTGAATTATAGAACTTAAAAATATATATAATTAATTATTTTGAATTTCTCAGCTTGTTCCAGCATGTTTTGTCTGAAACAAAAGCGTTTCAAAATTATTTTATTTAAAAATGCAGAAAGGAAGGGGAAGAAATCCTCATAACTTCAGTTATTGTGAAGAAAACAATTACATCTTTGGGGAATGCGAAAAGCTATAAATATCTGTATGCAATAAAATATTTAATGGACGACATAGTAAGTACTAACTTTACAAACTATAAATTTATGTAAAGACGAGAAGAAAAAGAAGAGAGCCATTTTGCTCATAATTAAAGTGTCTCAACTAATTACACTGTGCAACACGAAAAATCTCCTTTAGATGAAAATGTCTGTTTCTGATGTATTTTTGGCTGAAAATTACGAATCTGCAATTATTTTTTGCTTATCACGTACCATTTTCCCAAAATCCCACATTTTAGCTTTTTACGTATTTTCTGGATAAATGTGCATAATTTCGTAATTTATCCACTTAATTTTTTATAAATTATATCTTTCTCATCGACAGTGAGATCTTTGCTATTCTAGAAACCTTTTTAATGAACTTTGATTACTTTTTGCGACATTTTTGGCTACAAAAGCTTTATATACTTTCTCGAAGTTTCAAGTCAATTACAAGACAGCAAAGGCATTTTGTGGACTATTTTGCAGAGAAAGAAGAAATAGTATGCTGCTGTGATGTGAATGTACTACTTCAAGCATTAGGGCATGAGCACAATTCAGCAGAGTGGCGCTTGTTATCAGTGCTCCTCCATCTAAGGATTTTTTCCCTATTTATTCCTGTAGCGTATTCTGCAAACACAAAGGAAATTTAAAAATTATGAATGGCAAAAACAAATCAAATGGGCCACTTGTAAATCCACAATGTACCTTTTTTCCACAAGTGCACATTAAACTTTGTTTATCAAAATATTTGTAAAATCTCTGGACAGAGAAGGAGTGGTTTTCTTGCATCTCATTAACAAATTCAAAAATTTAAGTGAGGCAAAAGTAAAAAAACGGATTTTTATTGGCTCACAACTTAAGGAAGTCCTTTCATGATGAAGATTATGAAAACAAACAGTTAGAAACCGAAAAATCCGCCTGGCTGGCCTTTAAATCAGTGTGCTCACGTTTCCTTGGAAATGAGAAAGCTGAAAACTTCGAAAATTTTTTTGGTGACGTGATAAAAGGCTTTTGTGTTATTAGGTTGCTATATTTCAGTAAAAACTACACTTTTTCGACTCCCATATGGACTTTTTTGCGCAATTAATGATAAGCATGGGGGAAAATTTCATCAGGACAACTCTATGTTTGAAAAGCGCTTCAGCGGTGGATAGAATGGAAGTATACGAATTGAATATTGCTTATCTGTTATCAGGGCACACCAACAAATGCCCACAAGGTGAAACGAGCTAAAAAAATCAGTTCAATGTTTGTGTTTTCAATAAGTAGGCCTCAGTTACGTTCTTATATGATAAAATTGTATAAATATGAGAAGAGGGTCTCCGGCAAAAACGGTACGTGATGGATCATTTTCGTTTGAATATTTGAATCAAGCACCTCTTGTTTATATATAATCACATAGTTTCATCTAAAGGACAAAAAAAAAAGTTCAAATTTGTTGCACAGTGTTATTAGTAATTGTAGAGCCAGCAAAGATGTGTTTTAACATTTCTCAACTTCAAAGAACTTTTCTTTTTGCCCAAAGACAATTTTCATTTACTAATTTGCAATTATTCGCTAGTAAATAAATTGACAACTTACCCGACACTGCCAAGACACTCTTCGCTGCCAGTTTCTCCTTGGCATCTGCGGCAAGGATAGCACTGACCCCGAACTTGAGGTACGGCGTTCCCGGGCTCGATCCCCCTTGCACCCCGGCACCGTTCTGACACCGACTTGCGGAGGCCTTGCCGGCAGACAGAACAGGCACGGGCGAGCAGCCCGAACACGTGGTGCAGGCTGTGCATGATTGCTCGGGGCACGCGGACACTGGAACGGGTCGGGCCAGGTACGGCCCGCCGGCCCCTCCTGCCCTCAGCAAATTGTCCACCAGAAACGCAGAACTACTGACCGGCGGGCTGGATGCCGGACTCAGTGGGCTAGATACGAGTCCTCCTGTGGGCATGCGGAGAAGTGGGGAGTAAACCGATGTCTGGGCCAACAGATTGGGATACATAATAGATTCACAGTTTGTAATTGGACTGTATCATAAAAGTCAAATTTTGAAATTGAGAATTCGGTGGCATGTTTGCTCTCTCTACAGTCCAGATTCAATAAATGTCATCAGTTTAATTCTGTAGAAGTTCGAGGGCTCAAGTTAGTTTTTAGGCACACAAACTTCAACTATGTTTTTCTTCTAAAAGATATTAGAGATACACCAGTGCACAAAATGACACCAATAATAGTAAGTTGAAAGATGCGATACTTGAATCTCTTTACCTGCAAGGAATTCCAAAATCTTTAATTTTTAAGTACCTTTTAATTTTTTTTTAATCACTTTCACTTTGCAATAACGTCGTCTCCTGTTTTTAATATGCAATCAATACATGTTTTACGAAACTAGTTTCAAAAACTTTGCTCCGTTAAAAAATTCTTTGCTATGTTTTATACATTTTCAAGCATTTAGTCAAAAATCGCTCGAAAATTTTAATTTAATATTCAACTCGATGCTTGAATCCTCTTTTTGAATCATGCAATCAATCAATTTGGAGAGCACTCATCTTCCTCAACATCGAAGTGATTTGACAAAACTTCATTCTTGTTTGCAACAGTAGTTAACTTTTTGTTGTAGATTTTACACGATTTGGCAAAATTTTTGTAAACTTCAGGGCAAACTCAGGGCAGTTCCTTCAATAGTTTTCAGCTGAGCAAAATATGCATTTTATTGCTTTCTTACATCACCATTGGGCTGAATGGTTATTTGAAACTAAAATTTTCTTCTGTCACTTCTGAAGGAACTTAGAAACTGAATATTTTCTTCGTACTTTGTGTATTACAGATTTTTTTCAATCCTTCTCACAAATAAATTTCTTGATATCAAAAAACTGCCCTATTAAAACAAAAATAGATTTTTGAAGTAATATGAATAGAGTTTCTTACTTCGAATTTGATTCATTCATTCATTTTTAAACATATCTGTTGAAATTCATCTAAATAACATTTTTTTCTCTTTCAAAAATTATCTTACGATAGCTTATATCAGTTTTACAATCGTTCAGTTCGAAAATTGCTTAGTTACCCACGTGTTTGCCAGTTGGAATCACATAAACAAATCGTTGATAAGACTGCTGAAAGACAAACAACTTAACTTTTTCTGGCGCGCAAAAAACACGTGCATACCAACCGAGCAAATCTCTCCTTGTGACGAAGTCCTACGCGCGCATCAGGAGCGAAACGATTAGGGTTAACCGCCTTGTCAAATCAGACGCTGACGTTACTTCACGGAGTCCATGAATTATACAGAACGACGCCGAAATGTTTTCGTAATGTCCTGTTCGTGGGGTGTACCGAATACAGTGGGAAGAGGTTCTAATGCATACACCCAGCGCCCTAGGGAAGGCATGAATGTATGAGGGTACAACTCCCTGTGCTGCTCTACTATTGGCTGAGAAAAGTGTCAGTCAGAGTGGAGCACCGCCCGTCAAAGGGCACGTGATATTTGTCACGTGATCCCGCCTTCCTCGAATCACCTGTTGAGGTGTGGGGGGAAGCAAAGAAAATGCGCTTTGTTTCGTTTTATGCTGTTTGGTGGTGGAATATTCTTTTTTTCCATGCGGGAAAGGTTGGAGTTTTTGGGAGTGATTTTGGATTTATTTTTTTTGTAGATCTTCAAAAATGATCTATCTCGCGAAAGGTGATGCATTTAAACGTTCAAACAGCGTCTTATTATTGATAAAAAAAGTAAGTTTTATAATATACACAATTTTATACATAAGTTTTATTCGTTAATTCAAAAGATGTCATGAAAAATAAATTCCCTCTCTTTTGTTCATAAAATACCTATAAAAACATAAATAGAGAAATTGAAAAAATTGCTATGTGGAGTTTTATTTGAAAACTGAATTAGAGTTTTACAAATGAAATTTAAACTATAAAACTTTTAAAAGATCTCTTCATTAAGTTTATGGGGGGGAAAAGGAATTTATTTTCCTTTTCTATTGAAGAATAGCAACTAACGATATAAATATACTTTTCACCGAATAATATTTGGACAAGACTTACTAATCGATATGAAATGGGGTGAGGGATGTATTTTCTAAAGTACCTGTCAACCCGCGCTGCTAGTTGTCTTCTATCCTCAATTGGTTAAAAGAATCACTTCGGTACAAAGCAAAATTTTGTATTCATAAATAGAAAAAGTATTAACTATTCTAAAAACGATGTGAATTTTATTTACACAATTTCTTAGACCTTAAATTTCATTTTCAAAATTTCTTGATACGAATTTTATAACAGTCCCACAAAGCGTTTCAATATGTATAAGCATAGACGAAAAGAAAATGAAATAAAAAAAGAAAAAATGGATTACTAAATTGCAGCAAAATTGGGCTGGGATTTAACTTAGAATGGTCATAGTTGCAACCATTTTATTGCATGAATTGTTAGTTTAACTTACGAAATCTGAAAATTTTATACTTATGCAAAAGAAACACAATCGGTATTTTTTATACAAATGATAACTGAATTTGTAAATCTTGTGTTTCATCATTAATTTTTAACTCTTTTACTTCTTGCTTTGTGCAGTAGCGTAGAAAAAACTAAATTTCTTTCTTGGGAAGGAAACAAATTCAATTTCTTTATTTACTGCTTTAGATCAAGTAAATGCCACTTGTGTATAAACTCTTCTTATTTTGTTTTTTACTTACTTTCTAGCTATTAAATTTTGAAATTTTATGTTGGAGGCATTTTTTATTTCTGGTAATTTTGTTTTTACAACGATTATACCCGAAAACATTTGAACAGTTCTTGACTTACAAAATTTCCTCATTATTCAAAGAAAGTTTAAAATACTGTTTATATGAGTTAAACAATATGAAGTAATTATGGAAAGGGAAGAAAAATAACGGAAAGTTAAAAAAAAAAAAAAAAAAAGCTCTAGTATTTAAAAAAAAACTATTCGTTCATTATTTTTTTTTCGTTAATCAAAGACAGTTAATTAATGTATCGCAGCAGTCTAAATTTTAAAAAACTCATAATTATTATGAAAAAATAACACTAGAAAATTTCAAATTACATTCCATTCTTGTATTTCAGTTATTTGTTAAAACTAAGTCTATTTTTTTAACAATTTGATTTTTGTCAATCCAACAGTTGTTATTGTTTTCAGCATAATACTCCTAGACTTCCTAAGTCCTTCATCGCCTCTTTTCGTAAGCATGATACTTCCACCATATCATTATCAAATCTATAGTGTTTATCAATGTAACGATTATTTGAATTTTTGCCATTTCGTAAATAAAAAATTTTCTATGACTTCCATTTCAGCTTGGCTCCCACTATCAATTTTATCAGTTAATATTTTTCGCCTTATCAAACAAAAAGTTTTTCTGTTATTAGGAAAAAATATGTATTTAACTAAATGTTTGTTGTTTTGCTTTATATAAAAAAATTATTAGGGTATTCGTATCCTAAGGACAAAATACTAAATTGAAACGTATATTTTTATGTACACGTTTTATTCATTTTTATGACTCTTGGCGACGACAGGAATAATTTATATTACTCAACCTTTATTAATCGCATATTTTAATGCTTGTGTAAAGATGTTTTCATAGTTGGCGAACAAAAAATCGCTGTAAAGCTTAAAGAAAGGCTTTTTAGTGTTTTCCTTGGCGAAAAAAAAATTTAAAATAAGAATGCATGAGAACAAGTTAATGCCAAGAGTCCAATTATTAAAGTATTTCCAAAAGTGTTGCCACTAAAGATATTTAACTGTAAAAGTAATTTAAAGAAATCAGGTAAAAGAAAAGCATAACAATCGTGTTAGTTCTCAAGGTAAGGCATGATTATTAAACGCGACTATTTATTATTTATAGTTGTGCATTGCGATCACGCTTCTGATTGGCTCCGTTATTAGCCGATTTATTTGGTTTCTGCGACACCATCAGTAAGTTTTTATATATGTATTGATTTATATTGTACTTAACTGTTGTTTATTTATTACAATGTTAAAAATTTCCGTAAGAAAATAGTAAAATATCCCTTTATTTGATTGTTATTTTACCATATTTAATTACAACAGTTGAATAACCATTAAAAAGATGGTACTCAAACCGCTGATTATGAAAAAAATCGTTTATTCTCTGTTTATCCTAAAGAAGGTTTAACTAACCGTACTTTTCAAGCGCTCAATAAGAATCGGGCGTCCATCTTGGTTGCGAAACCTTACCGATCGTACGTTGTTTTAAAATATGAATAAAGATTTATCAGTTCGAATCTGCATGTGTATATAAAAAATCAGATAAAAAAGTGGTTTAAGCTGTGGTTACTAAATAGAAACACATACACACGTAAATAAAAAATTTGAGGCATCGCATTCCCGAACTGTTTGCGAATAAGCGTACCCATAATTTGAGCTGCTGAAGCTTGTTTGTATTTAAATTTTTGCAGCAAATAAAATGATTTTCGTCAATATACAGTATATTTAGACCAAAGGTGGCTTTGGATCCATTCAAAAACTGAAATCTCAATTTTAATGCAGTTTTCCTGTTGAAAAGGAAGATTTATTGATAAATAAACGACCGCTTTGTGTGATGCAGATGGCCGAATGGTTAGAGAGCAAGGTTGGTATACCATACACCCGGGTTCGATTCCCGCAAGCTTCGTTTACGGTTTCTATGCCTCGAAGATTCTACGCCTCGAAATGGTTAGAAAACGGTAAAAATTTTGTTTTTAAACCATTTTTAAATGGTTATAAAACCGTAAACTTTTGTATTTACGGCTTTTTAACCAAGCTGATTGGAAATGGTTAGGTCCCGTCAAGATAGAAAAATGTTCCAAACCGTAAATTTTACAGTGAATAAGATGGACAGACTGCTGCCGGTCATTTAACCGCAATTTCATGATGAAATTTCTAACAGTGTATTGTGTATAGTAACTGTTTGAAAGGAACGAAAGTAATACTTCAGTCGTTTTAAAGAAAGTAGTACTTTAGTTTTGTGATTGCTTATTAATGACCACAAAAATGGCACATAAACGGGTTAAGCCATTTTTGGGTCCCTAATGAGCGACGGTAGCAGTGAGTTTCGTTAGCAGATGATAACACTCTATTGTGTTAGATAACAAAGACTCTTTAGCTCAAATGCTATTTATTGGAGGTTTTTCTGAGACGAATGTATACTCGTTGTATTAAGTTGAAATATTGAGCAGTTGGGTGGGTGCTATTTTCAAAAATTTCTTTTTGCAGTATTTTTTTTTAATTTTCAAAACTCAGTAATTAGCATATCCTGATTGATCATATTAAATAAAAGAAATTATAGAATCTAAAAAAAGATCATGTTTGTCTTTGTTTTAAAAGCATACCTAAATTTGAAAATACATTAATTCATGAAACGATTGTAGGTAAAGAAATAAAATCCAATTCCGTGCTATAAATAATATAGTGGATTTTATTAAATTCCTAAAAATCACAAAAATGTAATCTAAAAACCATAAGCATCTTAATAATCATAAAAAAATAATTACAAAAAATTCAACAAAACTTTAAATTTAAAAAGTGCTCCGGGATGGCAGCATTATTTTAATTGGCAGAAAAATCATCAAACTAAAACGAACTTTGAAATAGTCTGCAACTTTGAATAGTGAAGGAGGTAATTAATTGTCCAAAGCACTCAACAACTACTGCTAAATTGCAGCACCTTGAAAAAAGAACAGAAACTTTCTCTTTGTATTTTTTAGAGTGTGGGTTTGGTAAACTGTTGGAATGTTTGCCGAGAAAGTCTTCATTTTCATTCAGTCTACAGTCACCTTTTTTTTTTTTTTTTTTTAAATACGAGAGAGTTTTGAGGTTCAAAATGCAGGTAGCAATCAAAATGACCAGAAGTTTAAGAATATTTCGCATTGAAACTCTTATAGCCCCGACACATGTGTATGCAATATATTTCGGGATTTGAGCGTCGTAGTGTTGTTCTCCCCCATTAATTTTCCGCAGAAAGGTAAATGTTAACTACTTACGAGTGGTAGAGACTGTCACTGTAAATTGAGCTTCGCTGCAAATACAGTCTTGTGACAAAGATGCTCTACTTACAGGAACGGTAAAAGTTGCACATCAGAGGTTTTTTTGTCACCTTCTCTCCTAACGTTTTCGAGTAATCGACCCATTTGAAAAAAGTTGCATCATGCACAACCCGAATGATAAAGAAGATTTTCCCGATGAACATTGCACATATGTTCGAAAATATAATTAAAAATTTCAGTTAACATTTAAGAATTGACTAACTGACAAAGCATTTCAAGTTTAAAATTTTGAGCATTGTCATCTCTTTGTTCCACACACACACACACAAACTGCTTGTTAAATCGCTTTATTATCCCACCCTTTTTTAACGTACTGTTTCGTATAACTATATTACAAACTAAGAGTGAATCAATAAATTATTTTTAAGAAATATATTTACTGTACAAAACATAGGTATAAATAACAACAGAATAATAAACTAATAAATATGTAAAATTTTGACCTTACAACTCATTTCCCGTAAAAATATTAAACGCAAAAGAAGCAAGCAAAAAAATTAATTAATTTATTAAAATAAATTCATGAATGAAATAGGTAAATAAAATTAATTAATTAATTCAATAAAATAAAATAAATAAATAATATTTTTTAATTTAATTTACAATATTAAAAATTCGAAAACAAGCTATTGAAATCAAGGAAATTTACGTCGCCAGATCTTTTAATATGGCAACAAATCTATAGTTAGATAGAATAACGGCTGGCAATTGCAGAATTTTTGATGCATATGTAAAACAAGCATTGAGTTGAAAAGTAATTTACTTATTTCTTTGAAAAGGTTGGTTTTTAATCGACGTGTTTTGTCCGGCTTCACATATGGAGCATAAACCAGTATTTCTCAGTACAGCACTGAAAAAGCTTTAAAATACTCAATTATGGTGCAAGGTGTTTACTCGGTATTACAAGAAGGGGGAACATGGAATATAATGGTACGACTACAAAGCAAAACTGGGGTTGCAATGTGATGGAAGGGATTAATACTTTAAAGACCGTCAAGTCAGTCCAGTAATTGTAAGAAACAACTGGTGGACATTTGTTATGATGACCCAGTAGCAATTGCGTAGCGTCAAAAGTTCGCAGTCAAAATGCTCTATATATGAAGGAAATTCGCTCAAGTTAATTGGATTTTGAAATCAGTAAATCGTTGCATATGAAAAGATTAGACAATATCTTTATTCAATAGTGAAGTGACAGTAATGACAATAAAATTAAAAAAATTCACGTTTTTCTTTAACTTTACTTGTGCACAAAGTTCCTTTTATTAATTAACTAGCGGTACCCGCACGGCTATGCCCGTGTAAAAAAATGAAAAGACCAGTCGGTTTTTTCCTTTGTGTATATAGTGATAACTTTTTTAGGTGTAAATTATGTCACTTTATCAAAATGTATAGCATTCCACATAATTAAAAATTAGCTGCCCACGGCAATCAGAGAGAGATCCTACACATTTAAGCATTTTTTTTTTACAGAACACACACAATAAAAAAGGAAAAAGGAAGGAAAGAAAGAAACGAAACAAAACAAAAAGAAAATATTTGAAAGAAAACGCATTTTGTTTGTTTAGTTCAAGAAATCACATAAAAAGGGCGATTATAATAAATTAGAATAGTTTTAATTACTAAATTTTTAGTATAATTAATTTTTATTTTTTATTTATTGACATTAAAGCCGGGCAAAGACGCCACGTTTTGTACAACCTTTTGTCTGCGCAGTCTTAAGACTGAATGAAAACGTTGCAGTTTTTTATGCGTCTACATGGTACAGAGATATATGTATATTTCTCACAGTTTTGTGCGATATCGTCATGAAGGAGGTACTACTCTGGTCAATTTTGGCATGATGTCATGTTAAAAAAAAGACTGGAACGTCTGAGTACCCGGCGTTCAAAGTGGTCAAATGATTGCATAAAATAAATAGTTTTTTGTTGCCTGTTCTGGTGGTTCGACAACTGCAGTCTCTTTATTTTCATCCATGGTATTCCTAGACTGCCTTGGTGTCTCCTGATCATTTAGGAAATGTAACAAATCAAAATACCAGAGAGATGGCTTGTAGATTTCGTCTCCAGCCCCAGATCGAATCGATTTATTAACTTTTGCCAATTCTTTACGGTAAACACTTCTCAAATAATTAATTATTTACAACTGTTTCTCTGTTTGCGGTTGCATCAATTTCTTTGAATTTTTCCACTAAACTCTCATAAGCGTCCCCCTTTTTATCCCTGTCACTATACTCCTTGGATTTGACACGCCAAATGCATGGGAAACTTTCGCATAATGCAATAAATTTTGTGAGAAACTCCTGAGAACATTGCCGAAAGTCGGCCATCGTCACCTGACGAATTGAAACTGAGAAACAAAATGAATCGGAAAAGGGTGCTACCGTCTACATATGCCGATTTGTCTGCACAGTTCAAAGACATCTATGCTTTCTAGCTCAGTTATCGCTGCAACTGTACAGTCTTCGCACCGGACTCAAAACTGCGCACATTTCTAATCTATACGCAACGTTTCATCTGCAGCGTGTTGAACTGCGGAGACAAAAAGTTGTGCAAAACGTAGCGTCGGGACCCGGCTTAAAACAGAAAGACGAAATTTTGTAGCTTGCAGAAACAAACAGCAGCAAGCAAAGCTTTGAAAGCGGAATGAACCTTTCATCCGAGCTCAAATAGAAAAATACCATATGTGCTAATTCACAGGCGAAAAATAAAATAAAATAAATGAAAGTATAAATAGTAATAAGCTGGAATAACAAAAATCGCTATAAAGAATAACATTTCTTTTAAAAACCCCTGTGCAGTATGGAAAATGGTCCCGTAAAATACATGTCAAAATAAGGAAATCAAAATAAAACTATCAACCGCCTGTGAGCCACAGGAAATAAATTTCAATTCGCTTTAAAAAAATAATAATCAAAATCTAAAAAAATAAATTAATTAATTAAAAATCGGCTGCTCCTCAAAATGCTGAAAACCGCTAGCAATAAATTTTAATTCGTTGAAAGAAAAAAGGATTAATAGTCAGTCGGCATGGTAACAATTAAAATTAAAGTTAATTAGCGTGAAAAAATAATTTCGAACTGCAGAGAAAAATGCTTATAACTTCTTTTCTAGGTAATTTAGAGGCTTCGAATTTTCGCACGCAGAGCAAAACTCCGCCCGGGGTAGTTTTTTACGCGCTTTTCAACGGTATCAAGCTCGAAGCGATGCGATAATTCCTTCCCATAGAAAATGATTATTTTATGAAACTTTCGGCTATAAATTGGAATAAAAGATGAACAAATTCGAATTTCGGAAAAACTCTCCGAGGTGCACACCCCCATGTTCCAAACTAATTTCGTGCCAAATTTCATGAAAATCCGTCGGACGGTCTGGGCCCTACGCCGGACACACACACACACACACACACATACTTGCTGCTTTATTATTAGTAGAGATAGAGATAGAGATAATCACTATATTTGTAAAATCATATGTTTATCATGAAGCAATCATTTAGTTGCAGCACTGTGACCTAAAAACACTATAAAAGAAAGAAGAAGAAGAACCGGAAACAATATTTAGCCAGAAATATGTACTGACCAGAATAGTTCACCAGAAATAAAAGTAGTAGAGTATCTATTATACGACGATCATTTCTACGACGTTTACGCTTCTGCGAAATTTTATTGTGGTCCCAATTCTTAAATTTAGCCAGAAGAGTAAATCGATTAGACGACGTTACCGTTTATACGATGTTTTATCGATAGTCCCTTCTGCGTCGTATAAACGATACTTCCACTATCACTGTTTTTGAAAAACTAATAATCATTACTGTTTGTTGTGGCATCCTAGGTGAGTGTAGGAAGTATACTTATTCTCACGTACTTATCTCACGTTTTAAGTGTAATTTCATCTCCTCTGCTGGGAGTTTCGTGGTACGGAAATTGTATTTACCATCGATTTTTCCACCAGTTTTTTAAGTTTATCAGCAAATTCCCTTTAAAAGCAGAGGGTGGGGTAGGGGGGAAGAGCTAAATGAATGTTGTCGATTGACCTATAAAGGAATTTTACTTCTTCTAGTAATCTAAATCTGAAAAATATTTGAATGTATCACTACTATCAATAAACACACACACACACATATACTCAATGAAGTGATAGTAATATCCTATTGCGATAAATTAGGTTCTTTACGAATAAATAATCCAGATGTAAGTATTGAAAATATTTACATCTTCTATTACGAAGCAATTGCTATATTGTTGCAAAAAAAAAAAAAAAAAAGCAAAAAGCACTGCTAACTTCCAGCCATTTGTTGTCATCTTTACAAAAGCGAGAGCAAATAGCCAAGCAATCTCCATTACGACTCCCCCCCTACTCCAAACCATGAATCGTCGGAGACACCTAAAACCTCTTCACAACCACTGGGACGGTGCGGGGGGGCTTTTGGAATACCACCACTAAAAGAGGACTCCCTCTCAAAAACCTCGGCCGTAAACAAATTCCATTCGGCGTGAAGCGCATTCAAAAGCAAGTTAAGGAAGCAAAAAAAAGAAGTCAGAGCTATAACGGACGTTATGCGCACGTGCAAAAGATCGTCTTTTCCATCGTCCCTCCAGCAAAAAGGGAGTCATAGACCCTCCCCCAAACCATTTTGACGCTTGGCTAAGTAACGATGGAGTTAAGGATATATATAAGCTATACGATATGGATAGCGGGCGGGAAAAAAAACTGGAGGTTTTTTATTATTATCTTTTCCTCTTGCCACCAGTACAAAAGACCATTGGTGCAAATAAAAGCTCTAGGGTACTTCTCTTTATTATCGAAGAGTCCCGGCTTATATAGGAATGGTATGGTTGACGTACTCGTATATTGGTTTTCGATATGGAGAACCTTTTCGCCTACTAAAGATGGCTCTTTCCATTTTTGCATTCTATTTCACTTCTCAACCCCACAGATCTAGAAATAGTAAAAGAAAACAAGGGATTTTATTGGTGTTTAATGTTAATAATTCAAAGCTTTCTTTTGATTTGAAATAACAGAATTAAACACTTGTTTTTGGCAAGTAGAGATAATTCTTTTCTTTTTGTATTCCCAATTCGCCTCGGATCTGAAAATATTAAATCATCATTGTATTTATGGCTGCTAATTTTCTCTTGAACTGAAACAGTAAAATTAAGCATTGGCTTTTTGGCCGAAGGAAGGATTTTTTCCTTTTTGTGCTTTTCTTCCTTTCCATTTTTTATTTTTCATATCACTTTCTTTTAGTTGAGATTAAATAAAATGTATTAAAAAAGGGAAGAAGGAAAAATTTTACTAATAGTAATTAATTTATCATGAACTTTTAATTGAACAGAGTCAAACACATGTTTTTTAGACGATTAAAGTTTTTTTCTTTTGGTTTCTGCATTTCATTTTGCTTTTCATGCTTCAAGTACAACATCAAGAAGCATAAAGCAAAATGAGAAATTTACTAGTGTTAACTATCACCGTTGTTTAGCAGTATTTATTTAAAAAATGTTTTTTTTTTTTTGCCTACCAAAGAAACTTTTTGTAGTTATACTTCTTTTGACGTGAGGATAGTGAAATTTCAGGATACAACAAGTATATAGTGATGTTGTTTCGTAAAAGAAAAGTTTTATTTTCTGCGGGGATGCACATTTGATGGAGGAATAATACATTTAGTTAAAAATATTTATTATTTTATGGTTCAAATAAACTTTTTGGTTTGTGTGTTGCCACCAAGATAATTTGCCATCAAATTATAGGCTTTAAAGAGTTTTAAAATAAAATAAACTAGATTTAAATGCTTACTTGCCTTATATAAAATTTAGAGAAAACTAGAACTAAATTTCGAAGAATCAGAAGGCTTCATTGGAAACCACTTAGATAATACTGCTCTACAGTGGTTCACTAACAACAACCAAATTAATATTTTTATTGTAGATTCATATTGTTATTCAAATACCTGCAAGTAAAAAAGTTCCGCCACGTCACATTTTTGTGTAACAAAAATTGGAGCTTTCTGCTATTTTTCATGATTTTTTTGTCGCATGTGCCAACCCAACTCTTCTGGTACCCTACAATCTCGCCGTATCTAGCTATTTCTGGCATCCCATTATGTAAACCTTCCTTGTTGAATATAGTTGTGGGTTTTCTTACTATAGTTCATGTTGAAAATAGCAAATTTTGAGCGCAGACATTGCAAAACTATGACAGATAAGTTTTGTTACATTTGTGGGCGGTTTATTTTTAAATCTGAAGGTAAAAAATGTGAATAAGGCTTGTTTCTTGTACTTCGGGTGCGAAGTTGGTGACCAAGATGAAAATTGGGCTCCTCACGTGTGTTATGTGAGTTGCAATGTGGTTCTTGGTCAGTGGATGAAAGGCAAAAAAAGCGCTTTACCACTTGCTGTCCCAATAGCGTAGCAAGGACCTTCAAATGCTTTTGATGATTGTTACTTTTGTCTTACAAACATAGAAGGATATTCCAAAAAGCAAATACATAAAATTGAGTATCCGAATATCTCATCTGCACAGATAGTTCCTCACGGCAAGCACTTAATGGTACCAACTATTCCATTGAATTTGAAAAGATATTGACATATTGAAGACACAACTGAAACACATGTTGTTGAAGGTACGTGTAACCCAAACAGCGAACTCCATTTTATTCGTCAAAATGAACTGAATGATCTGCTTCGCAAACCAATAGCTTACTTAGCTTCCATGAAAGAAACGCACGCTAACGTGGTGACTATTCTAACTGCATTTAAGTATAAACAGTTCAATTGGAGAAATGTGTGGAGACTTAAAGGTCGTAACTATATTAATGGGTCTTCAGGAGAGATTTACTGATTATTGTTTTTATATTTGTGGGATAGTCAAGCAACAGCACAGCATTTCGTAAAAAATTAATGACCACACAGTACATCAGTTCACCTTGGAGCTAGTAATGTTAAATACAACTCTCTTATTGAAAGGGGAAAAATTCTGCTCCTTCCACTTCCATTAAATTAGGACTGATGAGAAACCTGTGAAGGCCATGGACAAAGAAGAAAGATAAGGATTAAACTTTTTAAAAGGACGTTTTCTACAATTGAGTGAAGCAAAACTTAAAGAAGATGTTTTTATTGGATCTCAAATTAGACAAGTGATTTGCGACACTTATTTCGAAGGGAAGCTTAATCAAATAGAGTTAGCAGCTTGGGAATCATTTGTGAAGGTGGTGAAAGGATTTTTAGCAAAAAAGGAAGATAAAAATTATAAAATCCTAATTTAAGATCTTCTTAAGTCCTTCCAAGCCATGGGGTGTGGGATGTAATTTAAAATTCCCATTCTACATTCATATTTGAATTTTTTCCCCAAAAAGATCTGGGTGAACATAGCGATGAACAAGAGGAAAGATTTTACAAGGACATTAAGATTATGGATACCCGATAGCAATGTCATTGGGAACCAGCAGTGATGGGTGACTACTGCAGGTTTATAAAGAGAAAATATTTAACGTCACATAAGAAAAAAAATGACAACATTTCATCGCATTTATTAAAATTTGATAGTTTTATGTTTTATTTAGTCTAAAATATGTATCTTTTCTCAATCGAAATGAAATTCCATGATGAATTAAGGAGATTAATCGTGATAAAAATTGTGATTTGAATGCATTTTTGAGTTTCTTTTCGTACTATACGATAGTCATAACAAAAAAACTGTACGTGTTACAGCTTTTTTACAATTATATTCGCATTCTACGCTACAAAATTGGTTGGAAATAGCTAATTGTATTTGTGTTAGGGAAAAAAAGTCTTTTTTTGTCGACTAGTGTAATTAATTATCTATGCTAGGCAGTGTACTCGCATGAAGCTCTTGGAAAGCGCAAAGTTTTTCACGTCCCTGGTATTATAGTCATCAACAGTGCCTGATTACCGCAAAGGCCAACTAAGCCGCTGCCTTCAAATTTTAGGGGCCCCCAATATGTAAGACATATTTCTGAAAATACCTACTAAAAGATATTTTTTTTTATCTTTCGCCACATAGGGGGCCCCAAAATAATGTTGTACCTTGGGCCCCCGACTGTCTTGATCAGTCCCTGGTCATCAATATCAATTATTCACTCGGATGCTCACCTTATATTGCAGCACGATAATTTTCCGCTAGTTGTATTTGCCAGCGCAACAAATTTTCTATTTTCTTGCGGCAATCACATCAACTTTAAATCTCGTGTTATTTTCCTTGCATAAACATTACCTCTCATGTTGTAGTCATTTGCACAATTCCGCAGTTGGTGTTGTAGTCATTAATGTACCTTTTATATTCCAGGCAATATTCCGTCTACTGTTATGTTAACTAGGCTGTCTTTTCATAATCAGCTGAGGAACTTCTTCTTTTACCTTACAGGAAACAGATTGATTAATCTATTTTTATGGTTATCAAGAAACTTTGCCTTCAGTGTTATATTTCACCATAAATAGTTTTTCTCTCAAGTTATAGCTATCTGGATGCTATGCACATTATAGGCATCAAGGTACCGTAGACATTATTGTCATCACATTTCTGATGTCATATACATAAGATTATGTTTTTGTTCTTTTCTTCAGCTAACATTATCCCTTGTGTTAGCCCTCATTAAAATTTTACCTATCATGTTATAATTTAGCCACACGTTGCACGTGTTAAGTCACCAGGATGCCTCTCGTATCATTAATCATCAGGATAATTTTTCCTGTCGTGATTCTGTCATACGATTTTTTTCCCTCATGTTATAGAGACCAGATATAATTTTCAGGTAATGCACATCAAATTAAATTTCATGCTGAAGTCATCAGGATAACCATCATTTTCTTGCTACAATCCTCAGAATGAAATCGTCTCTGCTGTAGATATCAGAATAATTCCGCGTCTGCAAAGTCTTTAGTTCTCATGCCACTGAAATAACATTCCATTTACTTAGCTTTTAAAAATAATTTAAAATGAGCTTTTAATCTTTAAATATAAGCATAAAAATATTTCCTTATTTGAAAAACAATTTACAGTGAAACCCCAATTTTACGTTTCTCAAGGGACTGGATTAAAAAAAAAAAAAAAAACGTAAAGCACAGGAAATGCATAGAAAGCAAAAATAAAATGGCGAAGAGCTAAAAGTAGTAAAGATGACTCTTTCAAAAAGTATAATATCAATGTTTTCGAAAGGAAGATTATTGTGTCTGCTTTTTTTTTTACATCTCTGTGTTGAGTACGATTTTCTTCATTTAAAATGCAAAATAAACCACCCCAGTAGAACCTTGTGAATGCATTGTTCTCTAATTTTGATTAAATCTAGCACATAGTTTATTGACAGTTTTCTAGATGAGGTGAAAATTATATTCCGTATTCAGATCTCGCCTTTCAAATCTTCTCTTTATTTCGTCCGGCTGAATTTACCTTTCCATCAGATCAAAGATTCAAATGACAGGATTTGTCAAGCCATTATTAATCCCCGCCTGAACCCTACCACTCAGCATGCAGTTTATTTCGAACACCTCAGATTATGCTCAGCTGTTACACCCTTTCCTCCCACTTTAAAGGGGAAAAAATAAATAAAGATGAATTCATTCCAGCCTCTGCTCTTGCAATCAAAAACTGACAGCCCACCTTCTATTTAAAATCCCTCTCCCACCCCTCGAAGATCACCTACGAATTGAAAGAAAAGGAATTCCCCCTTCTTATTCTATATATTCCACACACCCTCTTCACATCACCTCTAACCCTTTATTTATATAGCCAGATAAATTTTCCCTTCACCCATTTTACCCAATCATCATATTTATCGATTTGCTATGGAAAACAATTTTTCGCTCTCTTTCTTTCGTTCTCTTCCTGTTGTTGTTGATGTGTTGGAAGTTCGCTCCCTCCCTGGCACCATCTATTTATTCTCTCTTTCTCCTTTTCTTTTTGAATCGTTTGTTCCTCCCATTCGTTGAAGGTGATAGAATGTAAAAAGATGGTGCAATCGCAAACTTCCTTGCGGCAGGGGGCTTTATGAGGAAGAGGAAAATAAGTCAAATTGTATTGTCTTCTGTGTTACTATCTTTCAATCGCTGAACACGGATCACTATTATAAAAGAGTTATTTATTTAAGTAGGGTTACTTGATTTGAGATACTTTAAAGTTTTGAAGCACATACTTCGTCAGTCATACGTTAAATAATAATCGGATCAGGACTCAATAATATCTTAATTTTCTAAAACGTTGCTCAATCATGGCTCATTATCGTTTGTTTGTTTGATTAGATTTTAATGCCCCAGTTTTTTTATATATCGCTCAATCATTACGGCTGGATTAGAATCTAATGTTCCCTTTTTTAAAATATTGCTCAATCATGGTTCACTATTCTTTAATCGATTTTAATATCCCAGGTTTTTTAAGTTTCGCTCAATCGTTACGGCTGGAATATATTCTAATGTTCTAATTTTTTTATATATTGGTCATATCAATCATGGTTCACTCTCGTTTAATTAGATTTTAATGTCCCAGTTTCTTTTTATATATCGCTTAATCAGTACGGCTGGATTAGATTTTTTTTTTTTAATTTTGTTCTATCATGGTTTATTATTCCTTAATTCAATTTTAATTTTTTTTTTTATGTTTCGCTCAATAATTACGGTTGGATTAGATCCTAATGTTTCAATTTTTTGAAAATACTGTTCAGTCATGGTTCACTATTCTTTAATTAGATTTTAATTTCCCAGTTTTTTTATGTATCGCTCAATCGTTACGGCTAGATTACCTTCTAATGTTCTAATTTTTTAAAATATTGCTCAATCATGGTTCGCTATGGTTTAATTAGATTTTAATGCCCGAATTTTCCGAGATATTGTTCGCTATCACCACGTTAGATTCTAATGTGATAAATTTCTAAAACACTGATCAGTCATGGTTAACTATAGTACTGTTTAATCAAACTTTTTCACTAATTATCACATTTTTAAGTTTATGCCTAAATTAACTATTATATTCGTTCATTGTCTTTGAATGCTGAGAGTTTAAATTTCATTGACTAAGGTTTATCTAAAAGAAGTAATTTATTCTGTGATATGTTTTTCACAGAAAATCACTATAAGAATGCAATGTACATATGAAAGGGTGAGAAGACGTCAGTGGCGTAGCTAGAAATTTCTGAGGAGGGGGGGGGGGAGGTGTGCAACAGTGGTTTAACTTGACTTTTTTGTGCCTCCCGAACCTCGTTCTTTGCAGCATGAAAGCGCCCTTACTGTCGTAAATTGCATTCACGCTCCCAGCATACTATAGCGTTCTAGAAATTTGACCTAGCACTCCTTAACCTCCTGCTGAAAAGGGGGAGAGGGTCTGGAACTGGGAAGCCCCCTTTCTACGCCCTGGAAAACGTAGTATCTATAACACTCACATTCTTACCTCTGTTGAAGCAATGCCTTGCAACAAAATAATGGCGTTGAATTGAGAATTGGAAGTCTGAATATTATTTTAAAACTCAATAAACATAAGGTGGAATGCTGTACAAAGTCCAAATCTGCTGCAAATTTTAAAACTCGTTGAATGGAATTAAATGTGATACTAAGATCAATAATTGTCAAAATATGAATCAGATTTCAAAAACTAGGGACTACACTGGCAATAAGGCGGACGGTCATCTAATCAAAGAAAAAAAAAAGATTTTAAAATTTAAAAGATAATGTTGAAATTGAGTTGAAGTGTATGCTGAAACTCAGCTTTCCAATGCATCAAATAAATATAAATTATAAATAAAAAGTTTGACAGTACCGAATTTTAAATTAAATTAGCGGATTAGCCCCTACGATTGAGTTCAGTTATTATGGAATGTAGATACTTTCTTTATAAATATTCAATCCGTTTTTTAACCGATTTCAAAACGTTAAGTCCTTATCTAGCAGTAAATATGCTGATATTGACTTTTGGCGAGATACATAAGAATGATTGTAAGAAATAACAAATACTGCGGAGATTATTTGTAATTCATGTAGACCTTTTCCATAAAGTTGTAGACTTCAGTTTTTACGCAACTGTACATTTTGAAGCTGCTCTGTGAGTCAATAGCCTCATCTATATCCTGATTTAATGAACACTGCAACAATGCAAAATAATGGTAGGGCGTGCAAGCATCTGTGCACACCGGCGCCTTTAATTTCTTTAAAAAAAAATTCATGCATATTTTCCAGTATCATGTTTTTTTTCTTTTTATATTGTATGCCTTTTATTAAGATTAAAAAACAAGAAAACTGGTAGCAATCAATGAGCCAATGGGATCTAGCAATGTCAATGTTAACGGAAAGTTGAAATTTGTTCAGAAAGTGTGAAGGGGGCGTTTAGTAATTCAAACGTTGTGATGAAATAATCCATTTAGAAGAAAATCACGTCCTTTAATTTGAACACAGTAATTACTTTTTTGAGCAGTGACATTGCTTAATCATTCAGTGAAAGGCTAATAAAACACCCTATGGCTGAGCGAAAGAAGCTTCAATTTTTCCCATCAAAGGGAGTTGACTTTCCTCCGTCTTGCATTGCACAGAGCCACCACATGTGTTGGGAAATCAATGCCACGCTACACCATCTAAATTTCAAATATTATAGAAAGGTTATCCACGAAAGCGCTTTAAATCGTCAGCGGGGGGCGATTTTCCCATTTTACATATTCATGTTCACCGCGATGCGAATTGGATAACGTGGTGAATAAAAAGAAAAATTTTGGAAAGCAGGTGAAAAGCAATGAAAATGTTTGGTTTGCAAATTTGAGCCATTTCCACTTGGGATGCTCCAATTATCGTTTGATATTCATTTAAGGCAAACAGGCTAAAATGTATGTGTCATTAATTAACTGTGAATATTGGGAGGGGTATATATTTACATTGGGGCATGAAGGAGAAATAGTGTTAATAAATTAAGCATAAAGTAATCTTTCACTTATACTTCACGTTTTTTATAAGTCTCTATCTGCTGTGCGTCAATTTTCAATAATCTCGGCCGAGATGATAGAAAATTGATGTAATTTACTTCGTTTATGCGTGACTGATTCATGGTATCTAGAGTTTACCCAACTGTCGAACTTCGACCGTAATAATTAAATTTAGCACTGAACACATTACCCTATAATATATATATATATATAATTATCCAAGTATTATTCACCATGGTGATTATAACGTCAATTTCATTTTGATCATTCTCACTTAAAGCAGAAGTATTGTAAACCATTGTCGCCGCAGAGCCAATTGCGTTCATAAATGTAGCCGCTTGTACTTCTGCCGATTTTGCGCTAGGTTGAGTGCCAATTCAATGAAACTTAAATGTTTGCTTCCATACGATACATTCTCATTTTGCATTCCATTGTTTCAGAGAAGCTTTCACTCAGATTCCTATTAAAATTGTTTTTAATATTACTGCTTAGTGGCTATGAACTCTTTTTCACAATAAGTTTTATATTTAGTGCCTAATAATTTACTGAACGAAGACATGTTGCTATCTGCTATCTGAAGTAATATAACATTACAATATAAATGAGGCTTGCCTGACAAAATAAAAGGGGAAATAATTAACAAATAATAAACTTTTTCCAATTTTTTAAATTGATATCACTAAAACTCGTCAATAGCTTCTAACCAAAAAAAAGTAAGAAAATCGGTTGGATAACAGAGGAGAAATAGGTTCTTAACTGTTTAGTCTTTGCCTATTTATTCGATTAATTTACATTGCTATTATTTTTACGTACTCAGTTTCAATGTTTTAGACTTTTCTTTTCTACCTCACCCTCCTACCCTGTTAGCTCGTGGCCGTAGGGCTGCCCTCCCCCGGGCACGGGTAAGTGAAGTTTATCAACGCTCGCTCCCATCGGGAGATTGAATAGCTGGGCGCCAGCCCAGCCTTATTACATCGCTGTGTGGACCTGGCCCTCCTTGATACCCCTATGCTTGAAGATTATCATTGGAGACTAGATGTATTTTATTCATCTTCACATTTTCTCCCGTTTCTGTGCAAAAATTGAAAACGCTGGACTTGAATACTTTAAATGCTCTATTTCAAAAAAAAAAAAAAAAACACCCTTCACCGTTTGTAGTTTTTTGAAACATGCCTAACAATGAGAGATTGCAATTAGCATCACTTCCCCAATACAGGTGCCGTTTTGAAGAAGATACTGACGAAATGGTTTATTTGTGAAATGGTTCGTATTCGAAACCGGGGTATAACTATTGTTACTATGCGGGGAAGTAGGCTTTATGAACGCGCCTCATACTTACTGTCTGATTTTCTTAGCCGAGACTTTCCTCGAATTTGCGCATGCTTCTATTTCATCGAAATAGGGGTGACAAGATGAATAGAGATTTGGAAATGTTTAGTTTTTATGAAGAATGCCTAACAATGAGAGATTGCAATTAGCATCACTTCCCCAATACAGGTGCCGTTTTGAAGAAGATACTGACGAAATGGTTTATTTATGAAATGGTTCGTATTCGAAACCGGGGTATAACTATTGTTACTATGCGGGGAAGTAGGCTTTATGAACGCGCCTCATACTTACTGTCTGATTTTCTTAGCCGAGACTTTCCTCGAATTTGCGCATGCTTCTATTTCATCGAAATAGGGGTGACAAGATGAATAGAGATTTGGAAATGTTTAGTTTTTATGAAGAATGATAAACTCTCTGCGCTTTTTTCTTTTCTCTTTTGGTTTAAGATTCAAACTGGAAATAGAATATATCGTCATCGCGGAAAAGATATAAATGACAGCGTAAAATATAATTTCGAAACCCACCTCAGCTTATCACCCCCTTTGCCGAATAGTCTTCCCGACGGATAGTCTCGGCTTCTGTAAACGAACAGTACATGGGTTTCCGTTTGCCGTCCGTTGCGTGCTGAAAAACTTATTTGATTATTTTACTATGTAAAGGAATTAGCCGAGTGAAGTCACTACAAGCAGTTGGTATCTTAATTGCACTATTGCACACTTAATACACTTTAGTAGTTGACCCAAAATGAAAAAAAAAAAAAATCTAGAAGATCGAGTTCATGTTAATGAAATCATCTTTATAATATTCAACTATATTTAAAACGTCAAATATTTTAACAAAAAGGAATCCGCCGAATATTTAAGTAAAACAATAATGCTTGACTAAATATAGTCATGCAAAACACTTATTTATATGCATGCTCGCATGAAACACAAACATCAATACATAAGTTTGTGCTTGCATTTTTAAAATGCGATGAACTACCGACGCGCAATAGACTTTAATTCTTCGGCATTTTAATAACGTCATCAGCTGGTTATAATTATCAGTTCCGTTTCATCATTATTAAATATACATCGCGGAAAGTTTCCCAATCCAAATTCACATTTCAACTTCCAAATTGCTAATTCATACTGCCTCTGGACAATATGAATCCGCGGACAGCTCGAATTTAAAACAGCTGTCAACGGAAAAGAGATCTACCGACGACAATATGCTCTCCCCTCGGAATAATCAATTTCGACACTAATTGAAATACAGAAGAGGTGTGGGGAAGGGGAAGGGAGCCGGCGTCCATCTCAGAACCACCCTCAGAAAGGGACTTATTCCGTTTATGAAGCCCTCGTTCCATCCTCCCCGCGTATCGGAAAAGGCCGATGAAATGAAACTATAACATTCATCATTAACGCGCATTGGGCAATAATAAACAAGCAACGATATGAGGCAAGGGGGTATTCTGACAGTTCTCTCTTCTCTTATCCACCAATCATGGAAGAGATAGACTCTACGGGGGAGGGGGACGACTAGCTCAAGGGTCCGCGCTTGCTGACAGTGACAGCCGACGGAAAATTCATGTAACAACACTACGAAAGGGATATATAGCGAACCATAATGTCCGTGTGAGACCCTCACTAAAAGCAGTTGTTCATCACGTTTTGCTACAGTTTTCCGCCAGGCCATCGGAATCATACGCACCAGCTATTTCCCTCTTACCCCTCCCCCCAACCCGTCAATAGCACGTGGTGTCAGTCCGCCTCCCCCCCTCATTGCAACGAATACCCTCTCTCTTTCTCATATAAGGAGGCAGTGATTCCAGGCGTTTAGCTTTTGTCTTCCCCCGTCGGGAAAAGTCTGTTGTTCCTCGTAATTAGTGGAGGCTTCAGGAGACTGACCCCCCTCGAGAAAAGTTCGGCCAACCCCCTCGTCCGTCCGAAAATCTGCCGTCACCTACAAACCAATAAAAGATCATCAATTGCCAGGGGGGTCCGCAGGGTCCGGCGAACGTCGAGCGAATGGAAGGAAAGGCGCTAGGGGGCAGCTGCAAGTGACAAGGCGGGACCCTGATGAATGGAAACGTTCCTTCGTTCTGTTCTTCGCGAGGGGAGATTGCGCTCTTTTGTTCTGTCCATTCCGGCCGCGCGAGTTTAATCGGCGACCATAGCAAAGAGTGCTGACGGCAGAAGGATGGATACATTAGGAAATGGAACCACGGGGTGCATGTAGGTGTCACGAGAATGCCTGAAATGATGGTACAGTCCCCTGTAAAAGAATGTAACAACAGCTGCTTAAAATCGGAAGAGCATCCTGCTGATGGATTGTACGTAATTTACAAAGATGGAAAATAAGAATTTAGTTAGAAAGATAAATTGGCATAGGATGGAATTGTATTTGGTTATAGAAAACACATTAAGTCCGCATCAAGGGAAGACTTCAGGATGAGCACATTATTGCTATTGAACAAGCTGAGTTGCTATTTAGAAATGTGAGATAAATACATTTATGAACAACTATTGTCATTCCTGTGCAAGGTTAATGTCTTCTCTAAAATGTTTCATACACTGTGCAAACATTTTGCCTGGAAATGAATCTCCAATTAAACATTTATCCGGGGTCTGACTAAGTTGAAGGTGAGTTCAGTTAATCCCACACTGTTGTGATGCCTCCGGAGTTGGGAAGGCTGCCTGTCGAGAGCTAATCTGCTCGTTTGAGCTGAAGTTTAACAGTACGCTAACAAAATAAGATGCATTTTTTTGACTATTTTTAAACTTGTAGTCGCAGATCATGTGCGTACACTGGTAGTCATGCGTCAAGTGTTTAAACTGGTAGTCACAGATCTCAAGTGTTCAGTGTTACGCAACTTGACAACCTTTCTCCTTAGTTTTACAAACAACAGAGTAAAAACAAGAATTTTTTTGAGAAACGGTTATCAAGAAATTTGATTATTTGATTTGAAACAAGTTCTTCGTAAATTTATAGAAGCACTCAGTTTCTCTTCTGTACTTTTACAGAAATTGTTTACAGTGTACGCTGCTTTTACTTTCCAGGTGGCACCAGCTAGTCCCATGTCATACGATGGTCAGAACCACTGTCTTTCCCCCAGATGACCTGGGTTCAACCATAGTAGGAATCTGTTACTTTTCTGTACTATGGAGCAATGAATTAAAGCATGACTTTGATAGGTAGGCCGTGTTTGGTGAAGCGTTGGCATCAACTGTGCCTGCATATGCGAACTGTCATAGTATTCTCCAAAAATATAATTAACAATGTTAATTTTGTTCTCGTTACTTTTTTATTACACAATGCTCCTTTAAAATATTAATTAACAAAACTTGAAACCGGGAAATATGGCACAAATAAGTAAACATTTAACAATTATGGATTTAGACATGTGTCTTAATAATTAATGTTCATAACAGATGTTAGTGAATGTTCTCGTGCATTGTGTATGACTACAAGCATTAAAATCATGTAAAAATCATTTGAAATGTTTCGATGAAAGGCTAATTGAAAGGTTCAACAGAAGCGTAAACAAAATAGTGCTCTTACAAAAAAAGGAGGGGGGGGGGGAGAGAATATTTGCTGTAACTTGGCTATAGGAAATTGTGGGTTAAACCCATGTATAGTTTGAAAAGATTTTAGCTATACAACTGCAGGAGGTTAAATAATGCTCCGTTAAAAAAAGGAAAAAGTTAGTTTAAAATTAAATTTCATTTACTTGATAATTCAAGCATTCTTAAGTAATTCTGCAACTGAATAATAATTCAAATGAAGCTTCACTACAAAAGTAAAAGCATTTATTAGTACTTCATTAGATAGAAATATTAATTAAATGATCAAAGCTAATAAAGAAACATTTCATATGATTGACCTTTATTTTTGTTGACTTGCTTTTCATATAAAAATACACAGCAAGTGGGATCTGGAAACTCTTCTGCGAAATTCAATGCAAATAATGTTCTTTAAATACAACGTTTTTTACTGTAATCATGATCGATGAAAGGGAAAATATATTAAGTATGATTTATAATAACGTATTTGGAAATTTTCAGCAAACATCCACTGTGAAAAATTTCCGTAAGGAAATAGTAAAATAACCATTTATTTGATTGTTATTTTACCATATTTAATTACAACAGTTGAATAACCATTAAAAAGACGGTACTCAAACCGCTGATTGTGAAAAAAATCGTTTATTCCCTGTTTATCCTAAAGAACGCTAAACTAACCGCAATTTTCAAGCGCTCAATAAGAATCGGGCGTCCATCTTGGTTGCGAAACCTTACCGGTCGTACGTTGTTGTTAAAATATGAATAAAGATTTATTAGTTCAAATATGCATGTGTAAATAAAAAAAGAAGGAAAAAAGTGGAATAAGCATAGGTTATTAAATAGAAACACATACACACGTAAATCAAAAATTGGAGACATCGGATTCCCGAACTGTTTGCGAATGAGCGAACCCATAATTTGAGCTGCTGAAGCTTGTTTGTATTTTAATTTTTGCAGCATATAAAATGATTTTCGTCAATCCAATCAAAAACTGAAATCTCAATTTTAATGCATTTTGCCTGTTGGAAAAGAAGATTTATTGACAAATGAACGGCCACTTTACGTGGTGTTGATGGCCGAATGACTAGAGCGCAAGGTTGGTGTACCATACACCCGGGTTCGATTCCCGCACGCTTCGTTTACGGTTTCTACGCCTCGAAATAATTCAAAAACGGTAAAAACTTTGTTTTGAAAGCATTTTTAAATGGTTATAAAACCGTAAATTTTTGTATTTACGGCTTTTTATCCAAGCTGATTGGATATGGTTTAGGTCCCGTAAAGATAGAAAAATGTTCCAAACTGTAAATTTAACGGTGAATTAGATGGACAGACTGCTGCCGGTTATTTAACCGTAATTTCATGATGAAATTTCTAACAGTGTCCCACTGAATAAAAAAATAATCCCACTGAATAAATACATAAAATAATGCGTCAATTAAGCAATTAATTTCTCCATATCAAAATCTTCGAAAAGTATTCGTTTTAATGGAATACACAAAAAATGATTCATTAGAAGGGAAAATTAATTTATTTATATTTTGAAAAAATAGATAGCAGTTCAATTGCATAGAAAAGTTAAGTAATGTTCTCCTGAAAGGTAAGATAAAAGCATTTCGGAAATTTTATCCTAAATTAAACTTTTTAGGAAAAAACAACAATATTACGACAGAAAGAGTCTTTAATTTTAAACTTTTAAGGCTATTTTTGACCAAAAAAATTCACCTTTAAAAAAGATTTCAAAAACTTATGCTTTAACGGAAATCGATGAAATAATAAAGAGGACCCCATATTTAATGCCTTCCCAGCCAAAGAGGTTTTTCCTTTAAACACTCTTAAAGATTTAAAAAAAAAAGTTTGTTAATTGCTCTTTAATCGTTCCACTAGCTAAAAACAATAGTTGAAAAAAATGTTTCTTTCCAAGAAAACTTTTTTTTAAGTAGCGGTTTGCTCCTTGCTTTAGGTTGAACCACTAAATAAAACTTCAGCTTAATTATCGTCAAATTACCTGGATTTTAAAACTTTTTGCTGGGTGATTTTGTTTACTGATTGTAAATAAGATTTTGCAGTCACTGGAAAATTATTCGAAAACTTATTTGGCTAATCCATTAATGCTTGAATTAACAATGCAAGCAGCAATTAATCATAAAATTTTGTCATAAAACCCAAAAACAAATTAAACAACTGTTGCCATTTTGCTAAAAAGTTATTTATTTATATTTTTATGAGTAGGTAAAATCTGCACAAAATCGTATACTAAGGTAAAACTGTATATCGCTGTTGTTTCTATATATGATTAATTTGAATTAAAGTATCTTGGGGCTCTGGGCAGCACGAGTAGCTACCTAGAAGGTAAGTTGATGAACAGAAAATGGTTGTCATACGTGTACCTGCCTGAAAAATTTTGTATACACATTCTTTTCACATCCTCTTTCTGTTATTTTGAAATATTTTATCACCTAAATTCTCAAATTTAGGTGATAAAATAGTGTAAAGAATCGCAAGAAAAAGACACAGCTCCACAAATTTCATCTGGCCAAAATGAGTTTTATTTGTTCCAATTATTGAATGCTGTGTTCTTTGTATAGAGGCAGAAGCGTATGGGATAAAATAAGGCGACCAACTTTTTTAATGCCAAAATGAGAACATGTCCCAATTTTCAAAATGAAGTTGCCCAAGTTGTGTGATGATTAACTGAATACTTTTCATTGCGATCTTTGGTAAAGGAAGCTAGAACAACATCGTGCACGTATCCATAACTGTACGTTTTTAAATAAAGGTAGTAGTTTTGATTGTGCTCTATTCATTTTGTATTACAATTTTCGGTTACATCTGCGTTTGTTTTTTCAATATATACAGGGAAAATTGTTTATTACATATAATAAATTAAAGTCCTTTATTCTTTTTTAATGTCAGAAACACATGATAATAAACTTTAACGTAGGTTCTGGGAAGTGTTCTCCTGTTATAAATTTCAAAAGAATTAATTTAGTCGCGCACTCATTGTTTGTACAGAAAAAAGTTAATGGGCAAATAAGTTAATTTTCGATGGTTATCTTAGGATTGAAACAGTATTCTGAATTTAAAACAAAATAAAGTGTGTTGAATATTTATTATTTTGTAAGTTGGTTAAATAATTTTTAATTCTCTGTAACATGATCACATAATGTTATTTCTTGAAAGTAAGTTATTTTTTAAAGTGAAATGACGTTCAATTAAACCAAACATTTGCATTAATAAAAAACTTTATTTCATTTAAAATAAATACTAAAGGATTATTACATGCCCTGTTGCCACTTTTACTTCTCAAACCCCAAATCTTGATGGAACTTGTCCAAATTCTATCACTATAAAAGCACTTTAAAAGCTTTCAAGAAAAACAGAAAATAGGGATAATAATTCCGCCTTAAGAAAAAGAACGAAAAGCACATTGATATGCCAAAGATTAAGTCCTAAGAAAAAATACTGTGATATAAAATAAGCAGAAATAATAAAATATATATTACGTTACCTCTATCTACATTTAGCCGCTGCAACTTTTCAGAAATATTCTTTTCGTAATCCTTTTTTATTGGCTGGCATTCAATCCTCTTTTTTATTTCTTTCGGCTGAATAGGCTTATGCTGCCAGATCCTTTATTTTTATTTGCTATTGATTCTTTTTTATTTATATTTATACATTTTTCCTTCCATTCCTTTTCACGAGCCTCTGAGAATATAAAGAAAAGAGATGGCAACAATATAATTTTTTCTTGTATTTTTTCAGTGAGGAAATCATATATTAAAAAAATATTTATATATATTTATAAAGTTGCATTTTGAATGCACCATAAGGTTTTGGTTTAAAGTTATAGGAACGATAAAATTTTTCTACGGATGGGAGGCAAGCGCGGTTTCGATTTTTCTTTCCCCAAGGGTTTTGTGTTTGTATTTTGTTTAGTTTATATTTTTATGAGTCTTTTTATTTTAGCGGTGGTTTTAAGAGGAATCGCTTGAGATATGCGTAGCTTTGCGTTTCACTCGGCGTTGAATTCATATTGAAATGAAAGAAATGCTCAGCTAAATATCAATGCAGAGAGATTTTTTTGAAATTTGCTTTTAGTAATAAATATTAGATTCAGCCATGGTTTCAGTGATCGAAAGAAATATGAAATGGCTATAAAGAATATGTTATAACTACTTTCCATAAATACGTGCTCCAACGTATAAATATAAACGTGCATTCTAGTACTTTTTTATTTGTTTTTTGTTTCAGTCATCAATAATTAATAGCACTAGTCTCAGCCAAATACGAAATGGTAAAAAGAATAAAAGACAAGAAAAGAAAAAGAAAAAATAGCACTTGCCTTTAGGAAATGATCACTTTTTTATTGTACAAGAACTATTAAAAAATACATGCCACAGAGAGAGAGACATAGAGAAACAGACAAAAAACGAAAAGAAAAAAAATTGCATAATATTTAAAATGTAACTCTGATTATAATATAAGGTAAATCGGGGGAAGATGTTCTTCCCCCGAGTTACCTTATACATATAATTCAATGTTGAAAACAAAAGTAGGAAAATTGCAAATTACGATATTTACTGGTTATATGATTTTAGTCATTGGCAACATGAAATAAACAGATTACCATATTTGGTGCTTTTCGCACAATTACTACTGTGATGCAAGTAATTGAAACTTTCATACGTAAAAGCAAAAATATCGAAAATGAAGTTTCAGCTTTCACTTTACTTAGGTGTTACGTAATTTTTTATTGAGATCATTTACTGCTCATTTTGACCTAAATTTCCACTCTCAACTCTTATTATAACATGTGAGGACATTTCATTTGATAATATATTATCGGATAATGTTTAATCTGTGACCGCATTTGCTTTTGATTAAGATCTTTGCGCTTACTTTTATGTCGATGGATGTTGAAGGATTAAAGAAAATGTAATAAAAAAATATATATAAATAAATAAATTGAAATAAAAATAACATACCAAACAACTAATAAAACAAAATCCCTTTTCATGTTCCATTTTTTTCCTAATGGGCTCTTACTTCATGTTCTATAATTTTCTATTCATATTTACACAATAACAATCAAAGCAGAAATAGTTGTGTTAGAAACGTTGTAATGACAAGGAAAGAAGCAATGTTAGTTACGAAATGAACTTCTGTGCAACAAAGTGGTTCTATGAGTCAAAAATATTTTTGTCGCATATATTTTCTCCCTGTGAAGAAACTTTTTTGCAATTCCAAAACAAGTGAAATTTTTTTACTTACAGCGTTGTTTGTTCTTCAGGCAACCAGTCGATACAAAAAAAATTATTCAATTATGTACCTGGGAGGTAAAGGGACAATATGTCTATTTTGAAGAAAGTGGACATAGTGCCCTTTTATAAGAAATTTTAAAAACTGCTATCATAAAAGGCTAAAAGTCAGAAGTCCGAAGATTATAATGAACAATTTTTCATTCATAAAATTCCATAAACAACAATTCGGAGAATAAATTGCCACGAAAAAAAAAAAAAAAAACATACCTCCTGGAACGTTTGCTTCTGGTGGCATAGTGCCCTTAACCTTCCAGGGTCCAAGGCACAGAATTTAAATACTTCCTATTTTTGTCATCTTCGGAGAAGAAAATCCCAGTAGGTCATGTATGATAGCTAGCCCATGTACCGTACATTAGAAAATAAAAATAACAAAAATTTTCCTAGTTCTGCTGCCAACAGCTTTGAAATTCAAGGCCACTGTGCATGTGAAGAGTGTCACATCGGTTTATTTTAAACCAAGTTGCACCAGCATAATGAACTCAACTGCCTGATAATAAAACTTGATAGAAAATCAGTACAGTAACAAGCAGACGTTTTATAATCGTTCCTTTTGTCTTCTTCTGTGAAGAAAACCCCACTAGTATCCCTAGTCATGTATGATAACTAGCCCACGTACCGTTCATTTTGGAAAAATAAAAATTAATGACCTTTTCCCTATTCTGCTGCTAGCGGCTATGAAATTCAAGCCCACTGTGCATATGAAGAGTGTCACATCAGTTTATTTTATGCCAAGTTGCACCAACATAATGAACTCAAGTGACTAATAATAAAACTTGATAGAAAATCAGTACAGTAACAAGAAGGAGTCAAAATGTCACCAGACGATTTATTTTATAATTGCTATTTTTGTCTTTTAATGTGAAGAAAACCACACTAATATCCCTAATCATGTATGATAACTAGTCCACGTACTGTTCATTTTATAAAAATATACACTAACGGCCTTTTCCCTATTCTGCTGCCAACGGCTTTGAAATTCAAGTCCACTGTGCGTGTGAAGAGTGTCACATCAGCTTATTTTAAACCAAGTTGCACCAACATAATAAACTCAACTGACTTATAATAAAACTTGATAGAAAATCAGTACAGTAACAAGGAGTCAATGTCACCAGACGAAGCAGTCGTTTTATAATTGTTATTTTTGTGTTCTTCTGTGAAGAAAACCCCAATAGGTGCCCTGCCTATGTGCTGCTCATTAGAAAAATAAAAAATAAAAAAATAAATGGCTTTTACCTAATCTGCTGCCAACGGCTTTGAAATTCAAACCCACTGTGCATGTGAAGAGTGTCACATCAGCTTATTTTAAACCAAGTTGCACCAACATAATGAACTCAACTGACTTATAATAAAACTTGATAGAAAATCAGTACAGTAACAAGAAGGAGTCAATGTCACCAGACGATCGAGCCTCCTTTTCATCTTCCTATCCATCCGTCAACGCATTGCATAACAATGCAGTCAAGTAACAGATGGGCCCGAAACCATGTACCATCCACGGTCCCATCCTCCACTTTCCGCAGAGATATTACAATACGTAGAGAGATAATGATAATGCTTTTTTTAAATAAAGAAACGATCACTTTTTATTTGCATATTTTTTAAAAGACTTGGCGGCGCTTCTGTATCTTGGCTATTGTGGGGATGTCCAGCGTTGATGCGCATTTCTTGGATAACGTGGGTTTCACCCTTGGGGGGTCTTATCATCTTTCCCCGCGCCTTTTTTCGTCATGTACAGTTTTTTCCTTCAGCAATCACCTTTCTTTCATCGTATTTGTTTTCTTTCAACCGTCGCATAATCTATTCAAGGGGCTGAAAAGGATATGCATTAGTTTGATACGTAGTGCTTTTTTGCTCTATAATAAGATGGGATAAACAAGAAAGAAAATACATGAGCATAATTTTGAGTTTTTGCAACGCTGAATATTAGAATAAGTAGCAAAATAAAAGCTTTCTATGGCATTTTATATATTTTTTTTGAACTAGAAACAAAGAATATTTGCTTCCTAGTTTTTTAACAAAAAAAAAAAAAAAAACTGGTTGTTTTTGTTATATTAAACTAGGTACTTTAAATGCGCTGAATGTAGTAGTTTTTTACTCGTTTAGTTTAATTGTTAGAAACTGCATTAAAACAATTTTGTAACTTAGAATTAGTTATAAGAAAAAAAATTCATTTATTAGACTATTTTTAAAATGCAGTTAATATTTTAGACCTATATCCCGTACCCTTTGTTTCTGTGGGGTAGGCTTTCCGAAAAAAGAATGCAATTGCTTTCTCCAGCTTTAAAAAGCTTATAAACTCATCAGCGGTGGTAAACTCGTTTCTTATGGCCACTTAAATTTGAAGAATTTGGAGCGGAATTTATTTTCCGCTGCTTCATATTTTATATATATATATATATATATATATATATATATATATATGTATATCTAAAAGAGTTAAATCATCTGCAGGTGCTTTCTGTTCAGTTTATTTTGTACTTATTTATTAATTTTTTTAGAGTGAAAATAAAATTATCTTGGAATTTTTTCACTTTCTAAGTTGAAGTTAACGCTTTACCTAACAACGTCAAATCTATGGAAAATGTTCCTTACAGTCTTTAAAAGGCATGTTGCCATTGCTTGCATTATCTTAAAGTTGGTATTAGTGTCTTTTGCTATGACTAACACAACTCCACATTTTCGAATATCTCAATTAGTTTGTTGTAAAATAAAAGTAAGTTAATCTTGAACCATCTGTAATCTTCTCCCCTACGATGAAATGCAACATATATTGTCAATTTAGAATTTTTCCTGTGTTTGGAACTACTCATTAATATTAAACCTGTAGAGAATGATTTCAATTGCTGTGCAGCACATTTTTCTTTTTTATAGAATTTTTCAAATATTTTACATAGTAAAATTTCGTCACTTCAAACTTTTTTCATTCATAGTATCAAAGAAAATCCATATTTTTGAAAAGCTAGCAGCTTATTACTGACGATATGATGCTTAACGATGCAGTGGGGAAAAAATCTAGACATTTCTAATTGAGATTAAAGTCCAAGTTCTTGTTGTGGACAAATGTATTATTTTGGCAACATATCAATTTATTCAATTTATTTTGAACTGGTTTTCGTAAATGGTTAGTTATGGCTTCCTGATTGCTTACAGAACGCTTGTTGTGCTCACAACAATCTGGACATTTGTAAATCGTTTCCCTTTCTTACAAATAAGTCACATGTCAATTTTATTTTTTTAAGGAATATGTTTCAGTTACAGCAACCTTAGAAAGTTAACCTAATAATTAAAAAAAAAGAAGACAGAAAGGAAAAAATCTATTAACTTTTATGATTTTGTTTCATCAAAACTGTTACTAGATTTTTCGACTATTCGATTTGATTTGAAAAGCAAAGCCAATATTTATCCCATTTCCTTGCTCCTAAATGCACTCCCTGCGCTTTATCTCTATAACCGTGACGGCAAGCCGAGAAAAGCCGTGAATCGAAAGCGGCCCCGCAGCTCATCTAAAAGAAATAAGTCAAAGGTGGCTTTCAACAGGTTTTTTTTCTTTCCCTTTTCCCCTAGGAGACGGTGTCAAGAGATGGAAGGAAAGAGACCTCAGGGGTATATTTCTGAATTTGACAGAGCAACCAGTCAACATAATGTTTCTTGCAGCTAAAACGGTTTGAGTCATAGTCTAAATGTAAAAATCAAAACTCAGTCAGGAAATTTAACAGACATTGTAAAAGAAGAAGATGGGCAAGGATATCACGGCTGCCAAGTTAAGACGATGAAAAATAAAACTAAGTGACCGCTGAAAAAAATCAAACGCCACCCAAAACTTAAATTCTAAAGCGTGAAAGAGAGGGGGGGGGGGGGGGGGTTCACGTAACGAACTAATAATTGTAATGATTATGAAGATGATAATAATAATAAAACTTAAATTCTAATGCGAGAAAGAGAGAGGGTTGGGGGATGCACATGAAGAAATAATAATAATAATCACAACGATGACAACAACAAGAACAACAATAATAATAAAAATAACAACAACAATGACGATAACGACAACAATAACCACGATAATGACGTTGATGATATTATTATTATTATTTTTATTATTATTATTATTAATAATAACGACGATGATGATGATGATAATAATAATGATAATAGCAGCAACAACAATAATAACAATAATAATAATAATTATAGCCCATTGAGTACTCCAGGTAATATATAGTATCATCTGGAGTTACATCTGCCGTAGAGAGAGCGCTGTCCGAGCGGAAGGATACAAATCCCTCTCTCTCCGAAACTAGTTGAAGAGAGAATGGATAACGGATGAAAAACTTTCACAGGCTACAATGGCAACATAAAAAAAAAAAAATTCAATTTCTTTTTTTCTTTCTCTCTCTCTCTAAGTAAAACATGGGGAAATAATCTTTTTCCCCCGTTCAGCCGATGGGACGCGAAATCAAAGTTAAAATGTCGAAGGAAAGATATTTTACATTATTTATTTTATATATTTGTCTTACTGGCAGCATAACGTGTTGACGCAATGAAGGAAAATTTGCTATAATATTTCTCATTAAATGTAAAATAAATTCGTCTTTTTTAATCTAGTTCAATTACAAGCAGGTTTAACTCAACTAATACGATTTGTTAAATTTTACTTTTAAAATACTTTTCCGTAAAAGGACCGTTCATAAATGATGTCACGCTTTTTCCCAACATATTTGACCCCCTCCCCCCTCTTTGTCACGCGTCTCGCTTTGTTGCATAAGCAGGGATGTCACACTTCTTGTTACCCCCTCCCCTCCCCTTGTCACACTTTGTCACAATTTCACGAACCTCCCTCCCCCTCAACGCGTGACATCATTTATGAATGATCCCTAAGGATACAAGCTTCTGCAGTTAGACTCAAACAGTTGCTGGGAAGAAAAATCGTTTAATAGCAATAAGATAAATATAGTTAAGTCGTCACACAATGGGTTAAGAAACAATTCAAAAATAAAGAGAATGTATCTGTTTTAAATGTTTCAAATTAAAAAAAAAAAAATTATTTTTTTAATAAGTTAAATTTGTTACATTGTGTTTTATAATTCGTGTCGACAAATGCATAATATTACAATTTTAAACAATAATTTATTCGATGTTCATAAAAATATAAAATGGGAGCTAGCAAAATAAAGTCAAATACTTTTTCGCTCAAAGGTAAACGTTTTACTCTTCGTTAAGAAATAGCTAGAAAAGCTAAAAATATTGCTCTCGTTATCTTTTCGTTTGCTTAATTCGTTTAAAAGACCTGAAGTTTAATTCAGTAATAATAAATTTATAGCTCGTGAAAAGTTTATAAAATATTTCACGGGGATTATTAATGTCATTTTTAACAGCGACTTTTTAACAAATGAAATGTATAACCGTGAAACATGAAATTCAATTAACTTTTACGGAACGTGGAAAATAATAATATTATTTTTTCTAAAAGCTTATAAAATACCTGTATCAGTTCGTGCTTTAATACGTTATTTTTTGCAGATTTTACGTGACAGTGTTGCACGAAGGTACTAACTATACGAAGCACTTTAAGCAAATGTGTGTGTATGTGTTATTATTAAATTGAATTATTTATTTTCATGAAAAGCATGAAATTTCTTGAGAAATCTTTTAAATATAAGCTTGAAAAAAAAATGATTAAAATAAACAAATAAGTGATTTGAAGGGTGCCAAGAAATTCCCACTTTGAGGTTTACCAACCCGAACTATTTCCCTATGACACATGTGCGTTTGTTCCGCCTTACTTTCACTAAGGCGCACTTGAATACATAGGATTCATGTATCACAACTTACACGATGCTTAATAAATGGGAGAAGCTTGGTGGAAGAGGCGTAGGCGTTGGCCCAGTTTCCACATTAACCCCTTAAAGATTGCATCATTTTCAAGAAAATGGTAACATGAGTGCCTATTTCCTTTTCACTAAAAATGTACAAATGTTGCCTGCAAATTTTAAAACCAACCTATTACCTCAAACTAGATTATAAATAATCCCATGCTGGTATCTGATGTGTAAAAAAACTAAGAAATATTTTCCGCGGAATACAAAATTTTAAAAACAAGTTATTTTTGACGTTTTGCTGCGTTACTTCTGAACAATCCAGTCCGGAAATTCCACGGACATGAGAAATAAGGTGCACGAATCTTCATGCCGAGATTTTGATGCACTGTTAGAAATTTCATCATGAAATTACGGTTAAATAACCGGCAGCAGTCTGTCCATCTAATTCACCGTTAAATTTCGGTTTGGAACATTTTTCTATCTTTATGAGACCTAACCCATTTCCAATCAGCTTGGTTAAAAAGCTGTAAATACAAAAGTTTACGGTTTTATAACCATTTAAAAATGGGTTCAAAACAAAATTTTCACCGTTTTTGAACCATTTCGAGGCGTAGAATCTTCGAGGCGAAGAAACTGTAAACGAAGCTTGCGGGAATCGAACCCGGGTGTATGGTGTAACAACCTTGCACTCTAGTCATTCGGCCATCAACACCACTTAAAGCGGCCGTTTATTTATCAATAAATCTTCTTTTCCAACAGGCAAACGCCCTAAAATTGAGATTTCAGTTTTTGATTGGATCTAAAGTCATTTTTGGTCTAAATTTACTATATATTGACGAAAATCATTTTATTTGCTGCAAAAATTAGAATACAAACAAGCTTCAGAAGCTCAAATTATGGGTTCGCTCATTCTCAAACAGTTCGGGAATCCGATGTCTCCAATTTTTGATTTACGTGTGTATGTATTTCTATTTAGTAACCACTGCTTAAGCCACTTTTTTTTCCTTCTTTTTTTATATACACATGCAGATTTGAAGTGATAAATCTTTATTCGTATTTTAACAACAACGTACAACCGGTAAGGTTTCGCAACCAAGATGGGCGCCCGATTCCTACTGAGCGCTTGAAAATTACGGTTAGTTAAACGTTCTTTAGGATAAACAGAGAATAAACGATTTTTTTCACAATCAGCGGTTTGAGTACCATCTTTTTAATGGTTATTCAACTGTTGTAAATTAATATGGTAAAATAACAATCAAATAAATGGTTATTTTACTATTTCCTTACGGAAATTTTTAACTGTGGGAGCGAAAAGGAAGCGGTTAACGAATAGTTAACTTTTTGCATCTGGAACAATTCTATTTTAGTTTGCGACAGTTATTTTGTTCAATGAAAATAAAACATGGCGTAACAGGGAGTCCAAAAACTGTTTGGACTCCCTGTTATCCCCCCCACAATTTGGGAAAGTTTGGCTATCTTAGTTTTAGATTAAATTTTTTGCTATATATAAAATTTCTATTTTCTTTTTAAATAGAAATTTTAAGCTGTGAAGAACATATCGTCGTCGTTCTGGTAAAAGTCAGAAAATAAAAATAAATAAATAACTTATAAAAAATAAATAAAATGAAGAATAGATAAATCAATAAATGAAAAAATAAATTTAAAAAAGGAAGAAAAGGACGGACTATTGCAGCGAATTAGAATTTGCAATTTGTTTTTTTCAATATAAACGTATTTATTACTGTTCATAATATACTAAACTCAAAAGTTACAGAAGTAAACACATTGTAGAAACTGGCGGTTTGTGAAATAATTTTTACTATTTTTCATAACGATTTCCTAATTTAGGCTTCATGAATTTAATGACTTTCACACAAAGGCTGACGTTATGAAATTACCAAGAGACGAAGACAAGATTTATAATGTCCGATGGCATTAAAACGAAATCGAAACTGGCATGCGGAAAAATAGGTTCGTTAAGCTCTGTAAGAATTTCTTGTTTAATTCCTTTAGTTCTACCTTTTCTGTTTAGAAAATCATGTCATAACAGTCATTGAAATATTCATCCAATTAGTCCGTACTTGGGCACCTAAAGCAAAAAGCCTATTTCTCTGAAGCATTTATCCATCCAAAACATTTAAGAGAATTTTTAGAGGTTGATTGCCCTCCAGGGAAAATTTCTCCTCATGAATGCTTACACCGCTATCGCTATGACATCATCGTGATGTATGTCAGAAGTCCATTTTGTCTTCGCCTTTTTTTATCGGAAATCTGTTACGAAATTTCGCTCTTCAATTTTTGTGCTGTTTTGATTGTTTCTTGCAAGGGAAGAATGATCATTTTTAACAGGAGGGCGGCCTTTCGTGTTTTTTCTACTTCTCTTGTTCCGTTTCCGAGATGAAATATCGTCGGATTATTGTTCGATTAAGAGACACGTGTCAGAAAACATTGTGCAATCAATCTCCCTTTTCTTTTTATGAACGTCAATGAACGCTTAGCGAGCCTAATAGAAACCGACAATCAAATTCTCATAAAGAGTTTGGGAATGAAACCACGCTTTTGCATTTTTGGCAAAACATTTTTTTGATGCAAAACGTTCTCAATATTAGCAAACACTCAGCTCAGTACTTTAAGTAAAGAAGGCACTCAGAATAGAAAAGATAGTTAAGGCTCAATATGTATAGTCTCGAGCAAAGTAGAATTATAGGAGACATGATTCAGTTATTTATTTGAATTCATTAAAATGGAAAATGTTTATGGGATACATTTATGGATAGAAGGTAGAATCAGAGGACATTGTTTTAAGTGTTTTCAAATCTCAGGTTAATCATGAAATCGAGAAAAAATTCTACTTTAATAGGTTTATAGGCAGTTACAATAGTTTACCGGAAGTGCCTCTTACTTGCAGTGGGGTCAAAACTTTTAACAGGACTCTTGATGTTCTTTGGGGATTGGTAAATTGACTGGGACCAGCCTAGCTGGGTCCTAAGCCTGTTGCTGATCGTCACTTTTGTATTTGTATTTGTATGCATACATATGTAACATAACAGTTACGAGCACTTCATTATTTTAGTCGAATGTCCGTTTATGACGTAATCATGGCCGTTCATTTTATCGAATGTCTTTCTGTAACTCAATATCGGACGAAATTCAAGGCATCATTTGTTTATTTGAAGCTTCAACATATTAAATACATATTCCAAAACAACAAGAAGACGAGCACAGAACATCACATTCCACATAGTATTTACAAGTTCCGAATCCCAGTAATTCTTGAGAACTGCCTTTAAATAATCTTTCGAGGTCTCGGTCACGTGACGGATTTACTGATTAACGATTGTCCAGCCCCATCAAAATTTGCTCATCTTATGTAATCTTTCCCAGGTTAGTTTCCCGGGCTTAAGGGAACGTATATAAAGTTTTTATGTTTTAAAATCGAAACTGAATTTAAAAAGGGGTTTGAAAGAGTTATTAATTTTTTAATGTTATATATAAATATACATGTTACTGTGAATGTCCGAAATCGGAAAATGTTGACATACACCAAATACACAATGTCGACAATCACCGATGAATGTCGAAATTTACCATCCATCAGACCGGTGATTGTCGACATTTTCCGATTTCGGACATTCACAGTAACGAATATATATTGTAATGTAATCAATATTTTGTTATTGAAATACTGCATATAATACACCGATGTTTATTTTAGATATTTTGTTACGATATAGGATGTAATACCAGAAAATGTTATTATTTTAATGACTACATGAGTACGAGAGAGCTTATTTTCATTTTACAAATTTTATCTGCTGTTGTCATATAGCTGTATAACTCCCATTAATTGAATTCGTGTTTCGAATTTGATGTATCAGTTTGATGTTCATTTACAACGTAACTTTTTTTTTAATTTTTAACCACAATATGAAACGTTTTCAACGATTGAAGCATTTTAATATAGGAGTACCTCAATGACGTCAAAAAAATCGAGTAAAATATTTGACAAAGTGTCAAACGTCTGCAACTATAATCTGAAAATCAAACACATTTTCCGACCTCTGAAAATGTAATGTAAAATTAAGAAACGTTTTCAAAACTCTGAAATTATAATGAACTTTAAAAAGGTTTTCAAAACTTTTAAATTTTAACGAAGTTGGGAAACATTCCCAAAATTTGAAAATGACACGAAAGTAGAATTTGGAATTAAACATATTCTGAGGCCTCAATTGATAATCTGAAATTTGAAAAAGGTTATTGTAGAACCATAATTTGAAATTCAAAATCATCTTTCAGCGTCTGAAAATTTCCTTGAAATGTGAAAATATTCCTAAATGGTAAAATTATAATCTGAAATTTGAAGACGTTTCCAGAAATCTGAAATTTTTGATGACGAGATTTTACAACCCTGTTCACTTGATTTATTGGTTTATTCTTTGTTGAGAGAATGAGTAAATAAATAAATAAATAAATAATAAGTATTCACCACGTAAAAATATAATTTTGCATCTATGTCACATGCCTTATTTTCGCTACGGTGCTGACAAAAGGAATCTTTGTAACTGAACAACGTGTGGGGATTGAGTTTAGAAAATTAGATTATGCTGGGTGAATCGGAACACACGTTAAAATTTTTGTATTTACGGACCTATATCACAAGAACCAGAAACAGAGTAATGATGAGAGGCAAGTTGGATCAAGTAACTACTTTCAAAAGCAACCTTCATTTTTCATACAAGTAATGGTACGATTTTTTAAAAATCGGAAAACAACATTGAACTAGGGAAATATAAAAAATATTCGAATTGATCTGGGCAAAAAATTAATAAAAATTCAATACACTAACGTTGTTCTCAAAAGTTCTCATGTCATTGAAACGAGTCGATGTTTGGATGTTGTCATTTGCTTGAACTTTCTTTGTGGCATCTTCTGGAAGGAGTTTAAAATATTTCGACGTGTCCGTCGTCTTCAGGATACAAGACGTGGGCCACATAAAGTGGGTATGACTTTTTCTGAAACACTTGAACGACACGAGAGTCACCAGGAGCAAATGTGTCAGGAAGTTGGGCCTTCCTAATATTCCAATATGTGGGTCCTCTTCTAAAGTTGTTGGCAATATGAACTCTTTGTCGCTGTCTTGAATAGAATAATTAGAGTTCGAACCTTCAGACAATGATCTTGTAAAAGTTTATTTCGTTTGTTCTTTTTGTCAATGTAAAAACAAATCTGTTTTTTTTCTTTCTAATGGAGGCTGCTTACGGTCACTAACCTTTGCAGACCTAGTGCATTCCCCGGAAACCGGCCTCCATTGCCACTTGAGAACTTTGACGCTCCGTTTCCCCCTAGATGGCAGCCCCTGAGCTGTAAGTGTGCGAAACTTCCTTAGGAATTTAATTTAGCCGAGAGTATCTAAGCCAAACAGATACTCAAGGAATCTTCAACATGCCGCATAATCATACGACATGGGCACTGACGATTTTCTGCATCTTGAAAATCCACCGACTTAGGCCAGGTTTGAACCTGGGAACTTGGCCGTACGAGGCTAGTGCCTTACCTCTACACCACCCTGCCGGTAAATGTATTAATATTCATCTCGTTAATCTTGACATCACAACATTTTTTTTCATTTTTCAAAGCAATATACATATATATATATATATCTAAATATCTAAAAATCAAATGCAGCACGACTTGTATGCGCCTACTCCAAACAGAAACCCCAACTTTTAGTCCTAAAAATAAGTAAAAGTTGCTGCTACAGGAGAGTAAAAACACCCTCCTTTATATTTGTGTGAATTTTCTTAGTTTGACCTGAAAGTTGTGTTCCGTTTCATCCCGTTTTACGAGATCAATGCTGATTAAGTACATATCGTTTCTGACGGCATTTTGAATAACACTCTGTAAAACATTTCAATTGGAAACACAGACATTTCCAAAAAACAAACTATCTAAACATGTTTTAATCAAATGTTGACAAGCTGATTCAAATTTTCTTAGTTTTTCAGTCAAATGTTCCCTAGCTGCTTCAAAATTTCTAGCTTTTTAATCAAATGTTGACAAGCTGATTCAAAATTTTTAGTTGTTTAATCAAATGTGACTAGCTAATTCAAAATTTTTATTTTTTTATTCAAATGTGACTAGCTAATTCAAAATTTTTAGTTTTTAAATAATTTTCATTTTTCAAAGCAACAATTCATTCTTCCAAATTAAGGAATGTGGTACGTATAAGCATAGTAATTGGAGAAAATATAACTTGATAAGCTTCGTAAACGGACGCGGGGTAAAGTTTCTTTATTATTATTTCTTTAGCAAAAATCTTTCGCTTGTGTAGTCAATAAGGGTTTATTGGGGATTTATACTGAAGAAATAACAAAAGTCTTTTCCGTTTCAACAGCAGTTGTTTCCTTTATCTTCATAACAAGACGATGCCCAGTTTATTTATTTGTTCCAGCTGGATGATGAAACAAGATTAAAACAATCCATTGATTTCTGTCTCGCTGAGCAAGAGGTACCTAGTACGCTTTTCTTAACGGCTCAGTGATTTCATATCCTGGGTCAGATATCTGTCCCCATCGTATCTGGAAGCAAAAAATTCATTAGCGCCTGTTTCTGGAGATACATATTTGAACAAGAAACGCTGGGGGGGGGGGGGGGGGGGGCAGGATTATAGTTTGGAAGGAATGGCGTATAATCAATCGTTTCTCAATAAATAAGTTAATAGAAGTTTATAGTTAGGGTTTCGAGTGTATTGATAAAATTAAAACGTGGATATTAAGGGTCTAATTAAAATAAAACAGATGAATAAATATTTTTGAGACAATTACAATTTTAATAGTTATTATTATTATTTTTGTTTTTGTTTTTCACGATAAATATGGTTCCAGATTGGCCGTTGGGTATGCAAAAGACAGTAAATGCATGTTAGATTCCTTTTTATGCAACTGTAAAATTTACAAACCGAAAGTTTTGAAATAAATTAAGATTTTATCAGTCTTTTTTTCAATGAAGAAGTCAACATAAGTTTTTATTTTATAGTTACGGTTTCTAGTATATTGTTAAAATTAGAACGTAGATATTAAGGATTTAATTAAAATTAAACGAATAAAATAAATATTTTTGAGACACTTACAATTTTAACTTTCACTAGTTATTATTATTTTATTGTTTTGCACGATAAATGCGGTTTCAGATTTGTCGTTGGGTATGCAAACGACCGTAAATGCATTTTGGACTCCGTTTTTTTTCATATATTAGCTATAAAATTTACAAACCGAAAGTTCAGAATAAATTAAGATTTTATGAGTCTTTTCTCAATGAATAAATCAACAGAAGTCTTTATTTTATGAACGTATTTACGGTTTCCAGTTTGTTGTTAAAATTAAAACGTAGATATAAAGCGTTAATTAAAATAAAACGGTTAAAACAAATATTTCTGAGACAATTTTAACTTTTACTAGTTATTATTATTTTCTTGTTTTGCACGATAACTGTGGCTCCAGATTGGCCGTAGGGTATGCAAAAGACAATACATGCATGTTAGTTTTTTCCCCTTCATGTAACTATAAAATTTACAAACCTAACGTTTTGAATAAATCAAAGTTAAATAAGTAAAATAAATTCAGGATTATTAAAAAAAAGTTTCAATATAAAAATATATACAAAGAAAGTAGCTGAAACTTGTGTCTAAAGTAGCGAATAAAATATTTAAAATATATAAACAAGACTTTTCAATAATCATGATGTTATTACAAAAATCAGTACCGTCAACCGGTGACTTTGCCATAGCCGGAGTGAATTTGTGATACATCACAACTTAAATGATCAACTTAAAGTGGCCTTGCCTTATTGGCCATTTTCTCCTCTTGCCCTCCACGTTCCGTGGTTTTATAGAACTGACCGGGTCGTTGCCAGGCAGTAGAAACCAAAAGTCTTGGTGGGTCGGAATTTGCATATTTAACGTCCTGGTGAGGTTCCTACGCAACAGTCAGTCTGTATCGTTTCAGAAGCTTGGCAACTTCACCACAAAACGTTGCTAATAGCATTGAATGAAAGGATTATCCCTTATGTTTTTTAGTAGGTTAGTTTTGTCAGAAATGATACAAACTAACATTTGAAAAATGGGCAAATTCACTCCGGATGTGTCAGTTACCCCAGTTTGCTAAAAATGTCAGTAAAATATTTTAAAATTCTTCTATTTAATACATTTATATAAAAATAACACAGTAATAAAAATAATAAATTCATCTAATTACCATATTGTTTTATAATTAAATCTATGTAATGTATTTAATTCTATGTAACGAATTGTTTATGTGATTAGTTTATTGTTACAGTGATTAGTGATTGATCCAATGATTATTTCACCACAAATAAATACAACAGTCAAATCATGCCAAATGAAAAGCTTGTCTAGTGATCATTTTATTACTAAAACAAATAAATATACACATATGCACTCAAGAAAAATAATGTTTCAATTCTGTTCTTATGTTTAGAGAAAAAATAATAATACTCATTAAACGACGGCTGCAGGATGTTCCTTACAAAAAGAAATAATGTATTAAAGGTATCTAAAAGAAGTTCTCTAATTATTATATTGTCACAAGGGTAAAAACACAATTATACGGTGATTGTCACTGAAATAATTTTTAAAAAGATAGTAATTCCTAAGAAGGAATTTAAAAAAAGCATTAACGTCAGTGTAATTAAAAAAAATTTCTAATAATCACTTTTCAAAACAAAAATTAAAAATAAATAAATAGAATAAAAGTTAAAACTATCCAAAAATGAAATAAATAAAAATAAAATAAAAGAATAAATGGATAAAATGTGAAAATGAAAGAAATAAATAAATAAAACGAATGAAATGAAATGAATGAATTAAATGAATGAAATGAAATGAATGAAATAAAATGAATGAAATGAAATAAATAAATAAATAAATAAATATTTTTTAAACCTAAAAGCAGGCTGGAAATACATTAGAATTAATGTGATTAAATTTTTCGCCCATCATACTGTGCAAAAATGAATGGTCTATGCAAAGATATTGCAGTGTACGTTACCCTTCATTCTTAAATAATCATTAACTTATTAAAGGAATATCAATAAAAACAAAGCAAAAAGGACAACAGCGTGCATAAAAATGTGAAAATACATGAAAATTGCAAAAAATAAAATAAAATACAAAGAATAAAAGGGAAATAAAATAAGTACAGAAAATACCAAAACAAAAAGCAAAACAAAGTACACATGTAAATAGTACATTAACAGAAAAGTTACTGAGAGATTGTCTTGATTATCAATTCTTTACGAAAACGTAACGTATTAAGAATAGTGTAATTAAACATTTATCTAGCTACCATGTAAATAACAAACAAGAAAGAAAAAAAGGAAAGGAAGAACGAAACACATATGAATAAGAATTGGCTTTTGTGTTTGTCTAATCACCTTTTCTTCAAAAAAAGGCACGGAGCATTTGTTTGACTTGAAGATTTATAATTAATTTAACACTGCAGCACTCTCTTTATCTAGAACACAAATTTTAAGATGTATTTTTGTGGTGTGAAACTCAGAAAAATAAAATTAGAGTAGTTCTTTCAATTTAATCACCTCCCAATAAATGAATTCGCTCATCACAAAGCGATTCTGCACTTTATTTATCTTAAATCTCTCTCTCCTTCTAATCAGTTCTTCACTCCGAAAAATAGCAATCACTGAAAATCTTCAACCCAGCATCCAGCGGCGAAAAGCCAACCAATCAAAAGACGATTGTTTCCTCCTTTCTCTACCCCCCTCTCTGCCTCCCCCGATTTGCGCGGGCGGAAAGAGCTAAAAGTCAAAGGAAGGAGGAGGGGGTGCCGTCTCATTAGCACGCTAAGGGTTGTTCGCCGGCTCATTAGCCGCCAGTTAATTAGAATGTTGTCTAGCAGGGTGGCCGTATTAATTGGCTTGCCGCTTAAGCATTGTTTAAACAAGTTCCTGGTGTCACCATATGTTACGCTTTTAGAAAGACGACACTTTAATTAGGGAATGGGTAAGGGAGCATTTTCGGCGCGCCCTGTCCCCACACCCTTTCCTAAAAAGATAGTATTTTGAATTCTCAGTGCTGAATTAGGCGAAAATTTAAAGCCCTGCGTAGCGAAAGTTTTCTCCAAAAGGAGCATAAATCCCGGCTTTTGATGGAAATCTGATTAAGATAGCTCAGTCTTTGACGCTCATTTGATGTTGCCTAAAATATTTAAGTAAATAAGAAACAAAATTTTGCTGCGATATGTAGTCAAACTTTATTGCAATTTTACTATTTAATTCTCATGTGGAATAAAATAAAAGACGTAATTTAACATGGTTAATAGAAATTTGACAGCTGATTTTTTTAAATCTTTTTTTTTCACTGATAAAAAAGGCTAATATAGCCTTTTTTTTCTGCTTGGAAAATATTTGATTAATTAATAAAATATGCATATGAGTTGAAAAATTACAACAAATTAAAAATAAAAAGGCAAAGATTCCTATATATATATGTATGTATATATATACACACACGCACACAAGATATTAGCAAAACGGAAAGTTTCTCAAAAATATAAGTGGGCATGCTAAATTTAAAAAAATAAGAACAGCTTATAACTTAATTAAGCAAGAAAACAGCAAAGCAGTAACATCATAATAACTTGCCACCTCTTCAGTGGGTGGGAGCAAAATCAATTTAAAACCAAATACAATTAAAAAAAAAAAGACCTGCCTTGCAAGTTTCGGAAAAACGTTGCAGAGACAGCATATTATAACAAAAAAGCATAAAGACTTTTTTTTTAAATGAAAGTAAAACTATAAGCTGTTTTAAAACAAGAAACTAAAAAACATAAGGAAAAAAAATTACCTCATACAGACAAGGTTTCATCGTCTTGGATATAATCATTGTTAATAACAAGAAATAAATTACTTGCAACATGTATATCGCTTATAGAAATGAACAGTGTCTTATCTACAAATTGAACATTTTTCAAGAGAGGCGTTTGAACGTTTTACAATATGTTTTATTTAATTGTCTTATTTGTTGCAATGAGTATTATAATCGATTTTGTTCAGAAAATAGTTATTATTCTAGTTTTATCTCACATGATGGATGTTATTGATGTAAAATAAATAAATAAATAAATAAATTAAATTAAATTGAATTAAATAGCTATAAAAAGTAGTTATGACAGTATTGCACCAAAAATATAAAGTTGGCCTCTAGCCTTAATTTTTAAATATTTTCTTACAGCAGTACTCCCAATATAAAGAGCGCAAAAAACTGAACATTTTGATATAAAAAGCAAAAAACGATTTTTTGCAGATATGACACTCTTCATTTCTATAAGTGATATATTGCGCTATAGTAAAAATAAGTTATCGAAGTTTCGCCCTGGTTAACCTATTGTGCTGGGGCGGAAAGTCACAAATCTACATTTTTAAGTGACACAAGCGGGGAAGTAGATTTAGGCGCCTGTGACTAAGTCACTTATGCTATCTTCCATTATGGTACACAAAAAATTTAAGTTATATCTATATTTGACGGAAGTAGACACACACAGCTTTTCGTGAAAGGGAGGGACACTGTCCGTTTCCATACTCGCCATAGGGTACGTTTAGTCAGGGATGGTGTGTAGGGCCCGATTTACATTTTGAATCACTATAGGCACAACTCATGTTTGGGGGCCCCTCACGCAACAAAAATTTTTAAAACATAACATTCAGTATGTGTTTGTAAAACTTGCCAGTCACACCAAAATTTGGGGGTCCCCAAAGCGCTAAAACTAATTTGTTTTTCAAATGTCAAAGTGTCAGACTAACATATGGGAGCCTCCAATGATTTCGTTTTTAAATTACAAAAAGTTTGAATAAAATCTGGGGGCCCACAAAGTACAAAATAGATTTTGTTTTTTAAATTTCAAATTGTCAGACCAAATTTGGGGGCCCCCAAAATGAAAATTCCTTGTGGTTTTAAAATTATTTAATAATACAAATTTTCTGTGAAGCAACAGAACACTAACAGTTTGTTTTTGAAAGATGCTGTTTTTAAATATTTTTCTAAAAAATTTTAAAGTACAAAAAAAAAAAAAAAAAAGATAATAATAACCGAAATTAGGGGGCCCTAGGCCCGGGACTCACGGGCCTAGTGGTAAATAAGGCCCTGGTGGTATGGCGAAGACTGGGGTGGGGTGAGATCAGGGGCTTTTGGGGGACCTGGCCGATTTGGGAGGTTCTGCAGCTTTTTAGGTGGTGCGCCAACGCTCTGAGGGGGGCTGGACGCCCCTGGCTTAGAGACCCATCCTTTCGACCCAGAATAAAATGATACACAACAATTCATTTCTCAGAAGGGAAAATTTTTGTTACGAACGACGGAAAGAGAATTCTTCTGATCAGAAGCTCTACAGAAATATTTACGTTAAAATAATACATAATAACAAAATCTAAATTAAGAAAAAAAAAAGAGATAATTATTCATTTTTAATACATTTTTAAAAACGCATTTTCATCAACAACCTCTTTCTCACGGAATGAACTGGAACCACAAGGAATCGCAGTCAATCGCGACAATCTGAAATCTTGCTTCCTAAATCGAAACACAAAGTTACTTAAAATAAAACAGAAGCAGAGGTTTTCTAGCGCTCTTCCGTCCTAAGGGCATTGGGTGCAAGCTCATGGGGTCCCCGTTTTCACTCAATGGGCGGGCGATGTCTTTGACACCTGTGAGATGGCATAGAGATGAACAGGTCCCAATCACTAGCTCCAGGGGCGATATATTGAGAAGCATAAGGGAAGATATACACATTGGCTATACAATGTCAAAACTTCAATTTCTAGACACCTCTGTAAAGTAATTTTCTAATCATGACAGGAATACTATGACAGGGTTCTTCCTGGTTAACAGTTATGGAAAATCTTCCTCACAATATAGCTGTTTTCTCCATGATTGCTGAATTGCGTGTTGAAATATCTTACATTTCAGCCTCTTCATTCCAAGTGTACCCAAATGGGTACATTTTAAAATACTGTTTATAAACTACTGTTTATGCAATTTGAAAGCTAAAACACCCAATAGTTTTTGAAATTGATCAACAGATAGTTTACTTCGTTTTAAACATGGAAATTGGGCATTAATTATTATTTAAACTAATTATTAGTTAAAATTAAAAAAAACATTTTTTTAGTTATTTTGTCTTGTAATCATTTTTTAAATCAGAGAACCAAAAAATTGCGTCAAAATTGTTTGTGCTTAGTTCTTGGGTCTGAAGAGGTTAGACAAACCCAATGAAATTCGATGTAGTGTTGAATCCATTGTATAGCATAGGGTAGAGTAGACTGTAAGAAACATACCATTTAATCAGTGTTTTTGTATTTTTTAATAAACAATTAAAAATTCTGAAGTACATGTATTTTATTTATTAACAAAAGAATCGGTGTGAGAATAAAGTGATAGCACACGAAATATGGCTCACATATTATTTGAAACACAATTTCACTATCTTGAATAAAGGGAATAATTGGCATCTTGTTAACATGGGATTAGTAAAATAAGAAGAAAAATTTTTGGTTTCAGCAGTTTTGTAACTCTCAAAAAATAACTTTTTTAACTTCGTCACATACAACTTTGTGATAATAAGGACTTTTCCAAAAAAAAAAAAAATATTATATATATATATATATTTTGTTGTTGTTGTATGAGATTTTCTTCGCCTTGACATATATATTACATCTCAGAAGATTGTGGTAGAAGACCTATAATTTTAAATGTAAGTTAATTGAAGGTCCCCCAATCTTTACTTATGCCTCCATACACGTTGCGCAAAAGGGAAGTTTATCCGAAGGAAAAACGATTCTAAAAGATGAAAGGATGGCGGCGCAAGAGCATCATCGTCTCCTCAACTCCACTCTAGCGCTGCTCCCCTGAGGGGGTGCTCCTCCGGATGTGGCAGACGATTCGAATGGGAAGCCGCAGAATCGAAGAGGTGGAGCCTTTCGCTCTCTGACCAGGACAGGAAAGGGACGAACCTGGGAAAAATGGCACTTCGAATAGAATAAAGAAGGAAGATGCGCGTCAGAGAGGCAGACGATTCTGTTGATGTAATCAATCACTTTTCTTTTATCGAGTTTCGATATTTTGCATTTTGTGGACAGTTTCAATGTATATATGATTATGACTTTTTTTCTCCCTCTGAAAGTAAGTTGGAATTTTTAAACGTGAAAGTCTAAAAAAAAATTGTTTTTTTTCCCCTCCCCTTTCAACAATGAAGTATTCGGAATAATATTTCATTACAGGATACACAAAGGAGTCAGAATCTTTTCAGAAACGATGTTGCCTCTTTTAAATAGTGTTGGAACTTAACTATTTAGATACACGATACAAGGCATAACCAAATACCTTCAATAAAATTTTGATCCTAATCAACAGAAGGGCCAAAAAAAAAAAAAAAAAAAACCAGAAAAAAGAAGAAGAAGAAAAAAAAAAACAACTGTTTTAACTTACATTTCTTTTGGCATACCCAGATTCTCAATTATTGACTATAACGAATTAACCAAACACAAGTTTTAATCATCAACACATTTATTTGTCCTAATTTACATCATCCAATTTACATATTTACCTTGGCTCTGTATACTCAACATGTATTTCTAAACAGTCATTGAATCATTAATTTTCTAGTAGCTTTCTTTCATTGAATAATTAATTTTCCAGTAGTAAAACAAAACATTATATAATTTAAAAAAAATTATTGGTTATCAGTTATGAATCATTTTTCAACAACACATAAATTAGCACCCTAGTCTGGCAAATATATTCTATATATATATATATATATATATATATATATATATATATATATAATTTAAACAATACAAAAAATAAGCAAAACTTATATAGTGTCCATAATTTACAACAGTTGAGCTCAACCTGTCTATTATCAGGATTTGTACATAAATAAAAATATAGTCCCATGGGACTAATAAGATGGCAAAGATGCATCAGAAGAGAAAAAAAAAAGGGCTCTCCAAACATGTGCTCACTTTTTTATATCACAGACACATTCGCCACCTAGCAGCCCAAAACAGTTGTACAAGTGGGCAGAAGAGAAGTAGTCCCTTTCTGTTTACGATAGGTGCCATCCATTCATCACTACGTCCAACTATTTATTGTTTGCAATGACAGAACTTGTAATTACAAATAGTTGGATTAACATCCAACATTCCATGTATTTTATTATCAAATATTTTTCAAAACAAACAGTAAATATGGCTGCCAGGTCATATCCATCCGCTTAATCTCCAGTTGCCACCAGGAAAAATACAAATTGTTCAGTAAAAACAAATCCAAGTAAATCATGGAGGAATTTTTAAACAATGAAAAATTTACAATTAAATAAATAAAGATAAAAGAAAATTTAAAAGTGCCAGACTAAGGAAAAAAAAAGAAAAACTTACATTAATATATATTTTTTTAATCATCAACTTTATATTCAACTTGAATATAACAAATAGCCAGAAAATTTATAACAACATGCATGACAGAACTGCGATATTCCTTTATTCAAATTGGAAAATAAATGCTAATAAAATTTAAAAGAACTTTTTGCGACGTTATCAAAGATCTAGTTTGACGCATTCATATTTTTTGATAACAGTTTCAGTATTAAACCCTCAGAACTGAATTTCTAACATAGAACGTACAGGAGCCCTATATTCTTCAGATCGTACATTCATGCATAAGTAGCTTACAAAATAATATGTAAACATGTAATTTGCTAATCATACAAAGTAACAATTTTATAAAAATAAAACTCTACATTTTCGGTTTACCACCAGTGAAGTTTATGACTTCATGAATAGGTATATAAATTTTATGTAAAAATTTACCGACAAAGAAAAAATGTGCAGTAGCTGAGCTCACATGAAAATTAAACTGTTATTCTTGAGCAGGAGATATCGGTGGGCTCTGTTCTGTAAATTAAAGTTCGATTTTGAGAAAGTATTATTCGTATAAAGATTTTAAGTTAAAAAAATATCCATTACAAAAAATTATTACTATACTAGAATTGCCCAGGCCAAGGTTTCTTGGAGCTCTTTATCTCTTCGTTCAAGGACTCGGTAAATTTTTTGAGTGAACCCACCAGAACCCTTGGCAATCAAATTTGTATTGCTACTGTTTTGTATTGGTATACGTTTTACGTTTCCTTTTCCTTTTCCTTTTAAAAATTTTCTATTTTCTCACTCTTCGTTTATTTGCCCATATTTTACAATTTTGTTTTTGAATGCACTAAGTTTACGCTTAGAAAACATTGATATAATTTGAATTTATCTACTTACGACGCCTTACAAATTGGCGAAATAAATTTGAGATAATTAAACTATAGTAATGAATCAAGTGCTAATGCAGCAACTAAGCAACCTTATTACTTAGTCAGTTGTTTAATAGATAGCGCAACTAAAGTCATTTATTTCTTTAGTATCGTTCTACTTGCGTTATTTATTAAGTGATTAATTTAACTTGACATTCCAGATTGCCTCTACACTAATATTACTAATAATTCATAGATATCAATATAAAATTTTTGTTTCATATTGCATAACTGTTTCAATTTGTGCAAAGGAAAATAACTTACAAAATAATATGCAAACGTGTAATTGCTAATGATACGAAATAATAATTTTATAAAGAAAGCTTTTTTTTCGTTTTACCACCAGTAAAATTTATGATTTCATGAATATGTATATAAAAAAACGTCCTCGTTGCTTTCAGTAAAATACTTTTGAGTCTCACAAGAATTTTTTCTTGAGAGAGGAGAGAAGTTGCAAAGTAGAAGAAAATGATAATAATAAAATTACACGTTAATTTAAAGCACAAATGAGCAATAAAATGCAGACATATGTTTCGGGATTGCTTGGAATCCCTTTTCCAATGCTTCATTTGGATGTTTTGCATCTAGAAGCTCCCTGTCGCATTGAAAAAGGGATTCCAAGCAATCCCGAAACATATGTCTGCATTTTATTGCTCATTTGTGCTTTAAATTAACGTGTAATTTTATTATTATTGTTTACTTGCACAAAGTTAAATTATTTTTAGAAGAAAATGGTTCTTTGTCGATGTTTTCAGTTTGTAATTGCTCCATAATTTACAAAAATAGGAAAGTTTCGACCTATTAAATATTCCTGTTTTGATAGCTAAATATTTTTAATACAAACAACAACGACAAAAAAAAAAAAAAAAGTACTCTAAAATTCAACAACGCCAGACTCAGAAAACCAATTATTGATTTTTAATTATTTCTTCAAAATCCCACGTGCTAAAAACAGGGTGGAGCTTAACGCGTCAGCCCCTGACGCATTGACGATACTTCATATATTTTAAAAATACTTAAGTTATTTACAAGTAATATAAATTCTTTAAGTAATAAATATATTGAATTGGTATTTCAATTAGATTACTGTATTGCTATTACAATTATATTACTGCATTGCTATAATTAGCTGTACATCAAGCTAGAAACAAAACTTTAAAAAGTAAAATAGAAAGCATTTATGTAAAATATAAGTGAAAGCCTGATTACCATATGCACAAACGAGATAGCCATTTCATTTTGTCTGTCCCAAAACAGTTTTTGTCTGGCTTTTGCAATCTTTAGACAGCCTATGAATAACTTCATGATAACTTTTAGCACCCGAAATATTTTTATTGATTTGAACGTGATACAATGGAGGCAATTCACCGCTAGAGGAACTTATGAACGGTCATCGTTGTCACCTGATATCCCCTCTTTGCTTACTAAGATTTTCAATCGAGTTCTACGTGGAGTTCACTAGGCAAAAGTAGTTTTCTTAAAATTAATTTGGTTATTTTCACAGCTTTTTCTGATTATTTACAAACTTCAATTTTTAAATTTTTAATTTTTTTAATTCAATTTTTAAATTTTCGTTTAAAAGTTAATTCAAACCAGTATTTGCATTTAATTTAATCATTATAAAAGAAATTTATTAATTATTAAAATAGTTCTAGTGTTTTATTTAGTGGTAATTTTATGTAATGTAGAAGAACTTTAATTAATCCTAGTTTTTAATTAGATTTGTCGAACTCGAAGTAAAACGATGCTACGGCTTCCTTTGTTTACACTGCTTTCATCGCTGCCACGTGACCAATACCGTTGCTTGAATTGCCTCCATTGGCGTTACATTTAAATCAAATAATCGTAACGTTATATCACGTGTATATAACTTTCGTTCGCGGGATTCATGCGTTAAGAGAAAAAGTTCTGAAGAAGATGATTTGCATCTGCGACTGCCGAGTAGGAAAATATAAGAGAATAAACCTTCTTTTAGAAGTAGAAGTGCTCATTTATATTTGAGATTGGACACATTGGCTCTGATTTAGGCTCCGATTGAAACAGTAGTTATAGTTTAATCAATAGCTTTAGAAATCTAGTAGAAACCAGTGGTGCTACCATACTAGAATCGGCGTATCGCTCAAAACGAAAGGAAAATTAATTGTTCTCAAAGAGGATTTTATCTTCGAACCCTGGTAGCTACAGTGATTAATGTTTTGAAATTTGTTAATTATAGCTCAACATTACTTTTCGATACGAATTGTTTGAAATAAAATATCATAATAACAGCATGTTATTTGTGCGCAATTTTCATGTACAACTTTGTGGAAATCGATCTTTTGATTAAAATTATTCTTTTCGGGTAGCTTATTATGCTTTATACATGCTAAGCTTAGCCACCAAATACTCCTTAGTTGTGGACGTCAGAAAAATGCGTTTATTTAAGAAAGTGCCATATAGATGCTTTTTAATGCCTGACGCAAATTTTTCTGCAATGTGGGACTTGTGCCCTTTCTAAATTAACACGTTCACGCCGGTGCCGATTTTCATGTTTTTCGCTGTGAGGCGGCGCTCGAATTCATGCTGCGCTTCCTCTGGCGACGCTCGATTGTTGCTTATTTATTAATTAGTGATAGAAAAATTATTGAACAAAAGTTATGTTTATAATACGTTATTAATTATAGCTGTTATTAAAAATAAATGTTTTTACTGAATATACGTTTAATTTTCAGCTATATGAAAATTATTTCTTTGATTTTTGATAAGTTCGATGCCGCGCTTTTCGACTCGGGGCCGCCTTATGTGCAAAGGAAAACCGCGTTAACGGTTGGTCTCAAAGAAATCCTTTGAGACGCCGCAGTTTCTCGAACTTTCTTACTTAACTAAAAATATAATCCTACAATATTTGGTTTTACGTACCGTATAATAGCACAATCGAATGCGTACCATCGGTGGTATGCACCGCCCGATGAGACAGTCTAATGCGGGCCACTGGTGGTACACGCCATCGTGAACGTGTTAAGCGATTCAATATTCTTTAAATTTCAAAAGCTCTTCTGCTGTGTTTGAATACATATCCAGAGAAATCAGCCATTTAAAACTCCTTTCACAATTTGTTAACACTCTGTGCCACTAAAGCTTGAACAGATATCGAATAGGATTCTGATTAACATTTACTATTGTCGCCGCGGCAGAATACATTAGCAACCCTATCAGCATTTCCTTGGAGTCAATTATGTATATCCGAGGAAACGATAATCATACACCGAAGCTCCCTTTTCCAAACATTCCATAAACAGCGCGAGAATGACCCACTAGTCTCTCATCCACCCTCCCTTTTCCTTTCTGCTGCACCGGCTGTCGCAGCATCCATGACGTCACGGAGATCGGGAGAGGCCCGGGAGCAAGTGATGCTCCACCACGTGTTTTCTCTATGGAAGCGCTATTAAATTTCCATTAGTTGCTATCGGAGGTCGACCCACTGATGACTCAAAGATGAATGTCACAGCTGTGTCACCCCCCCCCCCTTATTTCGAGCCACCTGAAGCCTGCGTTACAATTTGACGCCTCCCTCTGTCAATAACACCATCAAATGACCATTAGCTCTTATGAAAGGGGTGCTAGTGTCGCAGAAGATTCTGTGTCAACTTTTGAAAATTTTAAACTGCTGATGTAATATTTTTTTAACTTCAGCGTATGTATTTATCAGATTTTTCTTTTATTATTTTTTTAAGTCCCTGGAATGCATTTAACAAAAACGTTCTTTCCTGGGCCCTTTGAACGTTATTGATATTCTAGAGTTTTCCCAATGTGGGTAAGGAAGCTATTTTTTACCATTGTCTCACTACACATGCGTAGCTGTAGCTCCTCCTCCAATGGAGTATGATGGTTTTTTAAAGAGACTCTCTATTGGTTCAACCGTAATCGAAATTGCAATTTAAATACGCTCGAATTTCAATTTCATTGGGTATTTTTAAATGTAATCTTTCATTGGTTCCTAAAACTTTGCGGAATTGACGCATTAACTGCTAAAAGTAAAATTTTCTTTATCAATATTTTGGAGGTGTTGTTAACTTAGTAATTTTCCAAACGAAATTTATTCCCGTCAAATTACAACAATGATTTTAAAGATAATTGACTTAATAAAAAAGAGCTGTTAACGCTGAAATTGTAATGCAACTGCTATTTTGAGAAAAAAAAAGAAAAAAAAGAACAGAAAGGAACAAGAAGTTCCGTCTAGAACTATACGAGCCTACTTTCCAGTACACACCAAATTCAAATTTATAATCTAGCTATCTCTTTCTCTCTCTTTCTCATTTAGCTTTAATTTTTAATTTTTTCAAATATACCTTTTTCAACGGATAATACATATTCATTCACTCACTCCTTCATTCTTTCATTTATTCAGCTATTCATTTATTCATTCATCCGTTTACTCATTCAAGTGCTTATTCATTCATTTACTCATTCATGTATTTATTCACTCATTTATTTATTTTTTCATTCATTCACTCATTTATTCATTCATTCATTATTCCACTCATTGAGAAATACCCTTTAAAATCCCGATAAAGAAATTTCATACGAAAATAGGCTCGTTAGGTCTGGATGAACTTTCTATTTGTACATGTTCTACGTTATAAGAGTTTTCTGATAAAGTTTGCTCCAAGGAAATCGGTCCGTTAGATTAGGATTTATATAGGATTAAAATTTCCCCGTAAACGCTATGTTAATTTCTTGAACTGTTCAAAAATGAACAAAAACTGTTCAAATTAATATTTCACGCCAAGAGCTTCCGCCAGCAAGCTTGTTCATGGGAACTTGGATCCCGTACAGAGAGTTTACATCATTTGCTTCATTTTCGCCCATAAGCGCTAATGTTATTTTTTTTTTTTTTGAACTGTTCAAAAGTGAACGAAAAATTGTCCAAATTAAGAAGTAAAATATGGAAATGAGATCTCCTTGCCGAGATCTTTCGAATGCAAAAAGAATTTTTCGAATCTGACAATTCGTTCAAAAGTTATTAAGGGGGGGGGGGGGCGACACACTGACAGACACACATTTTCCCCATCTCAAAGCCCTACTTTCAAATTTTTCTTTTTCAATCTTCATTTAATTACTTCACTTTTTTTTTTACTTTTATTTATTTTTAACAATATTTTTACGATACATTAAGCCTTCTTTCATGCTTTATTATTATTATTTTTTTACTTTTACGGGAAAGTAGGCTAAAAAAGGGAGCTGAAATAGTTAAAAATTGCGAAACGACAGGCGGAAGAGTATAAACCACTTTAAAACTATTTTCTTTTTATCATTCCGGATGAGTTGAAAAAATTTTAATAATGACGTATTTAGACTATGATTTCTACACAAGAAATGTATTCCAAAGAATTTTTTTCCTTGTTAGCGAGAATGCGACTTATACTGCCGTGCTAAGACCAAGTATCGTACATGAAACTGAGCTCAAAATGAGACATTGGCGATTAAAGTTTTGCGCCCCCATGTATTTGATTCAGAGAACACATTTCAGGAAAAAAATGTTAAAATGCTTTTCATTCACATATGGCCACAGAACATTATACTATTTACGTAAAACAAGCGACATAGGACGAGCTAGTGGCAATAACTCAATTTCGCCAAGGATACGACTTTTGTCCTTAGCACAGCAGTATACGCAAGGACTTCTTTAAATGTGAATAAGTAGGGTATAATATGCAAATTATTTTTTACATAGCTAATTAACTTAGCTATGTAATAAAATTAACTTAATAATTAAGAAGTTCCAATAGCAAATTGATAATCTAGCTACCCCTCTCTCTCTCCCTTTCTCATTTAGCTTTAGTTCTGAATTACTTTAAATATTCCTTTTCCTTTTTGAACGGTTTATACATATTCATTCACTCATTCATTTATTCACGCACTCACTTATTTATTTATTAATTCGGAAATATCCTTAAAAATTCTGATCAAAAACTTTCGAGGGAATATAGGCTTGTTTAGTATGTACCGCTGTCAACACAGCATGACTGAATCTTCTAGTGCTTTCTGACGATTTGTCGAGTGAATGCCACGTTAAGTAGCTGCTTCGCAGGGCAAGGGCAGGTGACACAAGTATATGCTATGGCTTGTTACATCATATACAGAGACGAGTACAGTGCCGGCGCTAGCGTGAATGGCGCCATGAAGCAAAAAACTTTTTCCCGCCCCTGCTATATATTATGAAGGAATAGAGATTAAAAAGATCGATACAAAATTTAATTATATATATTTTAACTTTCAAAAAGCTGAAGGAAAACAATAGCTGATCAGAATGGACTGAATATGTGAAAAAATTAAACTGAAAAAAAGAAAAACCAATAAATTGCGTTTTGCTCGTCATAAAATAGATAGGTTTGACTACGTCTAACTTTGAAGTCCAGCTGGGGCGGCTATTGAGTTGGAGAGTTAACCAATTCTACTGTTCAATTACAGTATAGTTTAACTACTTAGAAAAATCACTGTTAGAACATTCGGAAGTTGTGGCATTCTTAATATAAAAAGCCCATCCACCACGGCAAGGTGGTAAAAGTTGAGAAAAATCGGTTTTTAACTGTCCAGGGGCCCAAAAAAAAAAAAAAAAAAAAAACGCATAAAAATCAAACGTAATATCGGTTTTTAATTTTTTTGAGATAAAAACTTGTTTTTTACTTATAAAGATGCAGTCAATATTTATGGTCAATGTGCCCCTAAGAACGGTACGCCCAGAGGTGGGCGCTTCACCGCCTCAGCCTAGACCCTGCCCTGGACGCGTAGTACAAATACGAAAGTTAAACTCAATTGAAGAAATTTTCTGGGTTATAGCTAAATTTAAAGTACGAGTTTTGGATAAAAAGGATCTCTTCACCTAAAAATATACTCTTTAATTACAAACAAATTATTGCGAGCATTGATAATGTGAATTGCCTGTTAGTTCCGCTTTCCGATGTACGGATCCATTCCCAGTTCCCTGATCAGTTCATCAACTCCTCTGCGTTTGGATATGAGGTCATAATCAATTTGGCGCTCCAGAAGACGTTCTTCTAAACAAAACTCGTCAATCTCCACGACATCTCTCGCAAAACAAACCTACACCATCAAACTTAAAGATGCCAAAGTCCTCTTCACCTAAATCCTTTAATTAACTCCATACTCACTTCCCTTCATAAACCCAAAAGCCAGGCACCCTTTTCCAATCCCCCCAACTAAACGCGGCGCCCAGTGAATAAACTATCCCATTCAACTGCTAATACGCGTCTTCCTGACAGCATATGGTCAGGCTCAGCAAACAATAGATTTGTCAGGAAATCGGGAGGGCTCGCGCACTCGTCATTCCTCTTCGATTATCCCGGATCATGTTCAATACATGAGAATCACAGTTTTGTCCGCATCAATCCACATTAAGCCATAGTAGAGGCTTACGGAAGATTTCGAGGATGGAAGAATTTATATCCGTTGAAGATATTTTCTTCGATGTCATGTTTAATAGAGCTTAACTTATATGTGGCTTTTCTTTGCTTTGCTTTTATGAGGGAAATGAATTTTTTATTTTGTGAATGCCATATTTATTTGTATTCTTAATATTATAAATATTTCAACTCGCCATTTAACAGTTTCTATGTTTGTTATGGGGTTACGAAAAACACGTTATTCAATGTTCTTTGCATTCTGCATGAATGATCTTTGAAACCAGAAAAATCATGTATGTATTAGAACTTTCAGTGTTAGAAAGTTGCACTGTAATTAGTAACAAATTATGCAAAGTAAGAAGCTTCAAAACAGTCAAAATGATTGGTCTGGTAAATCTAGGGTTAAAAACGATATCGCTGAGTATCGCGTCTAAGTTTCTGAATGTACAATAATACTGAATGTCGTACAGATCTAATCTAATATTACCGTACAGCAAGTAAGTAGTAGTATAACATTTAAGATTAAATGCACAAACAGAATTCTTTGGTACTGTGCAAAGTATGTCACTTAGGATTGGTTTATTGCAATGGATTTTGCATTCGAATGTACTGGTAATCCATAGCAACTAAATAAAAGTTAACATAGCATAATTAAACTTTTAAACTAACTTGAAGATGATTCGCTGCTTCTATAATATCGTTACAAGTTTTATGCTATTTCTGTAGGAAAAAATGTTGTGTTGCAAACTATGATGTTTACAGAAAATCTATCATGGATACTCACCAAAACTTAGCACTTCTCAAGAAATAGATTTACTGCTTTGCAAAAATTTTAAGCAAATTTAAAGGAATATGATAAACTTTAATCATTGAACATAGTTTTGAATAATATGAAGTAAAAATTTCATACTGTTCTAAAAATCTATTTGGAACAAGTGGAGTCGGATTTCTGGCTTAACCCGGTATAAAAGGTAAAATAAACAAATGAATGAATAAATAAATAAATGAAAGGAAAAGTACTATAAGAAAGTAGTGCAAATGAACCGCACACCTCAAAAAGCGGAACCTCATTTTACTTTCATATTTCATTTTACTTTTTTCTGCAGTAGTTCATAGCAGTTCTGTGAAACTAAAACGGTTTAATGCATGTTTGTAAAAATGGCATGATATTTACTAAGGATCTGGTCTTTAGAATTAAACTGCGTTAACAATGCAAAGCAGCTGAAACTTTCTTGCATTGGAAAAAAAAAAAAAAACGTTCATTGTACTCTTTTTTAATGCGAAATATATTATGGCAGTTGCTGCTAATGGAATGGTATTTCTTTCTATATTTTAATCAATTTAATTTCGTGAAAGTTATCTTGTTCACCTTGCGAACACAGTACATTTTATAGCTTCTTGATCTTCCAAAGAAAGAGCCAAATTTGGAAAATACTGCATGAGTTGTTTAAAATATTCCATGCATAGTGTCTTCCTTCCTGGCATGCAAAAATTTATCCGTTATAAACATGAAAAATTGTCTGGACTATATGTTGAGACATGTTTTCTTTTCTTAACAGTCACTTGTCCAGTGCATTGAACTAAACTGGCAGCTTTTGTGCAGGCACTGTATCCATCCCCCGCTACCTACCGTTCTTCCCTTGTCCATATATTTATCAATACCTATATCTATATCCGCTGTTTATTTTATTTATTTATTTTGAAGGCGGCGCGTGAGGTAAAAGTTGCTGTTTCCCTGGTCATAACGACAGAAACGCACCGGATGATATGTAGTCTTACGGCAACACATCACGGACTATAGCCAGTCGTTAGGAGCTGGGTTGCTACGTTTTGAAGTTTAGCATTGTTTGGCACCAGAGAAGCTTTTTTTTTTTTTTTTTGATGTTGAGTTGTTAAATTATTAATACTTCAAAAAATAAGATTGAAACAACAGCAACTTAAAATTCTAGGTTTGGCGAAAGCAAGATTGCTTGGGGGCGAGAGGGTGCAAATAGATGCAAGTAATAATTGTTTCTTATTTATGAAAGCTTAAAATATAAAAATAATTTAAATTTTTTTGAAGATAAATGGCTGTTTCTAAAACATCGGTACAAGTTTTATGTGATTTCTGTTGAAAAGAACGTTGTGTAGCAAATTATGATGTTTACAGAAAACCTATTGTGGATATCTCACCAAAACTTTGCCCTTCTCAAGAAATGGATTCAGTGGTTTCCAAAGTTTTAAGAACATTTTAAAGGGATAAACTTTGAACATAGTTTTGAATAAGTTGAATTAAAAATTTCATGCTGTTTTAAAGATCTACCAGAAACAAGTGAATTCGGATTTCTGGTTTAACCCGATAAAAGATAAAATAAAAAAAGGAATGAATGAATAAATAAATAAATGGAAAGAAAAGTATTGCAAGAAAGTAGTGCAAATGAACAGCACACCTCATACTTTCATAGTTTATTCTACTTTTTTCTGTAGTAGTTCATGGTTCAGTGAAACTGAAACGTTTTAATGCATGTTTGTAAAAACAACGAAGAAAAACAAAAGCATTCCAGAATTTGGTTCCCGTATAAAGGACATAATAAAATACCGATGAGAGAATATCAGATCGCTATCGAATAAAAAGCTAAGGAAAATGTGCAGTCATTACAGTTACTGTTAACTCAAAAAATTAGCAGTACTTTTCTAATTCTGAGGATAGTTCAGATGGTAACTTTTCCTTTTCTTAAAAAAATCACTGACCATTAGGGAAATTAGTTCTTTTCGAATGAAAGTTGTATTGTTTCAGTTGAAACATTAAAAAATTAAAAGAGAAGTTTAAATGTGAAAAGAAACGATTAAATCCCTAGCTAGTGGTGTGATATTTGCTAAAGATCTGATCTTTAGAATCCAATAATTATTGAAACTGCAGCGAATGTTGTCTCATTAAACCACCGGAAACATGAAAATCGTTAATGGTGTTTTTGTATGACTCCATCTAATTTCTGTATGATATTAGAAATAAAATGGAGTTCTAATGCAACTTATAATTAATTTACTTAAATTTGAGAATTATCATGACATTTGGTTCAGAGTACTCTTCTCCATTTCCGAGCATTTTGATCGAAGTAAAATGATGCTAATTTCACTAGATTTATTGAACTCAACATATCAAAAAAGAATAACAATGAAAAAGAACAACGTTTTAGTTAGTACACTTTGAGCAAGTGGATACAATTTTCCTTCTTTGATGTGTACAGTTAATTTTATTCCGTAGGAACACTAAAAAAGGTGTGATCGTCATGAGCATGAATAAAAGTGTCTCTTTTTAATATAAATTATCAAAAAGATATCCAAAAACCGTATGGAATTATAAAAGTATTTTAGCGAACTTTGAACCTGTTTAATGAGAATCTGCTGCCATCTTATAACCAGGCCCTTACTCCAGACATTTTAAATAAAATATCAGTCCATCGTCATTTTCGCCAATCGTTAGTCACATTGGCGATTTCTTTCCGGAGCAACTACAACCATGGAGTTTGTGGAACGAGCAGCACTCGCGAATTTTTACGACCTTCTCAGCCGTTTCGCTTCGTTCAACGGACTCTTGGTTTTACGGCTTGTTGACCGGCCATAGTGGACAACTTAACACGGAAACACTACAAGACAACACCACCCCTCTACTGTCCTTTTAAAAAATAGCTCTCTCCCCACCCTCCGTTCTTGCTCCCCATCAAGCAATATTTTTTCGGGACTCTGATAGCACTCCTGGTGTATGTCCAGAGGAAAAGAGAATAAATGTAAAAGATTGTTGTGTACCAAAACTATGGAACATTTCTGAATTTAGATGTTGGATTATTACATAATAATGTGTACGTTTTCTTGTATAATGTTGCATCATCTTGGAAAATCAAAACTAAAAATAACTGAATGCGATAAATTTGAATAAAATTAATTTTGACTCTGTGGTCGGAAAAATTAAGTGTTTCGTAGAGGTAATATTATTATAGATACTTCAATCAATCACTTTCAATGTCCACGTGTACGATACTTAGATGATGCTTTGAGACAAAACGTTTAGAAGCTTTTTTATTTATTTATTTATTGATGAGAGAGAATATGTTTGAATATCAGATTGCACTTTCAAATGTCGGTTGATGCTTTGAGTTTCAAATGATATATTCAGACGTCGAGCAATGTTTTTTAATTTCAGACGACCTTTATAACAGTACGCTGGTGTTCGAGAATTTGTGACATACTAAGACTGTTTAAATTTCGGGTTGTTTTTCAGACATCGTTTTTGAAAGAAAAAATAAATGAAAATAAAAGGGGGGGGGGGATCTATTGCTCTATTACATTGTGTCAGTCTTCTCCTTCTAATTGGTATTATTAATAGTTTGCCCGCTGGGGAACTCTTGGCGTTAGTTTAGACTTTCAAGTATCTTGCAAAATATTCTAGACGGTGAACAATAAAAATATTTCCTTCACTTTTCAATTTATTTTTTAGAGAGAAAAAAACAGAGGTTGAACCAAACACTTTCGTATGTGATGAACCGCATTAAAAAATACAAAGAACTCGTATCAGGGAGTATGACAGCCATTCTTCTGTTATAAAAATGCCTGGAAAATGCAATTTCCACAATTTTTGAGTATCATCTGCTTCGCGTGCTGGTGCTGAGTTCTGTCGAAAGATCCATGATTGGTTTTGAAAATGCTTTTGTGTCTCAAGAAGCAAAACTTTCTGTAAAATAGGATTTCAACATGTTAGATGATTAGATTTTCCCCCTAGTTCAACAAGGAGAAGTGGGGATTTCCCATTAAGCCATATCCCTACGGATACCATTATGGATTGCGATTGCTTACGATGTTTCTCAATGATTTCACGGTTCCACGGTTCCAAGATAATTTCATGACCCTATATGCCACCAGTACATTGGTTCGCGAAATTTTCGAAATTTTCTTATTTATGAAAAATGTATTAAAAAGAGAGAGAGAGAGAGAGAGAGAGTGAAAGAAAAGCGGTTTCTGCGTAGAATCTTTTTTTTTTCCATCCCCTTCCTTGGTAATTGCTATGCTGAAGCCTTACCAATGGCAACAAAGGCGGAATATTTTTCTAAGCTTTTCGGCAGGCTTTCAGTCCCCCCCCCCCTACAAAATAACTAATTAACATTCCATTTTGTTATCTATGCTTGCTGATTGGCTGTCATTTATTCCATCATTAAAAGTTAACTTCACTGAGAGGATCATGATTCGTTGATTGCGTTATGACGTTTAAAAGGATGGCTATAAATTTTCGCTGTTAATGTAATATCCATAGTAACAGTTTACTGCAAGAAATTATATATTTTTCGTCACAAGCATGCAGAGTGAAATAAATATTGCATTATTATTTTAATTGGTATTTAAGCTTGCTATCTACGTTCTCATGCTTACAATGAACCAAATTGTGGGACTGAATTTATTTTCCAAATGTATTTATTTATTTATTTTATTGTCGGTGATGCACCCGAGTATCAACTCGTTAATGGACAAAAGAATTAAAATTTCACTTAGCAAATTACAAAATACCTCTCCTTCAGGTAACCAGCTAGAGAAAACAAATCTATGAGGAGAAAAAAAAACTATTTTTAAAATGGCTCCTTTAACTTTAGTAAGAAAAATAGTTATTGTACTCTCATGTTAGAATAGTTATTGTGCTACCTTTGAGTACATCACACTAAAAATATTTCTTTACAAGCGCAGTCAGAGCATTCTCCTGGAGTGAGGGGTATTCTTTACATGAATATGTATGTATATAGTATATGTTACTGTGAATATCCGAAATCGAAAAGTGTCGAAAATCACCGGTCTGATGGATGGTAAATGTCGACATTCACCGGTGATTGTTGAAATTCTGTATTTGGTGTATGTCTGTCGATATTCACCGGTGATTGTCGACATTTTCCGATTTCGGACATTTACAGTAACATATATACACATATTGATAAACTGGGATCGGCAATATTGCTTGTTATCAAAAGAAAAGCAATGGGGGAGTTGACTCCCCCATTACTTGGAAACACATATATTCTATACATGTGGATGTCACCGGGGATGTGCTTTAGCTCCCTGGTTGCATCCGTGGAAACACATGTATAGAAGTTTCACACAGTATTGGTTCAAGTGCCCAATTGTCACAAAGATAATCAGATACAATATACTGAATTTTGCTCAATTCAAGGGCTTAAAGCGACCTGTTTATGTGCAAAGTCATCCACCTCGAAATTTTGAGTCAATTGACGTTTTTACAATTTTTCTTTTCTTGTAATTTTAACATGCCATCTATTTTCTAACCCTTTAAGAATTTGCGACGTAAAATTCTGCTGCCCAGTGATTTATCTAAAAGCGCGTGCAAGGTAATATTCTACCATCAAATTCCAAAAGCATGAAGAAAAGACCTTGCACTTTTTGAACAGATACCTTCAGCAAAAGCTGCTTAAGAATGTAACTATTCTCGCGCTTTTAGATACATAAGTGGACAACAGAATTTTACGTCGCAAACGCTTAAAGGCCTAACTATATGAGAGAAAAAATGGCAAAAAATATAATTGAATTTGTTAATGTATGAATTTTATGCGAAATAAAACAGGTTTAAAACTGCAATGGTCACTAGGAGATAGCTCGTTTCAAATGTCGAAGCAACTTACTATTTTCATGCAATAGTATAATGCGGGGATGTCGAACCTTTTTTTATTAGTGTGTCAGTTAAATTACGGTTTACTACTTTTCGAACGGTTTCTTACTTCTACTTTTAGATGTCCAGTGCCACATGTTATCTTTATTTTAGAAAATCATCATTGAAGATCATCCATTTTCGCAAAGTGACGCAAGACTAAGAAGTGTTTTTTTTTTCCTTTTCTTTCTTTTCTTGTTTTCAAAATGTTATTTTCAGTGAATATTAGTAAATAAAAGTAATTTAGCATGAGCTGATGGGCGCGCGACTGAAATTTCAGTTGTGTAACATTTACTGATAGCATAAATTCGCCATCTCGGCTAATATGGTTCTGGAACAAAAAAGAGAAATGTAATTCCCCGCAAGCCCGCCCCTCTATTGTTCTGGCAAACGTTTTGTTTCTAAATTCGATTGTTATTTATTGATTCTAATATGAAAATATTTTGTATGCTTCAAATGAATCTGATGATCCAGAGTCATTTCATTCAACCTATGCTATGTAAAAATATTTTTCTAATTAAATCTATACTGTTCGAACCAGATCTACCAGCTTGATTACGAGTTGTAAAAGATTCTAATTTCCTTGTAAGTATTTTTTTCCTAGTCTAACTTGAAAGTACGTGTACAAAATGTATTTGTATCAAAAAAGGAAAAAAGAAAGTAAGACAAAGGAATGAGTAAGATTTAAAAAAAAAGGAAGGAAAAAAAAGCGTTGCACGAAAGTGTTCGAGCAGAATCTTCCGAACAAACAACCAAAAAAAAAAACCTTTTTTCAATTACTCTCAAGAATTATTGGAAAGGGATGGGGACGCAAATGCATAATTCCTCACCGCATAAGCCTACTTGCAAACTTTTTATGTGTTATATTTATAAAATAAATTTACTTATTTTTAATTTTATTTTGCTCTCAGCGAAAGTTTTTTCCGGAAGATAGTGCTTAGTTCCTTTCCTTTACTCAAATTCTTATTTTACTTAATTTTGTTTCTTATTTTCTCTTTTCTTCCTTTCTTTCTTCATTTATTATTTATAATCATCACAATCATTATTATTCTTATTAACTTTATTAGACGTAGCGAAAACGATACGTAGGGAAAACGATGTTTTGGGTGATAATGCATAAAACAAAGTAATTTAAGATTAGTTTCGATGATTTAGTTTTACCATAAATAATTATAGATAGCTTAATTTAGAAGTTAGAAGTAAAGAACTTTCAGATTTATTTGGAGGTGATGTGACAAAATTTCTGATTGTCTGAAATGAAAATAAATTACATTTCGCATATTATTTAAATGTATTTTATATTTTGTATCTCTATTTTATTTTAAGAAATGACTTATTTCACTTTACCCCCAAAAAGCTTCTGCTGAAAGGTAAAGCTTTCTCTTTTCAGTCTTTTGGGAAATTTAGTTCTGTCAATGGGATTCCGAAGTTTAGTGTAGCGAAGTTTTCTCCCTTTTCCTTTTGACCATTTCGTCCTATCGTTCAAGACATACATCCTGATACATGAAATCAAAGCTGTTTGCTTTCGAACAACGTGGGAATAGCAATGCTCTTGGATATTTTTAGAACATTCGTGGTTTTTCTTATTATTATTTTAAACACAAGTGAATTCTATAAAATTTTATGCGTAAATAATCTCTAAAATTTAAGTAAAGTAAAGGAGCATGTCATAATGCGGAGTCTGTTGGGAAAAGGACCGACTCCGACTCCTGGAACTTTAAAACTTCGACTCCAACTTCTAAAATTTTACAACTCCGACTCCTGAAATTTTAAAACTCCGACTCTCCTGAAATTTCAAAACTTCGGCTCTTACTCTTTTACAAATATAAATTAGTGATGTAACGAATATTTATCACATTTTTATGCGATTCCGCTTCCTTTACCAGAAATCAGTGCAACTCCGAAATTTTAAAACTCCGACTCCGACTCCTGGAGTTTTGAAACTCCGACTCTGACTCCTGGTGTTTTGAGACTCCGACTCCTTTACAAATATATTATAGATGTAACGAATACTCATCCCATTTTTATGCCTTTACCCCAAATGAGTGCGACTCCGACTCTACCGCCCCCGGTAATAACTACATAAAAATCATAAAATTTACAAGCTGAGTATGCAATAGGTCTTTGAAAATTTTAGACATTTTAAAATATCTGCGTAGAATCAAATGAGTTTTGGCATTAGTTTAAAAATAACCAAATCTCTGAACCAGAGGAAGGAGCAGGTTTGTGGGTCAACCCCCTCCTCCCAGAACGTTTGGTTTCTCCATGGTTTTTAGTACTGTTGCCGATTTTACTATGGTAAAGCATATAGTTGTAAGGGCCAAAGCTCTCTGCCCCTAAGAAGAAAAATCTGAATGCTCCCCTAATATATGGAATTTAAATAAAATCAACGCTTGTAAATATTTTAAATTTCGTAAAGGAATAAAAATGGCTTTTTAAAAGGATAAAAGTAACTTTTTATGTCAAACAGTCCTCACAAATTATTAAAATAAATTTTTTTTAAAAAAAGGCATTTCTTATTAGCGGCAAAGCATTATTTTGCGAGATGCCTTTTTCGAAGCATTAATACGATTTCCATGCAAACTTTGAGCAACGTCGATAAACATATGTGAATTATTAAATTGACCACTCATAAGCAAATTGAGAAGCTCTTTAAAGCTGAAAGACGAAAAGAAAAGCAAAATAACAATATAATAATAATAAGTTGGCAATTTAGTGTTTCTGTACTTTGTCACTTTAATTTTCATCATTACTATTCAGAGAACTTAAACTGGTTATTACTTTTATTGGTGTTTAGTAAGTGTTCCATTAGCATTTCGTATTAAAATGTATCACATTATAATTCTTTGTGCCTATTACTGCATTTTAATGAGTTCACAAGTTTTTAAATTTAAGAATTTTGATAAAAAATATATGAAATCAAAGTAAATATACTTTATAAATGTAGAGTTTTGGACAAGTAAAGATAAACGTTTTTTGTTTTTTTAATTATTCAAAAATATTTTTTTGTGTTAATAAAATAGGACATTAAGTTTTATTTTTATGAACTAGCATTTGCAATTTAAATATTGGTTTTCGGAAAGATCATGAGAAATTTTTGCGGATTTTTTAGTAAATTGTTACTACATTTAATTTTAATTCTTTTTTTTTTCGTAAATGGAAGGTTTTCTTAGCCAGCTGACGAATTTCACTTCAGTTCATAAGCCAGTGACTATATTCGAAATGATGTAAATGCATTTTGCTAGGTAAATATAAGCGAGACTCCCCTGTATGTCATTGCATTAAAAGATATGTGCTTTTCTATTTACGTTATAGCTATTTAATATTTGATTTACTGAACACCGACCGTACTTCAGTATCTTTTGTGCCATATTTTTATTTCCAAATTTCTTCTCAGTCTGAGCAACAGAGTGACTTTGTCAGTTTATGCACTTATATTTCAGGCATTTATTGTGTTTAGAAATCAGCCTCTGATTAATATTATATAATTAATTGTATACATTAAAATAATTATTGTAATCAATATTTGTCTTAATATATACAGTTTAACGAATATTTCGAATAATTTTTACTTCATATTTTTCATGTTTGCATAAAAACTGAATTTGAATTTAATGGAGTAATTCCAAAAACTAAAATTTGAGGTTTAATGCTCTCTACAAACCTTTCATTGCCTGTTCTTAGTTTTATGATCATTTCAAATGCTCAAAACTCTCTATTCATAAAACTAAATTCTATTTAGCTCTGCAAATCCCTAAATTTAAAAGTTGCTATTTGATTCCAACCACAAAACTTTAATACTCGTTGTTTGAACTTTGATGATCCGTTAAGAATGCACATAAGTTGGGACAAGGCACAAATGAAAAGGTTCTTTATTTTTCCTTCTCGAGTTTTCCAATTTTTACCAAGAAAAAAAAAAGAATTCCATACAGATTTATGCAGAAGTAATCTTCAAAAATAATTTGAATTTAATGGAGCTATTAAGGTTATGCTTTAATTCAAAATGAAAAGAGCCTTAATTATCATTTTAGAATAGACAAGCAAATATTCACGAATCAGAATTAAGTGGGGTAATTCCAAAAGTAAAATGCTTCAACTTAATTCTAAAAAAATTTTAGTGATCATTTAATCACTTGCTTATATTAAAAATTTGAATTTAGTAGAGCAGTTCTAAACCTTCCAGTTTTAACTAAAGTTACAAAAGCTCTTAATGATCCCTCAAGAATGCACAAAGAACAGATTTATAACTTTGAATTCCAACTGCTAAGAGTCTTAATGACTATTTAAAAATACACACGAGTCCATATTTATAAATTTGAATTTAATGGAGTGATTTCAAAAGATAAACATTCAACTAAATTCTAACATTTAAAAGTGGCATTTTAAAGTGAAGTCAAGCCTATATTTAAAAATTTGAATTTAATAGAGCAATTCCGAAAGGCGAAATTTTCAACTTCATTCTAACCTCCAGCTCTTAGTAGAATGTTCTAAGTCTTGATGATCATTTAAGCCTCAAATCTTTCGCAAAAAGGGACTCGTTCTTAAAGAAAAAACCTTGAAATTGATCTTCTGTAGATTTTGAAACTCAAACGTGTTCTTTCGGAAGCTTCCTTTCCTTGACAAAAATCTCTCCCCTTTGAAGGAAAACAAAAACCACGTCATCCGTTAAAACTTCTCAAATACACCAAAAGAGACTTTAAAAATAACGGCAACAAAAAGAATCAAAACTAATATTTTGACAAGAACTCGATACTTAAACTCATAAAAGAAACTGCTCCCCACTCGGTCCATTCGTATTTTGTTGACGTAAAAAGAAAATTCTTTAAAAATATATAGATATATGTAACTGTCACTGAGCTAAATTGTACTCTGTTGTCACCAATAAGACTTCTCTTTACTTAAAATGGCAACAAATATATATAAAAACTTTTCTGGGGAAGATAGATTTATAAAACTTTCACTGACCATCCCATTTCGAACATGAAAAGCTGTTTAAGAAGAAAAAAAATCTGTCGATTCAACTTCATATGATGAGAATATCGCCGTACCATACTCACTTACTGCCTTCATATAGACTTATATATTGCATTTCGCGCGATGCACTCAGCAGTAAACCCCACCCACTTTAGAATTCCATCCTATTCCATGTTGCCAGATCACGTTTTTTTCCGCTATAACTTTTTATTCGTTGACATTTTAAGAATTTTTCCTTTCCTCCAAATCATCTTTTAAAAGGAAAAAAAAAGACAGATGTTTCTAACTTTTTTTTCTTTTTTTAAGTTTTGCTTTTATAGTTCTTTTATATTGTTATTTTGTTTATTTACGGACAAATGGGTCTTCGTGCAATGGAACCTTAAAAGAGATCGCAACTGGAACGAAATAAAAAAAATAATAAATAGATGTAGGAGCAGGGAAGAAAAAGCTTTAAAAATACTCGAATTGAAATTTTTCCACGATGCCTGCTTCTGACATTGAAAAGTTTGAGGTTTTGAGCTCTTCGCATAGAATGCCTTTCGTTCTTTATTCTTTCTTCCCTTCTATACGTTCTGTTCGGTCATCAGTTCCAAAACACGTGGTCGAATAGTGGAACGGATAGGATTGGACGATAACCTTTGGTCTGTCCTTCCATTTGTTATTTTGAATCTGCTTTGTCCAGCAATCATTTTTCAAATGTTGAAGATATCGTAATGTAATTCTTCTAATCCAATTCTTAAAGTCATTGAAGGAAATTACTTTGTAGAATATTTTGACTTAACAAATACCTAGTAATTGTATCTGATTTTAAACTTGATTTAGGATAAAAATTTCGTGAAAAATGAAATTTATTTCAAAATGTGTAAATATGAAAACCTAAGATTAAAATCTTCCTTCAAATTTGGAATTTTTACTTAGAAAGGTGTTATCTAATTTTTAAACACATTCTGAAACTGCGCTGAAATTATAATATACATTCAAAGTCACATGCAAAACGTGTGTCATTGTTATTTGTCATCTCACAATTAAGTTAGATAAAAGATAAAGCTTTTATTATCTCTAAGATAATGAGAGCTAATAGAGATAATATTAGCGTAATGAAAGGATTCACGTGTTCTGCATGGTTGTCCTTTCTCTCATGTATCGCCTTTTGGTGTTTCAGTCTCTCTGGAACTTTAAGGCGAGATTTGGTAATTTGACATAATGCCAAAAACTTCGCTCAAGTAATCCCAGCAACAAAGACAAATCTGATCCAACATGCCTAATGCTTCGGCTCGTATAAATAGTGGCCTTATTTCTAAGTAGTCGCTACGACCAAAGGAATCTGCTGTATGAATCTATTGATAAATAAAGTTGAAACAACCAAGAACGTGATATGCGACTAGCAATAGTAAAATAATGAAAACTTTCATATTTGGTGATAAGCTTTCATAATCTATGGAGAAACTTGATTAAACTTTTAAGGTAAAATACTTTTTTATCGAAGTATTTTTTGAAAAACTCAAAGGGGGAATAGGAATTAACAATAAGAGGGGGAAAAACTGTAATATAGATTTGTTAAGAACGATAAGCAGCTTCTCATTTTTGAAAATCTACCTTGATTGTGGTATCAGACTGTACGCAAAATATTTTCCACACTCTGTTTCTTTTAAAATTTATACCAGGATTTAATACCATGTGCATAATTTTGGATCAGAACACATGTTCCGCGTGGTTGTCTTTTCTCGCATGTATCGCCTTTTGGCGGTATTTCAACTCTTAAAATTTAAACTTTCTCCAATTTGGCGAGATTTGGTAATTTGACATGAAATCTGATCCAAAATGTCTGATGCTTCTGCTCGTATATATAGTGGCCCGCACTACACTGTCTCACGTCATCGGGCGGCGTGTACCACCGGTGGCCCGCACTATAGACTGTCTCATCGGGCGCCGCCAGATGAAGCGCAGTATGAATTCGAGTGCCGCCTTACAGCGAAAAACATGAAAATCAGCCCTGGCGTGAACGTGTTAAAGTAGTCGCCATGCCCAACGGAACATGCTAAATGAATTTAAGGACAAATAAATTTCAAACAACCTTGAATATGATCAGAGATGATTGCAATCGTCTATAAACGGTTGTGAATGTACAGGATATTTAGCTTGGATGAATTTTAAATAGTTAATTTAAACAGCTGTGGAAGCGATAATATGGTCTTTGCACGTGATTCGTAAACCACGAAAATTCCTTGATATTATGGTGATGCAGAAGTTATCAGACGTAGAAGTGTCAGACTAAGAAGTTATCAGACCTATTCATAAACGCAATTTTTTTAACCTTGAAAGTGATATTTCATTCGTCTGACTTAAAATCAAGACTGTAAATCTGTCAACTTAAAGATATTAAACAATCGTTAATGTGGTATTACATTACCCCGCATCAGTAGAAATTAACTGTAAAAATATAATGTCAGGTGGGGTAAAATGGGTCATTTTTAGCTATTTTCACATTTAAAGTTTCATAGCAACAAAACCAGAAACATTTCCCATTTCTTTTCAATTGCATCTTAACATTGAACTACTTTAGATCAATTTTATGCCATTTTAATATTTATCTTTTAATTATGAAATAGTTTAGCTGAGTTTATAAAGTTGTGACCTGATTTGCTCCATCGTGGGGTAAAATGAGTCATAGTGAAAAATAATGCTGAAAACAGTTATTTATTACTTTGAAACTGAAAAAAAAGGTAAGTAACATATTTAGCAACATTTTGAATTATAATTACATTGAAATGTTTAAATAATATTTTTCTAGATTGTTATATATTGGTTCACATAACACTTCAACAACATCATTTCTCTCTACCACATCAACATGATCTTTTTTAGGGAAAACATTAAAAAAAAATTTTTTAATTTAATTTAAATAAAATAAACAACGAACACTGTTTAAATTTAGGAATTTTCTGCAGTGAGGTGCAACAGAGTAAATTTTAAAACAATAATGGAATAGAACTAGCTAAGCCTAACCATGACCCATTTTACCCCATCCAAGAAAAACTGGTGTAAAAAGTTAAATATTTAATTTTTTTTTTACATGCTCGGCTGTAATTGCTCTCCAAAGTTTCTTTGTGTGGAAATCCTTTAAACTTTGGTTCTTATTTGATAAAATATAGAGATTTTCAGAAGTTGGTAAACCATGTGTTTAGCACACTATCATCTAAAAATTACTAAAATATTTTTTGTGTTGCCATTTTTAAGAACCAAACTTTTTTTAGAATGAAAAATGTTGCCAACACATTGAAATATAACATAAAAAATATTGGTTTAAAAATTTCAATTTCAAGTTCTATTATTTTGAGTTTTTTATCAAGTGACCCATTTTACCCCATCCCACCCTATTTTACAGCTAGTAAATTTGACATTGCGATTATGCTTATGTTGTATTACAGGCAATGTTTTAGAAGTCACGAAGAAAAGGGTCACGAGCGTTATCTTACTACAATGCACTTAACATTATGTGCTCTGTAATTTACTTAAAAGGACAAAACTTGACATTCGAGTACGGTACACTGCAAAAGACTTTTGCTAAAATATGAAAAACTACGTTCATGTTACGTACGATGGATTCTCTTAAAATAGATATTGATACTAGTTTATAAGTTTAACTGGTAGACAAGAAAAAAAGTAGGTTATTGATGATTAAAAATTGTTTTATTTCATATTACATCTCTTGACTCCTTATTTGTAAAATTCTATTTTGATAAACAGAAATAGTTATTTTAAACCACAAAAGAATTTTTATGTTAAAAATATTATTAGTGGCAATAGTAGTGCATACGGTCTATTTAGTTAATTAGCTAAGAGGTAATCTTGCAGGAAATGACAGTTCAACAAAATCTACTTTTAAACGGATGTGAACGTGATGTAACAAACTCGCACAAGATAGATTCTATAAAATTCCTTTCAACTGACCGTCAACATGATATTACATTTTTACGTATGATATCACGTCTCGAAAAATCTACATTAAACGGACGTGAATGTGATAACCGTCACACATTTGATATCCTGTTCTCAATGGAAAAAAACGATTGTGAACGTGTTGTTACTTGGGTATCACGTTCAAAGACGATTAAAAAATACTCGGTATGTTCAGGACTGCTAGAAGGTTAATAAAAAATAATCTGAGGAGCAATGCCTCAATCCTACGTGAAATATGCCAAATGATCCGACAAATTGCGCTGTATGCTTTTGATCCAACCCGCATCACGGTATGTGGGGGAGGAGGGATAGGGGAAGAAAGGATATTATCAGAGTAATAGGATTCGTCTTCCTGCTTACCCCTCTGTAATCGTTCCAATTCCCTCCTCTAATCGAGGGGGTGTTTGCTCCGAATTAGAACAAGCACTTTTCCGGTGCTTGTTAAGTACCGGAAAAGTGTTCTTTGATTCGGGATCGGAGAACTGCGTAATGCTACTCCGCTCAAGAAGAAAAAAAAAAAGAAAAGAAAAAAACTCAGAGTGAGCGAAAGATGCTTTATGTACCTATATTTTCTTTTTTCCCGTTAGCATCACCCGAAGAGCTGTTTTTTAACATCATATAAGCTAAATTATTCATCAAAATTATAGAATTTATTCATCTCGTTTTGTAAAATCTACAACAGAAAAAACTTGGAAAGTTCATTCGTTTCGATCTCAAAGTATCAGCTTTTTCCTATTCCGATACTGTCGATTTTAATCTTGTAAAATGTTTAACTTTTTTATCTTGGCCCACCAAATTTTATCTTAAAGCAATTTTTGAACTAAAGTTTTTCCTGCGTTTTTTTTTCTTTTTACTATGACGTAGATAATTTTGTATGTTTCAAAACGTAGACATTCGAGTCCCCCCAAGAACACTGCAAGGGAGACTGCTGCGCTAGAATAGGAAAACGCCATTATCAAATCATTGATACGGAGATTCTCTTAAAATATATATTGCATTAATTTATAAATTCAACTGGTAGACAAAAAAAGTAGGTATGAAATGATCTAAAGTTGTTTTATTTTATATTACAAGTCTTGAATCATTATTATTTCGTAAAACTCTATTTTGATAAACAGAAATAGTTATTTTAAACCATAAAAGAATTTTTATGTTAAAAATATTATTAGTGACATTAGGCAAAGCAGACGATCTCTTTAGTTAATGCACTATTTTTCGCATTATTTCATAAATAGTGCGAAAAACAGCTGAAAGTCAGAACAGATTTCAGTTGCGTCACCTGCGAATTAGTTAAATATAGATGTAGTTCAGGTATACATGAGTACATGATCAATTACTGTAAAAAATATTACAAATCCCGTAATAAAAATATTACAAATCCACATTTCAAATACTTTCCGTCAATTTGTAATGCGTCGTAAATTTGGGAAATCAAGTTATAAATGCTATTTAAATAGAAATTTGATACATTAAAAAACCAATTTTAAAAACGTTCAAAATACTCGTAGGAAAAACAAAAAAATGAACAAGAAGTTCCGAATACAGATTTATCGAATTTAAACCTGATTAGAATATGTAATGTTTTACAAATGGAAATTTAAATCTTTAATTGCGTTTAAAATGGAACATTCTTTAATTAGGTGTAGTGTTTGGCAATCACGTTTTACCAAATGGATAATTACGAAGGTTTTGGCGCGTTTATTAGAAAGCTTTATTGAAAACTCGCAATTAAATGGGTCAAACTGCGAGTTTATAAAATGATTTTCTACAAGGTGCTTCAGCTATATTTGGCTAACGCAAGAATAAAAGACTCGCAAATCCCTTATGAAGATAAAAAGTACATCGAAATGCATTGAATTTAAATTTTGCTTGGGTGCACTGTTGCACTTTGAATGCAGAAGTAAGATTTTCATGGCGGCAAAAGATGAAAGCGTTTAACGATAATTGTAATAATGTTTAGTTGCAGTGAAAGCAAGAAGTTTCGTCTAGAAGAATATGAGCCTACTTTCCCGTATACACCCCCGACTTCAAATTTATAACATAGCTATATCTCTCTTTCTTTCTCATTTAGCTTTAGTTCCTAGTTGTTAGTTTTGTTAGTTAGCTTTAGTCCTTTCTCATTTAGCTTTAGAACTAGTTGTTCAAATGTACGTTTTTCAACGGTTAATACATATTCATTCATTCACTCATTCATTCCTTCATTCATTCAGAAATAACCTCAAAAATCCCGATCAAAAACCAGGTTCGTTTAGTTCTGGTTGAACTTCATATCTGTACATATTCGACGTCATAACATCCTTCCGACGAGGTTTATTTCATGAAAATCGGTTTGTTTGATCAAGATTTATGTAGAATTGAAATTTCCTCGTAAAAGCGCTAATGTTAATTTTTTTAACTGTTCAAAAATGAACAAAAATTGTTCAAATAAAAAAATTATTTTACGACAAGAGCTTCTTCCAGTCAGCTTGTTATAGTAACTTGGAATTTATGCCCAGAGTTTGCATAATTTGCTCTAATATTGCTCATAGCGCTAATGTTAAGTTTTTTTGAACTGTTCAAAATTGAACGAAAAGTTGCTCAAATCAAAAAATAAAATATGGAAATGAGATCCCTCGCCAAAATCTTCCGAATGCAAAAAAAAAAAAAAAAAATTCTTTCGAATCGGACAATTCCCTCAAAACTTATTAGGGGAGGGCAAATAGACCGACAGCATGACCGACTGACCGACAGTCCAACTACAGACAGGCCGATAGACACACATTTTTCCCATCTCAAAATACTACGTTTAATTTTTTAATTTTTCAATCTTTATTTAATTACTTCACTTTTTTTTATTTTACTTTATTTTTAACGATGCTTTTATGATACATTAAGCCTTCTTTCGTACTTTATTTACATTATTTTTACTTTTACGGGAAAGTAGGCTAAAAAAGGAAGCGATAAAGCAAAACCGCTTTGCTGCCAAAGCAAAACAGTTGCAATAAAGTTCTAAATCAAACGATATATTCAACTTTTTGTCTCCGTCAACGACACTTAGAATGCGTGATATGTGTCACCCAAAACATGTCAGCGTGTGTCGTGTGACACGCGTGTCATAGGTTTGCTATTATTGATGTAGACAATGAAACGTATCGCCCATTGTAGAATGGAAAACAACATTTTAAACAGCGTCCAAAAGTATATGGCCAATCATTTTTTTTTAATTCAAAAACTAACTAAGCGAGTAAGAAATATGAAACAGATCATGGAACCATATAATGAAGAAATAAAAATAATAAAATACTCAAACAAGTTTTAAGATTCATAAACATACTATAAAATATAGAATAAATTAGTATAAAACAATAAGAACAACAAATTGTCCAAAAAATAATAGGCAACCAAGTGCAAATTGCTAATTTTTGTACTGATATCACAAATTTTGATATTCCAAGGTCATTTATTTATGGGGTAGTTTCCTGAGATAAAAGTAAATCTGTCTTTCATTTTCCGACTGATTGCAAAAATGCCTAGCAATGTGCAGTTTTCCAAAAAGGGAAATTTAACAAATCTACTGCTTAAAGGAGTGGAAAATCGTGCACATTTCAAGAAAAATGAGCACAGCAGGGTTGGTATTTACTGAATTCTGTCAAAGGTGTCACATTTTAACACAAAATCTTGTACTGGATGTCAAAGAAAACAACTGAACGACAAGACTGAAAGATTTTGGTATTGGTTTCAGCCCACAACTTGTCTGTGCGGGCAGTTTCTAAAAAAGTAAGCATTTCAGTATCAAAATCCGTGGTACATACACGGTATCAGGCAAGCACATTTCTTGATAATCGCAGAATTTGCCAGTTATCAAAAGACAAAAAAACGCTCGTGTTCAGTGGGCCCGAAATTACACGAAATGGAGAGATGCATGTTTAATGTTCTTTTCAGTGATGCAAAGAAATTCAAGTTAGATGTCTTTGATGGGGTTGGGCACATTATTGGCACTAGTCACAAGGAGCAACAGAATCAGAGAACTTCAGTAGACATCAAGGTGTAGGGTTCACTGTCACATTACTGGCACGATATTCAAAAGGAACAACGGAACCAAGGAAGTTCAGCAGACATCAAGGTGGAGGGTTCACTGGTATCGGAAGTATTTTCTAATAATAAAGCAACTGATAGTTTGTAAAGGCCGTAAAGATTACTAGAAAATGCTTGAAGTACATACCAGCAAGAAAATTGCTTCACTTGTCCAACTTTAAAATGCAGTCGTTTAGACAAAATCAAATGTTGTGAATTGGCTATTCATAAATCCTGACCTGAAACCAATAGACAGCTTCTGGAGACAATATTATCGGGATATATTATTATCTGGAGACGAAACATGCTGGTAGGCATTTGCAGTGGTTCAAGGTTTAAAACTGCAAACGGAGAGAAATTGTTTTTTTTTTAAAGTCAAAACATCTTTGAACTCTTGTTTTGAGTATGCCTGATTGAATTCTTAAAATGATTACAAAACACAGTCTAAAAAAAGTGAACATTAAAAGAGGGGGAGGAGGTGAGTTGTGTGTACACTTTGGGACAGTAAAAAGTTTTAAAACTCAAGAAATTTACGTTTTGGTTTTTCACATAAAGCCTGTGATTGTGTAATAACATTATTTTTCTATACTGCTATTGTAGTTTTGATATATTTATAACTGTAAAATGTTTTAAAATTGTTACTCTGCTTTCCCAAATAAAAATAAGAAAACTCCGTTGTCTTCTATAAACATCTGGAACGCACTGTATGGAGCAAGTTGTCAGCAAAAAATGCCCACGCATGTATATAACTAGAAGAAAAAAACTAGTTTCTTCAGAGATCATATTTTTTATTTTACGAGTAAAAGTTTTTTCTTTCTTTTCCACGTTTTGAAAAAAAATCTTTGTAGCAATTTTATCCCAAATTTATGCATATTTTTACCAATTTAATTTTGTTATAACGTGCCTCCTCCCCCAAAAAACGCAAGTTAGTCGTAGATTTTCTGCAAACAAAGCAAAACTTTTTTAAAATTTCTATTCTTCGATAAAGGTACCTTTATTTTATTGACTTTTAAAATCTTTTCGAACATCACACATATTTTCTGTAATTGATGTTGAAATTTATATGTGACGGCTAAAATAATAAAAAAAACTGTAATAGGAATGGTTGCAATAAAATTTCAAAAAAAGACATCTTGGAACATCTTTGACATTACTGATATATTGCTATCTAATTCAAACTTTATTGAAATGCAACATATTGAGTGGACACATTACAAGAATGTGACATCAAGATGTTTCCACAAGATACAATCCCATGTTTCAAAAGTCACGAACTGAGAGTGACAGATAAGTTTGCTTTTCGTTTACTTTTGAAAAGAAAAAAAACATTTAAATGACGGTTTGTATTCTTGTAGTTAGGTTGTTATGGAATGCAATTTTTCAAGTAACTTGCTCAGTGAACGTTCTATAACGTTCAATTAATAATTACTTGTTTGTTTACGACCATTTCCGGTCACTTATATTTTCGAGTTTATTTGCTTTTCTCAATGGATATGCTTCAAACTCTCGTCCAATATTACTGATAGAACAGGACAGTACGATAGTTTATTACAATACAATTAAGGAAGTTACAAGAATACACCCAGGGCAAGGTGGGAATCGAATCCACGACCTCGTTACTGCGCGCAAGCAGCGGGCAGAAACTGATAACTAAGACCCTAATAACTCCTTCAGTTCATTTCTTATACAAGGTTGCTTTTCATATAGATTGTATTTTTGGATTAACTTTTCGAATATGTATTACCGTAATTCGCGAGTATAAGTGCGTGTTCATGTATTTATGCACTAATTTCTCTTTGTTGAAATTATTCCAATATGTATTCAATTTCCATTGATTTACACAGTTACTCTCATATATGTAAATGTAATTAAAATTTACTAACCAATCCAAAGCAAAAGAAAAGAAAACTATGGTAAACGTTGTGAATTAAGAGAAAAGCAACATTCAACATTTTTATTTACATGAGGAAAGATCGCGTTCTCGAGCTGCACGTTGAAATGGTTAAACCAAAGTCCGATGTGAACCGTTTCTGTAATCACTAAACTATATTTTGAACGGACAGCGAGCTGCTGTCTTTATAAGAGAATGGGTTACAATAAAAATCAATAAAAAACCAGCAACAATTTGAGTCAAAATGAGAGTCAATTTTACTAAATAATATCAATTTGTGCGTTAAAAGCGAGAACGCGTGAGCACTGGCTCAACACATATTTCAAACAAAACAATCTTATGCTTTTCTTAATTCAAACTGCCCATAATGGGTTATGACTAGGTCTTAACCTGTACTGAAAGTTCAGAAAAATACATTTGATCATTTATTCTGGTTAAAAACTCAACAGATGGTGGACGCAGGGGAAGAAAATTCCAAAGGGGGACACTCACAAAAACGCCCCTTGAAAAAAAAAAAAAAATCTTTCTGACTTTCGAACCCACAAAGAAGTCGTCTGTGGAGTCAACTCAGCCTGCCCCCTTCCTTCTAGCAAAATACCGGAAAGTCAGGGGTCCCTTTTCAATGCTTGCATTATTATCCGTTGGTGGTGTTCATAGTTCTGCCAGTACTGTGAACGTCGATGATAAATAATCGCATGTATATCCTGTTTGCATAGAGAAGCGTAATAGTTCTTGTATAATATTACAAGGGGAATTGCCTCTATGGACAGTGTTAGCAGCTTAGGACAGAGCCGATAATGTTTTTTATATTACCATCGAGGTATTGCCGCTTTTATTGGGCAATCTATTTGTCATGTAAGATCCACTTTTTTCTCAATGATTCCCTCGCCAATTTTTGTCAAGGGGGTGTACCGGCAAGTATAACGATTGAAGAATTAGGTACCATCTGTTACTGTGTACGCTTCAGATGATGGTTGTTCATCATGTCCTTGTCCATTGATGATAGAATGATTCTACAGAAACCGAGGATGTTGTCTTTTGTGAGGTAAAATTTACGATGGAATGTTTTGAGCGTTATGGCCGTTGGAAAGCTGAAATTATTAACGTTTATGGCATTTTATCTGATGAGTAAATTTGCTCATGTATTTGAGGCGCCATATGTATCAGTACTCGTGTGAAATTTGCTAATCGGAAGCCAGATTTAAGTAAAATTATACTTAGAAAAAACATTTAAAAGTAGCTGAATGGCAACGTTTTAAAAGTACGTTACAAGGCTTTTCCATTGCTTTTGCATTTGTAAATTATATTTACAATTTGTACTGCCTTTACTTTTATACTTTTTTAAAATAGGAATTTAATTACATAAATCTGATTAAATAATTTTAGGTCATTAGACGCTTAAAACAACACAATATTAACCATTGACGTTCAGCAATTTTTGGTTAGAACATGTGTCATTCTCAAAAAATGTTACAAATGTTGTCCTACGAATTCACCATCATTTACATCCTTTTTCTCCAATGTTAGTACAGTATTTATATTTATCTTGTCTAAAACAACATATTTTTAAAGTATGATTTCAGTAGTTTCAAAATATGAAAACATTAAAAGAACTGGGAAAATATGCGTTCAAACTTTGGTATGTGTATGTAAGGAAATGTGACTATTCTCTAAAATAAAAAAAAAAAAAACTTTGTAAGGAGCATTATTATTTTATTATTTATATATTTTATTATTACTGTTATTTATAAACGCATATATATATATATATATATATATATATAAAAATCACATACGTATCTGAAACCTTATTTTCTTAGCTAGTTGTTGCATCCTGGATGATTAATTTTGTCTTAAAATAATTTACCTAAAAGCTTAACGCATTGTGTCCTTGAAATTGTATTTTTGTAATGTGTCTACTATGTTACCAAAGTTTTCATAGCAGAAGCTTCAAACCTGGTTTTATTATTCGTTTAGAAAAAATTACCTATCGTAGCCCTCAGCTCCTACCATGATCAGTCTACGCCTACCTTAATTGCATAATGTTATTTTTGGAAAAAAGGATCTCTAAAATATTAAGTGAGTGTAAGTATTCAATGTTCATATGTTACTGAATTTATTTTAAGCCATTGAGTAATGAAGAATTAAGTTAGGTAGAAATATTAAACCCTGTAGAATAGGATATTAATGTTGTGCCCAAATCGAATATACTAACTGAGTAAAGAAAGGATAGATTAGATATTAAACATAAAAATTTAAATTTTATTAATTAAAATAGTTTTCTAACTAAAACTAATTACAAGTTGTAGGAGGAAATAAATATTTTGCCAATGTCGAATGTTGCAATTTTTTGTCAGTGACACTTGTAATGTAATATAGCATCGGTAAAACGCTGGTTTACAAGAATTTCGAGTTAATAGCTTTTAAAAATAGCACAAAACCAAATATTGGTTTTTAGTAGCTTCATGTCTCCCTGATATAACACGTCAGGTTTACTACGAATCATGCTAATAAAGGAAATATTTAGTTTGAAATGTATTGCATGTAATTTTTTTTTCTCTCCAGTACAAGGCCTTTTTTTTTTTTTTTTTTTTTTGGGGGGGGGGGGGGATACCTACTGTTATGTATATCTAAAGTTATATTGATGGGAAACTTTTTACTTGGAATTTCGTAACTCAAACTAAATAGATAATTTAGCTCATTTTAATAAAAAAAGCTCCTGTTTTTTTTTTAATCTTCATTTGTCTATTTATTTCAGTTACCTTTTTATTTTTAAAAGAACAAGGTCTTTAAAAATATGATAATCGAAACGAAAAAGTCTGTTGGTTTTAGCCTTTTTCTAGTAATTTCTTTGTTGAATGACTTACGTTCCAGCAACCTTTAACTAAATGGTTAATAAGTATATACGAAAAAAGTATAGAGTAAATGGTAAAAATAAAATTATGTTTTCCCCTTTTAGTCCACCATTTTTAGTCCCGAAAAAGTAAAGAAAAAGATATAATAATAAAAGGAAAGAAGGCTTAATGTATCGTAAAAATATCTTTAAAAATAAAGAAAAGTGAAAAAAATGAAGTAATTAAACAAAGATTGAAAAATAAAAAATTTTAAAGTAAGGTTTTGAGATGGGGAAAATATATGTCTGTCTGTCCTCCCCCCCCCCCCCCCAAAAACTTTTAAAGGAATTATCCGATTCGAAAGATTTCGGGGAGGACATCTCATTTCCATATTTTACTTTTGATTTGAACAATTGTTAGTTCAATTTTGAACAGTTCAAAAAATCTTAACATTAGTTCCTAATGGCAAATTATGTAAATTCTGGTCGTAAGATCCAAGTTTCTATGAACAAGCTTATTGGAAGAAATTCCCGGCGTGAAATATTTTTTTATTTGAACAATTTTTGTTCATTTTTGAACAGTTCAAAAAACATTTAACATTAGCGCCCCATCCTTCATGAGGGTAATTTTAATCTTATGTAAATTCTGATCTAACAGACGGATTTGCTTGGAACTAACTTTATCGGAAAGTTCTTATGACGTAGAACATGTACAGCTACGAAATTTAACCAGAACTAAACGAGCCTATTTTCATATGAAGTTTTTTGATAAGGATTTTTAAGGATACTTTTCAATGAAGGAATGATTAAATGAATCTGTGAAAGAATGAACAAATAAATGAGTGAAATAAATGAAAAAGTAAATGAGTGAATAAATGAACAAAAAAATAAATGAGTGAATAAATACGAGTAAATGAATGAGTAAATGAATGAATGAATATATGAATGAATGAGTGAGTAAATGAATGAATGAATATATGAATGAATGAGTGAGTAAATGAATATGTATTACCAGTTGAAAAAGGTTATTTGAAACAATTAAGAGATAAAGCTAAATGAGAAAGAGAGAGAGAGATTGCTAGATTTTAACTTTGAAGTTGGGTGTATACGGGAAAGTAGGCTGGTGTAGTTCCAGATGGAACTTCTTGTTATTAAGGAAATAAATTTTAAAAGATTCTTTTGACTGCACTCTTGACTGCTTCGTTTTTTTAAACAATGAGAAACTTATTTAACTAACTTAAAAACCACGTCCTCGTATTGACTGATTGGCGTTTTTTACTGCGTCACTAAAATTGATTGCCATTCAGACGACCGTGATTTGTTGATTGCGCTGTCGAAGACATACGTCAGAGCTGTTTGTTGGGTAACCATAGCAACCATCTGTTACGATAGACCCAAAAAGTTTCCATTGCCATTGATGTGAAAACACCCATAGCGCCCAAGTCCTCCTGATTCCAGGAGGGTAAATGTGTTGTCACTGGGTCAATAGTCAGGAACAACAGCTTAAAAATCAGTATAACTGAATCTCCCAATCACAAAACTACTTACGTACAAAACTAAAATTTCTATTGAAACCGAACAAATGTAATTAGGACTTAACGACTCTTGATTCAATAATTGAACATAATGGACCGAGGAACTGTTTGTGAATTAATAAAGCTTAATACATTGTGTCCTTAAAATTATATTTTTGTTAATGTGTCTACTATGTTACCAAAGTTTTCATAACAGGTGAACTTGACGAGTTTTGGCATTGTACCTACTTTTTATGTTAATTTTTGTGTTAGAAATAATATCTTTTCAACTTCAAAGATGCGTTGGACGCCTAGGATTATCATAATAATTTAACTTTGTGCAAGTTAACTGTAATAAAAAATAATTTCACGCTTTATTAACGTGAAGTTATTTTTTTATTACAGCCTAGGACTATCGTCGATCAGTTGATTGGACTCTTTGGTTTGTTTGAACATAACGAGTTTTTGAATTAGAATATTCAATCTATCTCTAAAAATCCACGAATCAAAGTGAAAAATAAAGAATATCTAACTATCAAATGCGTTGTTACAGTTGCTCAAAATATATTTCTTACATCTATACTTTGTGAAAAAGTCTTTATTTGTGATAAGGTAAAGTGTGTAGAGCGTTACTCTGTTGCTTACTAAAAAGATTGTTGCATATTATTTCAAAATATTACTGTCCCATAAAATGTGAAGGAATACATCAAATACGTTTTCCCTAATTTATATACCTATTTTATTCCCTAATTGATACATTTTTTATCTAAAGTAGTTATTCCTCAAAGGGATATTTGGAAGAAAATTTATTCATAATTACTTTTAAACTGCTTTTATAGCTTTCTTAACTTTAAGTCCACTAACCTTATGGAACAGAATAGCATAATCAAGTTATAAATCAAAGTTACAGAAACGCCCACAGCGTTATTCACCATATTTAGTGCATATATGCAACCGTTAAAAATAATGACTACCCGAAACATATTCAATGAGAGAGAAAAAAGTCGCAAAAAGTTTTTCAGCTCCTGTATTATATAATAAATATTCTTTAACGACTTGTTGATAATCAATTTTCCGTCCAAGTGCAACGATGAAGGCCCGCTGAAAAGGGGAGAAAACATTGAAATGAGTCCCCTACAATAGGTAACACTAAATCACGCCCTGAACGAAATAAAAGCTAATAAATAAGAGGCCATTTGCCCCCTGTATTTTTCAATAGGGGCGGAATGAGGGTGAAGTATTTATCGTCGTGTCCCCTCTAAAAGCCACACGCGCGTGTCGATGTTTTGTGAGGGACTAGGTATAACTTTAAACTTGCTTTTTCAGGGGTTCTTTTGGATATTTATGGATTTGAAGCTCAATTGATTCTAACTTTGGGGAAAATTCGCAAAATGATGGCATATTTTTGTAGTGCATGAATTCATAGTAGTTTCATTTTTAAAAACAATTGACATAGGTAAGCAACATTAGTAAATTTGAAAACGTTTCTGCTTTTTAACTGCTCCCCTTACAATTTTTTTTTTTTTGAAAAAAATTAAAAAATCATCACATTTTTCAATTTTATTACTAAATACAAAACAAAATGTGTAAGTTTTAAGTTGAATTTTTATTTCTTTACATGTGTAAAAAGCATTTAATATTAGTTTACTATCCCGAGATGAAAAAAAGTTAAATATTGGTCTTTATAAATGATAGTTTTTGAAACAAATGACAGCACAGCAAACCAACAAAACTTGGCAAACTTCCAATCAAAGCTGACTATTTCCTTTCATTTCCTCCCGGCCGAGTAAAACCGTGAAAAAACAAATTATACTGACATTCACCCGAGTTTTCTCGGATAGTAATTAACTGCAATCTATGCGAACACGAGATAACTCGGGATAATCAGGCAAGCGGTTAAAATTATATCCATTCTAAACTAAGTCATTAAAGTAATTTACCTCCACTGCACATATTGGTGTCTTATTAAAAATACAAATGATGCCATAACATGCTAAACTAACTAATCATATGAGTAAAATAACAACAATAATCACTCATAATTATGAAGAATAATGCATTAATATGCAATAATGCGTAACTATCGTATATTTGGGAGCAATGATTAATATCGTGAAGAGCGTTAATTTGCAGTAACGTGCATAATTCATAACAAATGTAAAATACATAAATTAAAGTTTTCTAAAGAACTTAAAAACTATTTTTGAACAAATCGTTGTAATGCATAACACTGAAGTTCAATTATGGGGGCAACAATGATGGTGATGAGAATTAATGTGAATGTGTTAAAGAGCTGGTGGCATTCTAGCAGCAGTAATGAACTTAATAAGGAAGCTTAGGTTTAAAAGCTTAAAAACTGCTTTTCTTTAAAAACTGCTGTAAGAAGCTACATTGATGAAAAATAAGCATCAATGAGCAGAACATAAATGGATTCAATGAATAATAATGGTTTATTGCTAAAACAATGCGCGATAGTGTTATAGTTGCAATTATGCGTAATAAACGATTAAAACATTTGCATTTACAGTCTATACAAATCTTAAAAATTGTTCCATATTAAAAACATATAACACACTGAACATCTTCAAAAGAGTTTTTAATTTTTGTGTTTCTGATACAGTTTTTGTCTTAGAAGGAAAAGCTATTTATTCTTTCTCTATGTATTAATGTATACTTGCACTTTGAAAATTTACTGATGCTTTTTTTTTTTTTTTTTTGGCAATGCAATTTCTTTACAGACAATTCAAAGCTATTATTGTAATATTATTGAAACATTTGAATCCTTTCTGCAATTGGTATATTAAAAATTTAGGAAATAATAATAAAACCGATTAAAAAACCCATTTTTTCCCCTCTTTTCGAATTTAAAGTCAGAATCAATATTCTGACTTTTCATTGGTCAATTACTATTTTTTAAGACAATGTACTTCAGCTACTTAATCCTCTAAATCCTTGTGCCTTTAAAATTATCCAATAAAGACATTCGTTCTTGGAAAAATTAACTAAACAAATAAAACTTAAAAAGGAAAAAGAAAAAAAGCTAAGGTATTTTTTTTTCTTCTTTTCTTTACATAGTTGCTAATTACGATGATACAAACTTAACTTTGAAAAAGATGACTCTCGAACTCTTTTGTTAGTGCCCAAATATAGTTTTTTTTTCTTTTTATGATTAAAATTGAATTTTATAAGTATTGACGAAACTTTATTCTGTGCTTTATATATTACAGCTCTCTTTCACCGCATTTCCAAATATTGAAAAGCGTTAAAAATTAGTACAATATAATAAAAATATCGTTATCTTTTATAACTCGCATTAATGTGCTCTGGGAGTCATAAATGAACAATAAGAGAACGGCTGGCTTGTGCCCTATTGTGAAGAAATCTTTAGTTTGAGGTCTTTATATTTGCACAAAGAAAATTATAGAGTTATAGGTGCAGCTGGAAGTTGTGCCGCGATATTTAGTAGCAGAAAATTAACGATTTATAGGCCTATATCAAACGCCAAGCCCTTTGTACAAAGGGGTCAGATAATCATTATGTAGAGGGAGCTGGTTGGGTTACCAGAAATTAGCTTGGCGGTCTTTTGGACTCCATTTTCTGAAAGTAGCTTCATTCTGGAGTGAAAAGACTTTTGGAAAAATTTACAAAAAGCACTTTTTTCTGAGCACTTTTTAAATTTTGCCACCTCTTACTCCTAGTTCTTTAAAATAATAATAACAAGAAGAAGAAAAAAGATAATTAAATTGCATTAATATGTTTAAAAGGAAATTCAAAAAAAAAAAAAAAAGAAAAGCCGGAGTATGTGCAATTAATTGAATAATATTTCACTTATTAGGACAGTCTGCATTATGTAAAAATCGTAATATAAATTAGAATGAAAAAAAGAATACATAAGGCAGTGAGAAGCCAAAGAGATGTGAGTGGACCTAGAAACGATTCCTAGAAAAACGCGTTCCAAGTTTGGATCTTATGGGACCTTTAATGTTAATTTTTTTCTAAATTATTGCGGAGCACCTGTTAGAGATATCACTAACATTTTTTGCCACAATATAGAATAGTGCTTTCTCCTCCATTTGAACTCGTTATCTCCAAATTTTCAGTTTTTTCACTTACACCCCTTTGCTTCTAAGTGCCTCATTTAGTTTTTTTTTTGAAAAACGTTGTATTTTATTTAGAGATTAAGAGGGAGATATATTTGCTTGGTTTTTCGGGATGTAAATGCAAAGACTTTCCAATATGTCCTGTTAAAATAAAAATAACTATTGCTGAAAGTTTTTTAAGGAATAAAAGGACGTTTTCAGGATTGATTAGATAAGATATTGACATTAAAGATACAAGTAAAATGCTTATAAGGAGATTGCGATGCAAATAAAAGGAAGCCATAAAACGTTCCAAGAGGTGAAGAAAATAAATTGACTGAATTTTTTCGTTCTGTTAAGAATAACTGTTTGAATTATTTAAGTTCTTATGATTTGAAGATAAAATTGGAATATAAATCACAAAACGCAATAATAAGTCTATTCTATCATATTCTAGATACTTCTAGCGTCATATCAAGAGGTCTGCATACGTTGCACCTTGCTTCTGTTTGATCTTCTGATTTTGAACCAGCTCCCAGATGAGACTATCACCTGGGTTGGCACCCCCAGAGGTATCTTTTCACTTGGAGGACATTGGAGCCACGAAAGATTTCACGTGCACCAGCTCCCATTAACGTACACGGTCCCGGAGCGAATCAGTCGCGAGAGGTTGTCACCCTCCCAAACACTAACCTCGGTCAATTGTTGCCTTACTTTCGATGTTCTGCGGGAACCGAGATCTTACCAACTAGTCTATTGCGGGACCAGTGATCAGTCAAAATCCCATTTCAACGTCACAAATGAGAACCAAATTTCGAAATGTAGCACATAACTGATGCATCTTATAGATCAGCTGCTATTTTTATAAATACAGCATTAAAAGCTCTGGATATAACTACCTTAGGACACTACCTCCTATTCGATCGTAACAAAATCAGAAGCAAAAAAAATAAAATTCCGTAGTGAATAAAATTTTGTCCCATTTGCTTAATCAAAATGCAAATATTTTAATAAAATTTTAAGTTAATTATAAAACATTAAATTATTAAAGGCAGTTTGCTCGTAAAAATAAGTAAATATTATAAGGATAAAATAAAGTTTTAAATTTCGTTAAACTCACGTGCTTTAAATACACTAATCAAGACGTATTAAGTCAGATTATTCTAGAAAACAAAAAACCTCATTAGGTGCCTTACCATTTATTACTTCATTATAATGTTTGTATTGCGATTAAATAAAGATATATAATAATTTTGTTTGTTTGAGAAGTATAGAGCTATTTTTTCTGCACCTAAATCATGAGGTTCCTTCCAGAAAACGGTAAGCTTAAAGGGTTCCTCAAAGTGTAAAAGGTTGAATGCCCCTGATGTAGAAGATGTACACACTGCAGTCTCAGCGTCATGTTGTCAAACGTTTTATAGGAATGACACCCCTTTTATTTACACCCCTCACAGTTTCAAATATATATATTATTTTTAATTTTATTTCATTATTCTTTTAACAAATGAAGCGAAAAAGCTAAATTCTAAGTGATTTGTGAAGCCTAAGAATTTGTTTGATTTAGCTGAGATTTCGCATTTATAAATAGACTTTGCTATAGACAGGCTACCAGATAATATATGCGTTTTTTATTTGTGATTTTGTGTTTTTTCACTCCATCCTATTGCATACCCGAAAAAAGGAATTGAGGCACAAATATGCAATGAAGATTTCCAATATACCTGTTTCAGAGTTACATGAAGTCCCTTTCTCAGCAAAAACAAATAAGGAAAGTCACCCACATTGAAATCGACTAAATAACTCTAAATATAATTTAACTAATCATTTTTATGTGATATTTTTAAAAAATTATAATTATTATGTATTTATGTTAGTAGCCACTTAAAATTAAATAATGTGCAAGGTAATGATTAGATTCTAGTATTCCAAAACATTGTTTTGAGATATTTTGGAGGAAATCCAAAGGCTACGTTTTGTTGCCATGTCCATCTGATGTTGTCACATTGTATCACATATCATAATTAATGGAGGGATATGACAGAACACTGACACTTCATAATTTCATCGCTGCTAAAGTACCTGCATCATCTGAGTGTGACCATATTATGACGGCCCATCACAAACCCTAAATAGGACTGTCATTAAATTAATTGCGTGAATGGGGTGCCATTTATTGGCGATAATCATGTCATTTAGATTGTATATCAAGAACATATTTTGATGATACTGTGCCAGCGCAATGCAAGTCGGATAATTTGCAAAATATATTTTGAGGGATAGAATATTCGCATAATTAGATCATAGGAAACTTCGTGATGAGAGTGAATTTTTATTTAATGGTTTTACAGTAATTTATTCAGTTACATAACAGCCTTAAAAAAATAATATGCATTTTTGAAACACATATTCTAGGTGATCATCCTGGTAAATTTAATTTGACCATGACACTGCGATTCATATCTGTGTTTAATATTGCTTGATTTTGAGCCTAAATATTCTTAATTCTCATTGTCTTTTCTAATTATCATTCATCATCTATTCTCATTGTCCTTATTGTTTCGCCCTTACTTTTCAATATTAATTACTATGCGTAATATAACATTCGGACGTTGAATTTTGAACGCAGCCGAATTCTAACCCACAATCAAACTTTTGCTCAATTCAAAAATGAAAGCCCTTAATTGGTTTCATATACATTTGAACTTGACGTGCAAGAAAAAAGGTTCAGAAAGAGTTGTCCGTCAGTATAACTGATAGGTTTTTAAGTTCAATGTCAAATAGAAGCTATGTTCGTTATAAGCAATGAGGCTCGTTATTTACGTCATGTTTATATATTGGTCTAAGCGACTGGTTCCGGTGCCTGCCTGGTGACAGGTTCTATTCCCGTCCTGTGCCCTCGGTGTATTCTTGTAACTTCTCTCTTTGTATCGTAATCGTATTGACCTGTTCTATCTGTCATATTGGACGAGAATTTGAGGCATATACATTGAGAAAAGCAAAAAACTCGAAAATGTTTTATGTGACCTGAAATGGTCGTAAGTAAATAAAGTATAGTTCAAGGGTCGCATGTAAACTTAATTAACTAGTACGTAAAGCTTAGCGATTTTTTTTTCTTTTTTGATACAGAAAAGACGCATCACATAAATAATGCAAAAAGAAGCACTGTTCTGTTTTTTTTTTTTTTTTTGGATAAAAATGTTATGAATTAGAACTTTACAACTAGAATTGTAACGCTTCCTACTATTGTTGCTTTTTAAAATTAAAACTCCCTGCGCGGCTTGAAAGAGGCATGGGTTCGATTCCCACTTTCCCCTGGGTGTTTGTTTTGTTTGTTTGTTTTACGACCATTTCAGGTCACATAAATATTCGAGTTTATTTGCTATTCTCAAGGATATGCTTCAAACTCTCGTCTAATATGACAGATAGAACAAGACAGCACAACAGATTTTAATATGGGGATAATACACCCAGGGCAAAGGTGGGAATCGAACCCACGCCTCTTTCTCTCCGCGCAGGGAGGCACCGGAGCCACTCGATTTGACCGCTCAGCCACTGAGCCCCCCCCCCCCCCCCACCTGGGTGTATTTCCTTCTTTGTAGATTAAAATCTGTTGCGCTGTCTTGTTTTATCTGTCATATTAGACGAGAGTTTGAGTCATATCCTTGAGAATAGCAAATAAACTCGAATATTTAATTGAATTGAAGTACATTTATTTTCCAGTTCGTGTGCTTAGTCTCGGGACTCGCTTATGCACTGTCGTCCAATATGACAGATAGCACAAGACAATACATGAAAGATTTTATTACATCACAAAGAGAGGAAATAACAGAAATACACCCAGGGCAAGGTGGGAATCGAACCCACGACCTCGTTACTGCACGCAAGCAGCGGGCGGAAACTGGTACTAAGACCGCTCATCCACCGAGGCCCCCTCAAATATTTATGTGACCTGAAATGGTCGTAAACAAACAAAATTTAAACTATTTTGTTTTGGCAACATGCTTCATAAAAGTGCATTTTCCAATATGGAGAACTGTTGAATTATAAACATCTTAAAGAATTATTTTAGGATTCATTTTGAAAGAGGGAATAATGTCGGGTATTCCCATCGACAAATGCACCTCAAATTAAATGGTGAAAGGCAGAAAGTTAAAGTACTTAGTTAATTTAGGAATTGCGTATGTGCAGTGAAATAAGTTGAGGTAAGTAAATGTTCATTTTCAATTTTCTGATTCGTTAGATCTCTTACAATGAAGTTGATTATAAAACAGGAATATAATGTGTTGATTAGTTATATGTTTCTGAGCTGCATTATGTGTACATATCTTCCTTCGATGCTTGATTATTACTCTTATTCGGTGGTGTTGTACTTGATGAATGCTGAAGGCATGTCAATCATTAATAAATTTAGAGTTAAACTACTAGATTTGCCATAATCTGTAAATCCGTTTCTTAGATTTGCGTTTAATTTGTTAAATTTTTTTCTCAGATTTATACTACTAATAAGAGAAATTGTTATTATCTGGTAATGAAATATTAGGGCTCATTTGTGTATGTTTGTGCGTTGCATTGTTTCTAATACATATCGCTCATTTTCTGCAACAACCTCGTAACTCGAAAATTACGATGCTTTTTGAATTAACCTTTTAACTGTCATGCCCGAGATTATCTCGGGCAAAGTACTGGTGTTCCAAAATGTCACACCCTAGATTATCTCGGGCACAGCAGTGGCTACAAAACCTTAAAATTTTTATGCATGTAATGAAAAATATCAATTTTTAACGAAAAGTATATTTTATTTTGTACTATGCATTTGATTTTTGCAATAAAAAAATTTGACAATTTATGTACCTAAATCATCAAAATAATTTCACAGTTGAAAGGTTAATGCCACAGGCTAATTTTAGTTGTCACTGTACTTATCCTTATCAGAGTTCCCATCGTCTGATCTGGGTTTTTAAAACCAGATCACACCTTTCAACTTCTACGATTTTTCGTTATTTTTACGAAAATGGGTCAGCTGTTACGATTTTACGCTCCGATTTTCTCCTGTTTTCTTGGATTTTGGAGATTTTTATTCACACTCCAGCAATTTATCACAAAATTTCTTTTTTTTTTTTAAAGTTTTGTTGATGACTATTTTAATGACTGGATTACTTACTATTTAATCTTTGATGACTGTTAGAAGAAAGTACGGATTTTTCCTCAAATGTATTTAATAAGTAATGGTCTTTTTTCTTGTCAGGATCCCTTTTTCGCGTTTTTTCTCTTCTGAATTTTTGATAAAAAATCTTCTAATTTTTTATCTCTTAGGTTGGCAAGTATGCCCAGATTTGGATTTTTTAATACGTGTGGATTCATTGCTTTTTTTCTCTCAATATTTTTACATACATTTTTTCATTACTTGTGCTGCTTTGCTGTATAATGAAAGCGAGATTTTTTTTGTTTGGGGTGACGGGGGCTTTTTAAAAATTCAATCTAGGTTTTCCTATGAAAGTTAGGAATGATCCTATATTATTAACCCAAAAATCATAAATCGAAAATAGATTTTTGAGTTAATAGTGTAGGGAATAATTGCAATTGTACTTGCAGTAGTAACTGAATAATCATGATATTATCATTATTTTCGAGTCATGACATTGTTGCAAATGAGCGATCTGTTTTTTCTTTGTCTTTCATATTGTGTTGTTCGGTTGATGAATATTGCATACATTTTAAACATCGCATATTTATATTCAGAATTGTTTTTATACTATAAGCAGTAAATCTGCTACTTCGTGGCGGATTATATTAACAATATCTAGAATATCGCAATTGCGAGGGGACTTTCCCTTTAAAAATATACAAAAAAAATAACCATATACACCCTTGTTACTCTAAACTCGTTACACTAAACCCTCTGCTTGCTCTTTTTTTTTTTTTTTAGCGAACTCGATTCGCTAAAAATTGGTCTACTTTATGCAACTAAAGTCATCTCTGGAATTAAACCTAATTAATGAAAAATACTTGAGAAATTGTATTACTGACGTTTTAACGATGAAACTGCGGCATAATATTTTAAATACCCTTAAGCTCAAGCCCGTAGAAATCGCAGGATGAGCAATTTTCGCTGCATTTTTTTACGTTGCACGTGGAAATCGCGGGATATTATTATTTTGAATATCTAAATAATAGTGGAAAAATTGTAACAGCTATTTGTAACTAGTATGTTCAATGATATGCCTTTTGTACCAACACCCGTTTACTTTATTCTATTCTTCTTCATAACGTCCTTTCTCCCAAATTAGTGCGGAATTCCCCACGTGTCGACAAGTGAGTATTATTTGTGTTGATAAACCATATGTTTGTATTGTATGTTCTCTGCACATACATTTTTTTTTTTTTTTTTGTGAAGGTTTCGTGACAGTCATACTTTCTATGGGTTACAGTGAAACAGAAGTTTTAAATATGTGGTCAAAGCATCGTGTATCTTCATACTGTTTGCATATTACATAACGTAGATATGTTTATGAACTTAAGTGTCGATAACCATCAGTTTTCTACAAAAATTATTATCTTGAAAAGAAGTGTTTATGTTGTAATCTTGATACTTAAGCACAGCGGAATTCCACTACAAAATTTTTATGCCGTCAAATTTGCGACTGGTAAAATGTTGCGTAGTCTAGTTTTAAAATAAGTAAATGTTTTCAAAGACATCACTTAAATTTACAATTGAATAATGAAAAAAAAAAACCTTCACCTCATTAAAAAATAAATGAAAAGTGCAAAAAATTAACTTTGAAAAGTGGAAAAATAGATAGCGATTTAACTTTATCCACTTAATTAGATGGAATTAAAATACTTCTTAATGAAATAAGAGAATAATTTCCAGTTAAACAAAACTCGATTACTTTTATAAATAGATTAGAAATTTTTAAATTTCGTTATTATAGCATTCTACTGATCCTCATAGCCATAAAAGATTATGAGATTTGAACTTATGTGTTATTTTTGCCCCAATTTGAAACGTGTTGAGAAAACTTCACAGAAATTAAATTCAAAATTTCATTATAAAGATATTATATTAAAATTATTTACAAGAAAATGCTTTACTTCTAGACTGAATTATTCTTAAGGAAGCAGAGTGAGCTACAGTATTTTTTTATTATCACTTTGTTTACTTTTGGAGAGCGAAGCTGTTTTGACGGTTAGGATTATGAGTTTAATTCATTGCGATAAGTTTTCATAATGGGCTGACAGTATTGATACTAATTCTTATGAAAATCGGTAAATAGTAAAGTGACTCAAGTATCTAAGATTAAATGCACTTCTTTAGTTAAGGGAAATTAAAGGGAAATTACGGTTAATCTTTGAAACATCGCTTTCTGTGAAATTATCTAAAGCTTACGCAAAAATGTTTTCACCGATTTATAACAATTTCTTTATTTTTCGTAAAAAGTAGGATTCGGGCAGTTTTGGAACTTGTCATTTTCAGTTGTTATTACAGTCAATGATAATTTTTGAGAAACTAAATACAGTCCGTTCCCAAAATAAATTGGTTCCAGCTTGAAATTTGTATTAGGGAACCTCTTGCCATACGTAAATTGCAGTTTTATTCAGTATTATTAAAAATTAAAGCTTTTTACATGTTCTCGTTATTGATTAATTGTGATTTTTAATTAAAATGTGATTAAACATAAATTCACTTATTGATTTTTATTGAATATATTACACATGCTCAAGCGCGAATGTTCACAAATCTAGTTTTCCGTTCCAAAACATTGGGGCTCGGATGCCTGCATCACCGTTGTTATAGAATCGTTTGAGTGGGGGACTGGTTAGTTTAACTCTTTGATTTTAAAATAATGAATGAAAACTCTGCGAAATATCAGAAAAATAACCTTAATGGATTGTAAACAATAAGAAAATCCTTGATTGGTTTGGGAGGAGGGGAGGGGGGAAAGTCTTCAGAAAACGAAACCTTTTCAATGCTCATGAAAATCAACTTAAAATAATTCCTTGGCGTTATTATTTTTTTTTTCTGAGTGTTCCCAAAACGTAAAAAAGAAAAAACAGAGTGAGAGAGAACAATAATAGTTTAAATAATCATAATATAGTTTAATAGCCATTTTGTGACATTTGTCACCAAATATTCATCGAAATAAGTCAGTTTCGCAGGCATAACTGTCTTTTATACCGCATGCGAAAGAATCGCCCATTGTATAAAAATGTCAGCGACATCAGGTCCCGCTAAATAAATTACTCGTTCTCAATTTATCCAGCAGAATGGAAAGGAATTTTAGCATCCCCAAAGTTGCGGATTTTTGCTATAATGATAGAAACTATTAGCGGTACATCAAAAGGGGATAAAGACTGAAAGAGACACGAGATGGTGATTTAACAGGCTGCACCCAACAGGAGCTAAAAGCGACCACTTATTTACGGCGAGCGCCACAAAACCATTTATAAAAGTTAACTCCCCGTTGGTGGCAACAAATAAATGAATTTAATTCTCTGCGGCGGCCGCAAATTACACTCACAATACTCATAATAATTGTCTACGTCATGGGAAAAGTGAAAACCCGGGGAATTATTTGCGATTAAAGCCCCGGCCTGCATTACACGGCCGTTGCTTTTCATTAGAGGACCCCTTCTCACCCCTGCCCAGGTCCCCTTCTTGCACTGCTCCGCATTAGGGTTGCTTAGCTAATGAGACAAGCTCGCCAGAGTGGGATATAGTAGCCAAAAGGGGCCCCCTGATCGTTAAAGAAAATAACTCTTGCTTTATTGTTTTTTATTTTATTTTTAATGCCTTGTATTTGGTAAATAAGTGTGATTTGGAGGGGGGGGGGAGAAAAAAAGTACCGTTTTATCATATTTAATAAAAACATGAAATACGACACTATATCAAATAAATTATGCGTGACTTTGAAATGAAATCATAGAAAATCTCTTTATATCACTAGGAATGTTTTAAGAATAGTTTCAAGTGTGTTTGGATGGGAGGGGGGTAAAACATATATAAAAACTCAAAATAATATAGAAATAGAGAAATGAAATAAAACTATACGAAGCAGGCTTGGAGTAATCGCGATTACGTAATCGTAATCGGCTGTAATCGATTACATTTTGACAAAATCGTAATCGTAATCGTAATCTGACGATGGCATATTCTCATAATCATAATCGAAATTGTGTAATCCCGTAATCCTTTTTCTCCCGTAATTTTAATCGTAATCTTAAGGAAAAAATCCGTAATCTGCTGGTCCTGCAATCGTGTAATCTTGACCTGCTGAAAGCTGAAATTTTTAGCTCTACCATTGGATAGAAGAGATAAGATTACAAGAAAAAGGATTGAAGCTGTGTACTGAATTCCTATCCTAAGCGGTCTGTAACCTAAGGGCGATCATATTATAAATAAAAGGTTCTGTGGGGCGGTCGCAGAGCCTTGATGGCAGGACCATATAATAGTCTGCTAGAGAAGCTTGTTGTCCTACTTGTTGCGGTCTCTCAGAATTCTTAATTGCGGCTCCACTCTCCACGGGGAATGGCTGGAGAGCCCGAGAAGAAAGAGAATGGATATGCCACTCGCATCGCCTTGGGGCTCTCAGGGGGGGGGGGGGGGGGGGGTCTCCGGTCTCCTCGCGTCTTCCAGTTTCGATAAAAGAGCGGTAATCTGTCCGCAAGTCAAAGATTTCGGGGTAGATAAGAGAGGGGAAGGTGTTTATAGAAGGACCAAGGCCCTGAAATGCATCGGTCATTTTGCTTCCTTAATTACCCCTTCAAAGTATATTCAAACGGTTGGGCAATGGGCGAGAGTCTGGACGGGATCGCCGCGAGTAAAAGAGAGTGTCCCCTTTCTTCTCTCCGCGTGGGTCCCGTTCAATAATCGAAGCAGACTGCCCCCTGGAAATCTAGTGGAAAGAGTACTATCACCTACACACTTAATTAATAGGTATGTAAAAGAAAAAGTGATTTATGTTCAGACATTCTCCCAATTGTTTTCTTACATGCATGAATTAATATTTAGGAATTATGTTTAAAAGTTAATTATTTTTTTCTTCTTAGAATTACCTCAACAGAATTTTGTATCTCAGTTTAATCTTGTACGTTAAATTTGTGTTGTAAAATTACTTGCACTTTATTTTTTTATTAAAACAGTTAGTACATGGAAAAAAATTATATGCTCGTGCATGTTAAAAAAAAAACACCACAAAAATCTATTTAAAATATTATAGCCGTTCGTATTATAATTATTCTTCATATTACTTTTTAACGATTACTAATTTTGCTAAGAGTTATTTGAATGTTCATGTTCAAATTTTTTGAAATTATTCTAAAATGCAGCATTTATTTTCAAAAGATTATTTATCTCTTACACTATCTGAATATTTTGTTATCCCGTGCAATTCATACACATCTTATAAAGGATTTCATAAAGAATCATACAAAATTATTATTTTCAGTAAACTAATTGGTGTTATGTGAAATATTTGCACAATTTAAACTAGAAAATAAATACAATGGAGAAATACACTACATTTTCAGAAATTGCGGCCAACTAAATTTTGATTGTATGCACACAAAATAACAATGAACCAGGTAAATCACTTATGCATTATATATACATTTAGTGCATCGTCTTTGCTTATATACAAAATACGATCAATGTAGTTATCCCTCAAATGAGTTTTAAATATTCGAAAAATACTGAATGTGCCTTTCCTGATTATATATATGTAAGAACGGCTGTCCCGTTCTATCTTCTACAGCTGTGGCCGCTAAAACCCATGTAAGACGAGGCACAGGGTTTCGTTGCAATTCTTTATTGGTAAACTTTAACACACAAATATCATAACATTAATATTGTTGGAACGAAGGACATGAAGTCATCAGCACGTTTCAAGAAGCAAGAACCCCGATTTTCGTTCGGGCAGTCGTATTTATATGGGGGAAAATCTCTTAGACTGCAGACAACATTCCCTACACCACGTGATAGCACGTGGTTTAAATAGGAGGGCCATATGGAAAATAAAATATATTATTGGCTTTAATGCCGTAGACAGGGGCTGGCATAAGTCTACGGGGAAAAAAATAGTCTGGAGGGAATTAATGAGGGAAACCAACTTGAGCTTAGGCATGATCATATATGGTAACGCGTTAGAGAAATTTATGAGTGAGACAACCCTGAGTTGTCAAGTTTAATATGGAAAAAGCCAGACAAAGGAGACAAAGGACTTCTCCATATCACAGCCTGACAAAGGATACAAAGGATTTTTCCATATTACATCCCCCCTCCCCAAAAGTTCTATTACTTTAAATATTGAAGAAGTGAATTATCTGCAGCCTTTTTCCCCACATAAATTTATGTATTAAATTTTATATAAACATATCACATTTTGAATGAAATACTATACAGTTACAAAAATTACTGAACATTTTCATCACAGATTATTATACTCTTACTAAACGATATTTACAAAATTGTATTTACAGTTCAGTTTAATTACAGTTGGATTATTCTGTTGCAGTTCAAAAGTGAATGACTTATTCACATTATTCATGTGATAGTTTGAAATTTGTTGGTGGGTAATATTTCCTCAATCTTGACACATGTACTATGTCTGATTTTTCTTTGCTGTGTGCATTTGGTTTATTGATTTCATAAGTTACGTCCGTAACTTTTCGAAGAATTTTATATGGTCCACTGAACGGTTGCGAAAGTTTTCATGAATTCGGATATTTGAATTCTTCATATATCACAAAGTCATCTGCATTAAAAGTTTTGTCGACAAATCTGGCATCGTAATATATTTTATTTTTTTCATGATACTCTTTAGTTCTTTCCACTGCCAGTTTTCTAGCTTCCTCAACAGGAGGATAAATGTCTTCATTTACTGGATTTTGAAAAGGCACTGTACCGTACATTAAATACGCAGGTGGGAACTTCGTAACTGAGTGTGGAGTTAGGTTGTATTCTTGAGTCACCTGCTCTAATAATTTAGGCCATGGCACGTTTCCAGAAGCTGCGTTCACTTTGCACTTTAGGCGAGTGACTATTGTTTGGTTCAGACGTTCCACCTTACCATTTGTCTCTGGTCTATGAGCTGTGGTTAAAAGCTGTTTAATTTTGTGGTGCTTTAGAAATTTCTTGAAATGAGATGAAGTAAATGATGGATTTCTATCACTTAATACACTTTTAGGTATTTGAACACTGAAAATTTGTTTAAGAAAGTTGACGTAAGTTTCGGTAGTGATTGATTTTGATGCAAAAGACCACATGTATCTAGTATGATGATCTATAAACAATGTTAAATATTTTTTCGTGGAATTGTATTAGTTGAAACCACCCACACTATCTACTGCAACGAGATCAAATGGTTTATCAACTGGAGGCATAGACTGTAAAAGGCCAAATCTTTTTTGTCGAGGCTTTTTGTTTACCTGACAAATATGACAATGTTTGTTAAATCCAGTTATATCTAATGTTATATTTTGCCAATAATATACAGGCGTAAGTAAATTAATTGTTTTTTGAATTCCTGGGTGTCCAAACTTTTCATGGACAGTCTCAAGTAATTTACGGCGTAAAGAAAAAGGAACAACAATTTTAGTAAAACCCTTTTTACGCAGGCATAACACGTTATTAATTTCTACAAAATTACCAGTTAAATTGTCATTTTTTTGAGCCTCTTGAATTTCATCCAATTGCAGTAGATGCGAAACGTGGTTTCCTATATTTTTTTCAACACATTCATTATTTACAGGTATATCTCTTGAGAGCATGTCAGCCTCGAAGTTTGTGGTGCCTTTCGTATATTTAATATCATAGTCATACATACTTAATTGTAAGGACCAGCGGAACAAACGACCTTTTAAGTTTTTTACATTTTTGAGCCAAACTAACGCCGCGTGATCGCTATGTATGACGAATTTATGGCCAAAGAGGTAGTGGTGGTACTTATTTAAAGCATCCACAACAGCTAGACATTCCAACTCCGTAATACTATAATTCTTCTCGTAATCTTTTAATGAGCGGGAATGGAAAGCTATGGGATGTAAGGCACCCGAACTGTCTGGCTGTTTTAATATTGCTCCCACACCAGTTTGACTTGCATCAACACAAATATGACATTCTTTTTTAGGATCAAATATTTTTAAAATTGGTTTACAAATTAAAGAGTTTTTCAAAACTTGAAATGCTTCTTGGCATTCGTCAGTCCATTGCCAAGTTGTATCTTTTTTTAGCAAGTGGTTTAATGGATTTCTAATAGTTGCATATTTATCTATAAATTTATGGTACACATTTATTGACCCCAGAAATCTTTGGAGAGATTTAACATTTTTAGGCGGTTGTAATTTTTTAATAGCCTCAATATTACTATTATCGGGCGTTACAATACCATTACAAATTTCATACCCTAAAAATTCAATTTTAGTCTGTAAGAAAGAACATTTTGATGCTTTTAACTTTAAATCTTCCTGTCTGCATATCTCAAAAATTTGTTGAATATGATCTAAATGTTCTGAAAGGGTTTCAGAAAAAATTATTATGTCATCAAAGTAATTGGCTGCAAATTTTATTTTATGTTTTGTAAGTATTCGACGCAAAGTTCTTTGAAAAATACTTCCTGAATTTTTCCACCCGAAGGGTAATTTGTTCCACTCATATAAGCCACTATTAGTGACAAAAGCGAGCTTTTCAGTATCGTCGGGATGAATTGGTATATGCCAATATCCGGAAGCCATGTCTAATTTGGTAAAATATTTGCTTTTCCCTAATTTATCTACAAGTGTTTCTATCAGGGGTAATGGTTCTGCGTCGGACTTAGTAATTTGATTTAATTTTCTGTAGTCTATACATAATCGACTTTTTTTATTTTCGTCTCTTTTAAAAACTAGTGTAACAGGTGCAGAATACGGCGATGAGCTTTCTTTTATTATATTAGCCTTTAATAACTCTTGAATTTGATTTTCAATTTCTTCTTGTTGCTTTGGGGAAGTTTTATACGCCCTTAACGACACCGGTAAGTCGGATGTTAACCTTACCCGTTGAGGTTCAATTCTAATTGTTCCAACATCATATTTATTTTTGGAAAATATATCCTCGTAATTTCGCAATATTTCTTTTAACTTTGAATTTTCCTCAAATTCCGAATGTCCATCGACAGGATCGCGACGTTGTAGGCCTCCAATGCCGCAACCAGTCCCAGAAACATCGGACGAAATACGAAAATGATTATTCTTTTCGCAACTCATTTTTTCATTTCTATCTTTCTCTTGACAAGTTTTCTTTTCCGTGCTACTCTTTTTCTTTTCATTTTCGTTATAATGTAATTCCGTCACCCTTTCCTTAGTTTTACTTTCTTTCGGATCTTTCACTCTTTTAATTTCCTTATCAATTTTCTTGCGTATTTTTCCCGTACTATTATTTTCGTTTTTATTTTCTTTTACTTTATTTCCACAGTTCCTAACTAGGATTTCAGGTAAAATATGCAAAGACAAGTCATTCGGTTCGGAATCAGAAAAGGTGATCAGTCTTCTCTGATCCTGCATAACGACATGTCCTACACAATCTATGACCAAACGAAATCCCCCGCAACTCTTTAAACCTAATATGGCATAAGGTAAATCGGTGTCTAGAACATAAAATTCCACCGGTTTAACTATATTGCCGACCTTAAGGTAAAGAATACACGTTTGGTTAAGCTGTAGCATTCCCTTCGTTTGTTTTATTTTTACAGCGATTTTTTCTTTAATCGAAACATTTAATGTTTTTGCAATTGCACTCGGGATGATATTTAATGTTGAACCGGTATCAACATTTAAATAAATAGTCTTTAAATTCGAATTTGTATTTTGAGTGTACGCGTCATTAGATAGTTGATAATCATTTTTAAATTTCGCCTCATTTTTAATAATATACCCGGGTATTATTAATTGTCATACTTCGTTAACTCTCTCATTTTCTTCTCTTAATTGATTATCTTTTTGCTGAGGCGGTAGTTTAAATCCAGCATTCGATGTATTTGGCTTATTCACACAAGTTTGTCCCCATGCGTTGGAGATTCCTTGTTTTGCGCAAAATTTACAAGGATTAGGGGGTAACTCCTGCGAAAAATGTGCAGTCTGTCTTTTTACTGCATTTTGTCTTTCATTATAACCTACAAACCTAGGTTTATTCTGTTGGTAAAAATTAGGTTGGTATACATTGTTACTATCTTGACGAGAATAGTTATATTGTTGACGAAAATTACTTTGATCATGATTTTTTGGCATCCAATTTTGATAAAAGGGGGGCTTCACCCTAAAAATATTTTGTTGCTCCCCTTTATAAGCGGACTTGGGTGTTTCATGTGGAACTTCATTTATTAATTTTGAAACTACCTGAAGCCATTCGGTGGGAGTTTCTGGCTCTTTTATTACCAAAAATGCCCTAACTTGGGCAGGTAGCCCCACTGAAAGCCCCTCAAGGATATGTTGATTACTAAGTTTTATTTTTCTTCCCATTTCTACTTTTTCCGTAAAATAGGAGTACAACTCTTTCGGATTTCCAGAAAATTTTAAATTTTGAAAATCAAGAAAACTACTTGCTGGAGTAAAGTAATGTTCTTCAAAAATTTGAATGATTTCATGAAAGGAATTACAGCAAAGGCATTGATTGATGTAGAGCTTTAAGGCTGACCCGCGAATAAACTTCTGAAAATTTTTTAATTTCCAATTATCATTTAAATTGTTCTGAGCCGTTTGCTGGTTAAAGTGAGCTAACCATGCTGAAAAATTTATCCCTAACTCTGGTTCAAATAATAAAATTTCAGGTGAGCTACCCGAATTTTTGTCTTTTATTTCAATTTTTGAAGTAGAAGAGCCATCTGCCAAACTTATCTCTTTTATTTTATCACTAATCGTTTGACATTCTGAATCCATTTTTATTAAGCTTAAATCGGCAGTTGCCTCTGCTTGAGTTTCCGCATCCTTACGGTTTAAGTTATCTCCATCCATGTTTGAATTTTCTTTGTGGGAAGACTCTAAGTCAGAATTTTTTTCATTTTCAATGGTCTTGCTCATTTTACCACTACGTAATAACATAATTCTAATAACACACAAATATTTGACATTTTTCCTTTTTTACCTTCCCACTTTAACAACAAAAATATTCCGCTTAAACAAATGCATAACATCTAAAATATATACAGAACTATTCATAATACTGCAAAAAATATACCATAATTTCAATTACACAGCACATTAATAAATTTACTATTTCAAACATCTTAATGTCCAAAAAAAAAAAAAAAAAACCCGTGCTGACAAGATCCTTTTTAAAAATTTAAACCGATAATTAATATATCATCAAATAAAGAAATTATTCTTCCAAAGCACATGATAAATTTACATCATAATAAATTCTAAAGCAATATCATGTAAAAAAAAAATCCTAACGGGAGAAAAAGATATTCATATAATTATAAGATATTTATGAAGAAAATTCGAAATAATACCATTTTGGAATAACACATTAAAAATGACTCTATCCAAATTCCCTTTAGCACATGAAAATAATTTCAATTCTAAAGCACCACAACATAACGACCCTTTCGTTTAATCACTCCGCAGAACGCAAACACTCTTCGCTTCTAAAAGCCACAACGGGGGCGAGCTTCTCCCCACTCGGAAAAGGAGCGCACATCGGTTCATTGAACCGTCTAGAAAGATGATCCACGCTGCTACGACGTCGCGGCACATTTCAGATTTAGTATTGCTTTTCTTCGATTGTTTTTTTTTTCTGCAGGAGCCCGGATAGGAACATAAATCCTACCGGCTTGTAAGAACGGCTGTCCCGTTCTATCTTCTACAGCTGTGGCCGCTAAAACCCATGTAAGACGAGGCACAGGGTTTCGTTGCAATTCTTTATTGGTAAACTTTAACACACAAATATCATAACATTAATATTGTTGGAACGAAGGACATGAAGTCATCAGCACGTTTCAAGAAGCAAGAACCCCGATTTTCGTTCGGGCAGTCGTATTTATATGGGGGAAAATCTCTTAGACTGCAGACAACATTCCCTACACCACGTGATAGCACGTGGTTTAAATAGGAGGGCCATATGGAAAATAAAATATATTATTGGCTTTAATGCCGTAGACAGGGGCTGGCCTAAGTCTACGGGGAAAAAAATAGTCTGGAGGGAATTAATGAGGGAAACCAACTTGAGCTTAGGCATGACCATATATGGTAACGCGTTAGAGAAATTTATGAGTGAGACAACCCTGAGTTGTCAAGTTTAATATGGAAAAAGCCAGACAAAGGAGACAAAGGACTTCTCCATATCACAGCCTGACAAAGGATACAAAGGATTTTTCCATATTACATATATATATATATATTACAAATTTTCATTTCTGCAACGACGTGTGGCAGTACGATTCAACCGATTCGACACCTTCAAGAGCTATCTTCTGTCCTGGCCATTAGGTACCTTTTGGCAAAGCACGGAAGCACTGGCTTTCCATCAAGAAGGTCCGAGGTTCTGGCCAACCTCCTCCACCATCACCTCCGTGTCCTCACACGTCGTCCGCCACAGACGTCATAATTGAACTGTGATGTTGAAATTATTTCATTATAATTGCATTCATCATCATTTCAGTTATGATTTTTAATTAAATTTTTGATTTAATAAGAGATAACTTTTTGATTTATGACACTATTGTAAAAATGAGAGTTGTATGCATAATATCGGATAATTTTATGCTAATCTAATCGTAATCAAAATCGTAATCGGATGTCATAATCGTAATCGATTACATTTTTCAACGACTGTAATCGCTTCCGTAATCGTAATTACTTTTTGGCAAAGGATTACAATCGTAATCGTAATCATAATCTCTCAATTTCTCCCTTTGTAATCGTAATCGTAATCGATTACGTTTCTTTGTAATCGACTCCAAGCCTGATACGAAGCAAATAATAATATAGAAAGCAAATAAAATTCTACGTTTTTCCCATTTGTGTAGCTTAGTGTATCTCAAACTTTTATCATCTGTGTACCCCTTCTATAATTTTCGCTGAGAAACTAAGTTCCCCTCGTCAAAAATAAATAAATAAATAAAATGTATATATTTACTTATGTAATTCTCATATAAATATATGTATATATATATATATATGTATAAAAGCAAAAAAAAAAAAAAAATGTGCATGTATAACATTCATCATAATTAATAAGAAGAATAAAACTGCGCATGGTGAGAAAATTTTCATTATAATTTGTCAAGACGTTCTTGTTAAAAATAGATACACATGTTTAATTTGTATCCAGAGTGATGTTGAAGTTGCAGATCTTATGCTCATTTTTCAAGAATCCGCCTGAAACTAATTCCAACTATTCTTCCGTCTGCATATGATAAAGTTTCTGGCATGGATGTTACATTAACGTAAGAACACGTGACGTAAGAATCTTACGTAATAGTTTTTCAGGCTCACTTGTAAATTTTTTAGATGCGGTGTTGCACATTTCTGAGCATCAGCATGAGATTTACAAGCCGAACTTGTAATAAACTCTGAACGGAGGGATATCGTTTACTGCAAATTTCATTTTGTCATGGTAACTTTACTTTGAATATGAAACAAAGAAATTTTTTTGCATTATGACGATAAGTTGAGACCATTTAAAACAAAGAAGTGTACTAAACCCATTTTGATCATTTTTGGAAAATATCTGTCTGTGAGGAAAATGTTTGGAAAATGTCTGTCATGGAATGAAACAAAATTTAGTGCACATATGCCTGATAGGAACTAGGGCTGATTAGTTCTTGGCGCGAATCCATTCGAAAGGGGCGAAACAATCGAACGTTTTTATTGATCACGTGGGTGCTATATCTCAAGAAGCAATGGAAGAATTTGAACTAAATTTGGTATGCAACTGTACCTCAATAGGAACAGGTGCTGATTACATTTTGGCACCCTTCGCTTCAAGGGTGGATCAATCGAATTTTTATTAGTTTTTTTTTTTTTTTTGTGGGGCTGTAACTCAAGACGTAATGCACAGAATAAAACGAAATTCGGTATACATATACACCCTGATAGGAATTGGTGTTGATTAAATTTTTCCACCAAGTTCAAAGAGGATGAAGCAATCGAATAAGCGTATATCTCAAGAATCCAACAATTCAAACAAAATTGTAAGTGTAACTCAATGGGAAAAAGTGTTATTCTGGCGCCAATCACTCCAAGGCAGCAGAGATTTTGTTTTGTCTTGTATTGTTGTCATTTCACTTGCATATTAACAAATCAAATTCTTATCAATATTTTTAGCATTTTGAGGCTTCGCTGGTAGCACAAACCTTTTAATTAGTTATCTTGGTTTAAAACCATTCATTTTATACAATATCTTTATTTTTTCAATAAGGGTTTGTTTCATAATAAGGATATTTGGCAAGTAGTAATTTTCATATGAATGATATCGAAGATAGTTCCGTGCTGGCCACAACAGACTCCTTATTTTTTTTTGTGGGCATTATTTCGTGTATTGTTGAACTTTAAATGGTCTATGGTACATTGAAAAAGAGCAAGTAGATGAAGTTACTGGTTACTCAATGTTAAACGCTCACGAAGCTACAGATTTACGTTTTCCTGGCTTATTCCTAATCAAAAAGCAAATATACTCCTAACACTAAAAAACTTCCAGTATTATATTACTATGAGCGACGCACAAAAAGTAGTGTTCACATTTTCACCCTTGGTGTGCAGGAAAGTCAGAAATGTGAGCACTGGCAAAATGATAAAAAAATTTAATAAATGAATTAATTACTGATAAAATAATTAACTTAGCATTTTATGATACATTTTGTGTAGGCTTCTGAAGCATTGGAATATCATTTTCAGAGTAATGCCATTTAAGCAAATACATAAGGTGTGTGTGATTACACTAAACTAAATTTCCTCGTTTATATTTATTACCATTATTATTTGTAAATGATTAATCGCCAAGTAAGGGCTAAATGCACATTCCTTCCCCCTCCCCCGGGTCGCGTGATATATGAGCGAAAGCGCCAACAGCTCAATCAATGGCCAAGGCAGCCGTCAACGGCACTCGGTATCTCCTTTTACAAAATCCCCCAGCATCGTTAATACGTGCTCCCCAATTTGTCAGCAGCCACGGGAGTTAAATAAATATGGGAGAACCACACAAAAGGAGAACGGGGCAAAAGGATTTATTTGGCACCAGAGATTTGGCATCCACCAACAGTGAGCGATCGTAGCGCGCCTCTGCGGTGGACAGGCAAAATGTTCTTGGGTGGAGTACAGTTTTGGGATACACTGTAGTCGCCATGTTTGGTTTTGTCAACAAGAACCGGCCAAAATGTTAAAAAAAAAAAAAAAAACCATTCAATGCAGGTTTCTAATTTTTTACGTACACTTGTATTGCGAGAGGGAGTACAATGGGGGGTGATTAAAAAATTTTTGCTTTGAATGTAACTAAAGGAAAATGTTTCATTTTAGAAAAACTCAGAAAAACGAAATGTGCACTACTGGCCAGAAATAGTCATGTTTGAGCCATTCCAAGTCAAATCATCCAGTGGAAACATGGTTTGACACCCGAGGTCAGCCGATTTTGATGCAACTTGGTGAGATTGTTCTACCCATAGATATAAGAACAACTGTAAAGTTTTATTTCAATATATTGATTATTTTTTGAAATAGAACACTTAAAAGTTTGCCAGAAATTTGCAATTCGACGCTGATCGCAAATCAAGCAATTATGCATGCTTCTATATTTTTTATCATAAAACAGTTATTTTTGAAGATAGAAAGTTAATTTTTTTTACATTGTGTTCAGCATTCTTTTGTGAATTGAAATATAAAATTAGATTTGATATTTAAAGGTATTTAGGCAACTTAAAACGTCTTTGAAGAACAAAATTGAGTTTTATTTTTTACAATGACTGGAGTTTAGAAACTGCTAAATTGCATTAAGAACGTATCCTTCGATTTTAAAACTAATTATACCATTAGAAACTAGATTAAAGAAGCTTCAAAGTGATATATTAAAATTGATGGGGTTTGGACTTTTCATTGAGTTAGAGCTGGTCAAATTATCCCTTGAAAAGTACCGAAATCTATTGTTTCTGATAAATTCAATTTTCAAAAAAAATAATATTGGCTACTCTTATAATGTTGTTATATAGTGTATTTAATTTACGTTCCTATATATACATTGTATAAAGGGCTTTCAAAAAAATAATATTGGCTGCTCTTATAATGTTGTTATATAGTGAATTTAATTTACATTCATATATATACATTGTCTAAAGGGCTTTCCATCAAAACCTAGTGAAATCATAAAATTTTCAGAAATATCTTTACAGCAATTTTTGGAAACAAAATGAACCGAACTCAAATTATAAAATGCGAGAAAAAGTGAAAAGCAAATTCTTTAACCAACATCGATACGACTTTTAAACATAACTTTTGAAGTAGGTGAGAAATTGTGATGTGATTCATAATAACTTTTGTAGCCATGAATCAATTACAATTATTAATAGTTAGATTTTGCAACAGTTTCGATGTAAAATAACGCACGTTTTGATTATTATTAGTATATTTGTTACAACAGTAGCAAGTACATTGATTTGTTTGTTCACACTGCAATTGTAATTATATGGTTGGAAACGTCCACAACAATGCAAAAATAAAATAAAACGGGTCAATAAAATCATTGAAAAATTAAAAAAAATAATTAAAGAAAAAACTAATTGAGCACAAGTTTCATTTTTGCAGCGATGAGTTTCTCGTATCCTAACCATTAACCGTGCCGAATGTGGTCCAGATCGGTAAAACGGCCTGGGATTCTATAGCGGACGGACGGACAGAATAAGCCGCTTATATATGAACTATATATATCACTTTCTTACCTTAGTTTATCTAACAATCATGACATTTTACTAAAAAAAATAATAATAATAAAAAAAACCTTTCTCATGCATTATTGAATATTATTTTGAGCTATAGAAGGTCTGGTTGATTTTGTAACTTCGATCAGTTATAACCGAACATACGGTTTTATTTTCCTAATTTCATGCTTGTTTGAAGAACTTTCTACTGCATAAGTATTTTCTAAAAGAACGACGTATTTTTTGCTGTAAATATTTCTCAGAATATTTTAGGATTTCACTCGGTTTTGGTGGAACGCCCTAAATTAATTCTTAACAACATCGATATCGCTTTTAAACATAATTTTTGAAGTCGGTGCAAAATTACGGCAGTCTAATTCTCTTTACACCATGCGTTATTTTACATCGAAACTGTTGGAAAATCTAGCCATTAATAATTGTAATTGATTCATGGCTACAAAAGTTATTATGAATCACATCACAATTTCACACCGACTTCAAAAGTTATGTTTAAAAGTCGTATCGATGTTGGTTAAAAAATTTATTTTTCACTTTTTCTCGCATTTTATAATTTGAGGTCGGTTCATTTTGTTTCCAAAAATTGCTGTAAATATATTTCTGAAAATTTTATGATTTCACTCGGTTTTGGTAGAAAGCCCTTTATACAATGTATATATGAATGTAAATTAAATACACTATATAACAACATTATAAGAGCAGCCAATATTATTTTTTGAAAGCCCTTTATACAATGTATATATAGGAACGTAAATTAAATACACTATATAGCAACATTATAAGAGTAGCCAATATTATTTTTTTGAAAATTGAAGTTATCAGAAACAATAGATTTCGGTACTTTTCAAAGGATAATTTGACCAGCTCTAACTCAATGAAAAGTCCAAACCCCATCAATTTTAATATACCATTTTGAAGCTTCTTTAATCTAGTTTCTAATGGTATAATTAGTTTTAAAATCGAAGGATACGTTCTTAATGCAATTTAGCAGTTTCTGAGCTCCAGTCATTGTAAAAAATAAAACTCAATTTTGTTCTTCAAAGACGTTTTAAGTTGCTTAAATACCTTTAAATATCAAATCTAATTTTATATTTCAATTCACAAAAGAATACCAAACACAATGTAAAAAAAAAAATAACTTTCTATCTTCAAAAATAACTGTTTTATGATAAAAAATATAGAAGCATGCGTAATTGCTTGATTTGCGATCAGCGTCGAATTGCAAATTTCTGGCAAACGTTTAAGTGTCCTATTTCAAAAACTAATCAATATATTGAAATAAAACTTTACAATTGTTCTTATATCTATGGGTAGAACAATCTCACCAAGTTTCATCAAAATCAGCCGACCTCGGGTGTCGACCCCTGGATGATATGGCTTGGAATGTCTCATTTGAGAAATTAATGTTTTCCCATGGCTGGGAAACTTCCCAGATAAAAATTCTGTCGAGAATTTAAATCTGGAGGATATAAATCGGCGCATAATTGGTAGGAAAACACATCAAGATCCACCGAAAACAAAACCAGAGTTTCAGGAAGTAATAAATGAAGTTTAGCACCATGAAATATCGAAAGGAGTGTGGCAAAACCTTGTGGATTCGATGTCTAAACGAGTAGCTGTTAGAGTCGGCCCAACAACATATTGAGTGCTTTTTTGTTCAGTGGTTGAACTCACTTATTATCTTTCAGTAAAAGTTCCTCTTTATTTCATTTTATTCTGAGAGTTGATTTCGATTGATTATTACGTTGTTTAGAATGATATTTTTATGAAATTAAATCGTAATGTTTGTTTCATAACCTAATCATATCTTGTCTATAAACTAATTTAACACGTTGACAGTTAAGCATACCATTTGAATTGAAAGAAATATATCTATATTTTCAGGTTTCTTCTTGAAAGAATTGATTTCTCAAGCTTGCAATACTTTTGACCAGCAGTGTATAGTATCGTTATTTCACCCTTCTACCTTTCCCCCCTCCAGTTATGCTTTCCTGGAATGTTGAGCTCGTGGCCTAATATGGCTGACAAACAGTTCGTCTATCCTTCCTCCGACCAGTTAATCGTTATGCATGTATTCCCATTTCGGAAGGATTTACTACGATTTAGGGGAATAATGTGTATTTATGGGATGTTCTGATGGTCAGTGCACGTCAAGAGCTGTGTGATGCCTTGTGCTTTGAATGAAGAAATTTCCATTTATGGTAACCGGAGATGCAAATTTTAAAATACTCAAAAATCTTTTTAACATATCGAAGATAACTTGACCCACTGATGTCAACTTCTGAATTTGTTGTTGAAATATCAATTATGTATGAAATATTTAAACATCCGTTTAAACTACAATTTTTGAATGTAGTATTGAACACAGCAGTAGCAAAGGTGATAACTAAGCCAAAAAACTGGGGATTAGGCTGAAGTAAATAAATGAGCTAAGAAGATTTTTCTCAAGCTCAACGGCACGTTCCAAATGAGATTTTAACTCCTGCATTGCATCCAATTTTTTTCCTTGGATAAACGAAGAGTAAGGATATTTACTATAACTGGTTTTTCTAACCCTCATCGAAATGTGCCAAATGGTTTCCTGCTTTATTTCTTATACACATACTAAGAAGTCCCTTTAGCAGTTTTCTAAGAAAGCTGTTTCTAAGATACTGTGCATCACGGAACTATGTGATATCTATCACAACATAAAATTTACATTATAAAGAAAAAGACAGGGAAAATTAATCTGGAGAGGAGAAAACGCCAAAGAAAAAAAACTTGATTATTTGCCTAATCGGGGTTCTAGTCGGAAACTTATATTTATTATCGAGATTTGAATAGGAATTTGTTTTGATCTCTTTTCACACTATAAAAACATTTCAACATGATAAATTTCATTAGTATGCAAACGTAATGCGACTGTTTTCTGGCCTTAAAGTCCGTGGTCCATCCAAGTCGTGGAACATCATGGATGGGCCTCGGTTTATACCCCCAGAAATCAAAAATTTAGTTAAATTGTTGACAAGGCCGTGAAGAATATAGTTTTATGTTGAGTGGTTTCTTTCTCTTTCTTTATGTGGTACAAATAGTTAGTCTTATTCAGCGTCGCAAACTACTGAAAGGTATCTTGGTAACTAAGTCCCGTGGTGGGAAGAAGGAAAAAAAAAAATTGATCTATTACTCTCGGCAGTAAAACTTGAATCACACTTTTCCCCTCAGAACGTTAAATACCTACTGAATAGCTGGTCTATGGTCTATGTAGGGGGTTAATACTCTGTAGAGGGCTAATAATGATGAAATGATTTAATATAATAACGTTCACACAATATTAACATATACACATAGAACATGCTTAAAATTTTACAAGATTTCATTGTTATTGTATTGGGCGTTCCACATAAAATATCAAACAACAGGTAACAGTTTAATTGAAAATAATTTTCAAGAAAAAACCAAGGTATTTCTTTTATAGAGCAGTGGTGAGTTGTTCCCAAACTTTTCCGACACGAGGCAATTAATGGAAGGGAGAAAAATCATTTTAAAAAAGGAAAATCTGAGTAAAATTCATTCTACTATTCAAAAAATATTGGTTTTACAATAGTCATGTTGGAAAAATCCATAAGTTTGTATGGTCTACTTCTCTTTACATGTAACTAAAAGGGAGATAACGCATTAAATTCTATCAGATGCTTTACCAAGATTCAGATTGAAAAAAAACTTTACAAAGATATCCACTTTTTATGAAGACATCACTGTGAGTTCACTTTACATAATCTGGAGGAAGAAAAAATCGCGAAATATTTTTATTATATCATAAAGCTGTTTCAGGAATATATATACATATATGCTTTTTTCAGTCGCTTATTTGGTGACCGTGAAATCCGAACAACAAAAACGCCGAAAAAGAGGGGTAAAATCATACTTGCCATCAGCAAAACGCGCCTACCAAACGATAAATTTTCCTGGAGGCGTTGCCAATCCACGATCGTTAATAATAGCGTTGCCAATTCTCTGAGGCTTAAAAAACTGCTCGAAATAAAAGCTACTAGTACATGCCGCCCAGTAACATGATTTTACATATCGTATGCTTGAATAGGACCCAAACCTCCAGATGGGAAGTGAACCCCCTTTTCTGTCCTGTCACAGTACAGAAATTTCGTGGTTAGCTTAATCCAGGGAGCTTAAAATCTCCTTTATCTTTAAGCTGACAAGCGTGGTTAAACCGCAAAAGGCAAAACGCTGAATGAAAAGCCATAGAAAAACTTTTTTTTGCTGTTTTTTTATTTTTTCTTAGCTGTCGGCAGGCGGCTCAGGAAGTTTAAATGCCAGCTAAAGTCCAAGATCGTCCATGACGAATCTATTCAGAGTCATTTTTCGGTCTTTCTGGAACGGGGGGTTCTACTTTCTCACGGATCTTTCACGCGTCGTTCGGTAACGCCCGCCGTTCAGATTATTCGAAAGGTGTTTGTGTTGAGATCTCAATTTTTGCCATTGCTTTGCCGTGATAGACAACATTTTCCTTTATTCAACAGGGATATTGTAAAGTGAAACAGGAATCACATTTTCGCATTTTTAGAATAATGATAGTAATAATAATAATAATAATGTGATAATTAATTGCAAAAAAATTAATTCGTAATTGAGCTTTAATACTCTATATTTACTTATATATTTTTTTTTACTTTCCTGTAAAATATTTCTTTCAAATGCAGAAGTAAATTATTTATTTCAAATGCAGAAAGGATTCAATATTCACGCTCTGCCATTAGGTCCTATAATTTTAGCACATCATTTTATTATTGGTAATGTATTATTGTTTTGTGGTTAGACAAAAATGTACAAATAATATACTTAAATTTTTATTTAAATGCATGGAGAATTAGCATGAATGAATACATAGATTAGACGACTTTAGCAAAAGTTTGATTTCTTGTGGTCAACATTCTCTATGCAGTGAAATCACGTTACAACGAAATCCAAGGGAGCAGGAAAATATTTCGTTACAACGGAATATTGATTCGTTATAACGGGATGTACATTATCTTAATACTGTTGAAACGAGCTTAACATTAATCTCTTTACAACGAATATTATGATGTATCGGTATTTACTATAACGAGATTTCACTGCTTATTTTTGGGCATATATTATACCTTAAGAATTGGCTCCCAATCCTTCTTTTTCGCGTACCACCATTTTCTTACAAACCATTTTGCGTTCCACTGCTAATATAACTTTATTATATAGAATAGAACACTAATAGATTATACATGGATTTTTTGCCTGCACGCGTACCACCTGGAGAGGCTTCGCGTACCACAGGTTGGGAACCGCTGCCCTAAAAAAAGCACTTTTTCTCCTTTTCGCAAGCAACTGCAGTTTAGATAGGCCCTGAAAAGGATTGTATACTTCGAAATAAGAGGCATTATCAAACACACGTATATTAATTTTCATTAATAGGCTGTAGGTGAATTTTAAAAAGTCAATTATGTGATTTACATTATAATGGGTTTTCCTTTTTTTTTCAGGAATATGAGACGATATCGCCTCATATTGTTTAACGCTTGATAGCAGGAAGATGAAACGATCTCAATCGATGTTCAGTTATCATGTGCCACTACCTCGAAGCCACAACCAAGGGGAAAAAGTGTTGGCATCGGGAATGTTTAGCAATCCTACTAGACGCCAGGGCCCGATGAAGACAGTCGGGGGCCCAACATTCATGATTCATAATTTAGTTATATTTTAGTTTTTATAAAACTTGTACAACTGGAAAACCAAGTTATTTAATTTTTAAATCCTATTAACAGAATGTTGATTTTTCTTTGAATTTCTGTGCGTACAATTTACTTCCTTTTTAGCCTACTTTCCCGTAAAAGTAAAAAAAAATAATAATAAAGCATGAAAGAAGGCTTAATGGTATCGTGAAAATATCGTTAAAAATCAAGAAAAGTCAAAAATAAGTGAAGTAATTAAATAAAGATTGAAAAATAAAAAATTTGAAAGTAGGGTATTGAGATGGGGAAAAAGTGTGTCTGTCGGTCTGTCCCCCCCCCCCCTAATAACTTTTGAACGAATTGTCCGATTGGAAAAATTCTTTTTGCATTCGAAAGATCTCGGCGAGGACATCTCATTTCTATATTTTACTTTTTGATTTGAACAATTTTTTGTTCAATTTTGAACAATTCAAGAAATTTTAACATTAGCGCCTATGGACAAAATTGAAGCAAATTCTGTAAACTCTGGGCACAAGAGCCAAGTTCCTATTGCAAGCTTATTGAAAGGAGTTCTCGGCGTGAAATATTGATTTGAACAGTTTTTGTTCATTTTTGAACAGTTCAAAAAATTAACACAGAGCTTACGGGGAAATTTCAACCCTATATAAATCCTGATCTAACGGACCGATTTGCTTGGAACAAACTTTATCGGAAAGCTCTTATAACGTAGAACATGTAGAAATAGAAAGTTTATCCAGAACTTACGAGCCTATTTTGCTATGAAATTTTTTGATCGGGATTTTCAAGGATATTTCTCAGTGACTCAATGAGTGAAATAATGAATGAATGAATAAATGAAAGGGTAAAAGAATAAATCAATGAATAAATGAATGAGGAAAAGAATGAATGAATAAATTATTGAATAAATGAAAATATAAATAAATGAGTGAATAAATACATGAATGCGTAAATGAATGAATAAACACTTGAATGAGGTAACGAATGAATGAATAAATGCATGGCTGAATAAATGAAAGAATGAATGAGTGAGTGAATGAATATGTATTATCCGTTGAAAAAGGTATATTTTCAATAATTAGAACTAAAGATAAATAAGAAAGAGAGAGAAAGAGATAGCTAGATTACAAATTTGAATTTGGTGTATACGGGAAAGTAGGCTCGTATAGTTCTAGACGGAACTTCTTGTTTAAATTTAAAACATTAAAATTCCTCTTGTTGCTCAAAGCCCAATGTAACACGAGGTTTACAGACTAAAAAGTAAGTGAAAAGAAACACACAGAAGAAATACTTCGATATTTTAAAAAAGGAAGAGAAGGATAGACTTCCGGCATTCAGAAAAAACAAGAGGCTTTCCAGGGTTCACACTGGGGAAAAATACAAGGTGGGATTTCAAAAAATATTGCGGGAATCGCGCAATCGAGCGGCCTAGCGCGAACCCTGCTTTCAAATATAGACTCCTCAAACTCCCCTTAAAGGTAGTTCGGGTCCTTGCATGTAATCTTTAGTTCAAAAGAATTTGTCCCACATCTTGATCAACATCACCGTAAGCTCTAAGTTGCCCAAATAAAGCCGAAATAAATTCAACTTAAAATTTCCATACCCAGCTATAACTTAAGCTAGCAAAATCAGTTGAAAAAGTACGTTCACTTTAAAAAATCATCGTTCTCAACCTTTTGAGAATGCATGGCGACGATGTTTTCTTTGCATAATATTTTTCTGTAATGATTTTTTTTTCTAAATCAAAAACACTAAAAATTGAAAAATGAACGTGCATACAAGAGAAGACCAAAGCAACTATCAGCATTGCACATAAATACGAAACCTTACTTACTATACGAAAACTTACTTTTGAACCATTATTCCCGAATTTCCTGTACTAAAAAAGTGGCAAGTCATATTTTATTAAAATACGATGACTTTCATTATATATATTTAATGCCTTTCCTTTGTTCAATAATTGCATTAAATTTGCAGCGAAAGCATGAATTACGAAACTTGAACCAACATTAGTTTACCGAGTTTACCTTACCTCTTATTCGCTCTCGTATGAAAAACGTTCACATACGAGAAATTTTGTGCAAGAGCTGCCATCTATTGAAGGATTGAAGAACACACATTGCAAACCCAACTTTCGATATTTATTTATTCTAAAAGTTAATTTGAAAATGTTCTGTAGAAATTAGGCACACAAATTTCCAAATATTGAAAAAGTTTAGAATTCTAAAAATAGAAAAAAAAAAAGTTTTAAATATTCCCCTATTTTTACAATAGCTAAAAGCGACGTATATTTTCTCAATGTATAAATTTATTTCGAAAATTCAAGTTGGGGGAAAATATAAATATTCAACAATAAATTAATTTTAAAACGAACTTCTGCGAGCAAATAAAATGTAAAATGAAAGAAATACTTATCCATTTAATATTATTTCGATTTTTAGCAGATTTTTGACTATTCCTAATAATTTTTGAATTAACTATTTTGAATAAATATTAAACTCTTATCATTTGTCCAAAATTTCCTTTTTTAAAAAAATTATTTTCTTATTTTTGCACTTCAGCAAGCATATTTCTAAGAGTAAACGAGCAATGTATGGGTAAAAATATAATTAAAAAACGCCAAACGTATAAAAGAACAGGATTTATTTAATAAAATGATCATTTTTAATTAGGAGTATAACGTGGCATCCATAAATTTTGGTCTTGTATTTTGTATCAAACGCCGGGGCCAGAATGTACGGTTGTAAATAATCTAAGAAGGAAAAGGGGTTAAAAAAGTAATAAATTAAATATGAGCTAGGAAAAGAAAAGCAATAAAATAAAAAAAGAAACGGTGACCAAGAAAAGTGAAGTAAGTAAAATTGTCTCATTTGTTCAAAAAGAAAAGATAATAACAAAAGTTTCAATTTTAGTTTATTTCTTTATTGACAAGAGAGACAGCAGTTTATTTTCTTTAAAAAGAATAAGTTGTACAACGAACTATGTTCTTCAGACTTTGAAGCAACTTTTTGAATAATAATAATAATAATTTTGATGCATCTGTTTGATTACACAAAACACAAAACCAACATTGTTTGGTTCAAAATTGCTGTGAAAATTGCATGCAGATGTTTTGGTATTAGAGGGAACTTTAGTTTAAGAAACGGAGCTGTACGAGAAAAATAGCCAAAGAGGAAAAATGGCTTTTTTTTTTCGTATAGCTTTATTTTAGCATTGAAGAAGGGATTCCCTGAAAATTGCGTCTAAGCATATGTTGGATTTGTCACAGTATTTATCGGGCGCGTTCGCGTGAAGGTAATATTTTCAATTCTATTACTCTTTCTTTTTTGTGTAAATTTTTTATTTCTAACTTGAAGAGTTTCGCCCACAAAATGTCCATATTTCTATCTAGTTGAAAAATCTTGAATAAAACATTTTCGGATCAGCAGATGTAAACCAAAAGAAAGTTTAAATTAAATATGGTTCCAAGCGATAGGTGGCGCTACCTAGTGTCATCAAAAGATATCTTAAAATTTTCCAGTGGGTCAGAAGGGTCTAGAAATCAAAGGTGAAAGCAATGGCAAATTTTTGAAGCTATAAACCAGTGGTGTAGTCCTGAAAAAAAAAATTAGGGGGACGCTTATACATAAGAAGATAAGCAATTGAAATCAAAAATTATGGGACGCTTATGTTAAAATGTAAAACGTTTGGGGGGACGCTTGTATTAAAATAAAAAGTTTAGGGGGATGCTTGTATTAAAATAAAAAGATAGGGGACGCCGACCCCCTCGACTCTACACCACTGTTATAAACTAATACTTTTTGAAGTATGTAAACTATATTATATTTTATTACACAATATTATATGAGCTAATGTACACAAGTTGAATTCCAGTTCAGCATTATTTAGTGTAGAAAACATAAAAAAATGTAAGCAATCATAAAAAGTCTCATTTGACCTTAAATAGAGGGGAACCGAGGAGGGCTTTCAGACGAGCTTTATTCTGGAATATTTGAGAATAAATGTTTTGTTACACTATTATATTGTCCTCCTATACAAAAAAGATGAAACTAAAAATTAAATATTGGGAAAAGCAGCATTTATATATATATTTAGTTCCACCCCTTTCATAATAGCAATGTTTTGACTTTAGCAATTTACCTTTCCAATATTTTTTCCTGTTTTGCTATATATATATCATAATGCTTATAATTAAATCATAAATATTTTAAATAAATCAAAGATACGATCCAAGAAAAAAAATTCAGATGTCTTTCTTACTTAAGAGTGCAGTAGAAACAGTCCACAGTTATGAAAATAAAAATATAAAAGTGATGACCAGTAACAAGCTCCAGACCTCACTATGCTTTTCCTAGGCAATTTATCAATGCCTAAATGAAGACCAATCAGTGGGAATTCTCAAATACAAAATGGGGGAGGGGTTAGAAAGAAGGTTGAATTTAAAAATATAATTATCATTAAATTTTGCTTAAGGTATTTTTTGATAAATAATACTTGATAGGGGAAAAATGTCAAATTTGATACATAAACTGCTTTAAGTATATGTGAAAATAAGATGTAATCTCTTTTTTTTTATCCTGGGAACTTTCTTGGTTTGGGCTACATTACTGTAGTACATCTGACATCCCATGTGGGGGATTGTCTATAAGTGACGGGAGAATAAATATATTTTTGTAAAATCCAATATGTATAACATTTCATTATACATGTTTTTTTTTTTATCATTCTTTTTCTTAAATTGTGACTACTTTCCAAGGAATGAACTTTTGGATGTGAAAAAAATATGCAAATAGGGATCATTCATAAATGAATCACACTTCAAGGGGAAGATATTTTTAGAGGAGAGGGGAGGAGGTAACAAGAAGTGTGATGTCACACATTTTGGTTTCTGTAAAAACATTTTTTAAAAACAGCAAATTTAATTTTTTAAAAAGATTTTTGATTATCATAACTTGAGTTTAACGTTTCATTGAGTTTGTTTTGTATCAAAAACACCGATGCTGATTAAAATTTAAATTTATTTCTAGTTAAAGGTTTAAAAGAAAATCTTTCTCAGGGGGGGGGGGGGGGTATTTACACTTTTACACACTTACAGATAAAATAGCACAGGTAATTTTCTGAGATATTTTTTACGATTATATACTATCTTTTTTTGTTGTAAAACTTAAATCTCCATTTTATGCGAATTAAATACATACAATACATCAATTTGAAAAATTCTTTCAGTGTTAGATAGATCATTTATCGAGGAAGGCTATAGGCTATATATCATCACGCTAAGACCAATTGGAGCGGAGTTTCGAAATTTGAATAAAATAGTCTTTTTCTATCGGAAGAAATTATCGCATCTTTTTGAGCTTGATACCATTGTAAAGCCCGTAAAAAGCTATCCTAGAAAGAGATTTGACCTTCGTCCTAAAATTGGAAGCCTCTAAATTAACTAGAAAAGAAGTTATAAGCGTTTTTCTCTGTAGTTTGAAATTATTTTTTCACAGTAACTAACTTTAATTTTATTTGACCCAGATGATGACAGTTTTATTTTATTTGCATGGTTGCATCGGTTCAACAATTGTTACAGTTGCCGTGTGAACAAACAAATCAATGCAGTTGCCATTGTTAAACAAATAAAAAAAAATAATAATCAACGTTTCTAGCATTTTGATGAGGCATCGCTGTATTTCCAAAATATAATTTAAGATAGACCGTGCAAGGCCCGGCGTCACAGCTAGTTATGTAATATAGCGTGACATGTTAAAAAAGGGGCTAGGGGTTATGTGAAGTGCAACATTTTGAGATAAGGGGGGGGGGGACATATTGAAAGAAAGTGTGACATCGATTATGAAAGAGAACGGTCCCATACATGTGATTCGAGTCAATTTTGAGGTTCGAAATTTCTGAAACCACATCTATACCACATATAAAATTTTTGCTTCATATTTATATCTATATATAGTTATTAGACTCGTAATATTTTATTCAATCCTTTGTTAGATATTATTCCTTCACATCAGCATTTTGACACTGGGATACAAAGTTTGGCTAATTACGCATAATGAAAGAAAGCCTTCAGGTCTTACGGTTCTTCTGAGAAAGATATTACAAGGTACCTATTCTTTTTTTTGCTTACTTTTGATAAGAATATCTGTATTATTTCCTTTCTTTGGCATGGTGGAAAATTTATACAATTAATACAAATACATACATTTAAAACTTAATATGCTTTTCTTTTCATAAGATTTTTTTAAGCCACTAAACCACTCAGCAGATGTGCACTTGTTCATTTTTTTTATGTACTATTCAAGTAAATAAAATTTCTTTGGTTGAGATTGGAAATTATAAGTATCATATAAATGCAGTCTTTGCTTAATTATTGTGTCAATAGTATACGACTAAGTTGAAAACAATGTTAAATGAGCATTTCAAAAGAAAACAGATGTCAATGTTATGATTATTTTTGCTCATTTTTAATTGCTTTCTTGTTAGCTATTTCCTGCCATTTAAGCGCAATGTGCTTAAATGAGACAAAATTGTTTTATTTATAATCCTGTTGCAAAAATTATGCAACATAATGAAACATTTGCATTGCAGAGACAACATGGAAAGCGTTCCATTGCTATAAAGTGTTTTTTGTTGGGGAACTTCCCATTGCAAACAAATTACCAGCCTCCTCAACATTCCCTATATGTGCTTTGTCCTGTCGAAAGCATAATTGCGACAGAGCAAAATGGCAATTGAATTCAGTAGGAAAAATATTTTTAAAATTAATACTAGTTGAAATAATAATAGTACATTATTAATTAAATAAATTAAACCTGACAACTATAACTTAATAAAAAGGAGATTCACCAAGATGAACAAAATGCATATATAGCTCATATTATGCTCATTTAGGACCATCATTGTTGCAATTAGGAACATCATTTAGGTAAACTGCCCTAATTGAGAAAGAAAGGACCTGAATGCAATGATGCCCATATACTTTTTAATTTTAGAGTTAACTAATTTTTTTCCGAAAAAATTTAAATATTAAAAGAATAAGCATATTCAATTCTTTTTTCCTAACATGCCAATATGTCCTAAATGAGGTCAAATACTTCCAAACTGCGACTAACTTGTGAAAAATTGTGCCTCATTGAGACACATTCCCCTTATAAGCACATAAAGTGCAAAAAGATGTAGTTTTCTATTGTAAAAACATTTCACAGCATTTTGTCTTTACTTTTAATGTCATCCCCAACATTGAATTTCTGCATTGAATACAGAAGTTAGTTTATAATCCATTTTTTTTCTTTTCCAAAATAGTTAAAATTTATACTTTAATTCTAAGTTTTAGGAATTTCATTCTGCTTGAGTGTATCTTGCTCAGATATAATGAGATAATGTAGCACGTTCAAAGTTGCTAATTAAAAAAGTAATCAATAATGGGTACAAATTTTTTTTTTTTTTTTTTTTTATACTTTATATACATTAACAAATACCATCACATGTTTGAAAAGTACAATTTTTACTTATTTTCATATGATATTGATGACTGAATTTTTTCTAGCAGTATTTCTATTCGCCCACTCATCACTGGCTGTCCCCACTTTGTTTTCTTGGAAATTTTCTTAAAATTCTCTTGCTTCTTTTTCAGGTATTTTTTGATGGCTTCTTCCTTTTCTTGCCGTTTTTGTCTTTGAAGCTGAGAAAAAAAAAGAACACAGTTATTGAAAAATCGACTAGTAAGGTTTTTTGGCTAATCATGATAGCAGTTGACACATTAGCTCTTCAACAATTCAACTTTATAAACAGTTTCTAGTATGTGTAACTAAATTTTAAGCACTAAACATTAATACTGAAACATAACGGACTATCCATAGTTTGGGATCAAAAAGTTCAAGAATGCTATGCAAATAGTAATGATTAAACTTTGTGCAAAGTAATAGAAATAAAATTTCACGTTAAATTAAAGCACAAATGAGCATTAAAACGCAGACATATGTTTCGGGATCGCATGGAATCCCTTTTTCAATGCGACAGGGAGCTTCTAGATGCAAAACATCCAAATGAAGCAGACAGAACAACAAAAACAAAGCTTATATAGCCTAAGAATTAACTGTAAACCAATGAGAATAAAGGCAGTGTGAAGTGGAAGTAGAAGTAGTATTAAAGGCACCAATAAGAGAGTAACAAACGAATGTAGTTGGAAGTACAGAAAGTAAAAAGGAATATCAATAAAAACAAAGAAAAAGACAACAGCGTGCATAAAAATGTGAAAATACATGAAAATTGCAAAAAAATAAAATAAAATACAAAGAATAAAATGGAAATAAAATAAGTACAGAAAATACCAAAACAAAAAACAAAACAAAGTACACAGGCCAAAAGAGGGGGAGGGGGGGGGAGAGAGAAAAGAAAAAAAAAAAAAAAAAAAAAAAAAAAAAAAAAGGGGGAAACTAACAAGAAAACCAAGAAAGAACAAATTAAAGGAACTTATGCCAGACCTGTGAAAAATAAGGAGTTGAGGAAGAATCATTAACCAAATTAGAACTATTCCTGTTAATATGATAAGCTTCCCAAAAGTCAAGTTCTAAAGGGAAAGAACATTTTTGAATAATTTTCCCAGAATTGAAATCAAAAGAGTGGTTGGAATTCCAACAATGTTGAGCAATGCTAGACTTATTCAGCTCTTGCTTTCGTACATAACCTTTATGCTCATTTAACCGAATTTTCAGAGCACGTTTTGTCTGTCCAATGTAAGAAAGGCCGCAACGGCAACTAATTTGGTAAATACCCCAAGTATTAAGTTGATCAACAGGATCTTTAAGAGAAGAGAAGGAAAGTTTGTTGCTAGGAGCAAAAACAACTTGAAATTGGAACCTTTTTAGGATTTTAGCAATACGAAAACTTACAGAATGAAAGAATGGTAACACAACCAAATCCTTTCTAGAAACCACATGATTGGGACCAGAAGGTTTTTTAGAAAGTTTGTTATGAATAGAATCAATTAAAGAGTGAGAAAATCCTCTATCAACAGCTACAGCTTTCAGATAGTTGAGTTCAATCTTGAGAAGATCACTTTAAAGTGTAATTTACCGCTTTCTGTTAGGGTTGATAAGGTAATTTTTCGTTCTAAATTAGCTTTACTTAGAGCTTCTATCCAGGAAACTAGGAAAAAACTTTCGTTCATAGAACGTGAACTTTATGATTTACATCTTTCTGTATCTAATTCTAATTTCGATTTTGATTCTATTGATAGAATGTCATGGGCGAGAGCTCTTCATTCATCTGACAGTCACAAAATTACTTTAAATAAGAAATTTACCAAGTTGTGTAACGATTCAAATGTTCCTGTTCCGGCTGATTTGCCTCTTGTTAATAGGAATGCGGTTGTAAATCTTTCGAAATTTTCTTTGAATAGTAGTGAAATTAATGCTTTGAAATGTAATAACAATTTTGCTTTGGCTAAAAAGCCTTCTTTTTCTGAACTTATTGCTCCGGTTGAAAAAGCTTTCAAATTTAGTGCCTTAACTTCCACTCAAAAAGAGTCAGTTCGGCATCTTATTGCTTCCAATGTTGATTTCAATTCAAAAGTTCCTAATATTGGTTTTACCCATTCTGTGAAACGCTGTGTCAATAATTTAGTTTCAAATTCTGATTTGGTCATTACCAAGGCTGACAAGGGTGGTCAGATTGTTGTTCTTAATAAATCATCTTATGTTGAAAAAACTGATGATTTAATTGCTTCTGGTCCTTATGCTGAAATTTATAAAGATCCTAGCGACAAGGAGTTAAAAGCTATTTCTTCTGCTGTTAAGTCTGTTCATTCTATTCCTTTGATTGCTAAACGGTCTGTGATTCCTTCTGTTGCTAATTGTGCGCGTTTCTATGCTTTACCGAAGGTACACAAGGCAGGTATTCCTTTCAGACCAATTGTTTCCAATATTGGCACTGCTTCATATAAACTTTCCAAGTATTTAGTTTCTGTGTTTTCTCCACTTAGGAGTCGGAATGTTTTCACTGTTAAAAATTCCACCGATTTTGTTAAGAAACTTCATAACTTCGTTCCGAATAATTCGGTTATGGCCTCTTTTGATGTTAATTCTTTGTTTACTAATGTTCCTGTTGATGGCGCTTTGACTTGCCTCAGGAAAAGGCTTTCTGAATTCCATTTTACTTCTGTGGAAGTCGAGGAATTAGTTTTTCTTACTCGTGTGTGCTTGCAACAGAGCACTTTTGTATTTAATGGTAAATTCTATGCTATGGTAGATGGCCTAGCCATGGGAAGTCCTCTTAGTCCTATTTTAAGTGATTTCTATATGCATTATTTTGAGGAAAAACTATTCCAAAAATTGCAATTTCAATTTTATGTTCGTTATGTGGATGATTGTTTTGTCCTAACGGACAGTAACTTGTTAGGTATTGATGATGCTCTTTCGATTATGAACTCCATTGATTCTAATATCCAGTTTTCTTGTGAGAAAGAACTTAATAGTAGCCTCGCGTTTCTTGATGTTTTGATTTCTAGGAGTGAGTCTGGTTTCACAACTTCTGTCTATCGTAAACCTTTCGCTGTTTCTTTACCTCCTCACAGACTATCGTCTCATCCTCCCAACCAAAAATATTCGGCTTTTAATGCTCTTGTCCATCGTGCTATTAATATTTGCTCTTCTCCTGAGCTTCTCAAGATTGAACTCAACTATCTGAAAGCTGTAGCTGTTGATAGAGGATTTTCTCACTCTTTAATTGATTCTATTCATAACAAACTTTCTAAAAAACCTTCTGGTCCCAATCATGTGGTTTCTAGAAAGGATTTGGTTGTGTTACCATTCTTTCATTCTGTAAGTTTTCGTATTGCTAAAATCCTAAAAAGGTTCCAATTTCAAGTTGTTTTTGCTCCTAGCAACAAACTTTCCTTCTCTTCTCTTAAAGATCCTGTTGATCAACTTAATACTTGGGGTATTTACCAAATTAGTTGCCGTTGCGGCCTTTCTTACATTGGACAGACAAAACGTGCTCTGAAAATTCGGTTAAATGAGCATAAAGGTTATGTACGAAAGCAAGAGCTGAATAAGTCTAGCATTGCTCAACATTGTTGGAATTCCAACCACTCTTTTGATTTCAATTCTGGGAAAATTATTCAAAAATGTTCTTTCCCTTTAGAACTTGACTTTTGGGAAGCTTATCATATTAACAGGAATAGTTCTAATTTGGTTAATGATTCTTCCTCAACTCCTTATTTTTCACAGGTCTGGCATAAGTTCCTTTAATTTGTTCTTTCTTGGTTTTCTTGTTAGTTTCCCCCTTTTTTTTTTTTTTTTTCTTTTTTTTTTTTTTTCTTTTCTCTCTCCCCCCCCCTCCCCCTCTTTTGGCCTGTGTACTTTGTTTTGTTTTTTGTTTTGGTATTTTCTGTACTTATTTTATTTCCATTTTATTCTTTGTATTTTATTTTATTTTTTTGCAATTTTCATGTATTTTCACATTTTTATGCACGCTGTTGTCTTTTTCTTTGTTTTTATTGATATTCCTTTTTACTTTCTGTACTTCCAACTACATTCGTTTGTTACTCTCTTATTGGTGCCTTTAATACTACTTCTACTTCCACTTCACACTGCCTTTATTCTCATTGGTTTACAGTTAATTCTTAGGCTATATAAGCTTTGTTTTTGTTGTTCTGTCTGCTTCATTTGGATGTTTTGCATCTAGAAGCTCCCTGTCGCATTGAAAAAGGGATTCCATGCGATCCCGAAACATATGTCTGCGTTTTAATGCTCATTTGTGCTTTAATTTAACGTGAAATTTTATTTCTAATGCTATGCAAGTCAAATAGCTATGTTTGGATATCCGTGGCAGCCAAACAACAAGAACACTAACTTAGTATTTGCTCTGCCCAGGTAGCAGTTATTGCTTAGTAAACCTACAATATTTGAAGGATCACAAATTTAATTTTTTTGTACCACATGCAGGCAAAGTTGAAACAAAATCCCTCCTGCAACTAATAGCTGAACTTTGAAGTGCTCTAAGTCAGTAAGAGATAAATTTCTAATTTTGAGTCTCGGTAGGTTTTAAATCAAATGTTATTGCCAAATCCGAAGGTTTTCGAACTCTAACGAAAAGCATTTAAAGTTATTGTATAAAATTTAAAAGTAGATTTAACTTTTTTCTGAACATTTATATCTCTGGGAAAACTGAATAAATCTTCCTTTATCAATTTTGAAATTTTTGTGGTGGTGTTTTCTCCATGCATAGAAAAGCGAGCTAAATGAATCTGTAGTTCAGTTTGTTAAAAGAAAACTCCTCTATGTGACCATTGAATTTTTATTATGACCTCAAGGCTTAGCATCTTCAGGGGTAGCAGTAAAGTTTTTCAAAATTTTAGGGGAATTTTAGGAACATTCTCCCAAAATTTTAGGAAAATTTTAGGGGCAATTTATTGTGAAATTTCATAATCTATTTCTAGTTTAATGACTTTTGAATTTATTTCATGACCTGTAGACAGGAGTAGTAATGAGGAGATTGATTTAATACATGAATCAAAACCATTGAATATAAAACGGTCAAGTTGTTGTATTATTACTTTTACATCTCTTAGCATATTTAGACACACTTATCTCTCAACTTGCCCCCAGAATGTAAGTGCAATCAACATTTTCCCCTATACTTTCATTTAAGACCCTAATGTGCACAAAACAATGTTAAGACTTGACGGAATTTTTTCAGAAATAAACAGTGATCAGAATCTTTCACACAATTCCTATGACAGTTGCTGAAGGGGATGCAGCATTCCGCAGGATATTATTAATAAGGATTCTTTAATGAACCAATGAGGCAAGCCTAAACAATTGTGCTTTGCTTTTAATTGCTCGCAGCGAATTGCAAGATTTTAACAATGTAACAGAAACCAAGAAGAGCGCTGTAATGATTTGATTCTGAATTTTAATACACGTCCAACAATGGTCTGTAGTGTGCTAGTGATTACTTTGTCTGCCGCTGCCTGCAGACCCTATGTAATTGCATGCAAACTTTGGGAGAAATTGTACAATTTTATTCCAGGCTAAAAAGTTTTTAAGTCCTGAAAAAATGGTCAAAAAAGGGAATATTTAATAATTTTAAATAATTGATTTAATTACTGCAGAACAAACGTTGAAGAGAAATATTTTCCTGTTGCTCTATGTTAAATAAAAAAGGTCTTGGCTGATATAAGAGTTCCAACTGGAGTTGATTTTCTCAAACTGTTGCTGCCATAAAATTAATTATTGATAACATTCTTAATTATTATCACTATTTTTTTTTTCGTGTTTCAGAGATTATATTTTTTGTCTTTATTTTTGTGAAACTTCAGCTAGGTAAAAGAGATAAGGTCTTTGCTACAAATTTCGGGAAGGACTTTTTCAGTTAGACGGGTATTTTCCGGAATATTTTCATTGTAATTTAACAGCGTTTTAAGCATTATTTCCCCAGGTGAACAGTAATAGAATTTTCTAAACAGCATGCTTATAAAGAAAAAAAACCCTAACTTAAATTATTTGCTTCATGAAAAATAAAATTAAAGAAACTTGCCTTTTTAAAGAGAAATTATATAGTGCCCATTATTTAAATTTAAAAAAAAAATAAGAAAACAAGGCAAAATGCGGTTTATGCTTATTATCCAAAATTTAAATATAATAATAAACAGAAATAAAAGAAAAAAAAAATCTTAAAAAAAAAAAAAAAACAATTAAATTAAATTTTAAACATCAATTCGTTTTACGTCGAAAAATAAGTTTTTATTCCATTTTATTGTTTTCATTGCAATATGCATGCAATCCTCCTTCCAAAAACTTATGCACTTGGTGTCTTATTTACTACTTCCATCTTCGTGAATGACCAAACATGGCGACTTTGTTCACGTAGCCGCCATGCTTGATCAAAAGGAAAATAGAAAATCTATTGGAGGTAAGACAGCATTTTCCAATAGAATTGAGGATTTGAAAATCATTGCTATTTAAATAAAAAGTAACAAAAATAAAACAAGACATTCATCTAATGCAGTATGAAGGCATTAACTGCGGACAAAACGTGGCGCTCGCGCTTGCGTAGACGATTTTCAATGAAGTTTGTTTAGTGTCTACAGCAGAAATACTGTTTAGTGTCTACAGCAGAAATACAGAGCAACTATCAAAATTTAGAATAATATAAGAGGTGCTGCCCCAAATTTTTAAAAATATGTAGGGGATATAGGAAAACTTCAAGTCCCGCTTAAGTGAGCGGCAGGAAAAGCATTTTTTTAGGAACATGAGCAAAATTTTAGTATAATTTTAGGAATTTTAGGTGCTGCAAATTTTTTTGGGAATTTTAGGGGGAATGCGACCCCTGCATCTTCAAACAAAATACCATGTACATCGGTTTGGCATAAGAGGCTCAGGAAGTGGTCCATAGTTTAAGCAGCTAAGCAACCTATTGTAATGCTTGGGATGTTGCGGTAAAGATATCCAGACCCACAGCTTTACTTGCCTAACTATTGGGCAAAAGCACTTGGAAATAGGGTTTTTAACAAAAATAAAATAAATTTGTAGTCGGAACTTTACAAAGAAAATTGTATATGTCCATCTGTAGTGAAGTTAAAAGACAAATTTGAAAAGTTTCAGCTCACATTTCTGAAATTTTTTTTAACTTTACTTTCTTACTACGGGGCAGAACACCATCACAAAAATTTCAAATTAATAAAGGGAAGATTTACTTTTTTCAATGCAAGGTAAAAGTTATAAAATTGATTATGAATGTTTTCTAATGATAGGTAAAATCTGCTCTAAAATTTTAAAAAGGAATTTTGAGTAGAAAGCTTTAGAGTTCTGCAATTTTCAGATACTTTTCAACAAGTAGTTTGGGTTCAAAGGCTACTGGGTATAAAACTTAGAAATTTGCTACTGAGTTATAGGACTCCAAAATAACGATTTTAATTGCGGGAGTGAATTTTGTGCGGTCTTTGACTACATATGGGTACAAAACGCAAATGTTTATGATCTTCCAAAGTTTGTAAGTCTACTAACCAATAACTAAACTGTTGTGTGGCAGCAGAGCTAATATAGAGTCTTATTGGTTCCCCAGGGACATCCAAACATAGTTACTTGATTCGGACAGCATTCTAACGTTTTGAACCCAAAATTTGGATGGTATTCACTACTTCAGTTTTAATATTTAATGTTTATTAGTTTCACACCTACAAGAAGTAATGTACAATATTGGAGATAGGTGGGTGCAAAGTAGGGTGGCCCATGTTCCTATGGTAAAAAAAAAAAGTTTAACCGAGACACCAAGGCACCCTCCCAAAATGTTAGACCTATTTAGTAAACACATTTGGTCAAGTTCCAGCTTTCTACTTTATTTAGAAATCGGTGCTCACGAGCTTCAAAATTGCGTAATTTTAGCGCACAAATAAAGAATTTCAAAATATATATTTTTAAATGTTTATTTTATCAAAATCAATGAAATACCAATTTTTTATTTCAAAATACTGCAGATTACCACATTTTGCAGTAATTTAAACCAAATATATAAAACAAAATTATTTTAAACTTGAATTTAAAATATCCCTCTTTGTTGCTGTTGAGGCAACAGATTTCCTGTTCGCTTCAACTACTTGTAATGCACATTGTTTTTCTTCCTCAGCTTTAGTTAACAATGTATTAAATTAATGGAATAACTTTACCCCTCTCTCAGTATCATTTAAAACTTGTAGTTTTTCAACCTGGTTTTTTCCTTGTAAGTAGCTGATTTTTTTGCTCCCGTTTTTCTGCCGGGAAATTAAGAAAATAATCATCAATATTTAATTTCTGTAACAGCTTACCGTCCTTTTTGTTACAAAATTTTGTAATGTGACGTCTCTTTCTACTTTAAATATGGTGCTATTTCCTCTAACATTTCGCAATTCTCCTTTTTTATTTTTTAACACTTTTACCATAGTATTTTTCTCTGTTGATGGTACCAAGTCTGAAAAAAGTGAAAGGCTTATCAATTCATCGAACAGGTCCCACTAATGGCATTCTAATGTAGTATTGCTTATCTCCAAAGCAATGTTTAGGATTGATCTAAATCTTTCCAAAATTGTAAATCTACCAAAGGTGCATCTGCTGTTAAAGGTGCTTGAAACCAGGCCTTTGTATACAAAAAATGTATATACAAAAACTCCAAACTTAATGAACCCTTCAATTGAAATTCTTCCCTTTTGGTGATTTTTTAAATCTCCTAAAGAAAACAATTTCTGGAGACTTGGAAGGCCCAAAACATACAGTAAAAACTTTTGCAAGTTTTTTCTTCAAATATATGATGGTGGCATGCAAGCCAAAATAATTCCCATTAAATCATACTTTCTAGAAGAGTACATGTTTCATTCAAGTGACCAGTATTAACAGAAGTTGTGTCAAACACTCAACTTTCTTTCTAACTCTTTGGATAGTAGAATGAGAAATTGAAATCGAATCTTCTCCAAGCTCGGATGCTATTGGAATAATACGCTTAGCAGCTACACAGGTCAGAAATTCTATTTCCGTCTATTGCGCTTGTTACATGAGGATTCAATAGTTTTGGTTCAGTTTCATTATTAAGGTTTTCAGTGAATTTTGCATTTACAAAGTAAGGTTCAAATTCTTCTTCAGCCTCACTGTTATTATTACTACTACTTGAACTTTCATCAATGAAATTTAGTTTTCTTGTTGCAATGCTTCTGAAATTCAAGCAGTATTAATGGAACCGACAGCTTTTTCTCGTCTTGCTTGTTCTTCTTTACGCTTTAAACTCTCTTTTAAATTGCAGCTTGGAGTTTGCTTTTTGTTGATCTGAGAGAAACTTTCTGTCTTCTTCGTTTAATTAAATCAATAACATTAGCATGGGAGATATCAAAAAGTTCATCAAGGTTTTTCATAAATTTGTGTTCACGTTTTACTGTGCTTCTGAAGTACGATTTTTCTTCTTTTTTAAAAAGCCATTCTGAATGAGTTTTCTCTAATTTATCAATGGCACGCATAGTCAGTCTTGTTGGTATTGATGCTTTAGACCAAATATCTAAGAGTTCACCAATGGCCTTGTGACTTGCATTGCATACAGATTTTAATTCATGCAAATAATAATGAAATTGTAAAAGTACTTCTTTTGTAAACTCTATTCTATAAATCATAAACAAACTCTTAATTTGACAAAACATTAATATATTTCAACCTTGTGGAACCGGGAGAAGTAAAGATTAGCAAAGTTTCTTCTTTAACGTAAACAAATTGTGTCCCAATTACACTTAATTTGTTGAAGTATTTAAAAAATAAAAGAAACCATTTTAGTGACAGCTAGCAATAGCTTTCTGATGCATATTTATTAATTAAAGTTTGAAATTAGTTACATTAAGTTGTTTATTTGACTTCATTTTTTAACAACATAGTTAAAGCTCATTTTTCAATGTAAACAAACATATTTCCTTATTGCTGTTAATTTATAAACATGAAAATATTGCGGCAAATATAGTTGATAATTAATTTCTGATGTATACCCTATTTAGGCAATAAATTTAAAATTATTTTTGCGCCAGTTTTATTTCCATAGTGTTAACTAGAAAATTTATTCAAAAATAGATTTTCATCAGCTTTGAGCACCCTTTTCCTGTATCAAGAAAAACCTAAAATTTTGACACAAACGTGCTGTGGTCAAGTCTAACAAAATGGGAGGGTGCCTAGAGTACTAGCAGAAAATTTTTTTTTTTTGGGCCACCCTAGTGCAAAGGCTTTCAAAAATTTTGAAAGGGGTCTACCCAAGATGTTTCCTTTTGAAAAAGGACTTTGATAAAACTGAGTCAACTCTTCATACATAAAAGAATTGTCTAAAAAATAAATCAATTAGAAGACTTTTATTGATCCTATTACATTTTTCAGAACTACATTAAAGGGTTTCAAAATAGGTCCCTCCTACATTGATCTTCATTCAGTGAGATTCACTAGCATTGAAGACATCATGGTAGGCCTTATCTGGTATGTCTTTTAGAGCTTTGGAAAGAGCCGTTTTGACTTCGTTAACTGTCCTGAAATGATATCCTTTTGTAGAAGCCACCTAATGATTCCATGGCAGCTGCTGAGCTTAAGTGATAAGTGTTTTATGTCTGAGTACAGCCTTGAAACACAAGAGTGAAGTGCTAACAAAATGGGTCACACTTTGATGGCCCCTCACCCTAAGAAGGTCCAACTGAGCAAGTTAAATATCAACACAATGCTCATAGGATTTTTTAACATCAAGAAGCTTGTCCACCATAATATCCTTTAGCACCTTCGTTCTTTGATGCAAATCTCTTCAAATTTTCCATGGTGGACAAACCCCCTGATATCAAAACACCATTGAGCATAGTCTTGATATTTAACTTGCTCATTTTGACCTTTTTAGGGTGAGGGAACACAAAGGCGTGCCACACTTTGTCATTTTTTTTTGAGATCATACTCTAAGGTTCAAGACTTGTCATTTAATAGTTCTTTAGCTGCCCGGAAATACTGACCTAGCTTCCTTTTATTTCTTCTTGTTCATTCACTGAAAATCCCCACAACAGGACCTTATTTCAGGACATTCTGGGAAAAGTCTACTTATGATGATTCCGCTGCCTGGAAGTGAAGCATTGATACGAGAAAAGTCTCTTTTTGAAACGTTAAAATTTTTCATTCGGACCAATGCCTTTTAAAAAACTCACGGACGATACTTCAAACCTACTGTAGGAAATGAGGAGGAACTTAGATCCTTCAAATGACTTCAATGGCTGTAAACATCAATATTTTAAAATTTTATCATGTAACTTCAATAAAAAAATTAAACTTTTTACTTGAAACTGTAGTGTATTTTTATGCTGAATACATTAATTCACAGCAGGTTTGCCAACTTGCAAAAATATGTATTTTAGTTTCGCAGTCAAGGCAACAGAGTTGTATCGTGGTGATATCTCAACACCTTGCTAGAAATGAAGACAGGGACATGCCTGCAGATGGTACCACAGCTGTAGCACACAGAACATGATTTTATCTTATGTCCTGATATGACTTTGTTCATCATTACATGAATCATGGTCACTTGCTTAACTCTTTACCAGAACCTTTGCCACATGTTTCATGGAAAACAGAAGTGCCTGGCAACCCATTTTATTGTTACATCACATTATCCTGTTTTGTGCTTACTAATTTGAGGGGAAGGTTTTTGAAAAAAAAAAAAAAACGTTATAGGCACTTCTTCAACTGGCCAAGAGGCATCCTTTGAGCACATGGTCAAGGTAACAGATTCACAGCGTGGTGATCTCTGATTCAAATCCACCATACAATATGTCATGACTCTTGACAGGTTGGAAAATATTGGATAATTTTCTTTCACTGGATGCTAAAGAAAGTGAATGAGGAGGGAGGAACAACGTAAGAATAAGATGGGGTGTGTTGGTCTTTAACAAGAAATATGAAAAAGATTTTGGGTACGAGCTGACTGAATGATTGCATTGTAAAGCAGTCGGGACATAATGTATGTCAGGACATAAGCTAAGACGTCATCTCATGCTACAATCATGGTTCAATCACTTAGTAAGTCCAAGTCGTCAATTATGGAGCGATGAAATGTAATAGTAGGATTCCATCTACAGACCATTACACTGCAAATCTGTTGCCTTAATAACAGGACCAAAAGATGACAAAGGAACCGATAGAGAAGATTGGATAACCTTCTTCCACAGTACACTTGTATTTTCAAACAATAGTGTATGTCTAAGTACACAACTTACATCTATTAAACTGTTGACTACTGCATCTATTATAAGTTTATAATCAATTATTTCATGAGTAACAATTTGAAATTACTATTAGTAAATCAACTCTAGTAATAAAGTCTATGAAACATACATTTTACTGTTTCTCTTAATTATTTAAAAGTTTAAATTTTTAAGGTATTGTGATTTAAAAGTCTTTTTTAAAATTGGATTGCCATTAATTCAATTTCGTATTTAACCACTACAGCTCGAAAGCAACAAAAAAGCTTTTAGCAAGTTCATATTGGCTAATAAAGTGATGGATAAGGACTTTTGAGTGAATACAGGGTATCTGATACATTTGAAGTTTTCGATTTCATGTCTTTCGACTGCAGCTTTACACAACTTACACGGGATAGTTTTCTCGACAAAAACATAACTTTTCAACTTAGTTACCAAAACCACTTGCTGCAAAATCAAATTGCATTAGTCTGAGCTATGCTAAGACTAGTTGTTTTAGAATAGTTTTAAGTTGCAACAAATCGTAAAAATAAATGCAAATTTTGAATATTTTTTTATAATTTATTATCATTAAAAAAGAATGGCTATTTAGTACACCAATTTATCATAGAACCTCTTCATATTTAAGAAAATTACATTAAAAGTATTGATTTATCCACCAAAAAATATGTCCATATTAAAAACAATATTCATTTTAACCAACAAAAAATAATTGAATAAAATTATAATTTTTAAAACAATAGGTTTTAAGTAAAGCATATGCTAAATTTCCTGCAGTAATAGTGCAATGCTAAATTTCAATATTAGTAGTATGTATTAAGCTAATATTTTAGAATAGCTAGTTTTAATTAATAAATTTATTTTCGCTTAACTTCAAAAGTTTATCAATTTCTGCGAAGAGATTCTTAATTTATTAAAAATTAGCTTCAAAAATACACTACACACAATATGGAACCGGAACCCTTGGGACTGCAATCTTACTAAATTTCGAAATCTTCATGATTTTAGGCTTTCACACAAAAAAATTTGCAACTAGCATTAAAATCCAAATAATTTCCAGCCTAATTTTCCTATACCTAATATTTATTTAATTATAGCATATTTCATTGTCCTACATAATCGCATGCAAGTCGAGAAACTACGCACAAAAAACTATGCAAAGTTGGGTGAACGAGCGATCTTACCTTTTTTAATTGTTCCCTTTTTGCTTTCCTAGCTTCATAATCTTGCTGTGCTTTTTTCAAAGGAGTCATTTTATTCCTACATTATAAAAAGATCTATTAGAGTATACAAATACATTGTGTACAAAATAACTTTTTTTCATAATTACTATATCTTATTAATTATTAGTTTTATTTTACAAAAACAGTTTAAAAAAAACAATATTTTGCCATTGCATTTGGATCTTATACTACTAAAATGTAGAAAATTTTCCCAATTAGTAAAAAGGAAATAAAATAACTATTGATGCTAAACAATCTTTCAGTTGATACCGCTAAAGCATTATGAAATAACTAAGGAGCTTTTATATTTTAGTTCATACTAAAAAATATTTTAAATTTATTACAATCATGCTTCAATGAAATTAGTGATTAACACAAAATAAAAGTACCGTTGCCATTTTCAAACTACTGTTATCATTGTGATAAAAAATAACTTCACGTTAAGAAAGCACAAATAAGCATTAAAATGCAGACATGTTTCGGGATTGCTTGGAATCCCTTTTTCAATGCGACAGGGAGCTTCTAGATGCAAAACATCCAAATGAAGCAGACAAAACAATAAAAACAAAGCTTATATAAGCCTAAGAATTATCTGTAAACCAATGAGAATAAAGGTAGCGTGAAGTGGAAGTAGAAGTAGCAGGGAAGGCACCAATTAGAGAGCAACAAACGAATCCAGTTGAAAGTACACGAAGTAAAAAGGAATATCAATAAAAACAAAGCAAAAAAGACAACAGCAAGTATAAAAATGTGAAAATACATGAAAATTGCAAAAATAATAAAATAAAATACAAAGAATAAAATGGAAATAAAAATAAGTACAGAGATTACCGAAACAAAATGCAAAACAAAGTACACATGTAAAGAGGGGGAGGGGGAGAGGGAAAAAGAGAAAAATAGACACAAAGGAAAACTTAACAAGAAAACCAAAGAAAGAACAACAACTTAAAGGAACTTATGACAGACCTGTGAAAAATAAGGAGTTGAGGAAGAATCATTAACCAAATTAGAACTATTCCTGTTAATATAAGCTTCCCAAAAGGCAAGGGGAAGAACATTTTTGAATAATTTCCCCAGAATTGAAATCAAAGGAGTGGTTGGAATTCCAACAGTGTTGAGCAATACTAGACTTATTTAATTCTTGCTTTCGTACATAACCTTTATGCTCATTTAACCGAATTTTCAGAGCACGTTTTGTCTGTCCAATTTAAGAAAGGCCACAACGGTAAGTAATTTGGTAAATACCCCAAGTGTTAAGTTGATTGACAGGATCTTTAAGAGAAGAGAAGAAAAGTTTGTTACTAGGGGCAAAAATGACTTGAAATTGTAACCTTTTTAGGATTTTAGGAATACGAAAACTGACAGAGTGAAATAATGGTAACACAATCATACTCTTTCTGGAAACCACATTATTGGGACCAGAAGTTTTCTTAGAAAGTTTGTTATGAATAGAATCAATTTAAGAGAGAAAATCCTCTATCAACAGCTACAGCTTTCAGATAGTTAAGTTCAATCTTGAGAAGCTCTTAGGGGGAAAAAAGGCGGGAAACGAACAGGAAAAGGTGAATTTGAGAATTTCTCATTCTTTAGTAAATGATTTTTCCACTACTCCATATTTTCCCGACATTTGGAAACAATTGTTATAATTTTTCTTTCTTTTCCTGCTCTTTTCCCGCCTTTTTTCCTCCCAAGCTCTGCTCCCGCCTTGTTCCTGTACTCTGATTGATCAATCTCTAATCCGACATATTTGGTATAAATACCGGTTGTCTTTCTGATTCTTGCCTGTTCACTCACAGCTTTCTAGTTATGTGTTGAGCGCTTCTTTTCTGCACTGATAAAGAGGCTCCATTGTAGCTTCAAAATAGCTATTTGAGATACTTTTTATTCTGAATTTGTGCTTTTTTACGTTGTTTTATCTTTGCACTTATATGTTACATATGTCTAGCATGTTTTACAAATTTAATCATGGTACACAAGAAAGTACGCCCATTTAGTTCAGGATGAACTTGTTTTTTCTAACACTAAAAGCAAAATGTACTGTATTTACTTTTAAATGATACATCGTAAATAAACTTGGCATCAGCTATGTGACGAATAAAATTCAAGGCATAAAGTACAAATTGGCATAAATATGTTTCAGTTTTAACCATCCCACCACAACAGCCTTAAAGTTACATGTTAAATGGATGTTAAGAACTACAAGGTGATTAAAGCACCAAACTGCCTATGAAGAAAATGAGCAGGCAAAAAGAAACTTACAATAAGTAATTTTTGAAAACATGTAAGCTATAGTCAGAACAATAAATTGTACTGGACTCCTGTCAGAAGATATAAAGGATGACAAGCAACAGGTTGTTGGAAAAAATGTGTGAACAAATTATTATCCACCCTTTTAACTCTAATGAAAATCCACAAGGCATACTATTTAAAATAATAAATACATTAAACAGACATGTGGCTCGCTGAGGAAAAAAATGCTGAAATATCATGGCATCATGAAATACCACACAGAACGTTGTAACCTCAATAAAAAACCTTAACATTATAAACATAAATTACTATGCAATAGAATTATCAGATACAAATTGAAGTTAAGTCATTACTTTACACTTTAATATAAAGGAGTACTTGGGGCTTAATGTGTAACAAAAAAAGTGCAAAAGTTCTACTTTCTTTGAAACAAATATTTATATGTAAAGAGTCTGAATTCAGTGCAATCTATAAAAACGAGTTCCATTTTTTAAACAGGTTTCCAAGCAGTAGTTTTTCAAACTGATCTAATTAGTTCACATCTACCAACAATTAAAAACATTATGAATAAGGTGTGAAGTGAGAAAAAAAATCTCATAGCACAAGATTGCTGAATTTTTTTCATGCTTTTTAATTATGAATGAAAGCAGAAAGGATTGTTAATTTATTTTGCAACAATATTATAATGAGTACTTGGAGGACATTTTAGACAAAAACGTTCTTTTAACAAGATTATTAATAAGGTTGTAATATTTAATAATCATAATAAACTGATATAATCACTAAAGCTTAAAATAACTTTCGAAAAATTCCTTATACTTTCGGGCAAATTTGCAACTGGGCGTGGCAAATTTACGTCTGTGCATGTTTTTTATCAGAGAAGCTGGAACTTAATAAAGATAAAAAATAATGGTAAGTTCAAAGTTATTGATGTCCATGAGGCAGAATCGGACTGTAAATGAGAATTGGCAAGTTTTACCGCAGCCGATGCAATTGGATTTCGAAATAAAAATCAGGACCGACCCTTGAAAGTGCAAAAAATGGACAAAATGAGTAAATTTTACTAGTAATTTGTAAAAGTTGGTAGGCATACACGTTGGCAGGTTACTTTCAAAGATTTTCATAGCAAAAAAGGGATATAGCTTTCCAAAATTAAGGGTTTTGCGGAAACAAAATTCTTAATCTCCATAATTACCGAAAATACGGAATTCCATCAAAATACGGAAAAATCACATGTATGATTAAATCAACTGATCTTAGATGGTATTAATTTCATCTTAGTTAGAATCCTTATTAAATGAAGATTAGATTAAACAGCAGAGAATGAATGAGAAAATAATGGAAATAAATATGGTAATGAACATAAAATTGGGACTTTGACAATTAAAAACTTGAGCAATGGTTTTATGGATGCAGGGTTGGCAGGTTTTTGACATGCGATGGTTTTAACCCTGGTTAAAACCGGCTTGTCAAAAACCTCCCTGTCAAAAACGTCAAAAACCTAATTTGTAAGAAAATTATCAAAGAAATGATTTAGCAGAATTGGTTAGACTTCAACCAATAAATTTTAAATAACACAGCATTAAAACTGCTGAGTGTAAACTACAAAAATATATTCTTGCTATAGCACAGCCAGAATCTATGCCTGAGATTGATTTTATTGATAAGAATTTATTTTAAAAATCAATTAATTGTTTTTTTAAGTGCACAAACACGGGTTTCTCTTTTCTGATGCTGTAGGTGTAGGAGGGGTTTTAAGTCCTAAAACACATCATTTGCTGTGCCCTTCCAGTGCGTTCTTGAGATACATTCTATTTGTAGAATATTTCGTGAACGTGAACTGATAATAGACAATAATGTGACAATTCTTTTAATAGAAGTTGTCAAACACTTATTTAATGCATAGGCGTAACCAGGGTAGGGGGGGGGGCTCAACCCCCCCCCCATTGGGTATTTACTTAATTAGGCACACAAAAAAATTTCTGGCTACGGCCTTGCAAAGCATATATTTTTCCCCCTAAGAAAATTAAACACATATGCATATGATTTTATTTCCTCTTTCTCTGAAGGGTTGTGATCCTGACCAGCGTATGCAGCTCATAGTAAAGGAGACTTTTCATCTGGTTATAATCAACCACCTTATCACCTTGGGGGTGGGGGGGGGGGGGTTTAAAGCGAAAGGTGGCTTCAATCACCGTACCAGACACAGACAGAGATCCTTCCAATCACTCCAGAGGGTTTTCTTTCCTTCTTGATGTCTTTTTTACCCAAAGGCAGCAATTTGGGAACACAAGCTCATCAATAAACTTTAAGAGCAGTTTGTATTTATTTATGACTTCCTGTCCAAACACCCATTTTGGTAAAACATTTTTTTGTAGATGAGCCGATTAGAAAACTGATGAACTGTATTTGCATTGTATTCTCATTTACAGATGTTCTCTCATCTCTTATATTTTAAATGTTATTTTTTTCTTAATATGGTCCATCACTGATTGCATTACGACTCTGGAAATCATCCGTTCAACGTTTCCAATCTCACTGCTACGGTTTAATGCTGCATTTTAATTTACAATCAAGTATTACTTATATTTTAGCTAAATTTTTAATTTTCGATACATAATAATGTTTGCACTTCAGCGATGGACACGTTCGTCATCCAAAAAGAAAAGAAAATTTGATTCAGACACTTCCACTTCTGAGGTATGTTCTGCTACAAATTTAACAAAATTTTTAGAAATTTATTGTGGGGATAAGCATTTTTTTAGGGGAATTCGGAGTTTTTTCTCTAAAATTCCACAATTTCCCAGTTTTAATATTATGAATGCCTGGACATAGAAGATTGCTTAGCACTAAATATTGAATTTTCGATTGCGTTTGAATTAAGATCTAGTAATGAATGCTTAATGTTTTTGTGAATCAAGGCCGTATCCAGAAGGGAAGGGGGACCCACGGGCCCCCCCCCCCCAGAAATCTTTTGCAATGTATCATATATTCCTCCCTGAAACTTTGCTTAACATAAGTGTGTCGAAGTCTGCCCCCCCCCCCCCCCCCCAAAAAAAAATTCTGACTGTCTTGGCTCCGGAGCAGGGGGAGCATGTTAAGAATTAGGAAGGGCAGTGTATGCTTCAAAACCATACCCTTTATATATATATATATATATATATATATATATATATATATATACAGATATAGATATATATGACTAGAAATGATGTTAATATGAATTTTTTTACATATATGATAGCTTTTGACGTATACATAGTAGATGTATGTATAGATCTTTGGTGAAGTTAGAGTAGTGGGTATTTGGGGCTTCTGCAACTTAAATTTTTGAAACTGGTCTTACATCTATAATGCTTAGGCCAACTCTGGAGGCAAGGGTTTGAGGGCTCTCCCCAGGAAACTTTTTGAAATTTTCCTAGCAATGCAATTTCGGGATACTTTGGTGATGTTAGAGGAAACAGAAAGGAGTTTGTTTACTCTCCCTCCGCAATTTTTTTCAAAATAAAGTCTTATATCCTTAAAATTTTTTTTTGGTGTCGCTCGTGATAGTGTTCAATGTCACTTTCCCTGAAAGTGTTTCTGAAAGTAAAGTGTCTTAGTAGTGTAATTTCTCTTTTCTTTCTTTTCTTAAAGCTTATGATCTGAATTTTTTTGCCGGGGGGGGGGGGGGGAGGAGTTGACTTGCTCCGAGGGGGTAGCTTCCCCCCTCCCCGGTAGATGCTTGAAATAAACATGGAGTATATCTTTAGAGACAAGTATTTATGACTAGTAAATTTGCAACTCTTTTACACTTCGTATTGGTGTTTAGTCTGTACATTTTTAGGGGGACCCCCCTTTCACCAACCCTAGTTACGCCTATGATTTAATGAATCATCTTATTGTGAATGCATACTTTTAATTACTTTCAGCAAAGATGTGCAGTTAATAAATCCTTAATTATATTTGTAGTTATTAAAATTGTGTAGGTGATAATCTAATATTTTGCAGAAATAAATTTAGATTTAAAAATTTTTTTATGGATAGAAGCAGAAAGCAATCCATCACAATTGAAATCTAACGAAGGTATGTACTTTCCCAGTGCATATTCAAAGAGGCTTTCCTACCAGTACGAAGAAATATCGATACTAAAACAGCTTTTCTTAGATTCCCCCCAGTACTCTTGTCAAGTATGCAAAAAATTCACACCAGAAAGAAATAAGTGTAAAAAATTGAAAATTAAGTCATAAACAAAGAAAAGTATATAAATTAATATTTAGCTATAATTCAATGTCTACTAAAACTAAGGAACATTGTAATTAAACAAAGTATCTTGCTATTTTTAAAGCCTTCTTTTTTTATTTCTTGCGTATTTAAATTTTATTGGGGTTTTTGATGGTTTAAACCTATGTCACGTCAAATACTAGTTTTTGACGTGAGCTAAAACCCAACCCTGTATGGATGTTAACAATATTTTGATTATCATAAGAAAATTGATCCCAAGGAAAAGCACATGTTTCATGTGTGAGCAGCAATGGAAAAAAATGGTTCCAAAAACATTATAACAAAAATACATTAAAAAAAGAGAAGGAAACAGTCCAATTTTTGATAAATTTGTTAAAAAACACAAGACATTAAGCAATATGATTAATTATTGATTGGTGCTACAAAATATGTGTCATAAACAATATAACAGGCACACAATGATCACAGCACTATGCTTATTCCAAGTCATGTAATGTAGGTGTACCCCTAACTTTACAAAGACCACATTGTAACATTTGAACACACATATTTAATGGAAAAACAGCAAGAGAGATTTACAAACGCTTTTCATAATGCCATAATCTATAATTCACTCAAATAAATGTTTTAAGACTTCATATTTTTAAGCACTCTTTTACTTTTCTGCATTTTAATTTTCAGGAGTAATTTAGAAAGAACAATTTCACTCTCCCTGTATACATTTTTCAATGAGATAATAAAAAGGCATCATAAAAGGCAATAATATCATGATATTGATATTAAAAGGCTACAAGCAATATTCATGTTGCTCATCATTATAAAAACTTCCGGCATTAGCGGCATTTGCGTCAGGGGATGTTTGTATGCAAACAAATGGAGTGAACACTTTTTTGGATTGAAAAAAGTTCTTGTAATTCCAAAACATATATACTTCTACATACAATATATTTCTTGTAATTTGTGCTTCACAATCTTGTTCTCTCACAACTTATGACTAAGTTCAAGAGGAGAAGATGGACTAAGACTATGTCCAAAAGCGAACAGCATAAATCATAAACATGAACAATATTAAGTAATGTAAAATTTCTTGTTAGAATAAAAGAATACTACTGTATTAAACTAGAATTTCTTAAGTCACATAAATCTTGCACACAAAAATTCAGGGCATATGTTGCAAAATATTCCAGTTTGGTTAAAATTAGAGGAAGGTGGTGAAGTTATTACACAGGTTGGCTTCTTTTGGCAAATTTTCCAGTAGATTTTTGTGATCTAACTTTTTCAATAGACAACTTTGCATGAAGCTGCTGCTTAAAAAAAAGAGAATGCCTGCAACTGTTTATCCTAGAATATTTCTCACAACAGTCCCCCCCCCCCCCCAAAAAAAAAAAGAAGGAATTGACAGAAATAATCATGTTTGTTTTACTTTTCCAAGTATTTTGTTAAAATGATTAATTGTGAAATCCATGTATAATTTCAATTTTCAATTCATAAAAAAGAAATAAATAAAATGTTTAAAAATACCATGCATTTAAAGTTTATCAACAAATATCTTTAATACCAACTACCTTCATAAAAGAGTGAAATTGTTAAGAAATAATGAGGGCTATTTCAGGTCGTAATAATGACAAGTAGCATGCTTATCACATTTTTTCAGAAGAAAATGTTTTCAACATGCAATGAATTCCCCAAAAACCAACTTTAACGAAACAGTGGGTTTTCCAGTAGGCCCACCCAAAAAGAGCTCAATGAGCTTTTTCAAGCTGGGACCACTTTGGCAAACCTTAATACTAAGCATGGGCTTAGGCATGCAGAGACCCCGAGGTAAAGTTACAAAATATTAAGAAATTAACTCCCCCCATCAAATTAAATAAGCTTTTTAGATAGGATAAATTTGAAATTATATCGACTGACCTTAATAATATCCATCACAGCTTTGATTTAGTTATCACTAAATCAACAATTAAATTTTGACAGTTATTATACAGGGTGATTCACAGGAGGAGAATGTTTTCGGAACGCACCATACCCAGTTTGTAGAGGGAGCAAGGAGGTGCGGGACGGAGCCGTCAATTTTCCTGGAGTTGCCATTTAAGAAAACACTATTTATTTGCTTATGACACGAGTATGGTATGAACCAAAAACATCTGTTTCGCGAGACGCATCCTGTACATTATTTCCCAGTAAGGTTTATGGAACTAAATTCTAATATAACCAAAAAAAAAAATTGAGCTAAACATTGTTTGAATAAAATTATATTTTTAAAAGTAAACACATCTAAGTTCAATGAAGAAAAGAAACTTACTGAAAATCTCTATAAGGTAGTGCATTCCTAGTACTATTTGGACCCCTTGATTTTGGACCTTTTTGCATTTTCCAATATTCTCTCACAATAGCTTTTTTCTTGTTGTCTAACATTCCTGAAACTAAAAAAGATATTTTTTTTAGAATAATGACATTAAAATAGTATAATGGGAAAAAAACTTAAGTTGATGATTAATTATTATACAACAAAGAATGAGGAAAAGGACTACAAAGGAACCTAGACCTATTTGCTAAAAAGGTATATTTTCAGTGGATAATAACTTTAGAAACAGTAATAATGAAATATTTCTGAAAAGAAATGTATGAATACAAAAAAATTAAAACTAATTTATTTAAAATCCAGTTGTTGCTGAAGAGTAAACTGGTATTTTAGACTAATAAAACAATTAGCTACACATTTATCAGAAAATAAATTACGCAAAATTATGAATAATAATGATGATAAAAGTCAAACATATTAGTGAATCATGATAGTAGTAAATGTAGGCAAATATTAAGGTAGAATTCACAGAATTACTACTTTTAAAAATATATAAATTGCATTCATCATAAAACAATTGCTCTATGTCTCGTGGAATTATACTCATTATCCAGAAGTTCAACATAAGATTACGTACTTTTTTGTTTTAGGGGGATGTTGGCGATGGTTGGATTTTCTTTGACAAACTGTAAAGGTGCTTTTCATTTTGGTGCTCTTTGCCATGGTAAAAATTGTTTTTCTCAAACCAATTTGCAATTTTACACAATTAATTAAGCATCAATGGCCTTACTGTTAGGCGATTTTTTTTAGGCAATACTGTAAGGCATTTCGAGCTACTTGCTCCAAAACTACTAGACCTACATACTAGTTGCAATTTTATATGTGTAATAGAGCTTCCTTGAACACATAGAATCCCAAATTTCAGATAGAGCTCGCTTATAGTAAAAGAATTATTACGGTCTGAAAAGTGCAATTTTTATCACCAACTTAGTCACTCTTCAAAATTCTAGACTACTTCTAAGTAAGTCAGATACTTGAAATTTGACAGCAAGGTAGGTCATACAAAGCAAAGTAAAAAAAAGGACCAAGTTCAATAGAAATAACCTTCGGGGTAGTTGGTGTCAACAATAATAAATTTGAGATCTAATAACAAAAGTGCCAAGTTTCATAGCAGATCCTTTAATAATAGCTGTAGGAGTGTATAATGTTCTTTAATTCATTTTAAAAACAATTTCTCACTTTCTTTGAAATTTGAAACCTTGACAAGTTTAAATTGTCAATAACTTACATTCAAAAAATTTAATTTTTCCGATAAGAAATTTCTAATAGTTAGTAAAACCACATGGCAAGATATAGTAGGTAAATCTTATTTGACTTCTTGAGAGTAATTTATTGAAAATTAAAACTTGCCAAGTTAGAAATCTGATATCGAAGAAAAAATTGTTTTAAAAGTGAGCTGCAGAATGTTACACATTCCTACAGCTATAACGAAAGGATCTACTGCGGAATTTGGCAGCTGTTATTAGACCTCAAATTTTTTATTGGTGAAACAGACTGCCATGAAAGTTGATTCTGTTAAGCTTGCCCTGTTTTTCATTCATGTTTTTGCTGGTACAAAGATTTCGAAACCTGCAAGCAATTATTCTTAGGAAAAATAAGATTAAAGATTATTCTTACGAAAAATAAAAGATTGCAGTGTTATATTTTAAGATCAGAGAAATAAATTTCAGTTTCAAAGGCACAAGCCATACTAAAAAAATTTTTGCTGCAAAATTAAAATATGTTACCTTGCCACATGCATTATACAGAACGCTTTCGTAATTAAAACAGTAAAAGAAGAAGAAATTAAAACATATTCATTGCAAAGTAATAATTACAATAATATTAACTCAAAATTAGGTTTCCATAACGTTTTAGTGGTTCCAGAAATTGTGATGTATCCCTAAAAAGTCATGCAAGAAAAAGGTCTTGTAGTTTCAGCATTCCATGTTAATGGTGTAGACTGGAACTTTTTTTTGGTAGCCAGTGGCTACTAACCCAAAAAACTTTGGTAGCCACTTCAAATTTTTGGTAGCCACAACATTAATTTACTGGTTTAATGCGGTTTTTGGGATTTTATCTAAAATAACAGAAAATGCAAAGAAAAGCAATTTTAGTTTTCCAGGCATTAGTTTCACAGACATTAATATAAGTAAAATTAACTTGGTTCATTTAATTTTAATGTTTTATCACAATTTGAAATTTAATGTCTTTATTTTTCATTCTTAAGAGAAAATTCTTCTAAAAATCACTATTGAAAAATATGTATGGCCAAAAAAAATTTTTTATCATGCTTTGCTAATCATGAATAAATAGTATTTTAAGACATTAGTCATATCAACAAAAGTTTTCATGTACTTATGAGAAAAAAGAATTTTCTTAAATATAAAATTTCAATTGCAGAATATTCTCATTCTCGGGGAATAATTCCTAATCACATCAAGTGCATTTTTGACCAGGATTTTTCTTTGGTTGGCTATACTAAAACTAAAATATTAGGTAGCCTCAAGATTAAATTCGTAAATTATCTTGCCACCAGTGCAGGGAGTTATATGTCTGATATATAAAAAAGTTTATTTGATAATGGTTCATTTTAAGTTATACAAAACGTATTAGTGTATATTACAAAATTTTAGTAGTGAAGTAACTTTTAATCAAAGTTTGTTTCGCCCCCATTCCTTTTTGTTAAAGTATAAAAAAGAAATGTTTTTAAATTGTCATAAGTAATTAAGATTTATTATGCAGCAGCGTCGTAATATGACATCTTTGCAGCACCTCCCTCTTGGGCATGAAATATTGCGCCCCCTCAGTCGCAAATTATGTACTTCAAACTTGGCCCCCTCCTCCCAAAGTGTCCCTTAATCTCCTGTGCCCCCTCCTCAGTTACAGGTCTGCTAGATCCATCGCCGAATGATAATTTTGACGTCCGGTTTTTTCACCGGAAAAGCCGAGCACCTGGGCTCTGTTGATTTATCCGAGAGCATCCTAACCAAATGTCTACTCAAGAGATCTTTTACACCCCGCATAATCATGCCACATGGGTGCAGACGATTATTTGCATCTTGAAAATCCACCGACTCAGGCCAGGTTTAGTCTGCAACTTTGAGCTACAAATTTTTAATTGATACCTGCCATCATGAGTTTATAGCATTGATGAGATCAACCATTAGATTCAACTTTCAATTTTGCTTTTAGTTTCTAATTCAAGATTTAAAAAAATATATTTGAAGTAATAGATATTTGCTCCTGTCTAAACTTTTGCACTGTAATATTAAAAGTTTAGGCTTCTAGAAGGGTACCACCCCTGTTGATACCAAAATAAAGTCAAAATATAAAAAAGGTATATCTATTTCAACATTCAACAATTACTAAATGTTTATTATGCATTTAAATTTTTGTATGGTAAATATCAGTGTTAAACTTCAAGTCAAAAATGTTTTTAAAATTAAGATTATTGGAAACACAGGGCATTTAGTATTACACACAAAAGCAGTCAAGGAAATCTAAAATTTAGTGAAAAAATAACAGCAACAAGAACTTGTTTTAAAAGTTAAAAATTTCAGTACATTTGAAGAACATTAAACAAAAATTTGTCATTCGGATTTAGGCTGCAAAATCTTTGCACCTTGAGCCACCAGCTGTCAAGTTTTAATTGACAGCTGCTATTGGCACTATGAGTTTATAGTATTAGTGAAATGCTAGCTATTTTCTGTGACCATTAAATTTATATTCTATCTTGCATCAAGTTTGTGTAATTTGTTTTACAAAAAAAAATATCTTAAGCAATATATATTTACTCCAAAAATAACTACTACAGGCCAAAAATTAAATAATCAGTATCAAGTTTTAAAAGTAAATTGAATAAAAAATAAAATTTTTGCTTTTGAATACCATGACTTAAAATCACTTACAACCTTGCAATGTAATATTTTTCATCTGAATGTGATAATTGGTTTGGAATCAATTACCGCCTTGAGGATCGGGAAAAATTATTAAAGGCGCCATTTTGCGGATTTTGATATTTCTCAAATTTTTAATGCTAAAAGCAATTTTTTTAATTTAAATGATAAAAATAATTTGCATTTCCTTTTTCTATGTTGAAAACATTGTATTTTTAGCTTAGTTTTATGTTTCTTCCATCGCCATGTGTCGCGCGCGATATTAGCGTTTTGCCGTGATTGTCCTGCAATCTTTTCGCATCTGTTTCCGGTTTTAGATATTTCTTATTATAGATATTCTTTAGATATTTCTTATTCTCCTTAGCACATAAGTTAAAGTGTATTAATCAAAAATATTTAGCTATTTTTTTTAGAATAAATGTAATATTTGGCACAAATATAGCGATCTGGTGCAACCTGGTCGCCAACGTGGCGATCGGCAATGAAATTTTTGGTCGCCATTTAAAACGTTTTGGTAGCCAGTTGGCGAGTGGCGACCGCTAACCTGAACCATTATTCCATGTGTGTGTGGCATTACTTTTCTGCACTAAAACAGCAATTGTCAATCGTAGATGAGGGGTCAGACTGTCTTAGTATAATAGAAATCCTGAGGAAATCATACCATGTCCGAGCCTTCAGGCAATTTCTAGCTGTCATGACAGCTGCAGCATCAGTGATGTAGCTAGACCCAGATTTTTTTTGTGGGGAGGGGGGGGGGGGTCGTCGGGAGAAGAGAGCTAATTTCATTGTTTAACAGGAAAAATTGGTGAAATTCTAGGCAATCTTCCCCATTTTAGGGAGTTTCTTCGGGAAACATGAGCAAATTTTATTGTTTTACAAGAAAAATTGATCACATTCTAGATAATCTTCACATTTCGGGGGGGGGGGGGGGGGGGTATCACGAAAACACTCCCTTATCTACACCAGTGTGCAGCATCTGTTATGCAAAGCAGAGTTTACGGGTAGAACAACACAAAAAGTTAGAGTCGGGAGTAAACTTCTGAACACTTTTCATCACACTTCTAAAGCATCAATTTCAAAGCTACCCCTGGAACCCATGATACTTAGTTGAAAAATATTTAAACAACGCCAACGGCTACCCAAAATGTTATAGTAGTTTGATCTAAGGCCGTGATAGCGTAGTAGGTAAGGCTGTGGTAGCCTAGTCGTGCGTTTGATCCCCGCTGAAGACCCACCACATACACTTGGGGACACGTGCATGTAAAATCAGTGGATCCCACTACCTTCCCCCGTACGCAAGCAATTCTAGGGCCTCAGCTAACAGGTAGGGGTTCTGGTGGAGAATAGTAGCTTGATCTCGCACAAAGAAATTTTAACCATCGCTTGACCTCCCCTTCCCGAGCAATGAACTTCCGATTTCTGTTTCTCGAAAAGAACATTTTCAGAGAACTTTTTCTCATGGATTTAATGAAAAATTATCACAATCTGTCTTTCCATACATAATTCTGTTAATATATTTTCAGTTAAGCAAGTTACAATTCTAGCACACACACTAAAGAAAAATAATAAATAAACAAATAACTACAAATAAAGATATAGTAAAAATAAACACAAAATTAAAAATGAAAAAGGAAGAAAATAAAAGAGAGAAAAACGGGAATATAAATGAAAATACAAAGTTGGCAATTATCTTGTTTTAAGAAATTATGTACTTAAAACTTTCTCTAAATTTCAAAATTTGTTCAAAATAAAAATGCTTAGTTTTTAAAAGCAAGACATCCATATAACTAGTGACCAAACAGAACAGCTTAAGAAAGATTCGATTCGATTAAAGTGATATTTGATATTCAAACAATAACCTTCCTTGAATCCTCGTACAGGCTTAGGCATCTTCAGTTCAGTAGAATTAATAATAATGCAAGAATAAAATTATATACACGGGATTCACTCAAGAAAATTCCCACTCATCTATTCTTTTTACGAAATAGATTTCTTTCAAAAGTAGTCTCGAAAATAAACAAATTGTGTGCAATTGTGTGTAGTTACAGTCACAGCTACAACTGAAAACGTATTGGAAGGTAAAAAAGAAGGAAGTAAACTGTGTTGCAGGAATTGCAACTACAGAAACCAACAAAATTATTGATTGAGTAGAATTAATAGAATAAAATGTATTTCATTTGTTGTCACATAATTATATTATGCCTTAACTTCAATTTCTTTCTTTTAATCATATCAATGCCGTATAAAGAGGGAAGGACCGCCAATACCGTCGAGAAAAGAAAGCGCATTTCTTGTGGGAATTTGAGAACCCGAAGGCCTCCGAAATCCTGTAATTTTCTTATAACGTAACCATAAATTCGTTGATGCGTAGTGTATCGAAAACATTCCCCCTCTCCCTACTGTATTAAAAATTACATACACTATAAATATAAATTAATCAGCAAGAGATAATAAATTAGAGAAAATTTCTGAATAATGAAAAAAAGGACTTTACACGTAACTATCGTATGAAAATCTAGAATACATTTGTAGCGGCACGCACTAGCATTTTTATTTCTGCTTGAATATTACATCGACAACTCAACTTCTGTCTGCGAAGAATGATAGAAAAGAGATTTTCCAATTTCACCTATTTTTGTCGCTGAGCAAAGATCTTGTGAATGTTGATTTCCGCATTGTAAATATGTTGTAAATAGTTAGGAATAAATATTGTTGTGGATAAAAGTGTAAATATATTCTCTTGTGCCAACTCATCCACTTCACAGGCAACTACCGGACGTGATGTCGAAAAACGACATAGCTGATTCAAAAACTGAAATAACTTCGCCGAATGACAGTATGGTTTCCGGGGTAAGCGTTAAAGTACCCACCTTTTGGAAAGCTGATCCCAAAATTTGGTTTATGCAAATAGAAGCCCAGTTTCGAAATTATTTCGACAGATCAAATCAAATTTGATCTCGTCATAAGCTCTATCGATGCTGATGTACTATCGCAAGTGTCGGAGATTGTTGTCAATCCTCCTAATGATGGCAAATATGAAGCTTCGAAACAGCGTTTAATTTCAGGTTTCGCTGACAGCGAAACGCAAAAGTTACAAAACTCCTAACTGATTTACAGCTTGGCGACAAGAAGCCATCGCAACTTTTATGTGAAATGCGTAACTTGGCGGATAACAAGGTAAGCGATGATATTTTAAAAACTTTATGGATGCAACGTCTTCCAATCAATATGCGTAGTATTTTGTCAGTAAGCTCTGACGAACTTACTAAATTGGCAACTATGGCTGATCAAATTTGGGAAATAAAACCCGTATCATACCACTGTGCGGCTGTAGCGTCAGACACATACGAAAACGCTTTGGCGAAACTTCGAAAACAAGTTTCGGAACTGTCAGTTCAAGTTAGCGAACTGTGTAAAAGAAATCGCCAAACTTTTCGCCGATTTAGATCTGGTTCTCGAAGTAGATCTGACTCTTGGAGTAAATCAACTCGCAGAAAAAATAATTCTGACATTTGTTACTATCATTTAAAGTTTGGCAACAAATCCTTAAAATGCCAAAAACCATGTAACTGGTCAGTTTCTGATAGTACTAAGGAGCAGGAAAACTGACTCCCCTACTCTCGTTGGCGACGGGGAGCAAAGGGGCCGAGCTGAGTCGTCTTTTTGTGAGTGACAAAGAAACAGCGGCCTTATTTCTGATAGATAGTGGCGCTGACATTTCCGTTTGTCCGCCATCTTCTAACGGCAGGAAAAGTGTCAGTAAATTTAAACTTTTTGCTGCAAATGGCACCCCAATTGCAACTTATGGTCAAAAATTATTGCTTTTGGATTTAGGATTGCGCCGCGTCTTCAACTGGATTTTTGTTATTGCTGATGTTAACCGACCGATTATAGGGATAGATTTTCTGAGCCATTTTAATTTGCTTATTGATGCAAAAAATCATCGACTTATTGATGCAACTACATCCCTTTCGACTAATGCTGTTCAATATTCATGTTATAAACCACAAATTGTTAATGTCAACAAGAGTTCTTTTGAAAGTATACTTCAAAAATTTCCGAATCTCTTAAGACCCAAATTACTCAATAAAAAAATAAAAGAGCTTAATATTGAACATTTTATCGAAACAAAGGCTCCCCCAGTTTTTGCAAAAACAAGAAGACTTTCAACGGAAAAAATGAAAATCACTAGAACGGAATTCGAATATATGTTGCAGGAAGGACTTTGCCGGCCCTCCAAAAGTTGTTGGGCAAGCCCTTTACATTTAGTTCCGAAAAAGTCGGGTGATTGGAGGCTTTGCGGCGATTACCGAGCACTAAACAACGTTACAATACCAGACAGGTATCCAATTCCTTTTCTTACAGACTGCAGCCATATTTTACATGGAACTAAAATGTTCTCCACAATTGATTTGGTGCGAGCATACCAACAGATTCCAATACATGAAACGGACATCGCCAAGTGCAGCAATTACCACACCATTTGGCCTTTTTGAATTTCCCTTCATGACTTATGGTCTTCGAAACGCAGCGCAAACTTTCCAGAGATTAATGAATATGGTGCTATCAGGTCTAGACTTTGTTTTCTCATATTTGGACGATATCCTGATTTGTTCTACTGATGAATCCACACACCGCAAGCATCTTGAGATAGTTTTCCAGAGACTGGACGAATACGGACTTTGCATCAATCTCTCAAAGTGTGTTTTTGGTGCACCCCAAATTCAATTCTTGGGATACAACATAACTGCGAATGGACTCGAACCTGCTTTGTCTAAAGTGGAAGCCATCAAAAACTTTCCACAACCGAAATCTGCAACTAGCCTGAGACGATTTCTGGGTATGGTAAACTTTTACCATCGATTTATCGCGAATTGCGCTCATATTCAGCAACCTTTAAATAAGGTGATAGAAGGGCACAAGAAAAACAGCACAAAACCTCTCATTTGGACGGAAGAATCCGAACAAGCGTTCAACCATTTGAAAGACTAAATTTGTAAAGCTACTATTTTGTCTCATCCCGTTCCAGATGCAACTTTGTCCTTGGTAACTGATGTTTCTGACACAGCAATTGGATCCGTCATTCAACAAGAAGTCAATGGTGTCAAACAACCGATAAGTTTCTTTTCAAGATCGCTGACAAAAGCTCAAATGAAGTATAGTGCGTACGACAGAGAACTGCTCGCGATTTATTCATCTGTAAAGCACTTCAAGTATCTACTCGGAGGGCGCGTATTCTCCATTTACACAGATCATAAACCCATAGTTTTTGCATTTCAACAGAATCCAGATAAAGCATCGCCTCGACAATGTCGACAACTGGATTACATTAGTCAGTTTTCAACTGATATTAGATACATTGCTGGTCGTGACAATATTGTGGCTGATACACTGTCAAGGATCAGTACCATTCAAACCCCGACACCTTTAGATTACGACTCCATGTCAAGTTTACAAGATGAGGACGATTTAAAAAGTTTACAGTTGAATTCCAGTGTCAAAATCGTTAAACTTCATTTGCCTAATTCATCAAAAGAACTATTTTGTGATATTTCAACTGAAAAAATTCGTCCGTACATCCCACGAGAATTTCGTAAGACTGCCTTCGATTCCGTTCATTCGTGTTCCCACCCTGGAATCAAAGCAACTATTAAGCTGGCAACAGACAGATTCATTTGGCCTAACATCAAGAAGGATTGTCAAACATGGGCTCGTGCATGTCTCGCATGTCAACGATCGAAAGTCCATCGACATACGAAATCTGCCTTAAAAAATTTTGCAGTTCCCAATCAACGGTTCCAGCACATAAATGTTGACATTGTTGGCCCCCTGCCTTTATGTCAAGGATATCGTTACCTTCTTACCGCCATAGATCGATATACACGTTGGCTGGAAGCTATTCCTCTGGAGGATCAAACTGCCGAATCTGTCGCCAAAGCTTTACTTTCTGGATGGATTTCTCGATTTGGAATTCCAGCAGACATAACAACGGACCAAGGTCGTCAGTTTGAAAGCCAACTATTCTTATCGTTAAGGAAATATCTTGGTTACCAGTCGCATTCTACTACTGCATACCACCCACAGGCAAATGGGCTTATTGAAAGGCAGCACCGCTCTCTGAAGACAGCTCTCAAATGTCACCTAACGACTACCTCTTCATGGGTTGACAGTTTGCCGATAGTTTTGCTTGGTCTACGTTCCGCATTAAAGCAGGATTTAGGCTACTCGTCAAGAACTGGTTTATGGCACACCGCTTCAGCTGCCGGGTGAATTTTTTACCCCTTCCCAGGAGGTGAAACATAGCGATTTTGTACGTCGACTTCAGACGTCGATTCGCAATCTCTCTCCTAAGCCCACATCTGCCCATTGCAAAACAGCAGTGTTCGTATCAACGGAATTAAACAAATGCTCTCACGTATTTATTTATAACAACGCAGCTAGCTCTGCACTTCAAGCGAGATACTTGGGACCTTACTCTGTTAAACACAGAGAAGAAAAATATTTTGATGTAGATGTTGCTGGTGTGATCAAACGTGTCTCGATTGACCGTCTTAAACCAGCGTTTATCGTTGATAATGATGCGAACACCCTTACTCAAGCTACTCCTCTGACATTTACATCTAATGCAGTTGCGCCAAACCAAAGTTCTTCTCCAACAAAACAAGTTGAGAGGACGACAAAATCAGGACGACATGTCAAGTTTCCAACATATTTGAAAGAATATAACTGTTGAACTCCTTCACTAGGAGGGGAGTATGTAGCGGCACGCACTCGCATTTTTATTTCTGCTTGAATATTACATCGACAACTCAACTTCTCTCTGCGAAGAATGATAGAAAAGAGATTTTCCAATTTCCCCTATTTTTGTCGCTGAGCAAAGATCTTGTGAATGATGATTTCCGCACTGTAAATATGTTGTAAATAGTTAGGAATAAATATTGTTGTGGATAAAAGTGTAAATATATTCTCTTGTGCCAACTCATCCACTTCACATTTTATGAATAAAGATAAGTTGACTGCTGGGGTGGGGAGATATCCTATATCTGTAAGAGGAATGCTTTTTTTCTATTTATTTATTTTTCTTTTCTTTTCTTTAACATTTTCCCCTTTCTCTTCGTTAGATAAATGCACCATTCCGAATTTTGCGGAAGGAAAAATCCCTTTTCGTCTGGTTAGGACCTGTTATGCGGGACGTTGAGTCATGTTTTTTTCACGATTGTTACATCAAATATTGTTATTGTTGCCGTGTCGATGCAAACAGTGCTAGTGCAAGATTAGAAAAGTCTTGGTGACAAGATCTGCAAGTTCGGGAGCCCGATGGCTATGGAGGATTTCAATTGTGGTGCTCCAAGTTGAAGGTTGAAAGAGGGAGCCGATAATGTAATGGCAATCAAAAACATGGTCTGGAGTTAGTTGCGAATGTTGACAGTTCTTGCAGGTGGGATAGGATTTTATAATGGTTCGTGAGATCTTCATGCCTTTGAAATGTCCGGTAGCCTAGCTATTGTAGAGGAGAGGTTTCTTGGGCACTTTAGATCGGGGATTGTTGCCTTGCTAAAATGCTGGTTGCAGACCCTTCGCCTGGCGACAGCATTCGCATCTGCACAGAGGTGACTGCTCGAGGTTGAACTTCGTCGTGTGTTTTCTTTATAAGGGCATCTGCACAATCGTTCCCCTCAATCCCAACATGAGCTGGGATCCACTGGAGAGTGCAAGGTATATTTAGTAAATGGAGAAGAATATTAATTTCTTGCGTTATTGTTGTTTTATCGTTAAGTATGGCTTCGAGTACTGGTTACATCAAATGTGAAATGAGTTTACCTTAAACCAGTGATCGCCAAACTTATGGAGCTGCTGAGCAACCGATCCGTTTCACAAATTCTACTGCGGACAACCCGTTCCCCTCCTCATCCAACAAAAAAAGGGGAGTGGGCTGTTCAAAATTACTCTTTACTCTCTACCTTTCCCGTTCTAAAAAAGGAGAGCGAATCGACTATTTGTTAATAGCTACAAGTTTATTTTATCTTCGTGTATTGACTTGCTGTTTAAATAACTTGATCACTGTGATTCAGATGACAATTGGTGGTCCGCTGGGCCAGTACCTCGGAGACAGAGCTCTACCGTTGCGCGCTTTTTTCTATTTAGAACAAGAAGTTCCTTCTAGAACTATACAAGCCTATTTTCTCGTATATAATTTCCTTAATTCTCGGAGATAATTTCCTTATAAATATAAAGATATAACTGTGTGGAAAAGTTTTTGTAAGTGATATATATCTATGGGGTTTTAAGTATACGGCACCTCGAAGTAATGCAAAAACCACATGTATTTCTGCATTTTTTTCACATCTAAATGTCATCATACTGTCTTATTTTACTGAATACTTCAAAAGGTAATTTGCAAGGTTTATAAGTTTACTTACAGCGAGCGACACATAAGAAAAAAAAATTAACGATCAATGTTAAATTTCAAACTATTAAAAATTAACATTCAAATAGAATTCATTTATTGCTAAACTTACTAAATGATTTGACGAAGAAAAAATAGTCATGAAGTGTAATGTTCATATTTTTCAAATATGTCAATTTTGTGTCTGAAACTGCAACTTTACTAGATGCAAGTTTCAACTTGAAAACATTTTTTCCCCACTACCTTGTTTAAACACAAGCAAAACAATTTAAAAAGGAAACAATAGTAACACATAAATTAACATTGCGTTCTCTTTAAAATACTCAATTCTTTTCGCCTGGAAGATTTCACATAGACTGACCCTTGACTGCTCATTTTTAGACAGATAATTACTACCAGTATAGTTTTTAATTTCTTTTGTTTAAGTAAATAAAACTGCGTTTGATAAGCTGTTCCCTTCATAAGATGAGCAACATTTTAACGCTCACTTGCATAACGAGTGAGCGATGAAATACTAGACTGTTACTACTTGAATTTACCTTTAAATCGCTCTTTTAATATTAAAATGTCTCACAATTATTTTTGACGTGTTATAATTATTTTTAATATTGCTTCGGTGATTATTAATTTTGTTTCTGTGCAAGAATGAATAAGAAGTTCTGCCTAGAACGATACGAGCCTACTTTCCCGTATACACCAATATCAAAGTGAGACCTCCTAAATGGCGGCACCTGAGCTCTAATTGATGCAAATTGCACAAATAATTTAATTTTGCCGAGAGTATCCACTCCAAACGGATACTCAAGGAATCTTTAACATGTCGCACAATCATACGACATGGGCGCTGCTGATTTTCTGCATCTTGAAAATCTAGACTTGGGCCAGTTTTGATCCAGCGAACTTCGGTGTACGACGCCTGCGCCTCACCACTACGCTCCCCTGCCGGCTCATCAAGACAATTTATTCACTTATTCTTCATTTTATATTCGTAATTTATTTTTAGAAGCGTAAGTAGATCTCTAGAGGTAGTTATTTAGTCCAGCAGGAGAAGTGAAAAATCTCTTTATTAATGTAGAATGTCTCGATCCGGTGTTAATTGTGCATTTTTAAAAGTGAATGTTTTTAATGACCTTAGTTATATTATTTAATGGATTATCTTAACTCATGATCTGCTAGTAAAAACAATCAGCTTGTTCTTAGATATCGATCCAGAAAAACTATTTTTTTATAATTAAAATGGATTTCAGTCAGGACCGGACTGGCCAGGTCGGCGATCACCAAGGGCCCCCAGACTAGGGGGCCCCAAACGGGTAAGAAAAAACATTTCCATCTGAACTTTTTTTACAGGCATTTAATTTCTTCAGGACTATTTGCATCTGCTTCATTATAATTTTTCTCAGGATGCTTCACATCGCAATCTTACAAAAGTTTTAAGGTTTTGAGACACAACAGTGGTTGATGGCCCAATTGGACTTGCTTTGTATGAGCTTGAAAAACCAAAACTAGCTAAATGGGGCACTTCATCATGAAATATTATTGCTTGCTCATTTGTTGGAGCTGCTAACGTGAAAGGCTTTTTTAACGGCCAGGAAGACAATTTCAAGAAGTGAAACAAAAATCAGTGGATGGACCTGGTGGCCGCTAAGGTCACGAATTAAAAAAGGGCCCCCTCATTATTTCAAATTTCCTCCCCTCTCATACTGTAGACCACATGGATTCAGGCAAGGCCTCGCAATAAATGATGTTTCATGCAAACTGTACAGAATAGGTATTGGATGAAAAAAAAATGAATAATTCAAATGCTGAGCACTCACCTTAATGTTATCAAGAATATTTTAAGGGGGTGCCATATATATTCTACCAACAGCGGTCCCAAAATTTCTCATTGCGCTCTTGACAAAGATCTAATTTTTACTGATTAACTCATTAACACACACGGCATGACAAGAAAAACTTGAAGGTTTAAAGCTAAACAGCGCTTCCGAAAAACCTTTTTTTTTTTAACATAAAATCTTTTTGGAAGGCACCGAAAAATAGGAATTTTCAAATTGCTTAGTTTTCATTTGAATTCCCTGGGGAAAAAAACCGGGAATTTTCAATACGTTGCAGCTATAGTGTTCTCCGCAGTTACAAACTCAAACATCATAAACTTTCCAGTTATGACGTTGGTGCAGCAAATTAGTGACACACACACATATATATATGTGTATACCCTTCCCTTCCCTCATTTGTTTGACATCGCGACAGCCCTTATGTTCGGAGCCACCCCTCTCCCTCCCTGAGAAAAAAAAAAAATCCTGGCTACTGCCTTAAGTTCTTACTTTGCTTTTGTTACTGTTTCTCTTCAAAATCATACAATATATGTTTACATATACATTCCGTATTTTTTTGGAACGTTAGATGCACTTTTTTCTTTTGGGAAGCCTCAAAACGTCCCAAAATCTCGTTTTACACTCATAATCAATTTGAAATAAAGAACATAAAATCAATACTTTAAGCTCAAAATTTCAATAATTGTCAAGTGACGATTTTCTGGTATTTTAAAAGCCAGTTCGGTTTTACAAAGTAGTAAAAAATTATTTTTATAGTTTTTGCCTTTTGCAATATAATAAGTGTAATAATAAAAATTGCTTAAAAATAAAAGGTGCATCTTATACTTTATAAAAAGAAAATATCACGAACGGGACAGGTTATATCACAAGTGAGCTAAGGTACCCTGATAAAGTAAACTTCCAAGAGTGCTAGAACTTGAAAATGTTTAGGACCCTTTGAGTTAATAGAAGAGTCGGCTTTTTTCTGAGCGCGTCTTACAAAAGAATGCAGTATGAGAGAAAGAAACCAAGAAAAAATATACTGCCTATGAAACTATACAGATTACAAAAAAATATGCGAGACAACAGTTTAGCAAACTTTGCAAATAAACAAGAAAACTAATTCAGCAATTGTTGATGAAGAGTTTTTGTGCAGTGAAGGAGATGAAAATGCAGCAAATTAGTGAATGCGATCAAGGCCGTAGCCAGAATTTTTTTTCGGGGGGGGGGGGGGGGGGGGGCTTACTTTGAAACACTTCTGTTGCGGAAAGTTTCAGGGAAGAATATATGGTACATTGCGAAAATTTTCGGGATTTCGGGGGGGGGGGGGGGGTTGAGAAACCCCTCTGGATACGGCCTTGAATGTGATAACTGTTTTTAAAGCTATATCTGTAAAAAGTCTTGACTGCAAATCAAAATTTACAGCAAAGTATTTGATCAGTCAACGGTTCAAATTTGAAAACCATTGCTGTTTAGCTTGATTTGATTCTGGTCACTGATTCTGGTCATATTTGCAAAGTAATTACTCGTTCGCTTGAAACTTGGTACAAATGCTGTTCCAGCAAGTAAAAACAATAAAAGTAGTAACAAACAAGTTTGATATAAATGAAATAAATGCTCATTTTATTATTTTTTAAGTCGTAGCTAATAGTATTTTTTAAAGTTGTAAATTGTATTTTTAAGACTATTTTTTTCATTTAATTTTATTTAGCTTGCAAATCATTCAGTAGGGCAGTTTTTTAGTTTTATAATGAAATGAAAATTATATTCAAGCGATTTCATACAGTACTGAAGCATAAGGCAACATTTTTGATTTAATAAATAGAGGTTTATTATTTAGTAAGTGCTCTTGATTTACTTTAAAAGTTTATCCTTTCTCATTGTATTTTATATAGTTTAACACTCTAATTTCTCCAGTTTCTATGCAATTGAGATATAATAAAAATAGTATGAAATTTCGTTTCGCCAAGAAAAGCTTTAAAACACTGTTTTGATTTTTTATATTATTATTATTTATTACAAAACCGTAGCTTTAGTTTAACTACTTTATAGGGTACAAAAAAAAAAAAAAAAAATACGGTTTCCAAACAAATGATTTTCAAAAATTTTCCTGGGAAGGACCCACGGATTCCTCCCCCCTTCTGCTAGGGGACCCCTTTCAGGACCTGCCCTAGGGCCCCAGAGGGAGCCAGTCCGGCGGGCCTGATTTCAGTTGCGCCATCTAGGAATAAAAGGACAAGGAAAGGGGGTTATTCGTTCCCCCGAAAAAAATAAGTTTCAGCCAGAAAAAGCAAAGATTTCACTCTGAATTTTAATCTCTTTTAATATTTCAACTAAAATGTGAGAGTATAACAGATCACTCTGACAATTTGATCGTAGCCTCTGTTAACGATATTTATTTCTAGAATTGTCAATTTACGACTCATTTTTAAACAAATAGTTACCACCAGTATAATTTTTTTATATCTTATGTATAATTAAATGAAACCAAGCTAAGCTATCGCTAGTGCAAGAAACTAAATTCAAAACGGGTATCCGGTACAATTTACCCAACTTCAATTGTATTCGTACTGACAGGGTATGCCAGACGACAGCTCAACTATCAAATCACTCCCATTAATACAGTATCTATAGAAAACACGTGTATAAAGCTTAAAATTAGTGACACTGAATCTCTCATCATAGCATCGATATATGCCCACCCTGCAAATACTATTTATAGTAATGATATGAATTCATTGTCCCAACTTGGATACAACACAGTACTCATGGGTGACTTTAACGCACATCACCAAAACTGGAATTGTACCAGAAACAACATCTCAGGCAATTTTATTGTCAACTTTGCAACAGCCAACGACTTCCATATACAAGCTCCTGACACTCCCACTCATTACGGAACAGGAAACCCATCTACCATTGATTTCGCCCTCATACGAAGTAATAATTGGCCATGCTTGATTGAAAGCCTTGACATACTATCATCTGACCATAATCCTGTAATAATCATTCTTGGACTGGACTATGCGCTCCCAAAAAAAAAAAAAAAAAAAAAAACGATTACCATACCTTCAATCAGCTGGATTAAAGTAAACAAAATTCTGAGCAAAACTGTCCCAGGTAACCCAATCATTGAGACATTAGAAGACGCCGATAATGAAATTTTAAAAACGACTGAAGCAATAAACAAAGCAATAGAAGAATCTACGACTCACATCAAGATAAAACATGACCCTCTCTGATTCCCCCCCTTCATTAGAAGCCTTATCACGGAAAAAAACAGACTTCGCAAAGATAGACGAAGACATAGGAGCAACTCTCTAACACCAACAATAAACAGAATACAAAATGAAATAAAAACACTGATCAACTACTTTAAACAAGATAACTGGGAAAATTTCATCAAATCTCTTAAACCGGAAAACAAAACCCTTTACAGAGCCATCAAACTATTCAAGAATGAAAACCATACCATAACCAACCTCGTTGTAAATGACAACGCTATAACCGAAAAAAAAGAAATTGTCGAAGCCCTAGCTCACAGCATAGGAGAAAACTTCAGAGCCTACCCCCCCCCCCCCCACCAAGATTCAAGACTTGAAAATCAAATTGATGAAAAAATTACAAATTTTTTCCTAAATCCACCCGAAATCACCACGCCCCCAATCATATCTCCACTAGAAGTAGCCAACATCATCAAAACCCTCAAAAACAGAAAGTCGCCCGGAATTGATGGGATCACCAACCTCTCGCTGAAATACCTTCCAAATAACGTACTTACCAACATAACGAAAATTTACAATAAATCGCTGGCTATGAACTACTTCCCAAAAATATGGAGAAAAGCTATTGTGGTGCCTATACACAAACCTGGAAGCCCCAAGAACAAACCAACCAGCTATCGACCCATAAGCTTGCTTAGCGTTCTATCAAAAATCTTTGAAAAATTGATTCGTAATTTACTCGAAGAACATATTAACGAAAACAACATCATTCCAAATGAACAATTCGGATTTAGGAAAAACCATAGCACCATTCATCAGCTGCTCAGAGTCGCAAATTACATCACCGAAGGTTTGAACAGAGGAAAATGTACAATCGGAGCTTTTCTGGACCTTACCAAAGCATTCGATCGAGTTTGGCATAAGGGACTTATTTTCAAACTCATCGAATTAAACACTCCCTACTACCTAACTTGTATTATTAGCAACTACCTGACAGAAAGAAAATTCCAAGTAAGAATCGGTGACACTCTCTCAATCCCACGCGATATGCTTAGTGGCGTTCCGCAAGGTTCATTCATAGCCCCAGCATTATTTAATGTTTATTTACATGATATGCCAAAAAATGAGGAGATTATGATGGCTTTATATGCGGACGACACCGCCGCTCTCACAAAACATTACAATAGACGGATAGCAGGAAAAAACCTACAGAAATATTTAAACGAATTATCTACCTGGTACAACAAATGGCGCATAACGCTAAACCCTGACAAAAGAAAAATAATGTGCTTCGAAAAAAAAAAAAAAAACGATAGAAAGAAAAATCCAAATCGTATAGTCATAAACAACGTTCAACTACCTTACTCCAAATCGGTCAAGTATCTTGGAATTACACTCGACCAAGGTCTCTACTTCAACACGCATATCATGAATATTATCAAAAACGCCGATCATAAAGTGTACGCTCTCAAACCCCTTCTTGGCTACCACAGCGAACTCTCACAGAAGAATAAAAAACTGATCTTTAACACCATAATTAGTCCCACTCTATTATACGGATCTGTTATCTGGGGATTTGCTGCAAAAACCAATATTTGTAAACTACAAATAATACAGAACAAAATTGTCAGACAAATAAAGCAAGCCGGCAGATACGACAGAGGGAAAGATTTACATGCGGACCTCGGCATCAACTCGGTATCAAGATATATAATCAAAACTGCTAAGTCTTTTTACTCCCTCATCCCCTTTCATGCAAATCCCTACATCGAAGAACAAAGCCTCTACTACCACAGAAACGAAAAGTACCGCTATCCTCACCAAATTCAATATATAAATTATGATTCTCTCAGCACCCCGAACAACCCCCCTCCCAAACCCTCAGTTCGCCCCCCCCCCCCTAATGAGGGTCTCCTGATTGGTTCGCGCCTCAAAAAAAAAAAAAAAAGTATACAATTTTATAAAATATGAAGCAAAAAAATGAAAATACTATTTAACAAAATAAAAAAAAAAAAAAAAAGTAAAAGTAAAAGTAAAAGTAAAAAATTTTAAAAAATGAACAAAAAAAGGAAAAAAGCTCAAAAACTTTTCCCCCACAGAGCTGAATCAACTATCATTATATGCTCTATTCGGCAAAACTTTCCAAAACGGTTCTGACTACTCTCATTGCCGTATAAAGTATGGCACACCCCTTGTGCTCCGCCTGCGGCGGAGACTAGAAGTATTTAAACTTAGGAATAATTTAAGTTCTATGTACAAAGGCCATGATTATCGGGTAAAAGGGAATAGACTCTCTGTACGCCCATCGAAAATGCTGTGCTGCTGCTGCTGCTAAGCTATCGCTTCCATTAATAAGTTTCTGTGAAATAGAATTCTTGAACGCTAACTCATAACTCGAGTGAGCGATGAAATTCAAATTGTTCTTTTTTACTGTTAGGGTCAGTTGATGTAATTGTAAACAAGCTTCATAACTACACTTGTGGTTGTTTTGAAATCCTAACTGCTTGTGAGTGATAAACTGGCAGCATAGGGAAGGCATTGAAACAGTTTCGTAAGTTTCGAAACAAATGTGGAGGCGTCACTATTGTTTGAAAATGGCACAGTGAAAAAAGTTGTTCAACAAAATTTAGTGATCTTACATTTTCCTCTCCAGATCATCCACAAAAGCGATGTACGCGGTTGCAATCATTGTTATTTGTCATATGGAATGCTGCTAAAAACATTTAGTTATGTATTTAATCTTCCCTGTTATTTTTCATGCGCAAGTTAGGTGTTTACAATTACCCCATAAATTTCGTACTCTGGGGTAATTGTAAACACTTAAATTTATCCTATTTCGAATATTTTGGGGGGAAAATTAGCATTATATTGTGATGTAAATTACACTTTTGTGTCTATTTTACATAAATGCTGTTGTTGTTGCTAATGCCACTTGGAAATACAAGCCCCTTTTGCAGGGCGACAATGTATTAAGGAAACTCCTACTGATTATTAATGAGCTCCGCTAGAATGAAGTACACTTGGCTCAGAGGGGCCTAATGATTTTGAACCAGCTCCCAGACGAGAGATCGTCATCTAGGTTGGCCCCTCAGCGGAAATTATTTCTAACTTGGTGGACATTTGAAGCGATGATGTATTTTACGTGCACGGCTCCCTTTAGCGAACTAGGTCTTAGAATAATCAGTGTCGGGAGGGGGTCACCCTCCCAAGCGTTGACCACGGCCAGTTGTGCTTCACTTTCGGTGTTCTGTGGGATCCAAGCATAACCGACTGATCCACTTCAGGACAAATTTTACATAAATTTGTCGCATTACTTGATTTTGTGCAAGATATTTCTCGTTAAATGATCTCAGCCGACTCATAACATAACTCAGCGGACCACATGCGGCCTGTTGGCCGCAGATTGAGAACCATTGCTCCAGAACTTCTTAAGAATTCAAGCAGACAGTGTATGAAACAATTTTTCATTTGCATCAACTTTATTCGAAAATAAATCACTGTTTACAATTACCCCAGATCTCTGGGGTAATTGTAAACACGAACTCATTCGCTAACAAATAGTCATAAAGTCAAAATGTTTGTACACATTTACTCACAGGAAGTACAGTAGTGGCTACAATGCTCACAATTTTATCTCTGAATTCATTCAAGAGGTAGAGAAGGATCAAAAGTTAAAACACTGAAAAAGCGTTTACAATTACCCCAACTGACCCTACTTAATTTTACTTTTAAATGGTTCTTTTAATATTAAAATGTCTAAAAACTGCTTTTGTCGTGTCATAATTATTTTAAAAATTGTTTTGTTGATTATTAATTTTGTTTCAGTGCAAAAATGAACAAGTTCCGCCTAGAACTATACGAGCCTACTTTCCCGCATACACCAATATCCAAATTGATAAATCTAGCATTCTCTCTCTCTTTCTCATCAGTTTTCTTTAGTTCTTAATTACTTCAAATGTACCTTTTACAATGGTTTTTACATATTCATTCCCGTATTCATTCATTCATTCATTCATTCACTCACTCACTCAATTTTTCATTCGCTCATTCAGAAATATCCCCTTAACAATCCGGATAAAAAAAATTCTTGGGAGAACAGGTTCGTTTAGGTTCTGTTTGAACTTTGTATCTGTGCATGTTCTACGCCATAAGAACCTTTCAATAAAGTTTGCTTCAAGCAAATCCGTCTGTTAGATCAGGATTTAGATATAATTGAAATGTCCCCGAGAAGGCGCTAATGTTATTATTATTAATATTTTTTAAAGAGTTCAAAATTGAGCAAAAATTGTACAAATACAAACATATATCACGTCGAGAGTTTCTTCAAAAAAACTTGTTCAAAGGAACTTGGAATTTTTGTCCAAGGCTGACAAGAATCAGGATGTTTCAGTTCCACTATGCGGACGCTGCTCTCCATAGATCCTAATCTTGAAATTAGGAAACATGACTATTTCAATAGGGTTGTAGGCAGTTGGAATAGTTTACCGGAGGCAACTGTTAATTGCAGTGGGGTAAAACTTTTAAGGAAGCTCTTGATGTTCATTGGGGACTGCTAAATTGACTAGGACCAGCCTAGCTGGGCCCTGAGCCTGTTGCTGGTCGTCACTTTTGTATTTGTATAGAATCCCCCTGTTTATGGTAATAATTGCTGGTGTAACATTTTCCAGACTATATACCTGAACGCGGCTATGATCTATGAAAAATTTCCTCCGAGCGATCAACAGTCAAGCGATTTCTCAAAGATCGTTACGATGCATTGGGTGGTTGTAAACTGCAATTGGACTACGTTAACTCCTTGAAGCACGAATTTTTTTCGGAAAAGCTGGTAAACAAATGGAGTTTTTTTTTCATGAAAATGAATATATAAGTATAGTATAAATTGCTTTTGGCAATTTCAATTGTATGGGGGAGACAAGAGAGTGGGGGGGGGGGGGGTTAAAAGTTTTATAAAACATTATAAAACAAACAGAGTGCAAAAGGATCTCAGACGGGCATTAGGAACTAAATTACACGAGATACAAGATTGCCCGTGTGAGACACGGGCATGAGCAAATTTGCCGGTAACTTTGCCCGTGTCAGACGCGGGCCAATGCAAGTGGTTAAAAACTGTACTTCACTTTTGATCAGGCTGTAATACAGGGGTTCCCACACTCTCAGAAATGCATGCTCAAATCTCACGAAACTTTCGTCGTATTTGACGAAATGGCTTCGTGAAAAATGCTCCGAGAAAACCTTTGGTCAAATTGGCGAAATTTGTGTAGTAACCTTTTAAAGTCACGTGATCGCGCGAGGAAAGAATCGTTCTAAATGACGAAATTTTCTTGACGATTGCAGAATCGTCAAAAGTGAGACTATTTTTGAGAGCCTATGATGGCCTATGGGTCGCGATACAGTTCTTATGCGGTAGCGACGTTACTCCAAATTTTAAAATACATAATATTATTAAGTTTTAGAGCAGTTGCATGGGAAAACCTAGCATGAGTTCTTTTTAACCGACTTCACTATGGAAGGAGGTTATACAGTCAAACCGTATGTATGGCGTTTTTTTTGTTCGTTTGTCCACTCATAACTTCTCGTCGGATGAACCGATTTTCATGATTTTTTTTAGTCGATCGAAGGTGGTTTCCCATAGGTTCTGTACCTTCGTTTGACTATATTCGACAATTATAAAAAAAGATATGGGCAGAAATGTAGACATTTTGTTCTCATAACTTTTGACTAAACGAACCGATTTTGATGATTTTTGCTTTAATTGATAGAATGCCGTCTTACTCAAATATCGCACATCAATTTGACTACATTTGTTTTTAGAAAAAACGTTACGTATGAAAAATAAGTATTTTTTAGCTTAATTGGAAAGGTTTGGCTTGAGTTTTCTTTGTTGGGAAATCTGTTAAGTCATTGTTAAAAAAGACTTTATTAAAACTTACCAAGTTAGGAATCCAATAAAAAAGATGTTTCAAAAAAATTCGAGAGCATTGTACATTATTACAGCTATGATTAAAGGATTTGCTATGCAACTTGGCACCCGTTAGATTTCAATTCTTTTATCGTTGACACTGACTACTCCGAAGACCGTTTGTTCTATCGAACTTGGCCCTTTTTTCATTTATGTTTTGTTGGGATATCATTAATTTTTGAAAAGCTAAAATTTGTGCTTTTTTATATTGACCACAAGTTACACTATATTAAACCAAGCTAAATTGTCGCTATTAATTATTTGAGATTTTTTTCGTTTGTTTACGTTTCTCCGTAATTAGTCCGTAAATCCATCTTTATTTAATTAATCTTTTATTTAAAACGTTGAAAAGTACACTGTATTCTTTGTACTCAGCTAGAGTTTAGCCTTTAAGGCGAAAAATGAATTTCAATGCATCAATTACTTTCCTTCAAGCGCGATAGAGTATTGTTCACGGCAGAAAAATATGGCTGCTGTTTGAAGACGTTGGGTATGATGCTACTTATGAGTATGCTAGTAGCTTCGAAGATAACGTAATTTTTTGAAGTTTCGGATTTTTTCCCTTATATATGCTAAATTGTCTACCTTGATACCAAGTTTCAAGTTTCTAATTCACTTAGAAGTAGGTTAGGTTTTTTATGAGTGAGTGAGTGAGTGATAAAAATGACACTTTCCAGACCTTAATAATTCCATAACCATAAGAGGCACATCCATGAAATTTGCTGTTCTAAGGGTTTATGGGTCTCTACTAGAAGTGCAAAATTTCAAGTATGTAGGTCTAATAGTTTTTGAATAATGATGGGGTCAAAAGTAGCTCGAAATGATTCGGGTAAATATACACAATGGCCGGTGTCGCCGTTTCTGAACTTGGCGGACACACTGCCGTGTGTCTAACGGAATTATTCACCAGCCAATGAGCCAGGATTTGAGCGTTTTGATTGGTTGAGGAAGCCTTTGATATGCAGTTGGAAGGTTCAAATCGGCTGGTGAATAAGGCCGTAAATCTTGTTTATAAAACCCCGGTCCTAACAGTCAATTTCAATATAGAGTCTCGTATTACTATTCGTCCCCGCGTTTTGTCCTTAATTAACAGTTTCTTCACAGAAAGCAAACAATGTTATGGCACCCCTCTTTAACTATTAAAAAAAAAAATGCAATGATGGGCAGAGAGTTGAAAATTTTTTAATTATTACGAATGCAATTTTCTTCAAAAAAGGTATTTAACGTCTCATTTCCCAGATAAAATTGTAAATAGCACTCCAACAATTTTCATTTATCATTTAAATGTCCCGCTGCAATCTAGGCAGTTATTACATCCTTCGTTATCGAAGAATTACTGTAAGCTTGCAGTTTCCTGTGTAAGCTTTTGGGGGCAAGTATAGATTTGTGACATATTTAACTCGCAAGAGAGCATATTACCAGCATTTTTATTTCCTTTTTTTTTTTCCAAAATCAGGCACTTGCGTGACTGTGTTTGTATTTATAATCAATACAAATTTTAATATAAACGCATTTTGGGGTTTTAATTTTAAATGATTTAAGATTTTTTTCCAGCAAAACTCAGAAAAAAAAATCATCTTGTAATTTATGATCTTGTATTAACTGAGACAGTAGCACCCAAGACCATATACAGAAGTTTTTTTCGGAGGGGGGAGGGGGCTGACTTTAAAAAAAGGGCGTGGTGACTTGAAAAAGGTTTTGAACCTCTGCTCGAAAAGGAAGATGGCCTGTTCAATGTGAAGGCAAAACGGTTACTGTTCACATATTCTTTTTTTTTCTTATCCTCTTAGAAGTTCTACGCTAACAAAAACGAAAACTGATTATTTCATACAAGCGTAAACTGCATACTTTCGTTTTTGATTTTTTTCTTTAAAAATATATATTACGATTTCAGAGAACAAATGAATTGCTCCTCTTCATTTGGAAGCAGCTCAAAAACGATTTCATTGGCAAATGTTCTAATACTCTTAAGGAAATAAACATTGGCTTATGTTTCGAATGCCGACTATATGCTTAATTTGTTCAGGAAAATAAAGGCGTATTCAATAGAATGTGGTTGGAATGTGATCAAATTCATGGTGGCCAACTCTTTTGAGGAAGCAATAATGGATACATTATGGCTTCTGAACCGCAATATATATTTCCTTCCAAAAGATTAATGATTTGTATCACTTTAGTTCTATGTTTAAATGAATGAATGTCTCATCATGAATCAAGAAAGTTTTTGAATCATATTGCATTGTGACATAATCTTGGAACTGAATATCTTTCGAGTTCTAAAATTTTGGAACAAATATTTAATATATTTTGCTTAAAACTTATTACTTGTCGCTATCTACGTATGAAAATCAAACGGCGACTGTTTATTTGTCTGTACATGATGCCAAGAAGACTCAACAGCGCTTAATCTTGAAATTTAGTGCATAATTATCTTGAATCCAAGAGGTCTGTTCCACGAAACGAATTTTTAAATTTCGAATTAGTTTATTTGCAATAAATTTGCTAAGCTTAATTTCAACACATATAGCCTAATGGAGTTTATTGTTGATTATCTTCAATGTCCCCACGGGCGCCGATCTTTAAATTCTTAAAACGGGCTTCACCTTGTCGGTACCGCTTGTTTGCAACAGAATTTTTAAAAGGGAAAAACTCCTATTTTTAATTTTGAACCTTGCCCCCCGTCTCGCAGTGGACCAGGTGGTAGAAGCTCGGTTCCCGCAGAACACCGAAAGTGAAGCAACACTGACTGAGGTCAGTGTTTGGGAAAGGGACAACCTCACGGCTGGTTGCCGCGGTCCGTGTACGCTAAAGGGAGCTGGAGCACGTTAAATAGGTCGTGGCTCCAATGCCCTCCAAGTGAAACGATACCTCTGGGGGTGCCAATCCCAGGTGACGGTCTCTCATCTGGGAGCTGGCTCAAAACAAATTAAGATACTTTTCAAAGGGGTGGAAATTGGACTCCTGCCTACAAGGGCTCCGTTCAAGAGACTCAGGAGCAGCGTATCCATTCTTCCTCACCACCCGCGAGGACACAACAACAACAACCTTTGCTCCCTGAAAAAAGGGAAAAAGGTTTTGTTAAAATACCGACTGAATAACAGGTAAATATTCAGAGATAGAGAATAATTCTTCAATTTAATACTATCGAGGAACCCGGATCAGAGCCGTCGAAAGCCAAGGTAGGCCCCATGTCAGTTTTCTCACCTCACCCCGCCCATTACGCTTACATCTCAGTCACAGAAACATTTTACCCTCTGCACTACTCCGATACCAAACCGGGTCCCCCCTTCCAAAGGCCGGATCCATGAATCAGCCATACCTGACTCTTGACGGCTTGGGTCAGGATGAAAAACAATACAGTAAACCGTTACTATTTTCTAAAAATCCAAAAGAATAATTTTGATAAAAATGCTAATTTATAATGATACTACTACTACTACTACTAATAATAATAATATTAATAACAGTAATACTAAGAATGATAATAATAATTTATAGAACTAAATTAAAAGAAAAAATAACAAAATTAAAATAAAAATGTTTAAACATTCGCAAAATTTTCTGATCTATTTCACTTTTTGTTACTAGTAACTTCCTTAGATAAACACATCTATCTTATTTGAACCAGGATTGCAATGGGATATAAGATGAGCTACTGACTACCAGAAATCATATACTAGAGAAAACTGCTAGTATCCAAAGCAAGACTCGCTCGCATCCAACAATGTACTCGTTTTCGGAAATACAAGGTGAAGACAGTTAAAAAAAAAAAAAAAAAATGGTGTGAATCGCAAAAGAAGGAATAGTAAAAAGATGCGGCTAACACCAAACAAAAAGGGGACGCCCCCAATGGAAAACAAAAGACTGAAGCATCTCATGTTTTCGCCAACAGATGTCCTATTAATGGTTAAGAATTTGAATTATTCAAAGCAGTAGAGAGGATATGAAAGCCGCTGCAACAGATCTAGAAAATCGACGCTGAACAGCCTAAAAATGTCTCTTCTGGAGAAAGCGTTTGTACAGAGCCTTGCACTTGCACCAGTATGCCAACTTTGCCAATAGAGTTGCAAGAAAGATCATTAAATTCATGTTTTAAGACAATAATTATAACATCTTTCTTTTTTTTTAATTTTTGAGTTGTGCCACTATTCTTGCTCTAGTTGAGCGGTACGCTAGTTGCTAAAAGACTAATGACGTAATTGGCATTGATCATAGGCGTAACTAGAGTGGGAGAAAGGGGGGGGGGTGTCACCCTAAAAATGTACAGACTAAACACCAATACGAAGTGTAAAAGAGTTGAAAATTTACTAGTCATAAATACATGTCTCTAAAGATATACTCCGTGTTTATTTCAGGCATTCCCGGGGGGGGGGACTACCCCCTCGGAGCAAGTCAACTCCTCCCTCCGCCCCCCCCCCCGGCAGAAAAATTCAGATCACAAGTTTTAAAAAAAGAAAGAAAAGAGAAATTACGCTTTTAAGACACTTTACTTTCAGAAACACTTTCAGGGAAAGGACATTGAACACTATCACGAGCAACACCAAAAGTAACTTAAAAGATATAAGACTTTATTTTGAAAAAAATTGCCGGGGGAGGGGGGGGAGAGTAACCTAACTCCTTTCTGTTTCCTCTAACATTACCAAAGTATCCCGAAGTTGCATTGCTATGAAGATTTCAAAAAGTTTCCTGGGGAGAGACCTCGAAGCCTTGCCTCCAGATTTATCCTAAGCATAATACATGTAAGACCAGTTACAAAAATTTAAGTTGCAGAAGCCCCAAACATCCACTCCTCTAACTTCACCAAAGATCTAAACATACATCTACTATATATACATCAAAAAGCTATCATATATGTAAAAAAATTCATATCAACATCATTTCTAATGATATATATCTATATATATATGTATATATAAAGGGTATGATTTTGAAGCATACAATGCCCTTCCTAATTCTTAACATGCTCCCCCTGCTCCGGAGCCAAGGCAGTATCCAGAATTTTTTTTCGGGGGGCCCAGACTTCGACACACTTATGTAAAGCAAAGTTTTAGGGAGGAATATATAATACATTGCAAAAGATTTCTGGGGGGCTGCCCGTGGGTCTCCCTTCCCCTGTGGATACGGCCTTGATTCACAAAAACATTAAATATTCCTTCTAGATCTATTAGTTTATTTTTTAATTCAAACGCAATAGAAAATTCAATATTTAGCACTAAGCAATCTTCTATGTCGAGGCATTCATAATATTAAAACCGGGAAATAGTCGAAATTTAGAGAAAAAAATCCAAATTCCCCTACAAAAATGCTCATCCCCACAATAAATTTCTAAAAAATTTGTTAAATTTGTAGCAAAACATACCTCAGAAGTGGAAGCATCTGAATCAAATTTTCTTTTCTTTTTGGATGACGAACGTGTCCATCGCTGGAGTGCAAACATTATGTATCGAAAATAATTAAAAATTTAGCTAAAATATAAATAATACTTGATTGTAAATTAAAATGCAGCATTAAACCGTAGCAGTGAGATTGGAAACGTTGAACGGATGATTTCCAGAGTCGTAATGCCATCAGTGATGGACCATAATAAGAAAAAAAAAAAAAACATTTAAAATATAAGAGATGAGAGAACATCTGTAAATGAGAATGCAATGCAAATACAGTTCATCAGTTTTCCAATCGGCTCATCTACAAAAAAGATTTTACCAAAACGGGTGTTTGGACAGGAAGTCATAAATAAATACAAACTGCTCTTTAAGTTTCTTAATGAGCATCCCTTCCTGGCTTGAGGGTTTAACCCATTAGGACAATTGAACTTTAGGACTCCATCACAGAAGAGAATATTTTCCAGGATACTTATTACTTGTGCCATTGTATTCCCAGATTGCTGCCTTTGGGTAAAAAAGACATCAAGAAGGAAAGAAAACCCTCTGGAGTGATTGAAAGGATCTCTGTCTGTGTGTGGTACGGTGATTGAAGCCACCTTTCGCTGTTAACCCCCCCCCAAAGTGATAAGGGGGTTGATTATAACCTTATAACCAAATGAAAGGTCTTCTTTATTATGAGCTGCATACTTTGGCCATGATCGCAACCCTTCAGAGAAAAAGGAAAAAAAAAAATCATATGCATATGTGTTTCATTTTCTTAGGGGGAAAAAAATGTGCTTTGCAAAACCGTAGCCAGAAATTTTTCTGTGTGCCTAAATAAGTACATACCAAATGGGGGGGGGGGGGTTGAACCCCCAAACCCCCCCCCCTGGTTACGCCTATGGCATTGATAAAAATGATCCACTAATTTGAAGCTAAGGTATTTTCCCTTGCACGTGTCCGGCCCTCAAGCTCTTGTGGCGTTGACTACACAGTCGAGCAGTAGTTGCAATCGAAATTGGAGGTTCTCGCGCATGGGGATTAGGTAATGCTGTGTTCGGGAAATTTCGAGGCAGATATATTTCCCGTTTGGAGGTATCCAGAGTGCGTTGCTAAATACCCCAAAACAAAATCCGTACACGCTGTAGCATACATAGGAGCTACAAGCCAGCCATTTCATAACTTCGCAAGATTTCGTGCAGTGGATATTTTACTGCATGAAACACCGCTACAGCTGAGTTCACACTGTGTTCTGCGCGGATGAAGCTCATGAATCCGTACAATTGTAGCATTTGGAGCACAGAAAATCCGTTAGCATTTATTGAAGATCCCTTGATGAGCAAAGACTGACCTTGTGGTGTAATTTCACTGCTCATCTTATAAACGGTTCAGTTCTTTTCCAAGAAGGCGCATGAACGTGTTTAGAAAACTATTTCTCTTACTTGCAAATAAACTAATTCGAAATTTAAAAATTCGCTTCGTGGAGCAGACCTCCCGGATTCAAGATAATTATGTACCAAATTTCAAGATTAGGCACTGTTGGGTCTTCTTGGGATCACGAAAAGACAAATAAACAATCGCCGTTTGATTTTTGCCTCTTACAGATGGGTGCTATAAATCGCTGCTACGGAGCAAGATTATTCCAGAATTGCAAGCACAACAGGTGCATTTTATGCAAGATGGTGCTCTTAGGGAAGGTGATTTTATAACAGGTGCTATTACGACATACTTTTATGCAAGATGTAGTACACCTTGCCTATTCCTCAACCTGAGCAACCTATGTTGCGCTTAATTGATGGATGTCATAAATTCTTTTGCCATGCATGGCCACCAAGATCTCCTGAACAGAGACCTTGTGAATTTTGTCTGTGTAGATTACTGATGTCTAAAGGGCACCGCAACAGGCTGTCATTACTTATTCTGAAAGAGAGCAACTGCTACACCGTACAAATTTTGATTCGTGGTATGAACGATGTGATGCTTCGTCTAGTAACCGTGTTGTTGAAGAATGTAGGACTACCCTCCCTCTACCTCGTAGTCTTATCCCGTCTCAAAGCTCCAACCCTTCCATAGGGGAAGTCTGTCTGCCTCGAAATTTCCCTAATACTTCATTACCCAATATCCATGTGCGAGTACCACCATTTATTACCACTACTGCTCGACTGTGTGGCCAATACCGTGAGTACTTTATTACACAGTATTTTGAGATTGTGCACGTAGTTTTCTCATGAACAAGAATTAAGATGACACATTCTCAGAAATGGAGCTCTCACTTTTGACGATTCTTCTTCAATCGTCAAGAATATTTCGTCATTTATAGCGATTCTTTCCTCACGCGATCATGTGAGTAAAAAAGTGACTACACAAATTTCGCCAATTTGACGAAAGGTTTACTCGGAGCATTTTTCACGAAGCCATTTCGTCAAATACGACGAAAGTTTCGAGAGATTTGAACATGCGTTTCTGAGATTGCATATAGAGCCCTTTTACCAAATATGCCTCTATTCCCAAAACAAGTATATTCATGGATGCAAAACAAGCTCGTTCAAAGTCTTAGGCATTATTATTCGCAACAAAATGTTTCAGTTGGATAGCTTATTCACCTTTATTTGGTGGAGTACGCCTGTTGCAATCATTCTAAACTCAACAAAATCCTTACCTTTCGTCGGTGATGAGAAGTCAGTCCTGTTCCCAGTCAGCTCTAGAAAATTAGCAATCTCTTTTATGGCTGTGTGTGTGTTGTGGACATGAAGAACAACAGACAATTGAAAAGGAACTGTAGCTTTATTATTTTGATCGCGTTATCTACAATTCAATGTAAAGGATCTATGTATGTCGTGCAAGAAAAAGGAGAACAGCGGATTTTTATAATTCAATTATTTTTCACCTTAAATTTCTGTTATCACACAAAAAGGGGGGGGGGGGAGAAAAATATTTCACATGAAGAATCTAGAAAAACTGGAGTGAAGAAAAAATTCGTTTATCACACATGCTTTGAAGACAAACCAATAACTTCCGGTGGATGAAACAAACATAGAATTTTTTACATATCTACAGCTTTCTTCAAACAAAGATAAATTTTCTCCTTTTGGACGGTCATTTGTAATAAAATCAACCAGTCAAAGGCCAGGCGAGCGAGCCATTACAGCTGCAGTCGCCTTGTTCACTGAAGGACATTGAAACAGGTGTCTTGTATAAAACAACGGTAACAAAGAAAACAAAGGCATTGTATGTAGTAAACATTTCCTCGTATTTATAATTTGCACTGGCATGATTACTTCTTACTTAGTGAAGGGGCAGCAGATGTCTTTAAAAATAGCACCAACCATGTATGTAACTATTTTCCATTTCCTAAATTCACGAAACAATTTGGAATTTTGCATATTCCTAAATGGAATGAAGATCCTACTTAATTTTGGTACGACTGATACAACACAATAAAACATGAAAAGCGTCAGTTCTGTTTTCAGCACTTGGTGCTTTATCACAAGCACCAAGAGCTTCCTGTAAAGTAACATCATAAAATAAAATAAAAATTCATTCTTTTATCGCAAGATAAAATTCCGTCAATCACGTCCCATATCCTGACTCTACTAATAGTTATGAACCATTTAAATAAAATACGCTAGTAATTTTTTTTTTATTTTTTAGGATCTAACAATCACCTAGATTGCTATCAATCGTTACAGTTTATACCGAAAGAAATTTCTGTGCAAATGAAAAAGACGGGAAAGAAAAGGGTAAATTTTTTCAGTCTATTCCTACATCCCCGCGTAAAGTCTATGAGGCGTCTGAGTACCCTAAAGACGTCAAATGGACAGTTCAAATACACAAATATATCTAATACGTAAGTTTATCTTTGTCCAGAAAATATTTTATGTGATTAATTCCTAAGGTATTACGATTATTTAGCGAGGTAATCCAAATAAATTCGTTAAAAACTCTCAGATTATAAGTTATTCATCTTATCGACAAATAAAGATTAATAGAAACAAATCAATGTCGATACGCACTTTCGAAACTAATAAGGTCAGGCCTAAAAAATGATAAAGTGCTGGAAGCGTAAAATTCATCAGCATATTGTAAGTTTTATTACAAACCAAAGAATTTTTAGGAAAGAAAGATGCGAATTCAAACCAACAAAATGTAAATGTAAAACAAAATTTTCAATAAGACATTGTTTTCGATTAGATATGCAATTATTTCTAAATTTATTGAAACATGCATAGCTAATATCTTGCACTTTTTCATCGTAAAATATTTTGCATTCATATAATTTTTGAATTTTGATGCATGTTTACGAAGAGGTATTTTTGTTCCTATTAGGGAGAACAGTCGAATTATTTTTTAGTCAGATAAATATGCTAATAAATATTGTGGCAAACTATATTAAAATTTGTAATACCTACAGAATTCTCTAATAGAATGCCACCGAACTATTTAAAAGTTTAGTATCTAGTATCGTTGGCCACTACTAACATATACAACACTACAATATGTGGTATAATTATTACAAAACCACACTGTTTCCTTTCACGGATTCGTATTTTCTCTGTAAAACAAGCAAGAGAACATTTATTAACTGTTCATAAACATTTATGAATACTAAAGTTTGTTGGGCGCAATGCATCCGGCTACTACTTTCAAAGGTTCTTTAAGAAAAAATCAGAGCAAAATTTCGCAATGGGAAATTCACGTTGTATTTGCATATGATTTATGCAGTCCGTAAAAAACTTTTAATTGTCAGAATGAAATAAATAATAGATGAAATGGATGTTTGTACCAAGACATGATGAATAAATTTTGAAGAACATTTTTTTATTAGACTTAAAACCAAATAATTTGATTCAATTCTTAAGGAATGTTTGTGCTCAGCAAAGAGTCAAGTTTCCACCGACATACTTTTTGTCACACAACTGTACTTTGAAATCGTTAGGAAAATCCAATTTCTGATAAATATTACGAATATATTTAAAAATGTAATCGTCATAATCGAATTTAATGACATGTATTCCCAATTTCAAAAGATTCGGCAATGAAAAATTAATAATAAAATTGATTCTTGTCAACTTCCTTCTCAATCATGAAATGTAGTACGCAGAGTAAAAACAGGCCAGTTATATTTAAAAGCGTGATAAGAATATACAGGCTTCTTTAAAGCACTATATGTTTATGGGTGTGTATCTTCATATTTACCATTTGCTAAGATTCGTAACAGTGACTTTATTTTACATTAATTCGACTTTCAATGATTACATAATTGTGACTTTTTTTTTTACAATAATTCGATCTTCAATGATTCGTTACCGTTACTTTTTTTTACATTAATTCGATCTTCAATGATTCGTAACTGCGACTTTATTTTACAATAATTCGATTTTCATTGATATTTCTATCTTTTTTTTATTTCTAAATGCCTAAAGCCTTTTGAGGAAAGCGTTCTTTGCTTCGTGATCTGTTTTCGTGTTGTCACTTTTACAGAACTGTTAATGAAACTCACTCATACTTTCTCCGGGGAAAAGAAGTGTTTAACATTTTTTGCCCTTTGGAATGTTCAAAGTTTTGATGTAAGAGTGTTTTTGAAAGTAGTAGAACCGGAATTACATTGCGCGATAGATGAATCTTTACTCCAAGCTACTTAAAAATGTCGTAATGTTTGATTTTTTAAACTGAAACCAACTTACTTAACGTCAAAAAGAGGCGACCGTGGCAACATTCCTTTGGAGAATGCTTAACGGAACTTCGATTAATTGACAGCCAAACATGGTTTTACATACATAGTTGGTCAGCTGTTTCTTGGGTAAATGACATGCTGCAATCAGGTCTGAGCAAACTGCCTGTGGCACTATATATCAATTAATAGTTTATTTGTAGGTAGCTGTCAGTTAGCTAGGTTTAGAAGAAAAAGAAGTTGGAAAGATATTTTTAAGTTCAGCTCGTGGACTTAAGCCGAGCTATTTAACTAGACCTATATGTAAATCTTTTGCTACGTCTACCGAGGTTTAATATTGGCTTTAATTGAGCTACCTGAAATGGATGTTCCATGCATTGTCAAGTACCATACATCGAAATGGGGATCTTGAAAAGTCTGATGAGGCTGGGAGGGAGCACAGATAAAATGGGATTTGTCTTTTAAATTCAATAATACTCAACTGCAATCCTCATTGTCTCCTTTAATCACGCTTCAGAATCTTCGAGACTGAAAATTTCCTGATAATATAAAATCGATTATCCGGAAACGTTTGATCCGAATAGTCTTAGGATTCGGAACTCATTTTGTGAAGTTAAAAAATCTAAGCAAGTTTAATTATTATATATAAAAAGATGAACAGTCGTGAATACTGGTCAGCAAATTGATATTCAATGAAAAAAGAACCGATATGAGCTGAGATGTTGAAACAACACATTTCTTTGTGATTTAATTACAAAAATCTTTGATTTAGTTCAGATTAATATTTTCTAATAAAAATTAAGTGCTCATTTTGTTGACAATAAAGAAAATCTACCTCTACTCGACTTGTAAATAAAAGGGTTAGATTATTAGTTTTGTTGATAAATCCAAAACAGAATCGATTTAGAATTGTCGAATAATCGATTTTATATTTCACTGATTTTTTTCCTTTTAAGTAACAATTTTGTGGTCTAAATCTTCTTTTTGAAGGCAATGGAACATGTTCGGAATGTAGATAAGATGGAGCATTTAATTAAAAATAATTAGGCCTTGTTCAGTTCACACAAAAGTATAAATAATTGTTAAAGACACTGAGAAAATGCACAGTAATATATACACTCAATGCTGTAAAAATAAGTCTTAAACTCTTTGTTAAACATAACATCTTATACCAATGCATTACAATGCCAAATATGTTATACATACTGTTACTTAATGCATTTTAAACTTTCATATTTTTATGACAAAGAGCATTCAGATCATGTTAATAGAAAGAAGTTGAAGAATTTGAAACAATTATTAATAGAAAATACTTTAAATGTAAATAATCAAGAAGAAGCTTGAAAAAGTGAAAAAATATTAAATTAGATTGATTTAACACTTATGTATAAAAGCATTAAACATCTATTTATCATATATAACAGGCATTAAATATTTGCTCCACATTTAGATAGTTTATCGATTGATTATTTTTCACTGCAGATTTAATTTATTTATTTACTATTGTATTATTATTATTATTATTATTGAACTTCACTTTTAAAACACAGATATACACTTAAAGCCAGCAATAAAACATTTGTAATAAAATCTATATATCTCTCTATATATTTTTCAACATTTCTATATATTCTTTACATTTTTTATATTAGCACCATATGTTTTAGTTTCTGTCTCGGTAACACGTCATTTCACACATAATGAACAATAAAAATGCTAAGCATATTTACTGCCACACTGACACGAAATAAAAGATAAAGCTTCGATAATCATCTAACATTTCTGCAGTAAATTTCTCTATATTTTCTGATTTACTTTAAGACACCATTTTTACATTTTTGGAATGTGAGTAAAACAGAAAATACGTGTGCAAGAAGAAAAATAAAAGTGATATTCATTCAACTTCGGTATGCATTAGCTTCATTTTCTTATTTGTAATAACATGAGACAACAAGGATCGCAAGATAATGAATTTCAAAAATGTGTTATAAAAATGTAGGCCAATCAAAGACATTTATTATAAAACCGAATGTTATGAACAGGAAAAAAGAAAAAGAACGATCAACGAGATACATAGTTAGAGTGCTGATTATACAGAATCAAAAGTGAGCCAAATTGTTCAACATATCTTATGGCGAAAAACGTCAAATTTGGCTGGAATGGTTGTAACATTTGGCTCTTGATCGCAATAACTGTTCGTTCACCACTGTCATTGAAGTATCGTCAACTGCTTGTCTATACCAATACCTGCTAGTATATACCAATGGCGAGCAAAAGATGGGTTGGCGTTAGGCTTGGCGTTATTACTAGGTACTCTACCTATTTATCTCGTTAAGAACAACTGATTGGTGCGTTTAACATCATTTTGAAGCAGATCTGCCGATCTACGTAGTATGTGCGTTCTTTCCAACGCCAGTCGGATATTATCTTTCACCTTTTTGAAAATTACTCTCTCTTTCTTAGCATCGTCATAAAGGGAGCATGATTTTGGGTTGAACAATTTTTGCGAAAGTTCATTAATAAGAATATTGCGAGAGAGGCGATTCCAAAATGATGAAATCTTATTTGCAGTGCCACAGGAAAAAAAAAATAAGCATCGATGTGGAAAAATAATGATCGTGTGATAGATCGGCTGGTAGTAAAATATTCACTTATTCAATTTAAAGTATTAGATATTCGTACACTTAAAAAAATAAATTAATTTTGTAAATCTGCACCAGAACTTTCACTTGAACATTTCGATTATTTTCAGTTTAGAGTTATATTTTTAAGCTTCAAGGAATTTTACTTATATTTTCATAAAAAGCATTTGTATGTTTGATTTTTCTCAGACGGTTGAAAACTAATTCTCTAGCAGGCGACATTTATTTTTTTATTTCTGTTACCAATTCTTTATTTGAAGAAAAAAGTACCAATACTTTTGTTAAATTATTTCTTTACCTTTTGAAAAGTAAGAGTGGTTAAAAGTGGATTAATTTTAATAATAATAAAAATAAAGTTATTGATATTAGCATTTTTAAATATTTAAAGAGAATATAGAAACATTTCAAGCAGACATAAATATTTCCTCATCTGTGAGTATTAATGCACCTGTAAAGATAATGTGTGTTCAGGAAAAATGTATTTTTGGCGGCAGCAAACATTTGCAAAAGAAGGAAAAAGTATAAGAAATGTGTCTTAATTACTTGTCTTGCTTTCCATTTAAATAGATTATTTTCGGTTTTCGAAGTGAAATAAAAGGAACTTATTTTTGACGTTTGTACTTAAAAGACTCATTCTAAATTTCAAAAGGGAGAGAAAACAGAAAGAAACATTGATTGTTGTGATAATATTGATGAATGGAAAAGGATGGAAATAGAAGGAGTATGTGCTGGAGGACGTAGAAGCATGGAGTAAAGCAGTGAAAAACAAGTAAAGGCGTGTTAGTTAAGAGTCAAAACGTTATTGAGAAGGAATTAATAAAAATAAAAGAAATAAGTGATGGAAGATATCGAAAGAAACTAAGTGTTTGGAAGGGAAAGTTCGAAATACGAAGAGCGAAGTGTTGGAAAAAGTCAAAATGTTATTGAAAGAGAAAGAATGAAGAATGAAAAAGGAAGTGTTGGAAATAGTCACAATGTTATTGAAAGAGAAAGAATTAAGAATCAAAAAGAAAGTGTTGGAAAAAGTCAATGTTATTGAAAGAGAAAGAATGAAGGAATTAAAAAGAAAGTGTTGGGAAAAAGTCTACATGTTATTGAAAGAAAAAGAATGAAGAATAAAAAAGGAAGTGTTGGAAAAAGTCACAATGTTATTGAAAGAGAAAGAATGAAGAATAAAAAAGGAAGTGTTGGAAAAAATCAATGTTATTGAAAGAGAAAGAATGAAGAACTAAAAAGAAAGTGTTGGGAAAAAGTCAAATGTTATTGAAAGAAAAAGAATGAAGAGCCAAAAAGGAAGTGTTGGAAAAAGTCACAATGTTATTGAAAGAGAAAGAACGAAGAATAAAAAAGGAAGTGTTGGAAAAAGTCACAATGTTATTGAAAGAGAAAGAATGAAGAACTAAAAAGGAAGTGTTGGGGAAAAGTCAAAATGTTATTGAAAGAAAAAGAACGAAGAGCCAAAAAGGAAGTGTTGGGGAAAAGTCAAAATGTTATTGAAAGAGAAAGAATTAAAAATGCAGTGCAGGAAAAGGAAGTAGAAAATATGAGAAATTAAAATATACAACTAAAATAACATTATGTATATTTTTTGTATATTTTTTTGTAACGAAGTTTACTGAATTGAACAGTTCTTTGACTATGATCTACTTTTTAGAGTTAAAAAACATTAAGTGTTTTGAAATGTTTTTGTACAGATATGCACCACTTTCGTTTAGGACAACGGCTCAAACACAGCAGCTTCCTCTGCTTTTTAATTGTTATGCGTTGATCGTTTGACATGAAAGTTTAATTTAAAATAGTTTTGTCTTCTAAGGAATTTTTTTTTAAAAAAAAGGGTAAAAAAGCTTGAAATTGGTACTTTGAATTCAATGTACTTCCTGCATAATACAGAGGAAACTTTTCCACATAAAGTGTTCAACCCAAAAGCAAAATCTTCTTTTCTTTTTCTACATTTCCGAACTTAATTTTGCTCATATTGCTAAAATCTGAAATTGCTAAAATATGTTGCTAAAATCTGTTGCTAATGATCTGAAAAGACAAAAACAGAAACAAAAGAAATTAGATCTTTCTTTCGTAAATTTTGAGCTCATTAAATTTCGATCAGTAAATGCCAAAGAAATCTAGAGTTTTCAAACTCTATTATAGCTACCATCTGATTATTAAGTAAACATTTTATTATATGTATGAAGAACCGTTTTAAACTATCAAAAGTTTTACTGAAAATTAAGAATGTAACACTGCTAATTGTAATGATTAAACTTTGTGCAAAGTAATAGAAATAAAATTTCACGTTAAATTAAAGCACAAATGAGCATTAAAACGCAGACATATGTTTCGGGATCGCTTGGAATCCCTTTTTCAATGCGACAGGGAGCTTCTAGATGCAAAACATCCAAATGAAGCAGACAGAACAACAAAAACAAAGCTTATATAGCCTAAGAATTAACTGTAAACCAATGAGAATAAAGGCAGTGTGAAGTGGAAGTAGAAGTAGTATTAAAGGCACCAATAAGAGAGCAACAAACGAATGTAGTTGGAAGTACAGAAAGTAAAAAGGAATATCAATAAAAACAAAGAAAAAGACAACAGCGTGCATAAAAATGTGAAAATACATGAAAATTGCAAAAAAATAAAATAAAATACAAAGAATAAAATAGAAATAAAATAAGTACAGAAAATACCAAAACAAAAAGCAAAACAAAGTACACATGCAAAAGAGGGGGAGGGGGGGGGGAGAGAGAGAGAGAGAGAGAAAAAAAAAAAAAAAAAAAGGGAAAACTAACAAGAAAACCAAGAAAGAACAACAAATTAAAGGAACTTATGCCAGACCTGTGAAAAATAAGGAGTTGAGGAAGAATCATTAACCAAATTAGAACTATTTCTGTTAATATGATAAGCTTCCCAAAAGTCAAGTTCTAAAGGGGAAGAACATTTTTGAATAATTTTCCCAGAATTGAAATCAAAAGAGTGGTTGGAATTCCAACAATGTTGAGCAATGCTAGACTTATTCAGCTCTTGCTTTCGTACATAACCTTTATGCTCATTTAACCGAATTTTCAGAGCACGTTTTGTCTGTCCAATGTAAGAAAGGCCACAACGGCAACTAATGTGGTAAATACCCCAAGTATTAAGTTGATCAACAGGATCTTTAAGAGAAGAGAAGGAAAGTTTGTTGCTAGGAGCAAAAACAACTTGAAATTGGAACCTTTTTAGGATTTTAGCAATACGAAAACTTACAGAATGAAAGAATGGTAACACAACCAAATCCTTTCTAGAAACCACATGATTGGGACCAGAAGGTTTTTTAGAAAGTTTGTTATGAATAGAATCAATTAAAGAGTGAGAAAATCCTCTATCAACAGCTACAGCTTTCAGATAGTTGAGTTCAATCTTGAGAAGCTCAGGAGAAGAGCAAATATTAATAGCACGATGGACAAGAGCATTAAAAGCCGAATATTTTTGGTTGGGAGGATGAGACGATAGTCTGTGAGGAGGTAAAGAAACAGCGAAAGGTTTACGATAGACAGAAGTTGTGAAACCAGACTCACTCCTAGAAATCAAAACATCAAGAAACGCGAGGCTACTATTAAGTTCTTTCTCACAAGAAAACTGGATATTAGAATCAATGGAGTTCATAATCGAAAGAGCATCATCAATACCTAACAAGTTACTGTCCGTTAGGACAAAACAATCATCCACATAACGAACATAAAATTGAAATTGCAATTTTTGGAATAGTTTTTCCTCAAAATAATGCATATAGAAATCACTTAAAATAGGACTAAGAGGACTTCCCATGGCTAGGCCATCTACCATAGCATAGAATTTACCATTAAATACAAAAGTGCTCTGTTGCAAGCACACACGAGTAAGAAAAACTAATTCCTCGACTTCCACAGAAGTAAAATGGAATTCAGAAAGCCTTTTCCTGAGGCAAGTCAAAGCGCCATCAACAGGAACATTAGTAAACGAAGAATTAACATCAAAAGAGGCCATAACCGAATTATTCGGAACGAAGTTATGAAGTTTCTTAACAAAATCGGTGTATTTAATGGTAAATTCTATGCTATGGTAGATGGCCTAGCCATGGGAAGTCCTCTTAGTCCTATTTTAAGTGATTTCTATATGCATTATTTTGAGGAAAAACTATTCCAAAAATTGCAATTTCAATTTTATGTTCGTTATGTGGATGATTGTTTTGTCCTAACGGACAGTAACTTGTTAGGTATTGATGATGCTCTTTCGATTATGAACTCCATTGATTCTAATATCCAGTTTTCTTGTGAGAAAGAACTTAATAGTAGCCTCGCGTTTCTTGATGTTTTGATTTCTAGGAGTGAGTCTGGTTTCACAACTTCTGTCTATCGTAAACCTTTCGCTGTTTCTTTACCTCCTCACAGACTATCGTCTCATCCTCCCAACCAAAAATATTCGGCTTTTAATGCTCTTGTCCATCGTGCTATTAATATTTGCTCTTCTCCTGAGCTTCTCAAGATTGAACTCAACTATCTGAAAGCTGTAGCTGTTGATAGAGGATTTTCTCACTCTTTAATTGATTCTATTCATAACAAACTTTCTAAAAAACCTTCTGGTCCCAATCATGTGGTTTCTAGAAAGGATTTGGTTGTGTTACCATTCTTTCATTCTGTAAGTTTTCGTATTGCTAAAATCCTAAAAAGGTTCCAATTTCAAGTTGTTTTTGCTCCTAGCAACAAACTTTCCTTCTCTTCTCTTAAAGATCCTGTTGATCAACTTAATACTTGGGGTATTTACCAAATTAGTTGCCGTTGCGGCCTTTCTTACATTGGACAGACTAAACGTGCTCTGAAAATTCGGTTAAATGAGCATAAAGGTTATGTACGAAAGCAAGAGCTGAATAAGTCTAGCATTGCTCAACATTGTTGGAATTCCAACCACTCTTTTGATTTCAATTCTGGGAAAATTATTCAAAAATGTTCTTCCCCTTTAGAACTTGACTTTTGGGAAGCTTATCATATTAACAGAAATAGTTCTAATTTGGTTAATGATTCTTCCTCAACTCCTTATTTTTCACAGGTCTGGCATAAGTTCCTTTAATTTGTTGTTCTTTCTTGGTTTTCTTGTTAGTTTTCCCTTTTTTTTTTTTTTCTCTCTCTCTCTCTCTCTCCCCCCCTCCCCCTCTTTTGCATGTGTACTTTGTTTTGCTTTTTGTTTTGGTATTTTCTGTACTTATTTTATTTCTATTTTATTCTTTGTATTTTATTTTATTTTTTTGCAATTTTCATGTATTTTCACATTTTTATGCACGCTGTTGTCTTTTTCTTTGTTTTTATTGATATTCCTTTTTACTTTCTGTACTTCCAACTACATTCGTTTGTTGCTCTCTTATTGGTGCCTTTAATACTACTTCTACTTCCACTTCACACTGCCTTTATTCTCATTGGTTTACAGTTAATTCTTAGGCTATATAAGCTTTGTTTTTGTTGTTCTGTCTGCTTCATTTGGATGTTTTGCATCTAGAAGCTCCCTGTCGCATTGAAAAAGGGATTCCAAGCGATCCCGAAACATATGTCTGCGTTTTAATGCTCATTTGTGCTTTAATTTAACGTGAAATTTTATTTCTATTATTTCTACTGCTAATTGCTCTAAATCCAAATATTTCATAAGTTCTACGTTAAATGTTATTTCTAAAAGATTTAAACAGCCTTTTGATGTTTGAGCCTGAAACGTATACAATATTCTTATCTTATCAGTTGACAAAATGAATGCACATTTTCATACGAATGCACCGTAACGTATTTAAAACCAAGATGGTAATTTTTGATAACAGTTTCCATAATATATCAGTATTAACACATATTTTTCCTTAAAAAAACACAATAAAATATCATTTTGAACAACAAACTCGATTTAATTCTTCTATTGCAATATATTGCCAACTCAGAAAATTCCACTGATTCGCAGCCAAACTCATTCTTTACAAGGTCAACTCACGCATAACTCTTTCTTAATTTAAGACAAAAAGTTCACTCATTGCAGGTAATTTTTGACTTCATCCAACGATGTTATATGAAATGCAACCATATCAGAAATGTATGGGTATAAATTCAAATCACAGATTCCATAACCATGATGTTTCAACGAAGGAACATGATTTATCAACATCTATCACTATATGAGCAATTCCGAAACATTTCGGGGTTATTTTATTCAATTTAATTTGATTTATTTAATAATTTTTATAATATATAGTAATTGAAGTAGGGAGAGAAATGTATTTACACGGTCAAAATCTATGTAATGTTTTTCTCAACGCCGCTTTTTTTCATATCTATAATATGTTTCTGCAAGAAGTTTTACTTTATTTACTGAACTCTAAGATCCTCAGCTTAGAATCTCTATAGATATTATCATATCTATAGAGAACTCTATAGATTTACCATAACTATAGAGAACCTAAACGAATTTAGAACTAGCATTAATTTATATCTGGAAAACTGGCGCTTTATCAGTAACATTCTAACAGTATCGTTTCTGAGAAAGGCATTTCTGTATGCGCAAGAATTAAAATAAAGGGCCAGTTTTGTGAAAACTTTAGATCGAACAGATTTTTGGCGCAAAACTCTAGATCGAACAACTTTTTGGCGCAAAAGTCTGGAACCAGAGCCAGATATTCTCTCAATTGTTAAAATTTTCATTGCGACTCTAGATACTTAAGGGGGGAAATACGTAACTTTATGTACAAGTTTTATTAAAAGTAAAATGCAAAATTTGTACGCAGCGATGACTTACAAACATAAGTACTAACCAGTGAAGTTTACAGGGAACGATTGAGAAATCATTTGTATAGAAGTTTAAAAAGTAATTATACATTTCTTTTTCATAAATATACTTATTTTTGTTACGCTACTTTTGTGGGAAATTTAATCAGATCTTAAAGTTTAAATTTCAAATTTTAATTGGCAGTATAAATTTCCTTCAGAGTTCTTTTTTAAATCTCAATATTGCATTAGGTGGTGCATTCATCACAAAACCTTTCATCTTAACTGGTAGTGGGAAAATATATAAATTATGGGATTACCATCAGAAATAACTACGCCATTTAATGAGTTGAAAAAATATATAATTAGGACGCCTTGAACTATTATATGAAATCTTTTATACTTTATGTTAAAATATACAACTCGCCACAAAACGTTTTCTAACCAGCTAAGAATCTCATGTTTAAGAGTCAAATCGAGCCACCTGAGAAAGATATTCAATGCAATAAAGGCCTTACCACAAAGAAAATCTAAAAAAAAAAAATTTGCTCACATTATTTTGCAAAATAACAGACTCTGACAACTTTAACTGTTCATTTCTGAAACAGTTCGAAAAAAAGAACAATATTTTTAAATTCAAATAAGTTCACATTTTAACTTTCACTTTTTTCCCTTTTAAAACTACTAAAGTTTTGAACAGCTTTTTAGTTCATATATATAACATAAAAAATTATTCATAACTTAAAAAAAAAAGAATAAAAAGGTCGTGTTATCTTTTTAAGAGAAAAATGACTCGAAACCATATAACAATGTAGTTTTTGCAAATTTAGTGGCACGTTCAACAATATGATGGGATATTTGGTTACTAAGTTTCCAGTTATAAAGTTGTGGCTGAAGGGGGTCATTACAAAAATGTCTACAGCTTCACTCAAAGGGCAAAGTTTAAAAAGTTCGAAGTTCAAATAATTTCTTTTTAACTTTTTATTTTGTAACGGGATTTTAAATATGAAACGGACTAGGATGTCTATGCATGTACTTTACGTATACATACTTCTTCGTATGTATGTTAAGGTAGAATAATAAAAGCTTTCTTTAAAAAATGTATGCATAAAGTGAATGGTGAGAATTTATCAAAGAAGTATCAATTTTAACAACTAGAAATTTGAGTGTTGATTTGTTTTTAGGATTCAATGAGTAATAGTTATTATAATTACAATTAGTATTATTTAAATTTGTTTGAATGAAAACTACTTATTATATCAATAGATATTATCTGGTTGAGGAATTTAATTCTACAGAAACACCGGTAACAATAGCTAGAGTCAAGAAAAATGGAAGGCATATGATATTCTGCATACTTAGCATCGGGAAGGCAATCACCGGCTTCTTGAATTCTTCTTCCTTTTTTTGAACATCAGCCGTCAGCGCCATTTTGTGAGTGGCTTTGGACGCCTTCGATCGTTCGATTTAGAAGCAAAATGAAGTAATTTGCTCCAAAGAAAAAAAAAGAACGTTACTTCCAAAAGTATTGTAAGTTTTTGTCTAAAGTAACAAAGAATAGAGAGTCGAATCCGTTTATAGCGTGCTTTATTAAAAGACCAACAAATTTGCTCTTCAAAGCCGATTACTTGTGAGAAGAAAAAAAAAAGAAGAAGATAATTTTGCATTATTCTCAAGGGGGAAAATAACTTCGTTTGTATATTTTAATTCTGTTTAGCGTCTTCTAATATAAAAAACATACTTATACAGCTTATACAAACGAAATTATAAAAATTTATACTTATTCCGAAATTTAATAATTTTTTTTGCTCGCTAAATTAGGGTTTTTTTCGTAATAAAGGAGCAATGTTCTCCTTTTTTGATTGAACCAACATTTTGATGCTTTACTGTTCGATGAAACGGGGCTCTCGTTAAATTTAAGGTCGCTATAAACGAGTTTGACTGTATAACGCATACTGGAAATAAATAATGATTGATCTACAATTTGCTACTTGGAAAACTCGCCTGGACTTGGATTGTAACAACGTTCAAGGAAAGAAAAACCGAGGATTCATAACAAGAACAGAACAATAAAATTAACATAAGAAGAATTTTTTTTTTACAAACAATGTTTGAATAATGCCTTACAAAGAACACACCATCACAGTTCATTAATAAAAAGGTAAACAGAAGTAATCAGTTTTTGCTTGAGTGAAAACTTTCAACCGACTGATTGATTTGATATATTTTTTTTGTCGTTTTTTTAATGATTTAATAAAAAGGAAAATACTGTATTCTGAAGAACGAGTATTTGGGCCGTGCTCCAAATGTTAAGGTTTGACCGTTCGGCAGAGTTCCGCTCTATCCCTCTTGCAAATGGCGATGGGTGATAAAGTTGGGCGAAAAACTTGGCTCCTTCGTATATCTTGGCGTGGGTTCTGGCTCGATAGTCTTTGGTTGAACTCGTAGAATAATTTATAATAAACTTGTGAAAGACCTTTGGTTCAACATCTTCAGCACTTGTCCAGCCAGGAAAACCAATATGGTTCTTTGTAACTGGAAGCTGAAAATGAGAGTTAAGGAAGCAAAGAACATTCAGATTCAATAGCAAAGGTTAAAAATCAAGTCTGAAAGTCAAAAGCATTAAAAGAAAAAGAAATTAAAAGATCATAAAGTGCATTTACCTTTTTACCATTTAAAAACTTTGCATTGATGTGATTTTTATAGCCTTTGTTCAATCAAATTACTTTTCCTCACTGCCATCTACTTCTCAATACAAATAGTGCGAGACTAGACTTTTTCATATGAAGGCCAAGACTTTAAAGATGTTTTCACTGTACTTAAGGTTCACAGTACACATTCTACTGGCTGTCTGCACAAAAGGGAATTTCGTAGTACAAAAAGGACGGGGAGAGGGGGGGGGGGGTATTGTATACTTTTATCACCCTTAGCGGTAAAATTTAATAGTCTTTATTTAACTAAATTTACGAGAAGCACCCATTGTTGAAAAACCCTTTGGCTATTTGGCTCAAAGGTAGACCGTTTAGCTCACCAAATAGTCACGTGATTCATATTAGAAAATATTTAATGTTGATAGCTTGGAGGTAACCCTAACGCTTAGTCTAGTTTGATCTTTCGTCTATGATGAAGGCAGCAATGATTCTCAAGCGTCTATTGCGAGAAATACTGCACAATGTGAAAGCTATTAAATAGATTTTAGCTAGAAATTAGAATATTTTAAGCAAGTGGTGACCCGAAAATAGTTTTCGGTTGATGTAGATAAATGATGCTGATTTCAGCATAATAACGGTAGACCTCATAATCTTTTGACAGTTTGAAAGAGACCAACTAATTTTGACTGGGTTGCTATATATTTTTCTTCATAAGCTCCCCTTATTGTTCATTCCAACTATTATATTTCAATATTAAAAATTTTATTTGGTATCAATTCTCAACATTTCACACAAAATGTAATTTAGAAAAAAAGTTTGTATGTAGTTATGAAAAAGAATACCATAACTTTGTATTATAGAAAAAATTCATGTGACTATTATGAAAACCATTAATTTATTTAAAATAAAATACAAAATATTTCATTTTGAGACAGATACCACATTTTCAGTCTTTCAATAATGCTCGAAATGATTAATTTTATATATTTTTTACCAGAGTGTAAAATGCTAAATTTCATTCAAGTTTACGAAATACAGGCATGTTAAAAGGCACACTTTTTATTGCTTCTGAATAAATCTATACTTTTGGTTTTTCCCTTCATTGTTTTTCCCATAAGATATAAAATTATTTAAACATAATATTTCAAATAATAATAAAAAACTTTTATATCACAGGAATTTATTATATTTTTCTACCATACATATTATACTATCTTTACCACTACATAACTACGTGCATAATACCTATATTTTGTATTATATTTTTACCTGAAACAGTTGCCGTCAAGAAAACTAGGGCTGCCCAAACATCCCGGATTTTTTGGGACAGTCCTGTATTTTGGGAAATTATCTCACATCCCGGAGAACTTCACGAGAGGGAAAATTCCCGTAATCTTGCCAGGATATTGATTTTGCAGGATATTGAGTATCCGGTGACCATTTTACGAAGAATCCGTGTCGGATATCCGACTCTGTAAATTCTATGCATTTTTTACCAGCAGCTTCTACTTAATATGTTCTCATATATGTTTCCAAAAAATGCTAATTAAATTTTTAAAATTAAAATTGACATTCCGGAAAACTGGCTGGATATTTAAAAATCGGTCGGATACCGGATATCCAGTATCCGGAAGACGACCCCCCTCGTCGGTGCGCCCCGGATTGTTTAAAATATTCCATTATTGCAAAGAAAAGAAAATTAACTCAAAAATCCCTGCACGATTTATGGTTGACGTTCAGGCTAGATAGTTCATTAACAAGTTATAAATGTGGTGCGAAATTATACCAATAAACGAATAAAAAAGAAAATAAAACAACAATAATATTAATAATTAAAATGGCGTGATATGTTACATGCAACGTATAAAAAAGTAAGATGAATGCCCTATTTTCATAGATTAAAGTCTGAAAGAAAAACTTATTTAAAAAAAATGTTCCGGTTTATAAATTTTAAACTTTTTTCGACTTTTGAAAATTTTAGCAAACTGTGCAATGCTCTAAAAATGTCTTCTTCTGCGTTCATGTCTTTGAATTCTGTCTTCAGTATCAATTAATGAGTTTTAATTTCAATAGACCTATTGATAGTTTTAAAAAATTCTGTTAAAGTCGACAGACAAGAGCTATCAGTTAATAAACAGACTATAGAGAACTTGCCCCCACATTTTTTCAATCCAAATAATCTAACATTTTTCAGTAAAAAAACCCTCCTTGACTTACTTTATAAATAAATGAACGTTTTAAATATTTTTTCATTTATTACTGAACTGAATTTGCAAATTTTAATGCAAAAGCTTGCGAATTTTTTGCTGAATAATTATTTATTGTGCGGAAAAATTCATATAAATGTATGTATGGATTGTGAATGTTAAATTATCTTTTGTTAAATTATCTATTTGCATAAAAGATCGCAAGGCAGGAATATTCAAAAACAGATGACTCCAAAACTTGTATACTAAAGAATCTAGTCAAATGAAGTACCCAAGGTTAACAGTTCTTACTAAAGAACACTATTTTCTGTTTGTTTGTGTGTGGTGTAAACTTTTTTCCACATGTAATCTAAAATCAGATCTTGTTCACATACATCACCCAAAAGAGAAACAAACATTTTCATTATCTTTAAAATCAAATATTTCACAATCAATAACTCTTTTCATAATTTGAGCTCGATAATCAAATTTCCATTTTCTTTGGAACAACAGTCACCTCGATCTATTAAGAAGAAATGGCAGCCCTTTCTTCTTGGATGTATTTTCCAACATCTGATTATTGGAAACATTTTCTTTTCGTACCCATACAAAATTTTAGAATTGGAAGTAATTCATCGAAACGATTTACAAAATTTCAGTAGTACTAAATGGGATTTTGATGTGTCGTTACAAGGAAAGCTTTTCAGCTTTGCTCTGAACCGCGCATGCGCAAGGATTTCTCAAGAATCGATGTGATTCTAATGATTCGGGGGACACTCATTCCAGGTGAATTCGTGTCTTTAGTTCCCGGTTTTGACGCTTAGTTGTATTTCCGGATTAACTGTGAGGAAATTGTGCTGTTGGATTTTCAAGAATTTTAAGTGGGTCGTAATTAGAGTTTACGTTTAAATGATATTGCAGTGCCATCTTAAAACCGTTGCAGTAAATTCCTTGGAGAGGAAAATAATATTTCTCAAAAGTTTCAGCTGATTTCTCGATTTGGACACTTGGTTTCGTTCTTTCTATTTCAAGAAATGTTTATCAGGTCCATTCCAAAGAAGTAACTGGTTGGGAATTTTGCATAATTCAATCCATCAATAGTACAAGTGTACTTCCTAATTAATATATTAATTAATTTCTTGAACACGTCTAAATTTCATTTTAATACGTTGAGTGTCCCGCGAATTTATAAGAACATTCCAGTCAGGCTACGCTTTTAGTATCAGCCACCGGTAAACGATGCAACTGAACTTTCCGTTTAGGAAAGCTCAGTTGTCAGTAAAATCCTGTAACAAGTAAAAATTAAGTACATTTTAAACAGAATTTAAGAGTGTGATTTTTTTCGTTTTGCATCATATTTGCACTGTTAGCCACCGGTGGTTGATGCGTCTTAAACGAAAAGTTCAGTGTCAGCCACCAATGGCTGACATGGCGCTCAACGTGTTAAAAAAAAAACACATTTTTTATAGCCAATCTTTGTAGACCCTAAATATTTCCCCAATACTAGTCACAATCATCCCGGAATCGCTAACTATTCTACAAATATTTCGTCTATCACCGTATAATTACTAAACTGGGATTATCTACCCCAGTCCATTGTCTGCATAAGGAAATGTTCAGTAGCTATAAAAACAATCATCACGGGAACGCTAACTATTCAATAAATATTTCGTCTATCACCGTCTAATCACTGAACTGGGATTATTTACCCCAGTCCATTGTCTGCATAAGAAAATGTTCATTGGCTATAAAGAAATCTTTTTTTAGCATACCCATTTTCCTCTTATCGACATCATCAACAAGATGAAAATGTTTTCATAGACAGTCTCTACTGAATCCGCAATATATACTGACATTATCAAGACGGTTAACAGAATTGAAATATATTTTGTCTAGCTCTGAATTCACTAAATAAATCTCTGTATAGAGCATGAATTTGCCTTACCCAGAGGACTTATTAATTTATCACGTAGAAAGAGAATTCTCTAGACTCGCACATTTCATTTTGGGTACACTAAACAGTAGACATATTTCCCATTTCTAGGCATAACATCTACTCAATCTACCAACATTTTTTCTTTCAGTAATTTTCCTATATACCTATATTGTCTTTAGATTGCATGTACCAAAGTTGTAAGCGGCAGATACTCAGTATAACGGCGGCTCGTGGGTCATTCAAACAAAACAAATTTCGAAAATTAAAAATGCAGTTATGGCGTAACTTATAAGTTAAAATACATTTCATAAGTTTAAAGAAGAAAAATAAAGTTGTCATAGATTGAAAAAAAAGGTAAACTTTTTTTCTTACAATGGAAAATAATTAAATCACAATACTGCTTGCTTATATATATCTTTGAAAGATGACCACATTACAGTCAAGCACTTTTTTTGCTCATGAAATCCACTTGTATGTCTTTTCCGCCTTCCCCCCCCCCTTTTTATTTTTGATTTCATTCTCTCTTTCACTATTTTTTATTTATTCACTCATTTTTTAAGCCTAAAAAATTTATAACATTCTCAGTGAATTTAGTTACGTCATTTGTCATGTCAACATTACATGTTATCGTTGAATTGAGAAAAGATCTAGAAACCTTGATAAAAATTTCTTAACGACTTCTATACATCGAAACTGAAATTAAACTGTGAGGCAATTAATTCCTACGACGTTTAAAGCAACAACCGAATTTTCTATGCACAAAGCCACGTAATTCACTTGGGGAGGTTGCGGCAAAATTTATCAGGAGCCAAATACCAACATAATTTGGTAGGTACCCAAATATGGCAAACCTTCTCTCATAAGTTGATAGGTTGCTAAACTCAGGGGCCCAATGTGCAATCGGAGAATATGAGCTTTAAATTTTCCCTCGCCGCGTTTCGTCCGCTTTGCTCCCCCAAGCTGGTTTTCGGGTTCATTTTAGTCATTCTCAGGTGCGATCGAGAAATGCAAGTGCTGGATTCGGGATCGTTATATTTGGGACGGAATCGACAATGTGTTTTAAATGTGGTTTTAGTTCCTTACAAAAACCACACCACGGTTCTAGGTGATAATAAAGACCATAACACATCACCAAAATTATCAAACACGTTGAAAAAGTAGAAATTATCCTTGGGTCTGGTTCAAAAACTCTATTCCATCGTTATCATTTATCCCACCCCTTTAAACGCTTTTTAAAATTACCTTTCATCGTTGTGACCTCTCAAAATCGCCCTTCGATGTTATCATTTTTTGAAGAAGAATGTTGCCTTCCTATCAATTTTAAACTCTTGTTCGAATTTAATCAACTTTTTTTCTTTAGTTTTAACTTTCCACAAAAGTGCACTTTTATCAACTTTTAAGCTCCGGAAGCGTTTAATTTCGGTAAATTACGTTTACCTCAGTTTTTTTTTTCAGTACTCCATTATGATCTTCATTTAAGGCCATGAAGAAGTACTAATTCAATCAGAAATAAATGGCCAAAGGGTATTTTTTTAAAGAAATTTCGTTGAGCACTCATGAAAAGAAAAAAAAAACAAGATTATGAATTATTGTAATTACAAAAATGAGAACAATCTAAATGTGATATCATTTTTCAGAAAGGCAGATGTCTATTTTGGAAGGTAGAAATTAATACGTCGACAAACTTGAGCTAAAATTTACATTCCAACAAGATGCAATTTACTAATTACGAACGTGATTTGGATTGATAATCCCTAAAAATGCGTTCGCAAATACATCCCCCAGACTCATTATTCTTCGGAATAATTAAAAGCATGTTCTATCGGCATTTTCCTAAGCTTTCATCGTATTGGAGAGATAATTATATTTATTTTCTGACATGTTTTTATTTTTAGACGGGAATAAAGTAGGTCAGTTTCAAAAGAAAAATTTCTCTTTGTTGCTTGTTCTTGATAGTGATAACAATCATAGTAATTATAATATAACTAAGGCAGTTGTATTTTTTTATAACTGTTACAGAAGAACAATAAGAAAACAAATCCATAAGACAAATCGTGTTTTCTGCGTTTTTATCACGATCACCTGGGATATAGGATAAGGCCTGATGGGACGTCTCAAAAAGAATTATAAACTCACGAATTTTTTCATAGCTTATAAGAGCAATATAAACATGATAGAGTAATAATGTTTCTATGGGCACAAGAAAGAGTCAACAAATTTATCTTAAGTGAAATCAATGAAGATCCTCATTGCATCGCCTAAATAAAAAAGGAACTGCAGAAGAATTGTTCAAAATTTTGCATTGAAATCCAATGCTAAAATGGGAATTTAAATTTTTGGAACTGTTGACCTTTTCTACCTGTCAGGATTTAAATTATCAGATTATGTCAGGTTTTAATTAAACTCAGAAGACCATGATTATCTCTTTAGACACCATTAAAATTCTAACACTTTAAAACTTGGAAAGATGTTGCCGATTGCCAGAAAAATAATTTTGTTAAAGCGTTAAGAATGTTTTGGTGAAGTTTCTATTAAAAACATACCTGATTAGCTGCTGTATAGTAACTTTGGCCTAAAAGGTAGGACGGCGCTGAGGAGGGAAAAGATGGAAATACAAAAAATGCAAAAAATCAAATTATATTAGGAAAATGATGTTTTTATAAAGTATGAAAGGGGGGAAAGGTATCGCCATTTGTGTCCCCGATGTGCCTTAAATAATCAAATATTTAAAAAAAAGAAGAAAATAGTAATATTATGTACACTGTTCTTGTTGTTGTTACTAATTCCCCTGGCATAGGATATTACCAGGTCCAGAAGATCAATAATCCACTGGTTAAGGGCAATATGGAGCTGCATTTTAGAGCGTGAACCACGAGGGCTGAAGATTTAATTGACCTCAAAATTTTTGGTCTCTTAATTTTGAACCAGATCCCGGATGAGAGACCGTCACCTGGGATTGGCACCCACCAGAGATATCGTTTCACTTGAAGGACTTTGGAGCCACGAGATATTCAACGTGCACCAGCTCCCTATAGCGTACAGGGCCCACAGGAACCATCCGCGAGAGGTTGTCACCTTCCCAAACACTGACTTAAGTCGATGTTGCTTCAATTTTGGTGTTCTGCGGGAACCGCGCGTCTACCGACTGGTCCACTGCGGGACATTTCATGTACACTAAAAATGCAATTACAAACTAACTACTAGTTAAAATTTAATATTAATACTGAAATTTGAGTATGAAACAATGAGAAACGGTGAAATTACGCGATAGTCTTTAATACCTAAAACATACAGAAGACAATACGCATTTTTATTTTGTTCTCTTGTAAGTATTATAATGATTTGTTTTATTCAAACAACAAAGTAGGTAAACTTCTTGACCTTTCTTCATTAAGAACTATCTATCAACAATCCTTTCCAATCTTCACTTCATTGTAGAACTTCTAAATCCCACTAACACTGAAGCAGTAAATTAAACCGTTGCTTTCAGCCGACAACTCCACCTAAGTAAGGCACGTACGCCCTCTATCGGCCTGATTCATTCATTAAGAACCTTGCCATGTTGACTGTGAAACCTCTAGGCATCCGTGATCTCTACTAATAGTACGATTACGATATTTCGATTTTCGCAACAGCCGTACGAAAATGGCATCAGAAATTTTCATTACTGCTTTCGTTCTTAATGTACACAAAATAAACATCGTAAAACGCATCAATATTCTATAATTTTCTCATGGACGAGAAAAAGATGGCGGCCTCCTTTTCTTTTTAAACAAAATAACTGCTTTTCAACAATTTTTTTTTTTTTTCTGTGACTTGCACCATTTTCGCTTTGAGATTTCTTATTATCGATTTCGAAACCGCAAAAGAGCTCTCTTAACGCCGGCTCTGGTAACATATTTGCTATCGTAAGAAGATACATTTTTGCTTTCCATTCATGTAAAATTCATACTATTTGCAGATCGATACAAAATGAAATGCAAGCGCGGAGTTGACATTGGCGGCTTTAACTTGATTTTTTTATTGCGTTTGCATCCTAAAAGCAGTTGATAATTACAAACGACAATATTAAGTTACGGAGTTTAAAAAAAAAAAGAAAAAAAAAAAAGAAGATAAAAAAAAAAAAAAAACGTAATGCCTGCATGCGCACACAAGCGCTCACATACATCAACCACTTGTAGCAGTTATTTTTAGAATTCTTCTTGATTCTGATGTTACTATGCATTGCATTTATGCACTGAATTCACTTTACTATATTCATTTATTTTTCCTGGATGCTTATGTATTAATGGTGTATTTCCTGTAATTGAATGCTCTATCTTGCAGCTAGGATAGTGTAACAACTTTTGAAATTCTGTGTTGTATTTTTATTGTTGAATCATAGTTCTCACTGTAACTAAGATGATTTATTCGAGCAGGGACTTGTAAATTTTAATTTTATCAAATAAAAACAAATTCAGAGCTCTTATGTGAAACAAGCTCTAATTATGAACAAATAAGAGTTAAGAAGAGCAAATTATAATTAACGTAATTTAAAAGAAATTTGATACTGCCTCCTCGTTAAATGTCCCATCATTCAACTTCTAATTAAAGAATATTGAATTTCCAAGAAGATCCCATTCCATAAAGTCACATAAAGTCACCATTTTAGTCAGATTTGATCATCAAACTAAACATTTCCTACTTACATTTGTCCTCAAAAATTAATGACTTCAATTGTCATCAACTTACTGTAATGCCTTCTTTATGTTTCAACGAGCACACCAAAAAGAAAAAAAAATGAGAGAGTGAGTATAATTTTAAATAGTGAGTGCATATCTTAAATTCATCTTTCTTTTCGATTAAATGAACTTACAGTTAACTAATGAGCAGAAAAAATATCAGCTTTTTATTTTGAAGAGCATCTCAAAATTGGTATTTTAACAAATAATGCTCTTTTTAGATGAAACAGATTTGTTTATTTGGATTTAGTATGTTGGAATACTGCTTGAACTTTGAACAAGGAAAAGTTTTGCGGGCCTTTCGTTAATGAGTAATACTAATTTAAATCACATTAATTTAAAACGAGCAAACACTTCAAATACAGCAATTCATTAAATACGCACTGTTTAAGCAAAATAACGCAACTTTCTATACTTTGTGTATTTTTTGTTTTTGAATTTTTGAAAATAAATTTGGATTTAACTTTTGCCGAAATCGTCATCTTTTACCGTAGTAACATCAGGGAGTCGGAGTCGGAGTCGGGCTGATTTTGGGACAGAGGAGTCGGAATTTTAAAATTCCTGGAAGCGGAGTCGGAGTTGCTTAAAAAGGTGCCGAATATTCGTTTCACCCTTAAGAATATTTGTCAAAGAGTCAGAATCAGGAGTTGGAGTTTTAAAATTCCAGGAGTTAGAGTCCAACCGACTCCGCAGCACTGTGTTACAGTCATGCTACCTCAAGACCCAAGAACAATAGGAATCCGAAAACCAGACGTAAATATGATTCCTTTTCAACCTTTTTTTTTAATTTTTAAATATAATTTCGATCACATTAATCTGAAACCTGATCCCACAAGGTACAATGCAACAAAAGACTACTCTAAAATAAACACGAATAACAAAGAATTCCCTTCAAGCATTAAAAAAAGGAATTAAAAAAAAAAAAAAATGCTGTATTTGTTAACACTGTCAGGGTGATTTTATCAGCACAGTATATTTGCTCGATGCGGTGTTTCGTCAATAAGCCGGCAAAGAAATAAAATATGTTCTTTTTAAATGGCAAACTGTAAAGGGAAAATTTTTTACATGATATTTCAAGAATAGTAGTTAAATTTTTATTCAACTCTTGATTCGTGATTTCGTTTACTCTCATTCATAATTCACAAATCTTTCGAGTCGTTCCACACGTCATATTCTCTTTAAAAACTGCACGAAAAAGAGGATGAAAATAGAAGCATAGAGCTGAAGATTTTCACGATGGCGTGTGCATATTTTTTACTTCCATATGTTAAGGTATTGAATGCTTAAAATTCATCATCGCGATTGTGTAAATGACGTAAGAGGGATAAAAAAAGGTTGAAAAGGTTTGTGTTTACACCCTTAATTGGAACAATTATTTTTCGAAATTTATAGATTAAGCTCGAAATTGAAGATCTTGCACTCAGAAACGCATGTTCAAATCTCACGAAACTTTCGTCGTATTTGACGAAATCGCTCATGGGCTGCAATAGCGGCACAACTCAAAAAATCATGTTTTGAGATAAGAGGGTTTAAAGCTTTCATTGCTAGGGAAAATGCATAAGAAACGCTTTAGTTTGCTGCCATCTTACGGCCTTACCTTGAAGTATGGGTTGTGCTAGTATTTCTGATGAAAAGAATGAGCATTTTCATATTTAAATTTGTTCTTAATCCAAAAAGTGTGCTTTTTGAGTTGTGCCACTATTGCAGCTCATGAGTGAAATGTATTCGTGAAAAATGCTTCGAGTAAACCTTTCGTGAAATTGGCGAAATTTGTGTAGTAACTTTTTAAAGTCACGTGATCGCGCCAGGAAAGAATCGTTAAAAATGACGAAATTTTCTTGGCGCGATAGAGGAATCGTGAAAAGTAACAGCTCCATTTCTGAGAGTGTGAATGTGCAATTTTTACTTTGACATCCTGTTACATGCTTAAAATTAAAGGTTTTAATGGAATTATTTGTTAATGATGGAGAAATGACGTGGGGTTAAGAAGAAATTGAAAACATAATATATTAAACTAAAAATGAAATTTTTTTTAGTTAATAAACTTATGTAGCCACTTGTGTTTGCTGTTGAATGATAACATTAAAAATATTTCATCCAAAAATAATTTATCGTTCTGAAGAAATCAGGATGAATACAGGAGAAAAAGGGCTTTAGTGTTATCGATATAAAATCTAGAAAAAAAAATTAATAACTCAAAATATTTTTTGTATTGCAAAATATTTAACAGGTTCCGAGAGAGAGAGAGAGAGAAAGAAAAATCATAATTTTTTGTATATTGCCATAGTTAGGTGTTTTCGGAATAAAGCATTAACTAGTCAGACTACATATATAATGATTAAATATTTTTAAAACTTAAAAGTTTAAAAATATTTCTTTGCTTAGAGAAATTAGGGGGTACACAGTGAGGTAAATTTTACGAAAACGAGGATTAAGAGTGAAATATAATCGACTAAAAGAAAATTTAAACATTGGATGTTTAAATCTGTTTCTTGGCAATATCTTCAGCATAAACATAAACTAAAAAGGATTGTCTTCTGTTAAAGCGGAAAGTAAGAAAAAGGTTGTTAAAGCTTCTTCGATTAGCTAAAATTTAACTTAAAAGCTAGTTAATTTTATTCTATATATCTTTTATGATACGTTTCAGAGTTTTGAAATTGTTTTGTCTAACCTAAGGGTAATTATAAAGCCTCGTAATCAGTAATCACGCTTACTAAAGATATGTAGTTAGCCTCGTCAGGCTTGTTACGTATCTATTTCGCGAAAAAATGATATCTAAATAAATAAACGAGTAAATGAATGAAATAAAATCCAAATTGGTTACTACAGATCATTGGTACTCAACCTCTTTTTTCTCTCTCGGGCTGCATGCACATTAGAAACATTTCACACGCGCCGAAAACAAAACTTAATACGCATTTCCTAGATATACTCTTTAAATTGATGTAACAAACGGTCTGTACACTTGCAATCAAATAGTAATTGCTTGAAAAAAGGGAAAGAAATGTTTTTCCTGTGTGAAAATTCAGCAAAATAAGTGTATATTTTGGGCCATCAAGTTTTTTTGGTTGCTTTTATTGGGACAGTCACAAAAAATTGGTGGGCCTCATGCGGCTCGTGGGCCACAGGTTGAGCATCCCTGCTATAGATCATATAATTCCAATTCACGCACTGAAAAGCAACTTTTTGTAGTCGAGTAAAATTCATCCAGCATTTTGTTAATAATTTGGTACCTTCAACCGTTGAGTTAAATTCGTAAAAAACGCCAGTTTTGCATCAACATCCAATTCTATTTGAAGCTGAAAAATATTCCCTACAGAGGCTGTATTTGCAAAGATAACAACAAGGCTGTTACTTCGTTGCTCTTTACAAAATCTGTGGTTCTAACATTTCATTAAGCATATAATGCGAAAGATATTAATGACCATCATGATGAATTTGAGGTAATGTGGTCACTGAATGTTTAATTCATCTCTCCTCCCAAACATAACGCTTTGGAAATGATTTTTGCTTTCGCACGCAATCTAAACATTATACGCAGACAAAAAAAAAAGTCATTTGAAATGAAGGAAGAGTTTGCGAATGGGCACACAAAGTAACACTGAAAGAATGCCTTGGCGTGTTCGTTATTTCATCGTTTGAGCTAATGTCTCATATATTTTTATCGTTTATGAAAATGAACAGAGTTTTTAGCAGAAGAACAATTCCAAATATAGTTATATCTCATGTGAAAAGAATGAAAATTTGAGGAAAAATTTCAAATGCAAAAGTTGTTATCTTGAACTAGTAGTCTGGGAACTTAAAAGAACAAGACACGACATTCTATTTTTTGAATCTCAATTGTAAGTGGCATCAGTCCCGCGCCATCACACGACGGCGGCGTGTCAAAAAGGCGCCCTTTAAAAAAAAAAAAACCTGCATTAAAAGCCAAAAAAAAAAAAAAAACTAACAACACTAGAATTTAAAAAACCGTCCCAGAATATTTTGATGCTATTTTTCTAAATTATTCGTTCCGTTAGTAGTCAAGCAAGGAAAAATTTAAAAACGGAAATTCATAGTTTTAATAAATATTAATAAAAAATTTATTATTAATGAGGAATAAATTTTTACCCGTGCCCATGGTTTGATAAAGCTGTTCTTCACACAATTTTGAATAAATATACGTGATGTATTTATTATTAAAAAGTTATAAGTTTTAATCCTGTGCTTATTATGTTACCCAGTTGTTATTCATGGTTTTAAATATATATTGACGTTATGACGAATTGGAGAATGTCGACATTCTCCAGTCTGATAGATGGTAAGTGACAACATTCACCGGTGATTGTCGACATTCTCTACTTGGTGTATGTCGACATTTTCCGATTTCGGACATTCACCGTAACACAGATATAAAATTAATTATTGATGAAAATGACTTCTCATCCCGTGCGTATCTTACCACAAAGCTGTTGGTCATAGTTTTGAAGAAACATAAGATAAAAGTTTAATTTTATTAATGGGGAATGATTTTTAATCCCATGCACAGCATGCTACAAAGCTGCTCTTCATAGATATGAATAAATGCAGATGAAATACTTATAAATGAAGGATGATTTCTAATCCCCCATGCCCATTATGTTGCAAAATGCTCTGCATAGTTTTGAACAAATGATTTTTTTAATTCAGTGCCCATCCTTTAACAAAGCTATTCTCTAACTGCATAACAGATGTCTCATTCCTCCAGATGGCATAACTTCAAATGCAATATATTTCTTCTGCACATCCCTGAAAACAAACCTCGCGATGCACATCCAGCTTCGAATGACGTCACAACGTCAGCTGGCTCATCGATCATGACGTCGTCTCTACGCTTCACGTCACAAGGTTGTGCAAACCTCTTGGAGTTTCCGTAGCAGAGAGAGAGAGAGAGAGATGGGAGAAGAATAGGATGGGGCCTATTAATAGAGTCGAGATTTTTCTTATACTGATGCCCCGAAGAAGGCCTTCTCATTCAAGTTTTCGTTACGAAGATTGTAGCATTGATCGCAGTCCTATAGGCAGGGAGGGGGGATCAACAAAAATTTATTAGATGAATTTCGATTCAGTTAAAAACAAGAAAAATATTCTGCAGTACTTGATGAGAAAAATGTTTCTGACAATGCCAAATGATATATTAAGTAGATTAATAAAACTTCGAAAATCTCTGCATATGGGACTAGAAAATATCAAAACTGTGGCAACTCACGGCGTGGAACTCACACCGTATCAGGTTTTTAACTGCCCTGCAGTCGCTGCAGGCTTTCATCTCCTAAACTACCCTGCAGAGGAAAACTTCTCTATCTCTTCTCTACTAATAATAAAGCAGCAAGTATGTGTGTGTCTGTCTGTCTGTGTCCGGCGTAGGGCCCAGACCGTCCAGCGGATTCTTATGAAATTCGGCACGAAATTAGTTTGGAACATGGGGGTGTGCACCTCGGAGAGTTTTTTCTGAAATTCGAATTTGTTCTTCTTTTATTCGAATTTATAGCCGAAAGTTTCATAAAATAGTCATTTTCTATGGGAAGGAATTATCGCATCGCTTCGAGCTTGCTACCATTGAAAAGCGCGTAAAAAACTACCCCGGAAGGAGTTTTGCTCTACGTGCGAAAATTCGAAGCCTCTAAATTACCTAGAAAAGAAGTTAAAAGCATTTTTCTCTGCAGATCGAAATTATTTTTTCACGGTAATTAACTTTAATTTTAATTGTTACCATGCCGACTGACTATTGATCCTTTTTAGCCTACTTTCCCGTAAAAGTAAAAAAAAATAATAATAAAGCATGAAAGAAGGCTTAATGTATCATGAAAATATCGTTAGAAATCAAGAAAAGTCAAAAATAAGTTAAGTAATTAAATAAAGATTGAAAAATAAAAAATTTGAAAGTAGGGTTTTGAGATGGGGGAAAAGTGTGTCTGTCGGTCTGTCTGTCTGTCGGTCTGTCTGTCGGTCTGTCTGTCTGTCGGTCTGTCCCCTCCTAATAACTTTTGAACGAAATGTCCGATTCGAAAAATTCTTTTTGCATTCGAAAGATCTCGGCGAGGACATCTGATTTCCATATCTTATTTTTTGATTTGAACAATTTTTTGTTCAATTTTGAACAGTCCAAAAATTTTAACATTAGCGCCTATGGGTGAAAATGAAGCAAACTATGTAAACTCTAGGTACAAGATCTAAGTTCCCATGAACAAGCTCACTGGAAGAAGTTCTTGGCGTGAAATATTGATTTGAACAATTTTTGTTCATTGTTGAACAGTTCAAAAAAAATTAACATACCGCCTACGGGGTAATTTCAATCCTATATAATTCCTGATCAAACGGACCGATTTGCTTGGAACAAACTTTATCGGAAAGCTCTTATGACGTAGAACATGTACAAATAGAAAGTTCATCCAGAACTAAAGAGCCTATTTTCCTATGAAATTTTTTGATCAGGATTTTCAAGAATATTTTTGAATTAATGTATGATTAAATGAATAAGCAAAAGAATGAATGAATAAATGAGTGAATAAATACATGAATGACTTAATAAATGAATGATTGAATGAATATGTATTAACCGTTGAAAACGGTATATTTGAAGCAATTAAGAACTAAAGCTAAACGAGAAAGACAGAGAGAGAGATAGCTAGATTATAAATTTGAATTCGCTGTATACGGGAAAGTAGGCTCGTATAGTTCTAGACGGAACTTCTTGTTCCTTTTAACGAATTAAAATTTATTGCTTGCGGCTTTTAGCATTTTGAGGAGCAGCCGATTTTTAATTTATTTATTTATTTATTTTTTTTTTGGACTTTGATTATTATTTTTTTAAAGCGAATTGAAATTTATTTCGTGCGGCTCACACGCGGGTATTTGTGATAGTATTATTTTGATTTCCTTATTTTGACATGTATTTTGCGGGACCATTTTCCATACTGCACAGGGGTTTTTAAAAGAAATGTTATTCTGTATAGCAATTTTTGTTATTCCAGCTTATTATTACTATTTATACTTTCATTTTTTTTTCCGCCTGTGAATTAGCACATATGTTATTTTCCTAATTGAGCTCGGATGAAAGGTTTATTCCGCTTTCAAAGCTTTGCTTGCTGCTGTTTGTTTCTGCAAGCTACAAAATTTCGTCTTTCTGTTTTAAGCCGTTTTCAGACGCTATGTTTTGCACAACTTTTTGTATCCGCAGTTCAACACGTTGCAGATAAAACGTTGCGTACAGATTGGAAATGTACGCGGTTTTGAGTCTGGTGCAAAGAATGTATAGTTGCAGCGATAACTGAGCTAGAAAGCATAGATGTCTTTGAACTGTGCAGACAAATCGGCACATGTAGACGGTAGCACCGTTTTCCGATTCATTTTGTTTCCCAGTTTCAATTCGTCAGGCGACAATGGCCGACTTTCGACAATGTTTTTGTGAGTTTTTCACAAAATTTATTGCATTATGCGAAAGTTTCCCATGCATTTGGCGTTTCAAATCCAAGGAGTATAGTGACAGGGATAAAAAGGGGGACGCTTATGAGAGTTTAGTGGAAAAATTCAAAGAAATTGATGCAACCGCAAACAGAGAAACAGTTGTAAATAATTAATTCTTTGAGAAGTGTTTACCGTAAAGGATTGGCAAAAGTTAATAAATCGATTCGATCTGGGGATGGAAACGAAATTTACAAGCCATCTCTCTGGTATTTTGATTTGTTACATTTCCTAGAGACACCAAGGCAGTCTAGGAATACCGTGGATGAAAATAAAGAGATTGCAGTTGTCGAACCACCAGAACGGGCAACAAAAAATATTTATTTTAAGTAATCATTTGACCACTTTGAACACCGGGTACTTCTGAGACGTTCCAGTCTTTTTTTTTAACATGACACCATGCCAAAATTGACCAGAGTAGTACCTCCTTCATGACGATATCGCACAAAACTGAGTGAAATATACAGATACCTCTGCACCATGTAGACGCATAAAAAACTGCAACGTTTTCATTCAGTATTAAGTCTGCGTAGACAAAAGGTTGTACAAAACGTAGCGTCTGGACCCGGTATAATTTATTATAATAGTCCTTTTTTTGTGGATATTTGAACTAAACAAACAAAATGCGTTTTCTTTCAAATATTTTCTTTTTGTTTTGTTTCGTTTCTTTCTTTCCTTTTTCCTTTTTTATTGTGCGTGCTTTGTAAAAAAAAAAAAATGCTTAAATGTGTAGGATATCTGGCTGATTGCCGCTAATTTTTAATTATGTGGAATGCTATACATTTTAATAAAATAACATAATTTACACCTAAAAAAGTTATCACTATATACACAATGGCAAACCGACTGGTCTTTTCATTTTTTAACACGGGCATAGCCGTGCGGGTACCGCTAGTATATTCATATAATGCCATAGAGATAGCAAAGACTATTCAAGCACACCATGAGCTACGATCAATAGAAGATACGACACCAACCAATCAAACTTCTATAGAAGGATAGAAGAAAGCATAGTAGATATTAGTTTTATACATTTCACGTTGAAAACGACGTTGCTAATTAAAAATCTGCTAATTTCTAAGCAATATCTTGATTTTTTTCTTTATTATTTATCCTATATTTTTTAGAGCAAATCCATAACTGGTGGTAAATTTATGGATTTACTTTGGTCCGTTTATTTATTTAGCCGTTTATTTATTTAGCTTTTAGGGTCCTTTGCTTCAGATGAATATTATTTCTTCTTTTTTTTTCGGTGCGAGCACCGTTCGGGAAAGCCGACTTCCTGGAGGTCTTCTAAGGGTACTTTGGTTGCAATTGCAACAAAATCGATCGAGCATCTTGTGCACTGCTGTTTGGATAAAAAGGCTGATCCCGTAGTGCTTCTGTGAATCGCTGGGGGACCTACCGCTTTAAATAGGGTCGAAACCCAGTTAAAGCGGTCATGATCTGAAGAACTTCTTTACTGATCAGTAACATCCATGGCCTTGTTGGGATAAATATTGTGAGATTCGTATCCGGGAATAAACTAAGAACAAGAATCAGTCACGCATTTAGGGTTGCAATTTCATCCTGTCACCAGCCACGTGACGAGTGGAAAATTTGGAAGTTCCCTTGTAAAAAAGGAAGAGAATACTTAAAAAATCTTCAAAAATTACGAAATCTTATTGCAACTTATATTGCGAAGAACGTTTTTTCGAAGGTGCGAGAGATGCCTTTCATACGTAAGCTTTGTTTTCTTCATCTTTCGTGGAAATGATACTTAAATACCCACTGTTTTACGTTTAAGCTCAAAATTTTGTTTTTAAACATGCATGCAACAAAGCTATGCATTTTAAACATGCACAGCTTTTGTAATTTGTTTTTCACTATGCACAAATATAGACGTTTAATGATATTGTAACGTTTTCCTTTTTTAAAAGTTCCTTATGGAAAATCGGGGGACAAATATTTTATTGTATTCATCATTGCCAAATATTGCCAAGTGTAGCGTACGGAAGCCTTTTCCCTTTGAGCTTTTTTTTCTACGAAACAAGTGAACGAAAACTTTGGTATTTCGTGCTCAAACAAAAAGTTGGCTTTTCTAATTTTACTTCCTTGTACAAAGTTAAGAAAGTATAGTAATCGCGAAAAATTTCGCACTCAAATTTCCTCCTAAGGTTGCATTTAATTCACAAATTAATAATCAGTATGGACAATTTTTTTCTCCACAATGTCCATATGGATCACTGAAATATCAATGTTGGCTATCCTCGAGTCCGTTTTAACGAGTTTTGGCGTGCCGTCTGTATGTTCGTATGTGCATATGAGCATACGCACGTACCTCGCATAACTCAGAAACAGTTAGTTGTAGAAGGTTGAAATTTTGCGTGTAGGACCTGTACCAGGTCTAGTTGTAGTACCAGGTCTAGCACTTCCCCTTTTCGTTGCAATCGGATGTTCTAAAAGGGGTGTTTTATGTAATTTTGTGTGAATTTCATGCACATTTCCGGTTTGTCTTCCATACCAAGGTATTTGCCCAAAGGTATCACTAAGGCCAACTTCATAGTCAAGTACATTGGCACCCATTTGGCAACAACTTCCGAATATTTCGTCAAATTTGGCGCCAAAATAGGAAAGCCAAATTCGTGTTGGTTTGGCGATTAATGCGATATCTGGCGACTTTCCCGGAGAACTCCCATGTTAAAAGATTTGCAAGAATTACGATCTTTGTAGAACTGTCTTTCTTCGATTGAATCTCAACAAACTTGCGGGTTTAAGTGTTTGAAATGCTCTTCACGCCTCAACCTAAGACACACTTACGTTATATTTTTTAAAAATCTATTGCAGATTCCGTTCAATTACTATGGGTGTTTTAATTTCAGATTTGTCAGGCCCATAAAAATAATAAACTCCCTCAAACTTGAAAATACTATTCGCTATATTTACTACACTCTATAGGTGTAGGGGAATAAAAGCGAACGAAAAATTTAGTTAAAAAGTAATGAAACTTAGAAATATAACTTTTAACGTATCTGATACACGTACCCATTTTTTTAGTTCTTAAAAATGTATATTATATAATTAGGGTAGTACCAGGAAATCATGTGGTGCACGTGTCAGCTTGTTTTTACTTAAAGTAAGTAGTCTATAAATCTTTAAAATGTTCTGCAGCTTTATTTAATTATACATCCTAGAATATGAAAAAAATTTTAATCCTAAAACCCGGAACTAGATTTTTCGATTTTTGCTTGCAGTTATTTAGTTAACATAAAACATAAGAAATCCCTTCATCGACTTAGTGCTATTTAAAGTCCAGTTTACTTCATGGAAAAAATTTAAATTCTAGTATATTGAATATCAATCGGACGAACCGAACCATTTTCATGTGTTCCATTCAAACAAAAAAAGAAAATAACAATTTCCAAGAGGAAAAGATTAGGGAAATATCGAAATCATCATCCAATATATTCATACTAAGGAAAGAAAAGCCCATGTAAGAACAAAGAAACTAAGATTATTCACGGTCTAATCTTTTACGATTACAGGAGTCAAGAAGCTTACATCAAAAGCTGAACTACAGATAATCTGAGATATTTTACGATAGCAAATGAAATATCTCTTTCAAGTACGGTTCTTTAAGCAATGCATTTGTTACTTCAACATGGGATTGCTTCCTCGAAGAAAATCAAAAGAAAACAGGCAAGTTGAGAAATATATAAATTTAAAAACATTCTAAAACTTAAATTTTCGGATTGCTTGGCGGTTACGTGACAGTTAAGTCGGTCTTATTTCTTTTTTTATGAATAAAAAATGCTAATATGAATTATTCTGCATCGAAGGTTGATTTGAAATTGTTACGCAATTAAAACTCAGATATTATCAAGTAAAAAGAATAAAACAATAATTGAATGTAAATAATTATTTTAAAAGTTTTATGGTGGCTCAAGTAGATCATTTTAAATTTTTTTCGCATTTGGCATTTTTAACCAAAAATGCTTGTTTGTTAACTGTTAAATAGCATGTATTTCATTAAATAGTAATTATAAGCTTTCATGTTTATTTTTCACTATTCATGGCTTGGTAGCTAAATATTTGTCAGTATGACAACATTATTCAAAAGTAGGTGGAAACACAAACATGAACATTATTCATCAACGTAGAGGGAAGATGCAGCTTGAGTATCATGTGATTTCCTCTCAGTCTAACCCTTTATCTACTGATGGTACTTAAAAGTATCACTCACTTTAAAATTCCACCCAGGAACCATTTCTACGAATATTCTGATGGCACCTCGCGTGAACACTCTTTTGATTCTCCCTTTTCTGGAAACATACCAGCTTGTGTTTCATAAAGAATATTTTCACCAAAGAACGATGAGGATAGTTTTTAAACTGAACCTCTGTTTTGAGTCGCCAGTTTGTTCAGACTGCCCAACTTTACTGATTTTTATTCCACAAAAAAGCAAAATTTAAGAGTTTGGCCTTGATTTTTTTAATGTGTTAGTTTAAAAGTTAGAACGCCAGAATATTTTAAGCGAATAGTGAATGCAATTGATTTCGCAATTAAATCACTTTGAGGTAGTTATTAGCTGTAACGAATATATCTCACCCAGACGACTGGGAGAGGGGGATCAGGCTTGTCTAGAAAGTTGGAGATGCAATCTTGAATTTTAAATTTAGCTTTTCAAACAGTTGAATTTAAATTGATATAACTATTGTGGAATATATTGAAACTACTACTGCATAATTTGCTCTGCGCGTGTGGTTCATCTGTGAATGATCTATCATTTGTTCTCAACAAAAGTCGCTCTAAAATAATATTCAGTCGTAAAACCGACAAAAATATGCCGAAATGGCGCGGTTTCCAAATAGAAATAAACAGTTTTTTCTTTGCAAAATATACCATTCTTTTACTCGTGAATCGTTCTTTTTGAAAAATTATAAATTTTCTGTTATCATTTAGCCTCATGTCAAGTAACAGTCAAAGTTAGATAAAATTAAATGTGCCTAAATAATCTGAGTTTGAAAAAGGCAATAAACTAAACACTCGGAATGAATGATACCCTGTTCCTCTGTGAATCGTTCGTTTGTGAACGAATCATATTTTGTTCCTAATGAAAGTCCCGTTGAAATAATATTCAACGTCTTAAAAACCGAAAAAAGCATGTGCCGAAAAAAGGCCAAATCTAAAAATATAAATAAATTCACAGCGAATCGTTTTTTATCTCTTCCTCCCAAGGAAGGAATATTATGACTATCCATAAGGGAATAAAATAGGAAAGCTTCACATGTTTTCTCAGGGTCTTAAAACCGGTAGCTGTTATGATTTATGGTGGAATAAAAGTTCGGGGTAGAGATCTGGCGCATCTACAGGAATAAGATTTCGGGCAAGATTTATCACTTTTATGTTTTCAATATTATACGGATGTACGACAGTCAAAAAAAACGTGAATTAACAATTTTTTTGATACTTCAGGGAAAAAAGTTACTTCAGTATAAGAAAGTTTAGTCAAAGCCATATCAATTTATTGAACTTACCATGAGATAAAAATGTCATCTGCTTCCCTTCTACCTCAAAAAATATCTGGTACAATTTAAAAAAAAAAACAAAACATTTTTTTTTCTTAATTTCTCAAGTTGACATAATTAGCAAATTTAGAATCAACAAATAGCTTAGTACAATTCTACCGCGAAAAGAAAAAAAAAAGAGCTCTGATTGGCAGCATGCCAAGAAGAATATTATTTATTTGCAAGAGAGAAACTGCTCACTAATATTTTCAGCGAAATGTATGAAAAAAGACGTTCAAATTTTCGATTTGTAAAACGGAATATATCGTTTTCTATTCTTGTTTTATTTCGTTTAGCATACTTGATTTCTCCCGAACAGATGCTATATGACAGTTTCCAAATTTGGTGCTTTCAACAAACAGAAGCAAACATTCTGATTCGCGTGTTAATAAATGCACCTGAAAAACGAGCTTTCCTAAAACACGAATGGATTCCATCTTTTCTGACATGCGCAGAAGCGTCCAAGTGTTAGAACTTCGTGGTCGAAATGTAACGTACATTTTTTCAATATGATTTAGAGCATTTTCGCAGTGCTCTTTAATTCGTCTTTCTTGTTTCCACCCTTTTTTTGTGCACTTTCCGCAAAAAAATATATACATATATATAAATATACACACGTCAGAATGTATAGTACAAATATTGCTGCAAAAACTCGATAAATATGCATAAAGTTGAAAGTAGGGTTATGAGGATGGAAAAAATCTGTCGTTCTGTCTCTCCTCAGAATGACTAATAAGTTTTGAAGGACTGGTTTGATTATAAACTATATGCAGAAATGCAAGTACTGTGAATATAAACTACAACTGTACTAAATTAGTTCCTTCACAGATGGCAAAACTGAAATTAGTTACAATTTATTATGGATGATTTTAGCGCTATCTTTGAAATATTTAGTTAATTAGATAATTCGATCACCTATACCAGGGGCGGCCAACCTGCGGCCAGCGAGCCACATGCTGCTCTTTGAAGGATTATTTGTGGCTCTCGACTCAACGAGTATATGAAAAGGCTAGAAGGAATATGGACGGAATTTACAACATAATTATGACCCAAAAAGCATCTGGAGAATTTGAATTAATAGAGATGCAAGAAGATCAAGTTGTACAATTAAAATATAAGTCGATGTCGATTACTGAATTTTGGAAATTTGTATCCTGAACTAAAAAGGTCTGCTTGTCAAATTATTTCAATATCCGGAACAACGTACTTATGTGAATCATTTTATTCTACTTTAAAACTCGTGAAATCCAAACACCGATCAGTATTAACTAACTAGCATCTCAAAGAATTACTGAGAAGTGCTGTCACCAAATATTCACCAAATTTTTAAGAATTATCAAGAGAAGTAAATGTGCTTAATTTTTAGTATTTAAATTTAATACACATATTTTTTACTTTTATTTATATGTTTTCAATAAATATAATTTCTGTAAAAAAAATATTTTAAATACTTTTTTTGCATACCGTTTAAATACGTATTTAATTGCGGCTCGTGAAAAATTTCAAATTTTGAAAAATGGCTCGGAACATCAAGAAGCTTGGTCACCTCTGACCTATACTACTAAGAGTGTCTTTTTTAACATAAAGTTTTTTTTTTTCAAGTTTTTGAATAACCATTTAAACAAAGGAAAAGATAAAGTTACGAAACTACAGACGGACAAAAACTTGTAATGAGAACTAAATCAATAATGATTTATGAATGGCAACTTTTCTTTGCTACCAGTAGTATTTATAAAACAGAATTAATATATACGTTTAAAAGAATCTAGTTCACTACATAAAAATATAGCTCTGAAAGTGATCTCGAGGGATTTGCAAATCCAAAAGGCTAATTCTCTGAAATGCAAATAAGACTTGTGACTTTCTTGGAACAGATGGCGAACCTTGATTAATGTGCCTGTTAAATTACGATTTCCTATTTTCATGGGTTCAGTGTGCCACTTGTTATCGTTCGATTAAAAAAAATTGCGAAACCTCTTCTTTGGTTTTAAACCGTCGATATATTGTAACCATATTAGCTGTTTAGTGATTGACTTGGGTCAAATGAAAATTTAAGAAATCGTACTTTAAAATTGTTTAATGGTACATAAAGTAAAGTGTTCAAAAGCGGACACAGACGGCACATAAAGTAAAGTGTTCGAAACCGGACACACTTTGTTGTAAGTGAGAAAATAAAATCAAGGTAATTTATGTTTTACCATGGGATGTTTTACCGGGCATTTGCCAGGGTATTTGCCCCAACTTATAAATGCCCTGGTACTTTACAACACCAGCCCAAACTAGAAGTAAATTTGAAATTTGATACATTTTGCATACGTTTTAATTCATAAACATTCACATCCCAATTTTCTTTAGTTAAAACTGCATGTCAGAATTACGCTCAATCGCAATTTCAAGTTGGAAATATTCCAGCATTCCTTGTTATAGAAATCCTACTGTGAATTATTCAACAATACTTATTGAAATAAAAAATTAAAGTGTTGGAATCCTCTAAGGAATGGACGAATACTTCTCGAAATTCCATGCAATCATAAAAAAAAGAAGAAGAAGAAAAAAAGAGCATGAAGGAAACCGCGCAAACGTTTTTCAACCCCGAGATGAAGAAGCAAAAATCTAATAAAGGTTCAAAACGATCTGGCAACAATCCAGGCAAAAACAAAATGGCGGATCGTCATACAGAGCAGTATCTACGACCGATGAGAACGACCGTCAAACTGAAATGTTTATCGTAGTTATCAGCATGATATGATTTTGCTGCTTGCTTGTTTATTGTTTAAAGGCTTTATAGTCATAAATAGTAAAAAAGGCACACTTCTGTGAAGATTAAACATTATGAGAGGGGGAAGCGATTCTTGCACAACGGTAAAAAGAAAAAAAAAACAATATTATTTTATTCTAATGTATGGTTCAATAGAAATTATTTTAAGTTCATTTAAATAATACGTAAAACAGAAAAGAAAGAAAGAAAGAAGAACAACAAAAATAAAAGGAAAAAAGCACATTGTTCCAATACAGAATTTCAAACCGACAAAACGTAGTACCATAGGAAAATTGTCTTTAGAAAATAAACTAATTACTTAAAACTAATACATTTTTATGTCAAACACCAATAAATGAATGAATTAATGCAGTTTCTCATAAATATTACGTTAGTTATTAACCAGTTCTTAACAAAATATCTTTCGCATTGAGAATTCCCCAATGTAGTTAATATTCTAACTAAAAAAAAGTAGGAGATAAAGGAAATAAATAAACAAAAAAAGTAAAGAAAATAATAATAAGAAGAAAGAAAAGAATAAATCTTAAAGAAATATTTTAATTATTTTAAAACTACTAAAAATATGAAATGAAGTTTTGAGAAAAAAAGTTATGCGCCAGAGTCGAAGGCTTGATCAAATTTTGCGCAATTGTAAAAAATGATCATATAAATATTAATGACACTGTAGAATTCTCGCTCAGTTAAAGGCCTCGAATCATTGTTAAAAAATATCAATTTCGTTCAGCTAAGGGGTAACGGTCGTGAGAAGTTCCAGATATCAACTAAGTCATTGTATGGACAATGTCAGGTAGGGCGTCAAACTACCTTTTCAAAACTGCAAAACAAAACTTTAGATATGCGCCTGCATTGCAAAGAAAAGTAAAGAATTTCTGATTCATAAAATGGATTGAGATTAAAGTAATCTTATGGAGTAAGCTCATGGAGTGAGATTACTCCATAATTAAATTGCGTCAACGGGTCTTTCATCTTTGTAAAGTTAGTTTTCATCGCGACAAACTGACAGGAAAAGGAAAAACCACGGTCATTTTTGCGAGAAACGGTTCAGAAAACTTATAAAAAGCTACCCCGATACTTTTATACTATACAGTACTGAAATTAATTGTTTCGTTCATTGCACTATATTGCTGTTTTTTATTTTATTGTTTATGGAAAGCAATACTGTTTTTATTTTCATACTTCCTAGAATGCAATGCAGTAATCCGTTGCATTGTAATTTCTAATTTACTGCATTTTATAGCTTCGAAAAGATATGTTAGTTATAAACAACAGAAATCATTTTCAAAAGTCGGAAGTGACGTCAATAACTGTTATGGTCTAAAATACGGTATAGCAACAATTGAAGCGGAGGAAAAACTGCGTACAATACTTCATGTTCTTTCCGCGGAAGCGTTCAACGCAGTTTTCAACAAATTAGTATCAATATGAAAACGTGTCTATGGCCTGTGGTTATTACGAACGGCGTAAGTCGAAAAAGCTTGCGAATTTTTAGCTATTGAAAGTTGCCCCGACTGTCACTTCTATTAAATCGTGCTTGATTAAAAGTTGCTCGTCTTCTATCAACCTTAATAATAATCAACGTATGTTCTACGAGACCGTAACGGTTATTATGTAACAACAGGGTTCTCCACCTTTTTCGAAGTTTAAAAATTTCAACCTCTTACCCTCTAAATTTGCTCCATTATACCGAAAAATAATTATGATAAAATTTGATCACCAGCTAACAATATATAGAGGTAGCTCAAAGGAAGTAAAGTTTTCAAAGTTGAACGAGATTTTGTGATTTTTTAAGCTAGATAAAACATATGATTTACAGTTATGTTCAAGTTATTTAATTATACTAAAATATCTCTTCTATATAAAGGGAGGGGGAGGGAGAAAGAAAGAGGAAAAAAGAAGTAAGAAACTGTTAGGCACTCACAGTAAGGGGATGGGGAATAGCTCACAGTAAAATTTGAAAAAGCTGCGGTTGCTCAGTGGCTCTATAAGTTTAGCGATGACTGGTTTAGGCAATTCTTGCTAGCAAAGAGGTAAACTTGAATACTGTCTATTTTATTAGACAAACTACTTGATTATAGCTATGCAATTTACAAATGGTTTAATTTTTACTTATTCATAAAGAAGTAATTCTTAAGTACAATTAAATAAATTAAACATAATTGCAAGTTATCGTTTTTATCTTGCTTAAAAATTTAAAAAATCACCAAGTCTCGTTGTACCATGCAACTTTATTCTGATTGAGCTACCGCTAAATATTGTTTACGGGCGATCAAGTTTTATCAAAATCATTTTTCGGTATAATGAAAGAAATTTAGAGGGTAAGAGGTTAAAAGTTTAACTTTTTTTTAAAAAAATGACTACCCTAAATAACAATAATCACTTTCTATTTTTTTTTCTCTTGCCCCTCATGAGGCATTCAAAAGGGACGATTTAAAAAACTGCCCTTTCTCAGTTTAAACCACTGTGGAATACTTAGTGTATTTATTTATATATAAGCCATAATGAATCCAACTGGTGGATAAAAGAAAATTTTATGAAAATTTAAAAAATAATTTAGTAACTAGTTCTATTACTTATAACAAGTCTATGCTGTTATGTAAGTGTTTTTTTTTCCAGCACAGGAACAATTAAGCAATCCCAAAAGAAAATCTACATTGGAAAACGTATTAGTGTAAATGCGATTTCAAAATCTTGTTAATTAGTTATTTCTTAGCAAATGTAAAACATTTCTAAAACAAATGATTTAATTTGCACCCTCTGACAAGTAATTGACGTATTAATGTGGTAATTTATTTGCACATTAACACATGATTACTTACTATTGTATAAAAGATGCGAAACTCATTCCAGCATTCAAGATATAATGAAAGGCATTGTCTTGACTTTTAGTAAGCAATACAATCACAAAAACGCTAAAATTACTTTGAACTGATTTTAAGTATTTTGTCGGGTCTTAAGAGGTTAACGGATATTACATTTTAAGTAATGAACGCAGTTACATTAAATATTATTGGAAACATTTGAAAAAGTAGAAAGTGGAAGTGTTTTACATTGTGAGTGAATTAATTTTAAAATATTGGTTTTGGTGATACGATGCCAATATTTATCGTATATTGGTATCGTATCACCAAATACGATACCAATCTTCGTATTTGGTGATCGACGAGCTAGAGGACTGTTGGTCCTCTAGCTCGGTCCAACAAGCCAAGCTACAGGACGATTTTTTAGTAAAGTGCTTTCAAGGGATATTAAGCTTGCTATGAGCTTGTCATTAAATGGAATATTTTTATATTTTAATATTTTGTTCATTTTAAATTGAGGGATGCAATTAAATTTTAGTCAAAGAAAGGTTGCATAATTTTATCAAAGTTGTAAAAAACCGTAGTCGAAACTAAAAGCACAAATGTTCCGAGCTACTATAAAATGAAAATGAAAATTTCAGTTGTCTGAATTTGATAAAAGAAAAGAGCAGATATTATATTTTCCAGTAAGGCATTGGTTACGACTATTTGAAAAGTGTCTTATTTGCATCTGGAGAAATAATAATGAAACATTATGTCTTAAAATTTTTGTTTGAATGAAAAATAGAATTTCACTTTTAAACATCCATTTTTTGAAAATAATTCATCTCTAATAATACAATGGTCTGGAGAGAATGGAGTACAATGGTATGTGATTGTGACAGATTACTAAAATAAGATATGACAAAGATTGAACTAACAGTGAGCAGTTTTGAAGCAATTATGTTATAGTCCGTATGTGCGCTCTAATGCGTTTTTTAATTACACTAGAATTACCATTAAGATATTTCGGTGAAAATGCTGTACCCTGCTCGGTGATTTTTGTGAAAGTCGACAATACTGAGCAATAAAATCGCCAATTTTTACATTATCAAAGAATGGTAAAAATGAATAATAACTAATGCGCCCAGTGGTCGAAATCCGACAGTAATTCATAAAATTTTTAAATTTGATTGTTATTGGCTTCTTATGTTAAAGAGTACTAAAATCTTTAATGAATTTCATACCATCACATCAGCTGCGAGCGTGTTTTTATCACATCATAACCTGCGATTTAAAAAAAAAAAAAAACACTATCATGCAGTTCGAAATACACTCCAATCGCAACAGTACCCCAAATTTTAACTTTAGCCTAATAGTTTTAGGGGATTTTAGTGTTACCTTTTTTGACAGCAGCTTGTTTTGTTTAACCCCTTGGCTCCCGCTCCCGTGAAAATGCCGGGCTGGATTGTTTAAAATTGCAAATTAAAAACAAATCAAAAATTAAAAATGAATATATATATATTGTTCATACACATATTTTTATATAATTTTCAGGGATAAAAAAATAGGCACTTTCATGACCGTTTTCTCGAAAATTACCTGACCGTTAAGGGGTTAAATACTTCAATTAGCCATAATCTGTTCTCATTGCAACGGTTTGACCGCTGTGTTAGTTATTAAATTTAATGTTTTTGTAACACAAATTAGACGAATTTTATCTTTCTGCACTAATTCTTTACATGAACTTTCACCATGCCAAATCTCACACTCCTGTGTGCGCTCAATTTGCTTAAAAAGGGGCACAAAGATTTTGCTTCAGGTATTAATATGTCGATTCTAAACGATCGCCAAACGCTGCAAGGACTTAAAGCCTATGGCACAAACTGGTATTTTAAAAACTTTTGAAATGCGTCTGATGTGTAAAATATCTAGGGAAAACAAGAAGTTCCGTCTAGAACTATACGAGCCTACTTTCCCGTATACACCAAATTCAAATTTATAATCTAGCTATCACTTTCTCTCTCTTTCTTATTTATCTTTAGTTCTAATTATTGAAAATATACCTTTTTCAACGGATAATACATATTCATTCACTCACTCATTCATTCTTTCATTTATTCAGCCATGCATTTATTCATTCATTCGTTACCTCATTCAAGTGTTTATTCATTCATTTACGCATTCATGTATTTATTCACTCATTTATTTATATTTTCATTTATTCAATAATTTATTCATTCATTCTTTTCCTCATTCATTTATTCATTGATTTATTCTTTCACTCTTTCATTTATTCATTCATTCATTATTTCACTCATTGAGTCACTGAGAAATATTCTTGAAAATCCCGATCAAAAAAATTCATAGCAAAATAGGCTCGTACGTTCTGGATAAACTTTCTATTTCTACATGTTCTACGTTATAAGAGCTTTCCGATAAAGTTTGTTCCAAGCAAATCGGTCCGTTAGATCAGGATTTATATAGGGTTGAAATTTCCCCGTAAGCTCTGTGTTAATTTTTTGAACTGTTCAAAAATGAACAAAAATTGTTCAAATCAATATTTTACGCCAAGAACTTCTTCCAGTGAGCTTGTTCATGGGAACTTATATCTTGTACCCAGAGTTTACATCATTTGCTTCATTTTCACCCATAGGCGCTAATGTTAAAATTTTTTGAACTGTTCAAAATTGAACAAAAAATTGCTCAAATCAAAAAGTAAAATATGGAAATGAGATGTCCTCGCCGAGATCTTTCGAATGCAAAAAGAATTTTTCCAATCGGACAATTCGTTCAAAAGTTATTAGGAGGGGACAGACCGACAGACAGACAGACCGACAGACAGACAGACAGACCGACAGACCGACAGACACACTTTTTCCCCATCTCAATACCCTACTTTCAAATTTTTTATTTTACAATCTTTATTTAATTACTTCACTTATTTTTGACTTTTCTTGATTTTTAACGATATTTTCACGATACATTAAGCCTTCTTTCATGCTTTATTATTATTTTTTTTTACTTTTACGGGAAAGTAGGCTAAAAAGAATGAGCCATAACAAGTTTTTTAGGTTTCGTAGCTTGCACAAATTCTTCTCAAGCTGCATTTCACAAAATAGTAGTAAAACATCAAACTTTTAAAAAGATCGCTTTAATACACTCCAATTATTTTTTTTCAACGTGGGTATAATATTTCTCAATTTAATTTAATTTTTGCCATTTTTAAGAGCGTTGGATCTCTAGCAATCGTCATGCCTGCATTTGAGCTTGCCGGTACGTGCCACAAACACAGGATTTGCATCCACCTTTCCAAAGGAGCACTAATTATATCCCGACTATGGGCCGATTACATTTGTCTTAAAAACTGCAAATTATGCCGAATTGAGTATAAATCGAAGCGTATAAAATAACGCTTAGTAAAACAAAATCAGTACTGATAGCCTGTTTCAGTTATTCTTATAAAAATTCAAGTTTGCTATAGCGTTTTTGCTCAACTGTAGTAAAAAGTTAAAAAATCTTGTGCATAAAATGTCGATACACAGAATAAAATGTAACCTTGTACTCTGTTGATTATGTACACATTCATTGTTTAGTACGGTCCTTGATTATGGAGCAAAAACAATTCTTCATCCCTTATAGCTATATAATAGATACGTACTAAATGCCTTATATAAGGAGAAATTACTGTCTATAAGGGATCAAGGAGTCTATAAGGAATTAATTTGAATTAACTGCGCATAAAAGTCTGTGAGCTGTATAGAAGTCTTTATAAGATATACATATACATTAGCCCCTCATTATATGGCGCTTGTCGGGGGATAGCAAAAAAGCGCGATATATCCGAATGCGCGATATAACCGAGGCCGTTCGAAATAACTCAAAAAGTAGAAGCAAATTGAGTGTCAACGCAAAAAGTTTAGTTTGAGCTTACATAATGGCAACTTTCTTAATAAAAATAGCAAATAAAGGAAAACTTACCAATTGCTATTTTCATACACAGCTCTTGCGATATAAATTCAGAAAGAATATTTCTGTATCATATTTTTACTTTCGAGACCTCAAACTTAAAATTTTCGGAGACATAGAAAAAGCGCGATATAACCGAGGCCGTTCGAAATAACTCAAAAAGTACAAGCAAATTGAGTGTCAACACAAAAAGTTTAGTTTGAGCTTACATAATGGCAACTTTCTTAATAAAAATAGCAAATAAAGCAAAACTTACCAATTGCTATTTTCATACGCAGCTCTTGCGATATAAATTCAGAAAGAGTATTTCTCTATCATATTTTTACTTTCGAGACCTCAAAGTTAAAATTTTCGGAGACATAGAAAAAGCGCGATATATCCGAATGCGCGATATAACCGAGGCCGTTCGAAATAACTCAAAAAGTACAAGCAAATTGTGTGTCAACGCAAACAGTTTAGTTTGAACTTACATAATGGCAACTTAATAAAAATAGCAAATAAAGCAAAACTTACCAATTGCTATTTTCATACACAGCTCTTGCGATATAAATTCAGAGAGAGAATTTCTCTATCATATTTTTACTTTCGAGACCTCAAACTTAAAATTTTCGGAGACAGAAAAAGCGCGATATATCCGAATGAGCGATATAACGAGGGGTTACTGTATATCTACAGTTCTTACAACAATCATCACTGCCATATAAAATTGATAAATGGTTGTAATCCGGTGCTTTCAACGATTAAAAAAAAAAAACTATCAGCGTAAACTTGACTTCTTTTTGTAAATAACTTTCATTATTTCTCTTACAACTTGAAGAAAAAAATTTATACTGGAGCTCAAACACATACATGCATTCGTAATTTTGCTTAATTTTTTAGTTATAAATATTCAAATTTTGTAGGTCAGTCTAGTCTTAAACGCTTCTGTCCGGTAAACCTAATTGCTGACCAAAAATTTGGCGTCTTTAAATTGCGCAGAATTCTCCATAACGAGGCCCGTCATTTAAAAATTTCCGGGGAAGGGGGCAAAGCGTATATTTTCAATGTATATTATAGCTAAAAAACAACAAAATAAATAAAACATGTACAAATTCAATGTATGTTTTAAAGTCAGAGGTGGGGAGTTCAATTGACCAGCTTCCAGCCCTCTGATCGCCCAAATGACGAGCCTGTCCCTAACCAATATGTTTCTCCTACATTATTCAGTAGTGTCTACTGAAATTTCCCATAAACCCTGATAACTATCTGAAAAGTCAGTTGAAATGAAACTAGTGGTTAGAAAAAGATTAATTTGTACTAGTTACATATTCACCCTTTAAAATGATGTGTTTTATTGCCGCTAAAATTTTCTACTTAGAAACGATAGTTTTTAACTAAATTTTCTCAAGCTCTGAAAAGTTTTGCAAAAGAAAAGGCAACGTGGTGTTAAATTTGATGCATTGAAAATAGTCGCTTAGTATTGAAAAATATCTTTAGCCTCCTCAATGCATCGGCATTACTACTCTCAAAATATTATTCGCGCGAAAGAGCACAAGCGAAATGTTACTCATATCAGAAGCAGGTCATAATAAACTTGTCCACTCCCATCATAGTAACTGTGACCGTAACTTTTAAATTAAGTGTTCCTGGCTGCCGTTCTGAAGGCTGATCGAAGGCTTACTAATTAAAGCGCCGGGACTTTTAAACGGATCAAACTTCCTTCCTTGGGGAGAGAAGAAAATCGTTTATTTCAAGTGGCCTGAATAATAAAAATGTCAGCTACGCCCAAAGAACGATGTTATTTTTAAGCTATAACTTCCAATATGTTCACACACTTCCTTGATAAAAATTGAAAGCTAGTCGCCATTTTAGGATGAATGCAAGATGAAGTTCTTATAATCTGGGTTGGTTGATCTGATAATTGATTTTAGTTTTCAACGCCATTCGTTATGGTTACAGTTACAACAAAGTTTTTGCCTATTATAATGCTAATTCCTTTATATGAATATTCGATTGACAACTCATGCAATGAAGATCTTAATTAAATCCTTAGCTTTCTGTTCAATGGTTCTTCTTCTAACCGTTGCACTAACTTACAGTATACACATCATTTAAATAATTTCTAGATTGAGGGAAAAGATTCAACACCAACTAATATGACTAAAAAAGCCAAATTTTAAACCGTGTTGTAACGTAGCGGGCTGTAAATTTTCGTCAGAACAAGATAACAGGTGAATCAACCTGGTTTATGGAGGCCTTTAGGTCAGATATTAGAATATGACCGCTCTTTTAGCGTTAGTGATTTTTCAGAGTGAAAGAGACAATTACTTCAATTTTAGTAACCGTAGTAGTAGAAAAAAAAGCTTATATTTTTGCATTTTGCGTAGCATTCAATAGATTTGTTTATACATTTGACATTTTTTTTCAGTCTCCTTTTATTTCTTTCTTTATTTACAAACAGTTAACTACTTTGCGCATAATTATATTTTTGGATCACAGTAGCATAATATTTAATGTATCTCAAATGCTTGATGCAGTCAAACTCTATTACTGAGCGACCGGATTTAAAGAGAACCCGGTTTTAGTATTGGGAGTTAGAATAAATAGTTGGTTTACTGCTAAAACTCCTTTACAAAACTCTGTTATTTCAAGCATGACTAGGACATTTTTTCAAAGATAACGATTTAACACTTTTTGTTGGGGAAACGAATTTTGCAAAACATTTATGACATCACATGCAATAATTAGGTTTTTAAGCACGCTCTGCAGAACTTTGTACAAGGAAATAATCATATATGAAAGTAAACTTTATACAGTGTATTGTAAATTTCTGGCAGAGATGACATAAACTGTGAGATTTGCATGGAAAATCACTCGATGAGTTCATTCCATGCTGAAAAATCTCTCGAGATATTTGTTCAGTTCTGAAATGTCTTGTTGAGATTTTTCATTGGACTTTCAATCATTCACTTATGGAAACACTCGAGCGATTCACTTAATTGCGCATCATTCGATTATTAGAATCACTGGATATCCGGCCCTTCGATTATGCATATCATTTTATTATACCCAGCACTAATTCCTTACATTGCTTCTTTTTGGATACTTATGTGGGATGTCATTCTCATCGTAACCAAACCCCATGTTCCTAATTAATAATTATTCTCTTTCTAACTGTGAACTGTAACCGCACTATGTTCCCAGTAGCGATAAATGATTTGGGCGCGAATGTCTTCAGATATGATGTAATCGAGACCGGCAAGATGTGCTGGTGAAGATCAGATGTTCTTTCTTTTATTTCATTTATTAAAACTGTTATTTGTTTATTAATTGATTTCCTAGACTTAAAATGAGTTTGAAGATTTTTATTGCAATTTGTATTGCCAGATGTTGCAATTCATATTAACATCTGGACGACAAAACACTGCTACATTTTATACTCTTTCGAAACTTTTTTTTTTTTTTAGAAAGAAACTATCAAATTTTTTTTTACCGACGATAGGAGCAAAACTGTTAGGCAAGAGTTACAGTTTCCGGCAGTAAAAATATAACAAAATAAAACTACAAATTTTGCATCTAGCCGACGGCTATTTTCCATAGAAAAACCATAACAACCCAAATTTTATTTCGCAAACTATCTTCTTCAGAAATTTCACGGAAAAGAATATTTACAACAACAAAAGAAAATAAAAAAAAAAGCAAGAGGGAAATCATTCCATTTTGAATGACATCGTTTGGTACATAAGTGGCGTAGCGAGCGACCTACAGCGGGATTCACTTCAACCTTCCGCGATGGTATTTATACACTCTTATTACCTTGGATGAAAATCTGTTGAACTTGTGCCAGTTATCAAAATGTGAAGTCTTTTGCGCTCGGAGGCGATATGTGTGCGCGGCTCTTTATGTTTCAGTCCGCATTCGTAGCCTAACAATAGTCTCTCGCTTGCAAGCTACTCATACACGTTTTGAAAATCTATTTTGAGCTCACACATAAAGGCTATTTTTTGAATATTTCTTTTTTTCCCTTCTATTATCATAAATGTGACTTCTCAATTTAGGTTTCCGTAGCAGTGTTATGAAAAGGGGGAATATTAGTTTCGAAACATTCGCAGATAGTTCGCGTGTTTTTAATTTTAGATCCTGCCCAACTGAATATAAAATGAAGGCGAGATCCAATCCGATGTAAACAGAGGGTAAGTAATTTTAGACGAACAGTACACAAATGAGAAATTTTTATGTAACTGGATGTTCGAAGTTTCGGAGGGGAATGTTATTATCCCGAAAAATTGCTTTTGCAAGTTATAAAAAAAATCTTGTTTTTAAGAGTGGTAGAAATCCAGTGGTTTAGCTGAAAAATGACTGCCACGTGCATAACCCAATTGCTAAATTCTAATACGTAGTCAATCTCAGAAAAGAAATGGATACGTCTTATTGGATGTTTCTATCACGGGAGAATTGAATGTGAGAAAGTTGGCTAAGAAGAAAGGGTTGCCGAATCCCTTTAATTGCTTTGCCTACTTCGTTTCTCTCTTATATTGCCTTCTGAGTTTGGTTTCTTTGTGCGATTGTACTAAAAGGGTCCTGTTCGGTACAGCGTGGTCAGAATGTGTTTAAAATATGCACTCTAAGATTCTAATTAGAATGTAATATAAAAACGCAAAGAATATTTTTATTAGATGTGTGAAAATAAAAGGTGCCAAAATGTCAATATTAAATTATTTGATGATTTAAATGATTTTAAGTATTATAACAAAGTCAAGTTATTATCCTCCAAAATGAATGGCAATAGAGAAATAAATAAAAAGTGATAAATAATAATAATATAACATGACTTATTTTTCAGGGAGAATTGAATTTTAGCGCACGTTACTTAGCCTCTTCATTCCAAGTGTACCCAATTGGGTACATACTGTTTATTAACTACTGTTTGTGCAATTTGAAAGCTAAAACGCCCAATTGTTTTTGAAATTAATCAATGGATAGTTTACTTCGTTTTAAACATGAAAAACATGGAAATGGGGCATTAATTATTATTTAAACTAATTATTAATTAAAATTAAAAATATATTTTTTTATAGTTATTTTGTTTTGTAATCATTTTTTTAAATCAGAGAACCAAAAAATTGCGTCAAAATAATGGGTAATTGTTCCATGGGGGTAGTGTTCAATTGGTTTAAAATACAGTACTCAAGAAAAACTGAACAAGAAAAGTAAGAAATTTTACCGAAAACAATGGCTTAACTTATAATGAAAGAAATGCGGTAGCCCTGTAGTCTTTAGCAGAGCTGCGGTGTCGGAGTCGTGGAGTCGGGCTGATTTTGGAGTCTCCAAGAAGGAGGTCAACTCCGATTTCAGGTTCTGTTTGCTTTTCTTTTTTTCAAAATTTTTCAAAAGAATTTTTCATAGGGTTCACCGATAGGGCGCACCGACCAATTGTAACGGAGTCGCAGTTTTGAACTTCCAGGAGTCGAAGTCGAACCTTTTCCCAGCCGAATCCGCAGCCGTGTTCTTTCTTTAGGACTTATTTTAATGCGTGAAGAGTCTCTATACGCATAAAAATCCACGTGTGCTGAGCTCCTGTGTACTCCCACGCTAAATAAGCATCGCCTCACACGCTTAAATTACAAACCACACATTTTGTATCTATTTATTAAAGGTGTTCGTAGGACAGAAAATTTTGGACGCATGTGCCGTCCAGTCCATCAAAACCAACCCTTTTAGTGAGTTTTCGCGAGGATCCAACGATATCATTCTTCTAAGGAATTAAGGTAACATCCATTAAATTAGTTTCAAATAATTTGCAATTCAACTTTTTACTATAAGTCGCTTAAATGCTTTAATGGTTGCCCAGTGGTTGAAATTCATCCACAATTTATCAAATTTTTAAGTTTTTTTTTTTTTCCAAATTTTTGAGGCTCTTTTGTCAAAAGGCGAGATTATAAAGGTACCTTTATAATCTCGGTATATAATTTATTTCAATGTTGTTCCATTACGCCCACTGCGATTGTGTACGTCATCATGTATTAATTTTCGAGTTATTTGAAGAATACGAACGATAAGAAAAAGTAGGTATAGCTTGACTAAGCCATACTTTTGACGGGGAAAACACGTTTATGACAATTCTTTGCTCTTATTATTATTATTAAATGCTGTCCATTGAACTTGAAATATTTTGAAAACGAATTTAATGATTCAAAATTTCTAGGTAAACGATGTTCTTTCGTTAAATCTTCACTCTGTGCTACTGTTTGACCACAAACTAATATGTGTTTGATAATGATAGATTTAATTAAATCCGCATTTTGTGTTTTACTTCGAAATGTTTTTTCATTAATAATTTATACTTACTACCTTTCCACATTGGAATTCACTGCGGTGGATCAAATAATTTACAAATTATCCACTTCGCATTTACTCCACTAATTTTTTGGTCTTCTTATTTCCCAAAATGGCAACATACACTCACGGACATTGAAAATAGCGCACCAAGAAGGATGCGAGCTACAACCTCGAAACTATGCAAATTAATAGAGTGACGTCCGGTATGCAAATGACGTAAGTTTAGTGCGCATGCGCGTGTCCAGGCACGCTACACTGGCGTTGCAAACAAGAAACGCGGCCTATATAAACCGGTGTATTGTGGAAGATTCATGAACCACGAATCGACGCTATAAGGTGTACCATAGTGTATAGAATGCCAGGTAGACATATAAGAAGACATTTCTTCCAATTAAGTGGGTTTGCGAGGGGCCTCATCATTGACCTGAAGACTGCAGCGTGGTCGACGCGCCGTGTTTCTCGCCAGGAGCCAGGTCGATCATTCTGAGTGTGCTATCAGAAGGTGTTGGGAGCAGTGGACACGTGAAGGCACCCACGCACGACGTACCGGGTCTGTAGCGACTAGGGCGACGGCGGCGCGAGACGATCGAAGGATCGTGCGCCACGCACTCACGGATCCCACAGTGACCTGTTCCACTGTACAAGTGGATGTAGGGGTTCTTGTTTGTCCGCGAACAATTTCTAGACGCCTTAGGGAAGCGAATCTGCAATCCCAGCGCCCATTACGTGTACTGCCAGTAACACCGTCACATCGGTGGCTCCGACTACAGTGGTGCCAAGCGACAGCGAGGTGGAACGCCACATATTGGAGACGTGTGGTGTTTAGTGATGAATGCCACTTCGTTTTGGGGACAGATGATCACCGTGTACGTGTGTGAAGACGCCCTGGTGCACGGGGAAATCCCACCCTCACTATTCAGCGGCACAGTTCCCGCACTGCATGCATCATGGTCTGGGGGGACATAGCCTACGATAGCCGCTCTACTCTGGTGGGGGTGCGTGATACATTAACTGTTCAGCGGTATGAGGATGAAATCCTACTGCCTCATGTGCTTCCATACTTAACCGGTATTCCAGGTGCAATTTACCAACAGGGTAACGCTCGTCCGCACTCGGCTCGGATTGACGGGACTTCTTACGATGTGTTCGGACCCTTCCATGACCTGCTCGCTTCCCGGACATCTAATCTATTGAGCATGTATGGGACCAGCTGAAACGCCAGTTGCCGTTGGGCCACTTCTTGCATGATTTCTACAGAGTTGTTCAAGATTTGTGGGCACGGCTGCCTCAGGGTAACATCAGACGTCTTTTCTATTCAAAGCCGGACCGTATTGCGGCATGTATCGCAGCCCGAGGCGGTCCGACGCGCTATTGATCAAGTGTATCTTTCATCTTCATCATTCACTGAAATAAATTTCATTTCAATCCGATGATTCCTTCTTGGTGCGCTATTTTCAATGTCCATGAGTGTAGTTATATGGTGGAGTCCTCGCTGAGTGGGCGATTCATCTAGTATTTAATCTGCAGGTTTTTGTCTGTTAAAATTCAATTTAATGTATTTGCAACACGTTTAATCATAAATTTTATACTGCTGCACTCTTTTCCACATGAATGTGTCAAATCTCACACTCCTCCTTGCACTCAATATACTTAAAAAGACGAACAATTTTATTTATTCGCGTATTAACAAAAAGATATACTCAGTTTTCAAGCATTCGCACTGAGTATAGATATTACCGTGATCAAATTTAGCCCTTAAAGGTATAAAACTTTTAAAAGATTTTAGTGCTTCCTAATACAACAGTATGCTTTATTTAAATATTTCAATCAGCCATAATCTGGTCTCATCGCAGCGTTAAGTTAGTTATTAAATTTAATGCTCTTTTAACACAAATAAGACAAATTTTATCTTTCTGCACTCCTCTTTGATATGAACTTTCCCCATGTCAAATCTGACACTCATCCATGAGCTCAATTTGCTTAAAAAGGCATACAAAGGTATTGTTTCACGTATTAACATATAGATTCAAGAATTATCTCAAACTCAATTTCTATTTTTTCGAATAACTAAATAATTAATATTTCTTATGTTTTAACTTTCTTTTACTTTAATGTGTATTATTTTTTTTTATCAATTTCTCAATTCGAACTCCTTGCGTTATCTATAGTGCAATTACATAGTTTTAACTACCTTTATACTTGCACTACGGCAGTTTACGTAAGAAAAAATTTCGATAACATCTTAAGTGCAATCAAATTAAAAACTTAGGCTTGGAACTAAACTAAGTTTCATTAACTGCAGATTTTCAGCATCGTATGAAATTTTCAGCTTTCCACAAAGAAACTTTCAATACCACAGAACAATTGATTATTTAATTTAAAAAAAGTTCATTTATGTACCCTTCTTAAAAACGTTCTAATTGTTTTTAATTTTTCCTTTCTATCGCCAGCTTTTAGTTTAATATTTCCCGAAGCAAATACTAGCCAATTGCAATTTCATTTTATACTATGTATATTTTCCGCTAGCTTATCCTGAAAACGATTTCCAATTAGAATACGAAAAGGGAAAGAAAACCTGTTAATAGGTGAATCAATGAACGTTTTGGCAAATAACCAACTAATTGTCAGGTGGTCACCAGCATTTCCCTTCTCATTGGGCGGGACGACTTTAACGGGTCGATACAAGTGCACCATGCCTACACTTGATTGGTTAATTACTAGATTGTAATAGGGTTATGTTGGTCTTCGTTCAAGTAGACAGAACGAAGGATTTTTTTTCTCCAGCTTTAGTGCTTTTGAATGAAGCATGTCGTCAGCAACACTTGTTACGATTCATGTGCACGAAGAATTTGTAAAATGTGGTTTTTTGCTTTGGTACTGAAATAAAACAGGAGATAATGTTTTGCGTGCTGTGAATCTCGTTCCTTTGTTACTGTGATGTCTATCGCTTTCCCGTATAGCAGTTATATATATAGACTAGCGGTACCCGCACGGCGCTGCTCATGCTGAATTTTAACCGTACCAAAAAAATGTAAGCACAATTTCATTAGTCTGTTCCGATTTATCGCCAATGAATAATTAAAAAAAGTCAAATTGTAGCGTGTCATATTCGCCACGTTATTTGAAATCAAGTATAAACCATACGTATTCCTTTTCTGGAGATATTTATTTAAATGCTATTGCTAAATCAAGGAAATCGTTAAATCGAGGAGAATACTTTTATCAAGTTCAATCTCGAATTAAAATCCTATTGCTAATTTGAGAAGATCGTTAAATCGAAGGTATGCTTTATTGTTGTTTTTCCGTTGATAACTAAATTGATGTCTCTCTATTTTGAAAAGTAAGTTTTATATTGAAATTAAGCTAACACTATTCTCCCGAAGTTCAGGAAACTGCTAATTATTATTTTTGGATCAAGGAAAGCCTTAAGAAATCGCACTAAAAAGCTTATAACTGGCATTCTTATTGACTTAGAAATTTAGAACAAATATCATCTTGTACAGAAAAATTAGCGCTTTCGATCGATATATTACATTAATATGTACAAGGTTTTTTTCACCCCATATTGGGAAATTTATGTGGAAAATTGCGTAAAATTGGAATAAAAAAAGAACTACCTGTAGGATTTTTTTCAGAAACCTTCGCAGGAGTGTACTCAACAACTTCCCAAAGTTTCATGGATGAATGGTGTACTAATGCATAAATGGCAGACAGACATACATTCATTCATTTATATATATATAGATTATATTCCCTTTTTTTCGCAGATCTTGTAGACTTAGACATTGCCGAGTCCAAAGCTTCACAATTCGTATTCTCGCATTCTTGATAAAGATGTATTTGCACAAACATTAACTTTTTACAACGTTCCACATACAATCTACCTAATGAACATCATAATTTTACACTAGATGGCCAAAAAGTCGATCCCGATCAACATTTCCAGTTCATACACGTAAGTGAAGAACACTTTTCCTACCTAAACCTAACAACTTATAAACATCGTCCGTGTTTCTGAAATATTTAATCTACAGACTTTATTTTTTTTTAAATTTTAACCAAAATGTGATGTCACACCTATCGTTAACCATCCTTCTTCTTGTCACAATTTCACGACACACAATCTCCCTCTCCTCAAAGCGTGACTTTTTCAGCGGTAAAATCGCTAAAAATTTAAAATTAGAGAACATTTGCAAAAGATAGCTGAATTCATAATCGATCTTTATGGACATAAACACTGACTTTATGTGAGAAACCTGGTATGGCGTGACTTTTGCCTTCAATTAATGTATAGCTTAATTTTTTTATATATATTCTACTCCGCGTAGTTTTTTAATTTTTGTTCACTTAGATCACTGGTTCTCAAAGTGGTCCATAAAGACCGCCAGGGGTCTTTCGCGACCTACAAGGGGTCAACGTCAAGAAAGAAAAAATTAAGGGTTCATGAGATGAAAATAGGGGTTCTATGAGACAACTCTCTTTCAACTAAGGTATCACCAAGTTTTAAACGTTTTTGGAATGAATTATGTTGGGTGGATAAGATTTAAGCTACTGAAAAAGAAAAAGTTGCACAAATAAATTTTTTTAAATATACATTTGCTTTTGTCTTACCGATAATATAGATTAAAAGTAATATTTTTATCCAAACTTTTAAACCAAATGATTGCCGACTTGAATAATTGATTGTTATTACGACAAACAACTTGAACGTTATTTTAATTAAAAAAAATATCTTTAACTCAGAAAATGTTTTCCTGTCATTCACTCTTAAGCGAATTTTTATGGCTAATGATGGCTGTGTAATTCGTCGTGATCTGAGAAAAGTTATAAATCTGCCTTGGAATTCCATTTATTCAAGCTAACGATTCAGGTTTGTTTGCCATAAAACTGAGAATGAAAAGCAAGAGCGCAATAAGAGTCTGTAAAGCACATAAACGTAAAATAAAAATAGAAAGAAAAAAACAAAGTGAAAAACTCGTTAGAAGTCATTCCATCAAGTGATGCGACCAGTTCAGAATCTTTCATCCATTGCGCCAGTTGGCGACAACATTTGGCTGCTTTCCAATATCGTACGAAAAATCTTTTCAGTTATGGTAACCCTTGCTTACTGCAGTGGATCGCCAAGTTGCACGGAAAAACGTAGATAACGGTTTTCTAGAGTGTGTGCAGGAAAAGAGGAAGAAGGGGGATTTTGGGGATGTGAAGGGTTTGCTTTTTCTCGTTTTGGATTCTCTTTACGCTCACCTGGAATCGTTTAATGAACACAAAATGAAAGAATCGGGTAGATTTCACTTTGGGATTCATAGAAAATCGTTTATGATGAAGATATAGATAAAAAATGTAAATAAATTACAATTAAATATAAAATATAATATATTCTACATTTTATCAATATTATCGAATGTTTTACTTCTTTAAAGCAAAATTCATCAGGAGACCTTCTTTGACACACAACCAAAAGGCGAGAATAAGAAAAAAATTAATTAAGAGTAATGCCGTTTTATTATATATATATATAATATGAGTCGTCTAGTTTCAAAACCAGCTACATCCAAAAAATGAAATTGTTCTAGGTGGGGAAAAAAACTAATATCTAAGAAATTCGAATTTCTAGCGAAGAGCGTTGGGATAGACTTTTAACTTGCTGAAATTTTAACACAAAAATGATTTTTCCTTGGAAGAAATTTGGAGGGAAAAAAAGAAGAGCTGACAAGCATAGTCGATGGGGAGGGGGGGGGGGGATCCGGTTTTGTAACAAACCAGCAAATTTCAAACACACTTCTTAGCATGATGTAGCTGCTTTAGAAACTTAAAAAATTAACACCATATGAAGATTACTTGAAACTATTAGAAAGTGTAAAAAAGTTGAAATCGAAAAAAAGTGGATGTATCTGGTTTTGAATCTAGACGACTCATATATATATTGCCAAAATGGCAAAACAATGTTAATGGTTTACGGCGGATTTCACTTCTAAATCGAGAAATGGTACAGTAAAACTATTAGCATACGCAAATTAATAAATCAATTGTTTCTGCAATCAATTTTTCTGTCAATGAGTAAGAATCACATAATAATGCATTACAGCTACTAAAATAATATGTTCTTATTATACTTGATCATATTCCAGAATTACAATTGAAAAGTATTAACGGCAAGAAACAGTATTTGTGGCTTTGATCCAGAAAAGTTTGAGGCTGTGTTTTTAATGCTCTTTTTGGCATTTGACCATTAGAACAACAAACAGGCTTGTATGGAATAATAAGCAATTTCAATCAATTCTTTATTTTATCAAGCTTAATTTTTTACTTGCCTTTTAGTCCTTTAAAACTGATTAAAAGTATTTGCGAGTAAAACGGAATCAAGGGTTGGAAAATACTATAAGTTGAATTATACATATTTTTCAAATTTAAAAAGTAATTTGAAATCACTTTTGCTTAACGTTTTCTTTGAGATCGAGTAACAAATCTTTTTATTTGAAACTGATACTCAAAATAATTCCCAGGAACGCATTTTGGACAATTTTTCGTAAGTATCCCAAGAATATTATAACCAAGAGTTTTCATACGCAGAATATGTCATGAGCTCGAGCACGGCGCTAAAGGGTATGTGGAACACACTAAAAGGATTGAGAAATGTCCGTATGAACCAGACTTGGAGTAATCGCGATTACGTAATCGTAATCGGCTGTAATCGATTACATTTTGACAAAAACGTAATCGTAATCGTAATCTGATGATGGCATATTCTCATAATCATAATCGAAGTTGTGTAATCCCGTAATCCTTTTTCTCCCGGAATTTTAATCGTAATCTTAAGGAAAAAATCCGTAATCTGCTAGTCCTGCAATCGTGTAATCTTGACCTGCTGAAAGCTGAAATTTTTAGCGCTACCCTTGGATAGAAGAGATAAGATTACAAGAAAAAGGATTCAAACTGTGTACTGAAGTCCTATCCTAAGCGGTCTGTAACCTATGGGCGATCATAATATAAAAGGTTCTGTGTGGCGGTCGCAGAGCCTTGATGGCAGGACCATATAATAGTCTGCTAGAGACGCTTGTTGTCCTACTTGTTGCGGTCTCTCAGAATTCTTTTTAAATTTCGGCTCCACTCTCCATGGGGAATGGCTGGAGAGCCCGAGAAGAAAGGGAGTCTGGTCTGGATATGTCACTAGCATCGCCTTGGGGCTCTCAGGGGGGGGGGGGGTGTCTCCGGTCTCCTCGCGTCGTCCAGTTTTGGTACAAGAGCGGTAATCTGTCCGCAAGTCACAGATTTCGGGGTAGATAAGAAAGGGGAAGGTGTCTATAGAAGGACCAAATGCATCGGTCATTTTGCTTCCTTAATTACCCCTTCAAAACATATTCAAACGGTTGGGCAATAGGCGAGAGTCTGGACGGGACCGCCGCGAGTAAAAAAGAGAGTTCCCCCTTTCTTCTCTCCGCGGAGGTCCCGGTTTGGAGCCGGCATTAAGAATGGGCGCCCCATTTTCCCTTTCAATAATCGAAGTAGACTGCCCCCCTGAAAATCTAGTGTTGGTACTATCACCTACACACATAAAGAGACATGAAATGACTTTTGTGTTTTCGCCTTTCTTTAACGGTAGAAGTGAAGAATTTTTCTAAAGAATAGCACAAGCAATTTAGGAGCAGGCGTTACATGATGCTCTATGCTTAAGATGCATGAAATCTTAACCCTGGTACGTGTGATTATTATTATTTTTAAAAATATGTTCTTCGAATATTTAAAAAAGTACATACATTTAAATCTTAAATTTATTTATATTTTAATGCTAATATTCTTTTTAATTAATAGGTATGTAAAAGAAAATGATATATGTTCAGACATTTTCCCAATTGTTTTTTACATGCATGAATTAATATTTAGGAATTCTTTTAAAAAATTAATTATCTTTTTCTTCTTAGAATTACCTCAACAGAATTTTGTATTTCAGTTGAATCTTGTACGTTAAATTTGTGTTGTAAAATTACTTGCACTTTATTTTTTTTATTAAAACAGCTAGTACATGGAAAAAAATATATGCTCGTGCATGTTAAAAAAAAAAAAAAAACCCACAAAAATCATATTAAAATATTATAGTCATTCGTATTATAATTATTCTTCATACTACTTTTTAACGATTACTAATTTTGCTAAGAGTTATTTGAATGTTCATGTTCAAATTTTTTGAAATTATTCTAAAATGCAGCATTTATTTTCAAAAGATTATTTATCTCTTACACGATCTGAATATTTTGTTGTCCCGTGCAATTCATGCACATCCTATAAGTGATTTCATAAAGAATCATAGAAAATTATTATTTTCAGTAAACTAATTGGGGTTTTGTGAAATATTTGCACAATTTAAACTAGAAAATAAATACAATGGAGAAATATACATTTTCAGAAATTGCGGCCAACTAAATTTTGATTGTATGCACACAAAATAACAATGAACCAGGTAAATCACTTATGCATTATATATACATTTAGTGCATCGTCTTTGCTTATATACAAAATACGATCACTGTAGTTATCCCTCACATGAGTTTTAAATATTCGAAAAATACTGAATGTGCCTTTCCTGATTATACATATATATATATATATAATGCAAATTTTTCATTTCTGCAACGACGTCATAATTCCAGAACTGTGATGATGAAATTGTTTCATTATCATTGCATTCATCATCATTTCAGTTATCTCTTATAAAATCAAAAATTTAATTAAAAATCATAACTTTTTGATTTATGACACTATTGTGAAAATGAGAGTTGTATGCATAAAATCGGATAATTTTATGCTAATCTAATCGTAATCAAAATCGTAATCGGATGTCATAATCGTAATCGATTACATTTTTCAACGACTGTAATCGCTGCCGTAATCGTAATTACTTTTTGGCAAAGGATTACAATCGTAATCGTAATCATAATCTCTCAATTTCTCCCTTTGTAATCGTAATCGTAATCGATTACGTTTCTTTGTAATCGACTGCAAGCCTGGTATGAGCATAGGTTGGGAAATGTCATGGAAAGTGATAGCAGAGGAGCAATAACGAAAATGACACAAGGCAGTGATTAATGATGGAATAAATGTAGTACAAGCCAAGCACAGTACCTTCACTATAAAATATTTAACAGTTAATGATGTGGGTAAAATATGACTTGGAAAAAAAATTATAACTCTCTATCCCCCATGCTTTTTGAATTTTTTATAGAATATTTAACCCCTTAATGCACGAGCTTTTTTGCTGAAAAACTAACAAAGTGTAAGTTATTCTTTGCAATTTCAAGTTGGGGGGGGGGGGGGCGTTACTAGGAAGTGTGGGGTGGGGTAAAAGTTACATAGAGAAAAATATCACGCAAACAAAGTGCAAACGGATCTCCGACGTGCATTAAAAATAAAATAACGCGCGGGCATGGGCAAATTTTCCGTAAAATTCCCCCCGTCTCAAATACGGGCAAATGCGTTTAAGGGGTTAATCAACATTTAGGGCATGGACGGCGAACCTATGGCACGCAACAGGCATTTCATTGGCACGCCTACAGGTGCAGGTGAAATTACTTCTCTCAGATTCAACAACAAAAGAAAAAAAAGCAAAGACTAGCGGACACTTTGCGAAGATGGATAATCTTCAAACGTGGTTTTTAAAAACAAAGATAACAAGTGGTACGTGGGACATGTAAGCATAGTAAACTGTAGTTTAACTGACACACTAATCGAAAAGGGTTTGCCATACCTGATTTAGAGAAATATTTCACTGGCCGTTAGAACGTTTTAAAGCTTCCCGATTTCTTATGACCTCTAGCTAAAATATTACAAGAAAGGTTTGAAGATTTCACTATTGGATACCATGGAGATCATAGATTTTTCTTTTTGTACATGAATCTCTGCCGGCAACGGTTCTAATTAGGTACAACATACAATTCTCATTTCTTAAAAACTGATATTTACCTCCCCAGGAATTTCGTATCTTTGTTTTTAAGACCCTTTTGAAAAGAAGTAGTTTTGTTTGTCTTTGAGAAAGTTAACTGTACATGGTATAATTTAAAATATGGAGATCGTGCTCAATATTTGATTCTTAAAACTGATAATTTCAATAAGTTTGTATTTGCAACTTTTGTATTTTTATGTTTATTCACAATATAAAAAAGTTATTTTTCAAAAATAATAAATCGAGTTTATAAAAATTTAAAAATTATACCAGGTACACCATTCGTAAATTAATAAATTTGATAATTTCCATAATCACCTTATTACCCCATAAACAAATTCTACTCTATTCATAACTTAATTTTCAAAAATAATGTGCGTACATTTTTTAAACTGTACAGAGAAATAAGTAACGGAAACGCCTAGCGTTATTTTTGCACTTAAATATCACATTTTTGAACGCAGCCGTAAGTCATATGATGTCACACATTGAGATAAACATAAGCAATTTGTTTTAACACTAGTGTTGGCCTTGTTTTTGTATATATACTAATTCCTGTCCCCATTTCTTGTTATTTCCCGTTTTCAGGAAGTATGTGTACATTCACTCTGAACTCACGTAAGTTTCAGCGGAATCACTGAGCTGGTGTTTTGCAAGTCCACAATTCTATAAATAATTTCCCAGCATTCGAAAACAAGTCAACTCACTCAAAATTTGATGAAAGCAAAGGGGAAATGACGCATACACGAGGAAGATAAGAATTCTTGTTTAAAAGAGCTCAATGCAAAAATAGTTAGGGAAGGAATGGTGAAAAATAAGAAGTTAAGAGACGAAGGTGTAGAAAAATGGTTTAGAATCATAATTTTCGACAAAAACATATTGATTCAGCGTCGGTAAAGACTTAAGAGGGCGATAGAGATGAAATCAAAAGGCGATTAGCTGATGATAGTGAATACTAGTGTTTTAAACGGGAATTCTAGAACTAAACGAGTCTATTTTCGTGTATATCAACAGAGATTATTTTTTTCAACTTCAGGGGCACTTCTTTCGATTTTGATTGCAAATTATTGCAAACGACTTAAGTATTAAAAGAACTTTCTGAAAATGAAATATGCTTCTGTTATCCAGAAAGAAAACTACATCAAATTCCGTCGCTGAAACCGCTTATATTTCAGCATATTCTATTAATTAATGTTTCTTTAAATCGGTCATTGATGATTGCTGAATCGTTTTTATCATGGTGAAAAGAAGAAGTTTTGAGTGACCAAAGGTTTGAAAAATGGTTTAGAATCATGTTTATAAAGAAGGACGTAACGATTCAAAATCGGTAGCGAATTAAGTGGGCAATAGAGGTGAGATAGAAGGAAATTAGGTTTTGAATGCGATTGCATTTTTAACAGGGAGTCTAGAACTATTCTTGGTCTTTTTCACATCAGCATGTGTAAAACATCTTTTTAACACATTGACCAAGGCCTAAATTATTTAATGGAATACTTCTCAGTTCAATAGAAATAAATAAATAAATAAAATAATAACAAAAAGGAATATCTTTGAATTTTCTAACATGTAAAAAAATATTTAAGCCTAAAAACGGTTTAGTTTCATTTATATGCTTTTGCGTTAACAAAATAAAAAGTCTATATTAAATATTTAAATTACATCTTTGAACAAATATATAGGAAAAATTCCCTTTCTTGGCTGAATTTAACAGAAGAAATATACTGAACGTTGGCAAACCATGCAGTAAGTCATTAATTAATGTGCACGGCTTTTCCAGGCCACTTACCTTTTATTAAGCTGGAAAAAATTTGAAACAGGTGGCACAAATGGTTTTACCGGAAAAAATACAACGTTTATAATTAAAAAGTGATTTTGATATTGATTTATGGCATATTTGTGATGAAAGCTGTTTTAAAAAAATGCATTAAGTTATCCGAAATATTCTTCAGCAGTGACGTTGTTTTTAAAGAAACTGAATTAATAATAATTTTAGTTTTATAATAAGATATCATTTGATGATGACTTGTTCCGGTTTTGTATATTGTAGTCCAAAAATTGGATGTTGAACGATTTTATAGATTCTCTCTGCCAAAGGAGACAGGCGCATTTATATCAAAATTATGAGAAAATATATGTATTCTGTAAAAGTTTTCCTGAAAAGATATATTCTATGGTATTTTGCCAATCCTAGTATTGTAATACGTAAATTGGGAAAAAAGCAACATGAGTCAGCCGTTTAAGATCTAGTGTTGATTACTATTAAATTGAAATTTTTGGTAATCTATGCTGAAACTAAAGCTCTGTGATACTGTTATGCTATACTTTTCTGATTATATTTGGACCTAATTCAACAGTTGTACTGGAATTGGTGGTATTTGACTACACGGAGCCTCAAAACTTTAATCCTCAATATCTCATTTTGAACTCAGACGCCACTATTGTGCTTAACACGGAAAAGTAGTGCTCAAGATTTATTGTTTCAAGCATTGAAAATAAAATTTTAAATATTTGATTTTGGCTCTGCAAAAGCGATTTTCCCATTTCTTAAACAGGAAAATTTTAAGAATGGTATACGTATTCTCTACGAGTATAACTGCTGTCAGATATTTCAACGTTTAAATAAATTTAAGGAATGCAAATTTTTTGCATTCAAAGCCTACATTAAAAAAAACTGACAACATTGGAACACAAGCCCATTATTACCCCATAATTACCCCATTTTAATAAAGCACTGTGTTACAATTGCTTGCCTATTTTATAAAAAATAATTTTAGGAAAGAAATATAAATAAAGCATCACACATTTCTTTCTTTCTCTTTTTTTTGTTCTGATGACATAATACTGTATATTATTCAGATCTAGGTTTACATAATTTTGTGTAATAATGTATGTAAAATTAGTTAAACATAATTTCGCAAAATTCTCCTCACGATGCACCCTTGGGTTTTAGAGTCAGAACCCTTAACCAAACGATATGTTGCAAACCCTAGTCAGCTAATAAATATATGTATAGATTGTTATGAACTCCCCATCCTCTCATTCACCACCCCCGGAAAAATCTAGAGTACGTAATAGTGAAGCAAACAGCACGATTTATGTAAATTAGAATTGTAATTTGTTTAGTAATTGTAATTTAGATCGTTTAAGAAACAAGTTGGATGCTCACTGTATTTTCAGCTTCCGATACGCCAGAAAATGGCAGGCGCGGGGGTCTCCGGGTGCTCATGTATTTTCAGCATTCAATTTGTTTAAACGATCTAAATTACAAATGCTTTATATTCTCAAAAATATTTTTACTGTACTTCATTAAATGTCACATCTAAACGATAGGTAACCCCTCTGGATTGTATTTTTAATTTGCAAGTGAATTGGCGGGATTATTCATTTATTCATGTGTTAATTAACAAAAATAAAGTGTTGTTCGCACTTGTTACCAATATTTTCTCTTTAAATATTAGTTTGTAGAGAAAAGGGACGATTATTCTACTATAAAAAAAATCATTGAGGATTTTTCCCTTTCCCCCCAAAATTGATTTTAATTGAGCTGAACTGACACTAGTAGAACAGAAAGGAACGATTCAGAAAACTAATGAAACGATACCTCACTACTCCTACAGCGTTACAGTACAAGCCAAGATAAAGCCAAAGTTGAAAATTTTGAGCTATTAGAAGCTGAACGTACTGGTACTTACATCAGCCTTCTGAAAGCTCAACTTTTTTATTGAATTCGCCTCAAAATATGCATATTTTTTCGTTTTCATATTTGAAATCAACACATGTTTTTGAGTTTAAGTCAGGAATATATTTTTGGCATTATTTTGGATCAAAGAAACAGATGTTTTGAGACATAAAATTTTAGGCATAAAGTTCGCAAACTTTACGCAACGAACATCTTCTCTGGAATAAGACAATTAATAAGCTGAAGCCTTTGGAAATCGCGGAAAGAGCAAATTTCGTTGCATTTACGTTGTACGTGGATATCGCGATAAGCCGTCAGCGGGTTAAGCCATTTTTGGTTCAGTGTGTGCAGCTATTAATCACCTCGATAAGTGCATGTTCCATGAAAATGGAAAACTTATCGTACTTCTTACATTTTTTTGTCCCTCCAGAGATACTCTGAGAGGCTTACAAGAGAGCACCCGAAAATTATGAAACCACACAGTTATTCATCATCATCACTTATATTTGTTGATGGGCCGTTAGGCCCCAGGAGGGGCCTTTTACCCAGATCTCCTTTGATTAATGAATATATTAATTTTATTTATGACGTATTAAAAATCCAACTGGTGGATAAAAAAAAAAAAAAAAAAAAAGACTAATAGTCAGAAATATTTTTAGTATCATTAGTTTTTGTAAATGTAAATAGTTTTGTATTTTTTTTCTGTAGAAGATAATAAATAATCCAGTACTTAAAAAAATATTGAAAAACATTAGCATACAAGCCATCAACCGACTTAGTAATAAGTTTTTCTCAGAGAGAGCAAAAGCAAGCCGCTTTTAAAGGAATAATGATTTCAGAAGTACCATCTGTGAGGTAATTTACTAACTATTGGGTCAGTATTTTTTAGGTACGTTAATACATAACTGCGTACTATTGTGAAAGCGATATTAAATTTATTCCGTTAATTTGTAAGAATTCGTAATTAGGTTATAAGGACAAGTTAAAATTATTGTTGTTTTTTAAGTAGACACTTGATGCATTCAGAAGACAAATTAAAAAATATAGAACACCTAAACAAATAGAAAATAAAATACTAACACAGGAAAGGAGAGCAAACAAACAGTAACAATGCAAATTTGAATGACAACAAACAACTTCCAATGAAAAAATAAAATTGCAGTTTAAAAATATATATGTTCTTAATATATATATATATATTTCTATTACTGCAATTAACGTAGAAATAGTTATATATATATATATATTTTAATATATATATATATAATAACGAAAGGAAAACAGTTTCTTTCGAATTCCTTTCATAATGGAGACTTTAACAATGCAAGTTAAAAAAAAAAAACAATCTTACGAGCCTCTGCATAATTGTACATTCTATTACTTGAAGAGCGTGATAACTTCTGTACATTGTAGTAATTAATAACATTTAAAATTCATGTAACTTATTTTACTACTTAAATAAGACTTAAAAATTTAAAATATCACTAACTTGTGTTGTTAGATGAATGTACGAAGCAATGGAATACAATATGAATTCGTGAAAATCACTTGCGTGAACTAAAGACTAAGCGTGACCAAAAACATTTTTAAGGGGGGGGGGGGGTGAGAGGGTTATAAATACATCTATATCTGAAAAAATATTTGTATATCTTTATAGCTATCTATCTATTTAGTTCCTAACTTTTGCTGGCAGATAGCGCCGTGAAATTAAAAAATAAAAATGTATACATATATATAAACCTATCTGAATAATATGAGCAGGTCTTCAAAGACATAGAACAATATATTTGGCATATCCACCATTTGCCGTAACTACATGGCGCAGTATAACAGCTAATTCATTTAGCAACGCCATCTGTTGGCGCATTAAAACTCTCTTGTTTCCCAATAGAATACAGGAAACCGTGGAATATGTTGAAAACATTATTCCAAAGCTCTGAATACTCCTTCACACCTTATTCTTACAGTTTTTTACTTTTTTTCAGTCAGCGGTGCATGTGTCGGCAGTAGTTTTTAACTAAAATTTGAAATTTTGTGTATTAAAATTCACCCGTTTCCTAAATAGAATACATTCGGTACATTTTTATCGTTTTTCGTTTTTTAGAATTTTTCAAATGGATCAACCATTTTTAGAACACCTTTTATGTACCAGTACATACACGCAAAATTACGATTACATTTTTCCGAAAAAGAATTGATGCAATTCAAAAGTTACGCAAAAAAGATAAGATTTTTTAAAAGAATTGTAGGAAAAATAGGAATTTCTTGATTTCTCGTATGCATTAATGCAGCCAACCAACAATAAATGAATATAATTTCGAAGTGCTTGCAATCTGCTGCATTTATAATCACCACCCACCAAAATTTATCCACATCATTTCCAATCATAACTTTGGATGCATTTCACGAACATAATATGACATTGTATTCGCAACGAATCCATTTCAGCAAATGAGATAAAGATAAAAAGAAAAAAAAAAATCCTTATATAGAGTAGTAGATGACAAAAACCATGGCGAGTTTCTTACTTTCATAATTTTCTTATTAATAAGTAGATACATATTTAGACGACCTAGAAACAATGTTCGAAGGACTGCTATTAGCAAACAACAGAACATTAGGAATATTCCTGCATTAGCCCTGAGAACAGCTGTTTGGGCATCTGCGTCATATAAGAACTGTCTAACAAAAGTACGATGGACTGAATCCAAACTGGTTTGAGTTGTTTCATGTGTTTGTGAACAAACACTTTCTGAACAATTTCTAGAATTAGTCCTAAAAGTAAATGTCATATTAAGTTACTATGCAGTTAGAAGTGCATTGGTAAGATTTGTAATCATACTTGATGTAATGAGATGTTTGGAAATTTATTACAAAATAAAAATATAAATTGGAATTATAATGACACCTATGGCGGTACAATTACTTTTTGTCTACCAGGGGACTTACAGCCTTATTCACCAAGCGATGCAAATCTCTCAAAAACTCGAACCGCCGATTTGAGCGTTCTGAATAAGGCCTAAGTATTGCTTGTTGAAGTTTTTGCATCTGCTCACATTGAGTATCTTTTATGTATTTTTTGATGTTTTCTGTTTAATTATTTGTATGTTTGATGTGTTTTATCACGTAATTTAGTGTGTTTAAATTTTTGGGGAATGATATTCTTTTTATTTACTCTTTTGGGGTGTTTTTTAATTTTTCAGTTAAGCCTAACCATGTGGTGATCGTTTACATTTTGTTTGCGTTGGGGAATATCCTAGTTTTGTTGTTTACAGTTATCAATTGTGTTTGAAATCAAGTTATTTGCATTTTTCTCTATAATTCGTACTTTTATTCAGTTTAGTACCTTAAATCTGTGGTATTGTGTGGATCAAGGCCGTATCCAGAGGGGGGGGGGGCGACGCCCCCCCCCCCGAAATCCCGAAAATTTTCGCAATGTAGCATATACAATGTACATTCGCAATGTAGCATAGCTTTCCTCAACACTAGTGTCTCAAAGTCAGGGCCACCCATGAAAAAAATTTCTGGCTACGGCCTTGGTGTGGATTATATTGTTTTCCTATTTGCGTTATGGGTGTTCTTTCTTTTATGAAGGAAATTAAAAATGGTAATGGGAGTTGGTGGGTCTCTTGTGATAGGTGTGAGATGTTCAGCAGATTTGAGCGAAATGCTGATACAGCTTCAGAGCAAACCTGCATTTGCACAAAATGTGCTGAATTGGGAGATTTACGTGACAAGGTGATACCATTGGAAGTCCAATTAGTTTTAAATAAATCGGGTGAAACAGCTGAAAAAGAGGTGGGAACTACTTGTGGTGGGCTTGTCGGAGAGAGTGAGGTTGTAGGAGAGGGATCGGCTGGTACGGGGACAGGTAGAACTGTAGACTAGGAAACAGAGGGTGTCATTTTGAGGAATTCTATGATTCGTGGGATTGCTAATGTGATCGGGAGGACGAGGCGCAAGGTGGCTGGGTGCTGTTTCTGAGGAGCTCAGGCGAAGGATGTTAATAAGGTTGTACGAGAAAAGGGAACGGTTAAACATGCAGATTCTGTTACTCATGACGTTGGTAACAGCACAAACGAGGCGCTTATTAAGAATTGGGGGAGTCTGTTGGAAAAAGCAGCCAGCTTTTCGACTGATGTCCAGCTGGTGGGCTTGCTTTCCAGATACGGGGTGCATAGGGGCTGGTTAAATCAGCGGTCTAGGAGTATGAACCTGGCCCTCAAGATACTTAGCGAAAAACATTCAATCAGGTTTGTTGAGGTTTGGAATTCTTGTTAGCGTGATTGGGTCGCTAGGAATCGTTTGCATCGTAGTTCCAGGGCTGTTAGTGATAAGTTAGTGATATAAAGTTAATGAGTAGGACTCGCCTAGCTCGGCCCAGAAACTGTTGCTGGTTGTCCCATTTGCATATGTATACACATCTTAAAAGTTCCTCATGTAATTTCTAAATTCACTTTTAAATATTAATGTGATATTCACATAATGAGTTTACTAACATTTGAAGAAGATTTCAGTGAAATATACAAATTTTTATCCGATTTTATTGAAACCACAATCCACTAAAAATATCACATTAATTGTTCCAAATTTTGGCTGAAATATCAAATTTAAGTTCATTTGAGTTAACATTTCGCATTTGCTATAATATATTACCCAAAAAGAGATAAGTAAATTTTGACAAGAACACACTTTTGACAGTAATGACAAATATAATCAAATACGTTAGGAAAAGTGCCCCCGCTAGTTTTTGCCGGGCCTGTGGCAAATATGACTGTATAAAGACTCTCCAAAAAAAACTTTGAAAGAAAGAAAATTTTAAAAATTCTAATTTACATAAATGATCTCTTATTAAGAACATTTACGTAAGTAACATCCATATTATGTCACAAAAGTAAAAAAAAAAAAAGGTTTTTAAAGAATGTAGAAGTTTTCCCACATTTTTTATTTGTATTTTTGTGTGTACGTTATTTCTCTTAACCACTTAACTGTCGAATGTCAAATATTTTTAAGGGTTCTCACAAATGTAAGTAAGAGGGGAGGTTTGGGGGATCAAAATGTCCTTTATCATCGTAGGCAAACACGTTTTATTTTAATTTTTTAAAGTAAAACTTAGAAATAAAGAATGCATTTGATGAAAATAGCAATCATTCAGATTTATTGTGGTTTAAAGAATAATGAATATTTCGAAGAAGAATAAATGAGGCATTTAGTAGCAAAGGGCTGTACGTTGGAGATAAGTAGCACACAAGGATAAGAGAAAGAACTATGTTTTTATTAGCAAGATATGGCAGCTCTAATAGACGCTGCTATCCAGTGTGATTTAGAGTTAAAAATTGCGCTCCCAAGCAATTCGAACTTAGCACTCGTTTAGTAAAACGAGTGATGTTCGAATCTATATCGAAATCTATCTTTTGTCACTTACACCTTTTTATATCTCACTTAGTCAAATCTTATATCTGACGTGCACGTAAAAGCTTCGGAATTAGTAAAAATTTTTAACCTGTATAGTACTCATAACTTTTAACTTAGGAAACGAACAAGATGTTCGCGTAAAATTCTGTGAATGAATGTTTTCTCTAGTACCACCTCAGAGGGCGTAGGGTTATAAAAAAATAAAGGGTCGGGGAAAACTAAACAATTGCTCCGTAAAATGGAGTCTTCGGAACTTACTTAAATACTCAATAGTTTATAAAACGTTTGGACTAATGTGATATATCACGAAAAAAATAGTATGTTAAAGAGAGAGAGAGAGAGAAAATGCATTGTGGGTAATCTTTTTCAAACCATCTAGTATTTACGACTAGATTCACGCATAGGTTAGTCGGTTAGTGAGTATTTTTATCAGTCATACTGAAACAACGATTCAATGGTAACACAATCTGAAAGACTCTATAAATATTTGTTAAAGGTTCACCTTAATGTTTCGTTAATTGTGGAAATATTTTTATCACAAAAGTCTAACTCAGTAAAACTTCTCTACTTAGTAGAAACGATTTAAGGCAATACATTTTCCTTTCCCCCACAGTATGGAAAAGTACTTTGTCTTTTCTTCATCCTCCATCAGAAGCATAAACGACCAGCGACATGTTTACGAAGGTAGCAACAAAAATGACAGAATAAAAGAACAAAAACATCGTCTGCCCTGAAAATGAAAGCACTTAACGGAAGCCAAGCTACTAAGAGCAAAATCGTTAGGTGTTCCATATTGGCGACGTTATCGCCTTCCTGAAATCATGAATGCATGGAAGTAAGCTGATAAGAACATTCCAAATTAGTCAGGGAATCGATTGCAAAAATCAATATATGTTGAAGAAAGTGATATCGATTTAAGAAAAAGGTCAGCAGATAAATAAAAGAAAGCTTAAAACTAAAACTTACAAACTTTTAGTGATTTCAACCTTTCTTTATTGCTGGAATGTGTTTATTTTTAGATTACGATGAAAAGATGCTGCTATTACCGTGAAAAAGCGTTAAATGATTAATAAAATGAAGAAATAACTTCTCTGTTGTTTGAATAAAGCAAATTTGGAACATATTGTTTAAATGTCTTAAAGATTATATCATTCAGATAGCTTTGGGCTTTGCAAAGAAACGAAATTTTATGATTATGAGGAAATTTATTTATTATTTTTTCGACTGTAAACATTAAATATTTTGATTTTGATAGGAGGTACAGTGAAATATATATTCTAAGCAGAGTTGGGATTTGAAATTGGTGAAGGGTAAGAGATTAAACATGCAGAACTTCTTGATATGATAGACTTAAGGCAAAAAGAGAGATAGAAAAAAAAAAGCATTAACGTATAGATATCAATAAATTATACAGAAAGAAGAAGAAAAAACGGCTAGATTAATTTCGTTGAAATAAATCTTAATGAGTCCCGCAGAGGACCAGCCGGTAGAAGCTCGGTTCTCGCAGAGCACCGAAAGTGAAGCAACATCGACAGAGGTCAGTGTTTGGGATGGTGACAACCTCTCGCGTCTGGTTCATGTGGGGCCGTGTACGCTAATGGGAGCTGGTGCACGTTAAATCTGTCGTGGCCCCAATGTCCTCCAAGTGAAACGATACCTCTGAGGGCGCCAACCCCAGGTGACGATCTTTCATCTGGGAGTTAGTTCAAAAAAATTAAGAGACCACATAAAAAGGGGAACAAGTGTAATTGAGAGAGAAAAAGGTGACTTTGTGACTTTTCCCTGTCATCACCAAGGAACAAAATACTGTTGCAGTTTAACATCGTTGATATTTGAGTTCAAGAGCCTAGCCAGAAGAAAGAAAAATCAAACTCGCCTGTTGATTCTAAATCAAGTAAGCACATTCAGAGATAAAGCCACTTGCCATTAGTTGTCAAAGAAAAATTATGTCTGGCAACTTGAGTTTAAGTGGAACTTTATCACGGAGATAATATGTGTGTGTGAGAGAGTTAGAGTGAGAAAAAGAGTTGGCAATTTGAGATAGATCCTTGCAGTGAAAAGTTGACTCGATAAATTCAGTTTGTTAAATTGAAAAGGTTAATGATCTCTGTCAAGTGTTCAGATTTAAGAAAGCGAGAGATAGAGAGTGAAATTTGAAAGCATGGCTATTTGGCATGGACCAGTAATATACTACCGAAAATTCAAAAATACGCCTGGCGTACATTGTCAGATCCCATAGCAGTTCTATATTCACTTAACGCATTTGCCCGTGTCTGACACGGGCGAAAGTTACCGGCAAATTTGCACATGCCCGTGCCTCACACGGGCGATCTTGTATCTCGCGTTATTTTATTTCTAATGCCCGTCTGAGATCCGTTTGCACTTTTGTTTGTATAATAATTTTTTATATAACTTTTACCCCCTGCTCTCTAGTCCCCCCCTACAACAGAAATTGCCAGAAACAATTTAACTGTACCTATATATTCATTTTCTGTCAAAAAAAAAACCTTCGATCATTTTTTACCAGTTTTTCCAAAAAAAGAACCTCGTGCTTCAAGGGGCTAAAGTAATGGAGATAATAACATCATCTTTATTTTATCCCCGACTTCTAGGTGCAGTGTAAAAATAAATAGAATCCACTGTTTATTTTAAGATTAATTAACACTTAGAGAGGGAAGTAGGGAGCTATTAACTGTCAGTGCTATCATTAATTGTAAGGCATAGTAAGGTGTGGTGTTACAGATTAAGTAACATCAATTTAGAGAGAAAAGAGAGATGAAATGGAGGGAGTGATAATTTAAAACAAGTATGGCCAACGTGAAAAGAGAAAGTGAGAAATGAGAGAATTATTGACGAGTTTCCGAAAACTATGAGATACTTCATCGTGATTTATTGCTTTAAAATATTTTACACGTTACTGTGAAAGGACGAAATTGGAGAATATCAACATTCTCCGGTACTCGACGTATGCCAAATTATATGAGTAAAAGACCGAATATTTGGTTATGTTCTTATATATTCGAATCAATTCAATTATGTTCTTATAATTCGATATCGGTGTAGGTCTACAAGCACAGATAAGATTTGGTGAAAGATCGAATGTTTGGTTAGATTTTCAAACATTCGGGAGAGTTTTGAGAGAAGATGAGAAATGAGAGAATTCATGCTTCATCATACTTCATGATGATTTAATGCTTTAAAATATTTTACACGTTACTGTGAAAGGACGAAATTGGAGAATATCAACATTCTCTGATACTCGACGTACGCCGAATTATATGAGCAAAAGACCGAATATAAGGTTATGTTCTTACATATTCGAATCAATTCAAATATGTTCTTATAGTTCGATATCGGTGTAAGTCTACAAGCACAGATAAGATTTGGTGAAAGACCGAATATTGGGTTAGATTTTTAAACATTCGGACCACTGCAGGTGTGTGTCACCAATGAGTTCTTCTGGAACTTGAAAACAGAAGCTGAGAAGACATGGTTTAGGTCCGTTTCAGGAGGTCTCGTTTCAGAAAGACATTGCCGCGTTTGAGGCTGTCTGGACGAAAATGGATTTTGGTTGCACCCTTTTCAGTCTGAACGCTCTAAAATAAACTACAATTGGCTGAAATGCCGAAAACCTTTCATATTTGTCTCCAGTAAATGATGTTAAACGTGCAGTCTATTTATGACGTCACACGATTTTGAACTGAATAAGGCAGATTTTATTATTCTTGGTAGTAAATGAAGGGCCATTTCATTGGTTCCTTTGATCTCGTGTTTGCAACCGTATTTAAAATATGCAAAGTTTCGGACGTTTTTACACTCACTGGAGTCGCTGCTTGTGTGATAGCATTTTTTACCTGTATACGACAATTCCTACAATATTACTGAAACTTTTATTAACTTTTCTTGGATATGAATATTGGTTGTAATCTAGTTAAACTATAAATAGCTTTTTTTGCAATAATATTTTAATTTAGTACAGATTTTTTTCTTTTTGATAATACTAGAAGAATACTAAACTGTTAAAGAATTCTTTATTATTAATTCAGATATTTACTGCAATTTTATGTCTTGTAAATATGTTGAAGAACCTCTGCAGCTTGGGTTTTTTATGCCCTTTGATCATTTACTCTAATTATTTTGTTCAAGAAATTTCTGCCGTAATGATCTGACAGTACTGATTTTCTTGAACTCATACAATTATTAAAGGGATTTGACGAACGAATTAATTTGAAAATTATTCAAATAAAATGGAAAGAGTATTTTTTTATGAATGACGAACATATGATTGAAAAAGTTATTCTGCAGGCCTTTATAGACTTGAGTTAATTTTTCGTACACTTAATTCTTCTATAATGCATTATCTATAAGGCAAAACCTGGAGCTAGCGCAGGATGGCTTACTTGAATTTTTTGGGGGAGGTGGGAGAATTTTTGGGGGTATGTGAGTGCACCGCAATTTCAGGTAGTACAGCCATAAGAGCACAGTGTCTACTAAATTTCATAAGCTTTTTTTCTCTGAGAATGTATGACACACTTTCATTTTTACTGTTTGCTTTCTAAATGTGTGCTTGAATTTTCAGTAATATTCCTTTGATTTTCATTGTGATGTGAGTACTGCAAGATACTATTTGAGCAAAGGCACTTTCAGCTATTCTGACAATTTACTTGCAGTTACTATTAATATAACCTACTTTTTATTGAAAGCCATTTTTCATGCTTGTAAACCACCCATGTGTGCAATCTCACCCGCCCTATAAGGAGAGAAGGGGAAAACAGATGTTGTAGTTTTATTCTTGCTGTCGTTTTAAATTACAGCATAACAAGGAAATACTGATGAAAATGCATAGAGAAGGAATGTAGTCTGTAATATTCACCAAAATTTGGCAAAAAAATAACTCTTTTTTATCATGTTTTTCAATTGTATGCAACTCTACGGGCCTATGTAAATAGGCAAAAACGAAACTAAGTATCATTTTCTCCTGTTTCTCAATCTATTCTCGCACTTTTTTTTTACATTGAGTTGCAATTGGTTAGTTTCAGTATTATCAATGAAAATATTTCGGGAATAGTTAATTATTTTTTTCATTCTACATTCGATGTAGATTCGAAGCCTTTTTTTTTTTTTTGAAGCCTTTATTCGTCATACTCTAATATACTCCTTACATCTACAATCTTCAATATTTGTACAACAATAGATACGGTTTTTAATTCAATGAAGAAAAAGTATAAAGAACAAAACAATAGAGAAATGTAATCTATTAAATGCATTGTCAAAGCAAAGTAGCACTAATCTTAAGGTATCAGTATTTCTAAAATATCTATCCAGGACAAGTCAGTTGCTTGTCCAGTAGTACAAAGTCGAAAAAGATAAAATACAATTTGAAACTAACAATGTTGAATATATTATAAAGCGAGACAATATATGCGGTGATTTTGCTTCGAATCAATGTTTTGTCAGTTTGTTGATTTTCACTAACGTTTTGAACGTTCGACTAAATTGAAAGTGGGTGTTTGTATTTCTAATTTATTCAATAGTAACAGGGTAGCATGAACATTTTTACTTCTATTTTCTTTGCAGGAAAAGAAGTGTAGAAAGATAAAATTCACGCATAATGTGTGTTACAAATGCATTAAATCAAATAACTAACTCAGTGCTCTATTAGTCGCGCTGAAGACAGATTATCGCTAATTGAAATATTTAAACAAAACAAACTGTTGTGAAACAGAAAAACTAAAATTTCGAAAAGTTGTTTAAATGTTTGAGCCTGAGCGCTTGAAAATTCGAATTTCGAGGGCTGGGCTAACTCTTCTGTTTACTACTATTATTATTATTATTTATTATTTTGTTGCACTGAAAGTCACACAGTAGGTTCATAGAAATAGGGCACTACAAATATGGCTGCAGAGTTTCTTTGACGGGTAGCAGTTATGTGATTGGTAAAGAAGGCCATTTTTTTCCCAGCCATTGAAGAGCTGAGAAATATCTCAGGCAGAATAAACTGCTCAACCCTAGTCGGAGTTCAATAATTAATAAGACTTTTGATTAAAGTTGTGAATATAACAACAATTAAATGGTACTATGTTGCAGTACATCTAGTACTAAGTGAATATGAAGTTTATAGCATAAAACATTGGTTTGCATGTTTAATCATTACTAAAACATGGATAAAAGCATACAAGCGTTGGAAGGCAGGAAAATGAAGTTTATTACAAATAACATCCTACTGAAATTATTTTTCGAATCTAGCCATAGACGACGAGTCAGAAAAATTGAGAATACAAAACCACCCCTTTCTCCCCCACAGACTGAAAAGGCAATTTTCGTCATCCGTTTCAATCGGAAATGCCTGAAATATCACCGAAGCTGCGGCGATAAAACCTCCAACTTTTGAAAGAAAAATATTTTTATTCAACATTCACCATCAGTGTATAGTGAATGTCATCTATAAAAATATAAAAAAGAATGTGCTTATGACACATTAAACATTTTGCATTCGAGATCCGATTATTTGCCAGGAAAAAAATATCCAACAATAACATCCGGACAAATCCACTAAAAATGAGATAACAACGGAAGAAAAAAACAAATATATATTTACCGCAATTTTTATTCTAGTTTAAAATTTTAATGTGTATGTTATCCGTGAAGAATGATTTTCCACAAATCACCGGTTTTAAAATTTCAACTGCAATGGTAATCTTATAAAATTGTATATGCAATGGAACTTTCGCAATGGTTTGTAACATAAGTCAACGAATATCTAGATAATTAATTTTTAATGAAATTAATCTTGAAATTCTAGTAAAAACTAGTAGAACATGCTGAATATACCCTAAGCTAAAAGGGATTCATCCATAAAGGTGATTCTCCTCAAATCACATTTTACAGTATAACAAAAAAAAAAAGGTCAGAAATTTATAATTTTTTAATAAGACACAAGGGAAAGTACTTAATAGGAAAAAATATGTTGTCACTCTTCATATTAAAAAATATTAGATTCTTAAATTTTTATTAAAGTGAGGGAAAGATTTTGTGAGAGAAACATGTTAAAAATGACAATTTTGATGAAAGTTTTGCTCGAGAAATGCAACCTTTGCTTTCTTTCCAAACAAAAGAAGAATTTTTTTCTTTTTCTTTTCCATTCTTTCTTTTCATTTCACTCTTTATTTCATTTATTATTATTATTATTATTATTATTTTGCGATGTCGCATATTTCTTCTCTCACAACTGTTCAGGCACGCTGTTTTAGGATTGCTCAGTCACCGTCTGGCGTATCCTTCCTATATTCTGCGATCCTGTATCACTGAATCAGATTTGTGATTGAATTTGATTTGTAAGAGAAACATCAATCCCTCACAAATATGAAAATATGTTACATTAATAATATTAATAAGAATATTAATAATAGTAAAAATAATAACAAATAAAAGTAATAAATAAATAAATTTAAAAAAATAAATTAAAAAAAAAATTTAAAAATCGTTTTTTCAGTATTTTGCCATCTATGAATTGCTAACAATAGGATTCGAGGAAAAAAGTGTTTTGTTGAACCGTATTCTCTTAAATTGAACTCTCTCGTGGAATTGCTCATATGCAAAAAAATTTACCTCAAATATATTTTGAGTCACTTGAGAACTTATCGTGAAATATTTTATAGTAAGTCAATCACTAAGTGTGATATATGTACATATATATATAAGTGTGTGCACGGTTTTTAAAGTATCTATTAATTCCTAAGACATCCCAATTGCTTTGCAGGTTATCTGAAAGAATGCTGTCAACGGTAGGGGAAATGACCATTGCTTGTGTCGTGCACGTGGGTTATTATGCGTAATAAATAATCTAAACGAAACTTTGTCTAATAGCTGAATTGGTCGAGACTCTCAACGGCTTTGGGCTCCCCGATCCCCACTTTTAGCCCTACTATGGGGTTTTGTTCGAAGTGTACCAAGTGAAGCAGCAGTTGAAATTACATTAGCAACCTTATAAAAGGTGTTTCAATGCAGTGCAGAAGTGACTATTATGTTTAACTCAGGAGGGTCATATTGAATTGTACTAATTTAGTGTTCTATTATATTTTGCGCTCATATAAATAACTTATATTTTAGAATAAAGCCCGTTAAAGCAAAAATGTATATGACTTTATAAACACTATGAAAATTAAACCCTTAATGACCGAGCAAGCACCGAAATAAATATACTAACTATGAATGAAGAATAAAACACAAAATGGGATAAACGTGAAGAGACGATCTGGTGCGCTATTAGGGGGAAGGGTCAGTCTTTACTCCGCAAGGCTCATTCCCACATTGTAAATAGACAAATCAAGAAGACTTTCAACCTCCTCAAAGAGCCTTCAAGTCACAAAATAGTCCCCGAAAAAACACAAAAAAAGAACACACCGAGCATTTCAAGCAACCAGTATAATGAAAAGACACTACCAAACGACGGTTGTAGAAAAAAACAATTGGGCAAAAAGAAGAAAAAATAGAAATACTGAAAAAATAAAATAATTAAAATAAATAAATAAATAAATAAAAATCACAGACATTTCCGGGAAAGATCCCATGAGATCTAAATAGTGTGGTCCGGCTGCAGTAATACAACTGAGCTATACCTTACTCTAGTAGGCAATATCCTACTTGTCTAATGTAGAGTAAAGATGAAGGTGCGGTTACTTCGTTGGAATGAGACGTTTTTTATTCGATTAATTTCATTAATTACCTAAAGGAACTTTAAACTTTCCTTAATGCATTTATTTACGCATGTATGAGCATTTTTGTGTTCAAAACGAAAGAAAAAAAATGTATATTATAAATATTTAAGACTTATGGGTTCACTGCTCAATGCGAAGTTACTTCTTCAGTTGCTATTCGAATAACATAGACGACCTATCTGTCAGTTAGTTATAAAGCTCAGTGTTTGCGTCGAAACTAAAATCGTTAACATTTCTTGCGTCAGGGAAAGAGAACATTCTTAATTTCTGTAAGTTGTTATTTTTAACAGATCGCCTAAGCAATTAAGCAATCTTCCTAGTCAATGTGAAGTCTACGGATAATATAATTTCGTCTTTTTACCCCTAACCTTTTTTTCCTTCTATGTCTTTACTTCTTAGCTCGTATGCCACAAGTGACTCTTAGACTTCTTGAGTAAGGCTCCATGTAATTTATGAATATATTATTTACAGTTCCGCTCAGTGATGAAGTTTTGATTTTTTAAACCATCATTAAAATGTTTATTATGACTATGGCTATTACAAAAAAAAAAAATAAATAAATAAATAAAAAATAAAATAAAATCTAGAGGATGGGGAAATTTTCCCTTTAGCTTGCAAAACTTGTCGACCCCCTTTTAGAATGAACCCTAAAAATATAAAAATCCAATTTTCAATGTCACACTTCATCCGCTATTTGTATCTATATATATTTTTTCAATTGTTTTTAGTTTCGAGTGAAAAGGTTCAAACGAGGAGTATTTCATCATTCACCGTTTGACTTCTAACATTGTGATTGAAAACTGAAAATCCGCAGTGTGTTTTGGAATCAAAGGGCAGTTTTAAATCCCATCCTGCCATCCCGTAAACCACTGTAACAAATATGATGGTTCTTTTAAAATATATATTTTCCAATATTCTGGTGGCAAATATTGCATTCGGATCCGAGACTCTCCTGGGAGCAAACTTCCCAGGAGTCGATCCAATTCCTCATTCATTGCTCCAGGTAATTTGGAGACGCTTTATTCAAAAGTCACGGAACAGGACTGTGAGAGACAGGGGTCCCATATTTGGCGACGTTATCATCCCGGGCCAACGATCTGCCGCGTCGATAACGCATGGGCGCAGGCGCACATGGTGGAGTTTAGGGTCGCTCCATTTTCTGAACTCGGAGGGGAGGAAGGAACACCATGAGTGAGAAAAGGAGAAAGAGAGGCGCTGGAGAAAACTCCGGCAGCCTGGTTAGCAAGACCGCAGTAAGCGTAATGATCGATGCAATTTTAACTTAAAAAGCACATTGTCGGTTTAAGTGGTTGATTCGATGGTTTTGTTGCAAACACGAAGATTTTTAATGGCTTTCTTTTCTTGTATTTTACGATGTCGTTTATCCATTGATTTCGGGATTAATGCAATTAAAAATTAATTATGAAACGTAACAAAAACATCCAGAAACCAGTCGAACAGATAACGACTATAATTACACACTAAATATGAAATAAATTACTTTTGTCTTCCCTGAAACGTATTGAAGATTATTACATTTTAATATGCCCGTTACGGGGGTAAAGTAAAGAATTAAACGTTAGGACGACGTAATGATGAAGATCACAACAACTTAAAGTAAATGATAATTAGGAAAGAAAATGAAGTTTTCATGTGATCCATGAAATGAAAAAAGTAACACATCTGAAAAGATTTTAAATCGGAATGAAAAGTATCATATCTAAAAATAGATAGTTATTTCAAACTGCTCATGCATTTGTAGAGTAGTTATATGATAAAAATAATTTAACTTTGTGCAAGTAAACAATAATAATAAAATTACACGTTAACATAAAGCACAAATGAGCAATAAAATGCAGACATATGTTTCGGGATTGCTTGGAATCCCTTTTTCAATGCGACAGGGAGCTTCTAGATGCAAAACATCCAAATGAAGCAGACAGAACAACAAAAACAAAGCTTATATAGCCTAAGAATTATCTGTAAACCAATGAGAATAAAGGTAGCGTGAAGTGGAAGTAGAAGTTTTTTACGCTTGTGAAGTATTTAGGAAATCGTGAGGGGTTAGGTACACGTAAATTTCGTTTACATGGGATTTGAGCATAAACAAAAAAGGCATTTACAGAAACACAAATATTGAGACTGAATGAACTGAATAATATATTTTGTATTTTTTGTAGTCATATACGTAAGTGCATAACTAATCTTAATGTTTTTTAAAAAATATAAACGACTAAAAAAATTTATTATATGCCAATTTTGGTTTTCAGAACTTTTTGAGGTGAAGAACTACTTGCAGGTGAGGTGCAGATGAACATCGCAAGTAAATCTAGGAGTAAAATAAAACCGTTTACTCTGAGATAAAGTAAATAATTTTAGCCTATTTTATAAGTTAAATAAGAAAAACGCTTACGGTGTCAATCGAAAAATATTATATTATAAATGGGTTAAAACCAATTTTTACGACTTCTTAATATTTGAAAATTCTTTGGCATCTTAAAATATACAAGATTAGACACATAAAAAAATTTGCTTTCCAAGAACATGCTGCAATTAAATTGTTTGGTTTTAAGTATATCCATCCATTGCCGACTTTGTAGAATAATCCGCCATTCACATACAGAAACCAATAAGCAGAAAACATTATTATTAAGCAGCTAATATCCAGTTAACCCATGTTTGAAACACATTATTCATGTAATTCACCTTAAAATTAACTCTACTACTACGCTTTGTTTAGTGAGCAGTACTAAACTTTATCTCATGTCAATGTGTCAGTTAATTCTGAAGATTTCTAGAGATTTGTTAAAAGTTCTAAGCTGCTATTGTTTCATTTCATCAAATATGTTTCACTTTTTTTATGTCTCATAAATTACCGGGACAAAGCCTAACTTGGACGTAAGGTGAGCCAAACGTAAACCTGGACATAGCATAACTTTGTTATACGTCTATTGACCAAAACCTTTGGATGGGATACAGAAGTCATTATTGATTTAACGACGTAACTCTTGCATTATTTAGTAACAAAGCAGCAATTACAATCTTTCCGTGCCTATTGACGTCGTAATAGATGTTGGAACTGGGCAAACGAAAGCAAATGCAGTTACTTTCTACTGTAGAATCGGACATAAAACGTGTGTCAAAGTAAACTGACAGTTTGAATTTGCCATCTTTTTAATGGCACAACACGAGTAGAGCATTTTACTCGTATTTGCTGACATTACTAAAAATCTGGGTAAAATTATCAGAAGCAGAAAAATCAAACAAAGTGTAGAAATTGCAAAAAATACTTTAGAAGGGTGAAACACTTACGGGAACTGTTCATAAGTGCGATACAGTGATGCGAATTGGCTGCTAAAAGACCACCTGATTTGTTATCATTAGACTTCTTTTTTTGGGTGATTATCTTAACGAGAAAGTATACATGAATGAAACATGAGCAACAGCAAACTGCAACGTAAAAAAAGAGAATACCATTGAAAAATATTGCTCAGAACTTATGTGAACATGTCGTGGAAAACTTCGTCATAAGCGGAAGGGCATGCATTCAACGTTTAGGGGCTCAAATAGTCATATGTATCGTCTCACAACTATACAAAAGAAAACTCTCTAACTCACCTATTAAAAATATACTTTTACTGATGTAATGCAGTTCACATTATCCAGAATTTAAAAAAAAATGTTACATGTTGAAACTACGATAAGTATTCTTATGTTTGCGTAAGTATTAGGAATTATTCATCTATCATATCAAGGTTCACATCCTTGTTGAAGTAGTTAACGATTGGTAATTAACAGATAAAAAAATATCGGATTTAAAATCGACTTATATGACGTTTTTATGAGTTTTCAATTAGTTATCTATTTAGTTTTCCTTTCTGCTGTTAACAAACGAATGCTGATAGTTTTTGCTAAATAGTTGAGGATCTGGTACAAAGAAACCTACTACAATTTTATATAAGCATAATGAATGAAGTAATTAAATTTTCGGTCATCATGATTGTCTATGGCGATTGGATTGTTATATGGAACAATAAGATGACCATATACACCTTCGAACACTAATATATACACAAGATTAATCTCACATCTTTGAAGAGTGTCTAATGAGCTCTGTACCAGGTCATCAGTTCTTTCAGAACATCAGAAGCTAACGCGAAATGAACACTGTTTCACTCTCTCAAGGAGATGAAGAAGAAAAAGCAAAGGGAAAGGGCAATCTCTTTGAAGACCAAAAGGCAGAAGTACAAAAGGAGGAATAAGAAAGAAAAGTGAAGAGCATCTTCATCAGGATGGTCAGTCGGTCATCGGACAATGCTTTCCAGAAAGCAATCTCCTGCAGATAAGGGGGGAGGAATCCTCATTAATCATCGTGGGGCGCCATTCTTCTACAGCCCTTATCTCACCCCAGCCTGCGAGTGGAAACTGCTGGTGTTTGCTCCTGAAAGAAGAATTCACCAACGAAGGATTAACAGAACGGAGAGAAGGGCCAAATACTGGCTTGATTTCAAAATTTCTAAACAATCTTAAGGTAGATTAATCTCAAAACGGTACATTAAACGCGAAGTTGTCGAAGTAAGCAAGTGGATGTGTTGTTTTATACACGGAAAAAAGAATGACGCTTATGCAAACTAATTTTGCTCTTGAAGTCAGACGCGATACGAGTAATTGAATGAATTGTTCTTCCTCGCAAATTAGCTAGACACTTACGAGACGAAGTGTAACATATCTTCAGAGATAATGATTAGGTAAATGAATAGGCAAAAGGAATGATGTGTTGATAAACTAGATAAATGAGATTCATAGAGTGGATGTAATCTCCCGCTTAAATAATTTGGTGATAGATCTTGGCATAAAAATATCAGTTTGAGAAATGAGGCAATTGTGAGATATCCTAAGAAATTAAGCGTATAAATTTGATGATTTATGAGGCTGAATTCATTGAAAAGTTGAAGCATCTTCTTGGTATTAATACATGAAGCATATCAAAAATGGAGGATAATTTTGAAATAAATGGGGCACCATATATTTAACTATACAAATATGGTAAATGCGCAAGAAATTGAATGCTGCTGTAATAAATTAGACATTTAGAAGGACAGATTGAGAGATTGATAAAGAAGAACGTCATTGCATATTTAAATGATTTCGATAAAATAGAAGCATAGTATAATACATATTTTTTAAAAGGTGCATGAGAAATTTCTGAAAAATCTTCAAAGAATTCCAGGAATGGTGATCATAATTTACGAATCTGAATTCATCGCACATAGTACCTTTTCAGGTTACTTATTAAATAAACCCGTACGTATTTTGTATTCCTGTTTACGCAGATCAAAGAGTAAAACTAAAATCAACAATAGAAATAATAAATTTTTCAGAAAGGCAATAGATTCCTCACAGGCTTAAAAAAATTTAATCTGAGAACGTGCTTCCATTCCAGGTTCCCGGAGTATTGTATTTAAGGATAATCTCACCCCACGAATTCTTCCGGGAAAAGTTCGATATAAATCAGTCACGGAATTTTGCTTAACCCCTGAAAGCACGAGTTCTTCAGGGAGAAATTGGTAAAAAATGATCGAGTTATTCTCGACACTAAATGGATGAATAGGTATAGTATAAAGTTATTTTTGTTGGGGGTGGGATAAAAGTTATTAAACAAAATATTATTTCAGAAACAAAGGAAAATAATTTAAAATTACATGTTTAAGTTGAGTGTCACAATGTTAATCCCAAATTAACCCCTTAACGCGTTTGCCCGTGTCTGACCCGGGCGAAAGTTACCGGCAAATTAGCACATGCCCGGTGTCTGACACGGGCGATCTTGTATCTCGCGTTATTTTATTTCTAATGCCCGTCTGAGATCCGCTAGCACTCTGTTTGTATAATATATTTTTACATAACTTTTACCCCATCCCCGCTTTCCCTAGTCACTCCCTACAATTGAAATTCCTAAAAATAATTTATACTATATCTATGTATTCATTTTCTGTCAAAAAAACTCCATCATTTTATACCAGTTTTTCCGAAAAAAACTCGTGCTTCAAGGGGCTAAAGCAAATTACAAGATACAAGATCGCCCGTGTGAGACACAGGCATGTGCAAATTTGCCGGTAACTTTCGCTTGTGTCGGACATGGGCAAATGCGTTAAGGGGTTAAAACACGTGAAAAAACATAAAAGCTTTCTTAATGAATCTAGCGAAAACGTATGATTTATAAGCATGATTTCATGATGCACAACATAGATACGAAATGTGGTATCAAGTTAAAATGATCCGCCTTTTGTGATTCTGATTAGGTAGGTGACAACATAAAGAACTCAGCTTTATTAAACAGTTAAATTGGCAGGTGATTTAAAGATTCATTTAGAAGATAGCTGCTTTAGATATTTACCTAATTTTGAAATTTTTAAAACATTACACAAATCATGACAGCAATTTGGTTATGTAAACACGATGCCGGCAAAAACTTCCTTAATGATTAACTATGATTGAAACGTACGATTTATAACCCCAGATTTTATAGCGTAAACCAGTAATAAGATGGCATCGTGGTAATCCGCGGGTCTTGTACGCCCAAGATCGCTGTTCGTCTGCGCCCATGTTCTTATGGTTATGCGGCATGTAAAAGGCCCCTTGAGTAGCCGAATCGGGTTTTAATGGAATTCTAAGTGCAGTTTCGCATCAAAAAGAGCCTATGTGTTTCCCTTTCAAGTGAAGAAATTTGGAGTTAAAATTCTTATGCAGCGCTGGTACCGCATTCATTGTGAAGGAGACGGTACCAATCCTAGGAGAATGCACTAGGTCTGCTGTGGCGGTAAGCCTGTGCAGCCTATTAAAAAGAAAGAAAATATTTCATACCGCAGTACGTGGTATCAAGTCCTTAAAATACTCTTTTTTTTAAAAAAACTGATTAGGTAAATAAAGAAATTAAACAAAGATAGCTCCGTTTTATGCGTTAAAAAATAGAACGGAACTTAAAAGATTTATACGGGAGATAGTTATTTGAGGATTGATAGAAAGAATTATATTTTGATCCAACCTACGTTTTTCACATTCAAGTACTTTTTCATCCCGCAAATCACTTTTCTTAATTTCGTACACCCTTTATAGAGATCATGGGATAGTTCTAAAAGAAGCCACTTAGTACAATATTTATATTTGAACGTGCCAAAACAGAGTGAAATCGAGGGTAAGTTTCACCCAGTCCGTTCAAAATAGCCGGGAAAAAGCTAGAAAGGTGACAATAGCAAAATTTCCCTTTAAGACAATTTTAAATACTATTTTGAACGATTTTCTTTTTTATCATGCAAAATTTCCTTTTATACAACATTTCGTTGGTGTTGCCAATTTATCAAACTTGTGTCTTTCAACGGTGTTTTTAAAGAAATAAATTATTTGTTTCTCTTGGGAAAACATAGAGCAAAATTTAAAAAAAAAAAAAAAATACAAATTGTAACTTTTGGAGAGCTATATGAGATCTGAATGTTTTATTGTAGATAAAATCCATTGTAAACATAATACAACTAAGAACAATGATTGAAATACTTTCTTTTGATAATGCTAAGTCTGCTTCAGTGATCAACTATTTAAAATTGTTCTAGCATAGTTGAATGATATGTTTGTGAAAATAAATAATTAACTGCATTTCGTAGCATAACTTATAAATGTTAGTCCACAATTCTATCAATTTCTTTTTAAGATTAAAAGTTAGAAGTCCAAAACATTTTTCATGTCTCATATTAACCTTGCAGTATAGAATATGATTTAATATGACATTTCACTTATTATTAAATTACTCTCCATAGTTACTTCTTTCGCTCATTTGCGTCTCAATTAAAAATTGATTAATCACCTAACTCATTTTAATCACTTCACCACTGCATATTTTATCACTGTCTGAAACTAGGATACTGGTCGTCTAAAATCACATGTAATATTTCTTCCAGCATTCAACATTTTCGGGAGCTTTTTAATTACTTTCACAAGAATATATTTTTTAAATTTCACATGTAGTGTCTAAAAGCTTTGTTTTGCTGCTTTTTTATTATAATAACGAATGAGTTGTATTCAAAAGTGACATTTTTAATAATTTAATGTATAAAATTTTTATCATGTAACAGTATTTGCTCATTAATTAGTGATTTTTTCCTCAGTGGTATATACTATTTAAATAGTAAAATAAGAAAGTCAAAAATAATACGCAAGGGTCAGAATTTTAATTTTAGTTACACGACATAGTATTTTAGCCATTACGATTTATTCTTTAAATACTTTCATAATTTCAGCAACTTTTATTGTTATTGATATTAATTTCTTGCTCACATATTTATCGCGTCCATTTCTAAAAGCTTGCATGAAAGCATACTGCATAATACAAAATGAAAGCAGAAGCATTCCATTTTGTATCAATTTGTAAGACACTATTGCGAATGGAAGACCTGTTGTGGCGGCATGGTATTACTTATTTTCAAACGTTACATTACATTCTGTACATTCGATTCGTGGGTTGCAGCTCAGGCGGAGTGTCCTCAAAAAGCTTAAAATCTTCAATTAGTAAACTGACGATATGAAAATCTTGATCTAGCATAAAATACAAATACGTTACTGATACTTTCATCCCTATCCATTATCCAAGCTTCTTGATGGAGCTGTAATGCATTAACTGCTTCAGTTATTTTTTCTGCCGTATTGTAAAAAATAGGCACACTTTTTTGAATAAATTTTAAAATCCCATTGATTATGTGGATTCAAACTCCCAGTTAAAACTATTGATAGTTTTACATGTTTAAATTTATAATAAGTTTAATTGGGGACGAAAAGAAAGCATTTTTACTTAAAGTTGGCTTTTTTACTGCAGCAGTGTCAAGATTGGGAAGACCAATTTACAAGAGTTGATGAAAAAAGTTCATAGCATTCTAAATATGAGTTAGATCATATGATCATTAGGTTTCGTTATTACTACACACAAGTCTGATAATGAATTTTCACAAATAAATAGGACCATTTAGAGACATTTTCAATTCCCTAACTGATCCCGGATCAGAACCATATTCTGTTAAGAGCCACACATTCTATTTTTTTATTTTAGCGCAAAAATGAATTTGGGAAAGAAGAAAAAAACTCTCACGAAATTTGAAATTTGTATGTTAAAGTCAAACAAACGCTTTTCTTTGCATTGTAAGAGCACAGTTGCACATGCGGGGGACGGGGGTGGGTCTCTCATGACGTAATAATTATCAGTGATATGGAACGGAATGTGGAGCAAGACCCCGTGTGTGCTCCGGGCACGGGGCAGTGCAGCAACGAGGTTTTGTTCGAAGCTGGAGCGGAAGGAAAATGAAATTGCTCCGTTTCTTTTCCCTTTTTAGCCTAATTTCCCGTAAAAGTAAAAAAAAATAAAGCATGAAAGAGGCTTAATGTATCGTAAAAATATCGTTAAAAATAAAGAAAAGTTAAAATAGGTGAAGTAATTAAATGAAGATTGAAAAATAAAAAAATTGAAAGTAGTGTCTTGAGATGGGAATATGTGTGGCTGTCGGTCGGTCGGTCTGTATGTCTCCCACCCCCCACCCTAATAACTTTTGAACGAATTATCCGATTCGAAAAATCTCGGCGAGACATCTTATTTCCATACTTTACTTTTTGATTTGAACAATGTTTCGTTCAATTTCGAACAGTTCATAAAATTTTAACATTAGCGCCCATGGGAAAAAATGAAGCAAATTATGTAAACTCTGGGCACAAGATGCAAGAGCAAGCTTATTGGAAGAAGCTCTCGGCGCGAAATATTGATTTGAGCAATTTTTTTTCATTTTTGAACAGTTAAAAGAGAAAAATAACATAGCGCCTACGGAGATTTTTCAATCCAATATAAATCCTTATCTCAACAGACAGATTTATTTGGAACAAACTTCATCGGAAAGACGTTATGACGTAGAACATGTACAGATACGAAGATCAACTGGAGCTAAAAGAGCCTATTTTAGTCTAAAAACTTTTTAACGGGATTTTTAAGGAATTTACGAACGAATGATTAAAATTAAATGAATGAGTGAGGAAATGAATGAATAAATGAGTGTATAAATAATACAAAAAAAAAGAAAATCATAAAATAAATAAATGAGTGAATAAACGCATGAATGAGTAAATGAATGAAAGAATAAACGAATGACTAAATAAATGAAAGAATGAATGAGTGAATGAATATGTATTGACCGTTGAAAAAGGTATATTTAGAGTAACTAAGAGCTAAAGCTAAATAAGAAAGAGAGAGAGAGATATATAGATTATGAATTTGAAGTTGATGGAAAGTAGGCTAATATTCTTCCAGACGGAACTTCTTGTTAATTTATCATATAAAAAATAAATTAACTAAAAAAGGAGATAAATAATAATAATAAATTTTAATAGATAATAAATAATATATTAAAATGATTCGGAACACGGAGCGGAACCGGAGTAAATATTTAGAAGTCGGAGAGGAGCAACTCAAAAGAGTGGTTGCTCCAGATCTCTAATAATAAAATCCATCCCTCATGTTAAAAAAAAAAAAGAAAGAAAAAGAAAAATTTTTTTTTTTCAATTTAATCTGAATTAAACGCTACTATACAATTTGATGTATAGTTCCATTTCATGTATTAATTCGATGCTGTTGGACATTTCTAGAAAGTTCAGACTACAGTCTGCCATTGCCGAGGGGGGGGGGGGACAATACTTGAAATAGTACCAATAAAAAAATCTTTCTAGCTGTATATGTATTCTGATATACATGATTTTTATAGGTCCCATCATGTTTGAGTAAGTTTTCCAAATTTTTAGCAAGGAATATGTCAGTTCAGAAAATAATTTTTGGTATATTACTAACCAATTTTAATAGCAATTTGCAAGTTTGACCTGCAACTTGCGCACCACTACATTAATATCCTATATTCTGAAAACCTCACTGTATCTACAGTGTGTCAATCCTTCAGAATCCTCCCCTCACTCAAAGTTTTCGGGCCTCCTCCTTCCTCTCGAGTCGTACGATGACCGCTGTGGTTTGCCGACGGACGCCTTTAAAAACCCTGGAAAGACGATGCTGGGGATCGATCCGACAGAACAGACGGATGGAGTGTGACCTTGAGAGGGGTGAGATGCCTTCTGCTCCCCGCAACACTTCTGGGCATTCGGAGTTTCGATTTTTTAAGAGACTCCTTCACTTAACCCCTCTTACTGGAGCTGCTCTACCGCTTCAATCTATCAACACAGGCTATGAAAATAATATTGTGTGTATATATGTATACATAGTATATATAAGCCCTCGTTTGTGTGTTCGTTGTGTAAAGCCGTTGACGCAGTGGAACGAAATTTGGCCTAAAATGAAGTTATTCTCTGAGAAAGATAGCGTACGAAATCCCATCCGAAAAGTCGAATCAGTGATTTTTTTTTAAATTACAAATTGCACATTTGTTTTAAAAACAGAAAGAAAACATAATTTCTAAAATTTTGTATCTTTTTGAGGCTAAGTATGTACCTCAAGGGTAGAAGAAAAATGAGGAAGCTAAATTTTAAAAAGTAAAGAGAAATCGTTCTTAGACGAAAATAAAAATTTAAATTGACAGAATAATTCTCAAATTCTTTTAAAAATAGTATAGTTAAAACATACCATACATTAATCTATCTTTAAAAATATAAATATAGCAGGCAAGAAGTTTTCAATTTTATTAACCATTACACGGAAGATTTTTGCCGCAAAACAATCGGCGAATTCCAAGTCGAATTGTTTGCCTTTCGGAATGTAGCAATTCCCCTCTCTGAGTACAACTATTAATAGACAATTTTTTTTCTAACTGAATGACTTCACATGTCCTGTGCCCATTTGTTTTGAGGAAAGAGTGGTACAGATTTCTCGAATTTAAACCTGATTAGAATGTGTAATGTTTTACAAATGGAAATTTAAATCTTTAATTGCGTTTAAAATGGAACTTTCTTTAATTAGGTGTAGTGTTTGGAAATCACGTTTTACCAAATGGATAATTACGAAGGTTTTGGAACGTTTGTTAGAAGCTTTATTGAAAATTCTCAATTAAGTGGGTCAAATTGCGAGTTTATAACATGATTTTCTGTAAGGTGCTTCAGCTATATTTGGCTGACGCAAGAATAAAAGACTCGCAAATCCATTATGAAGATAAAAAGTACATCGAAATGCATTCAATTAGAATTTAAATCTTGCTTGGGTGCACTGTTGCAGTTTGAATGCAGAACTGGTTTTGGTGGCGAAAGATGTTAGCGTTTAACGATATTTCTAATAATGTTTAGTTACAGTGAAAACAAGATGTCAGGCACTTAGAAGCAAAGGGGTGCAAGTGACCAAAATGAAAATTTTGAGATAGCTAGTGCAAATGACAAATTAAACACCCTTCTGTTTGGTGGGAAAGAGATTTTAGTAGTAGCTTTGACAGATACTGCAAAAAAGGGTGGTTTAAAAAACTTCCCAAATAAAAGCTACATTCCGTTTGGTGGCAAAGGGATGCAAGTGCACTTACATCCGTTTGCCTCTGAATAAAATTATTTGGTTTTTTTTCAGTTAGTTTAAATACACAATGCAGACGATCTATTTACGAAACTTAAATCAGAGAAGAAGAAAAAAAATAGGAAAGGAATTACGAATTGTTGAATAATAATAATAATAAAAACAAGGGTTAAATCGGTCTGCAGATTTATATTTGTCATGTTTTGTTTTCGGCAATTTTTCTAATGGCAATAATTTTGAGTTTGTTGATAAATATAATTATTCGAAATTTATATTATGCAGTTTTAAATAAAGTTTATATCACGAACAATCTATCTTTATTACTGTGTAAATTCGTAAAATGAACAAGACACGTTTTTTATTTAGTGCAAAGGGGTGTAAGTTAACTAGTTGGAAGCAAAGGGGTGTAAGTAAAAATAAGCTATTTTTTTAAAAAATCCTACGTCAAATCTAATTATCAGAAACACTTCCCACTTCATACTTAAACTAACACATACATATGGGACTCGAAAATAAAAAAAAATATTACATCCCTTTGCTTCTCACCGCCTCATGTTTCATCGAGAACAGGGGTCGGCAACCCTCGCGGACCACATGCGGCTCTTTGGATGTGAAGCTGCGGCTCTTTAGTTCCATACGCAAATATTATTTATTTTATCAAAAAAAAAAAAAATATATATATTAAAAATCGTTCTGAATTCGTTTCTACTTGAATAACCGTGCAAAAGCCATCGCTCCCATTGTTTGTTATTCAAGCACAAGTTAGTGTTATAAGTAAATGCTTAACTGTTTTAATTTTTTACTTAAATAATAAGTAATTATCTAATAATGCCATATATATATTATCTAATTTGTTATGAAAAACACTACTTATAAATGAATAAATAGATTTTTTTCTTATGAATAAATAGATTATTTTTTTATCAAAAATCTTTATTTATGCAAGTACTATTTATTGTTGGCAAGAAAAAAAAACTGTGGCTCTTTAAAAACTTTGAAATTTTGTAAATTGTAATTTTTGATTCTTCCGACTCAAAAGGTTGCCGACCCCTATTCTAGAACAATATGAGCCTACTTTTTCGTATAATCTAACCTCCAATTTATAATCCACCTCTGTCTTATTTATCTTTATAGCTCTTATTTATCTTTTCTTCTTAATTACTTCAAACGTACCCCTTGATTACTTCAACGATTAATGCATATTCATTCACTTACCCATTCATTCTCTTATTTCCTCATTCTAGTATTTATAAAGTCATTTAAATATTTTTTCATTTATACACTCATTTACTCATTCATTCTTTCAACCACTCATTTATTCATTAATTCGTTCTTTCACTCATTCACTCATTTATTCATTCATTCAATTCTTCATTCTTTCACTCATTCATGCATTCATTCAGAAATATCCTTCAAAATCCCAATAAAAAAATTTTGTAGGAAAATAGGCTCGTACAGTTCTTGTTGAACTTCGTATCTGTACATGTTCTGCATCGTACCATATTTCCGATAAGGTTAGTTGCAAGCTAATCCGACGGTTATATCAGGATTTATATGGCATTGAAATTGTCCCGAAGGCGCTAATGTTAATATTTTTTAACTTCAAAAATGAGCAAAAACTGTTCAGATCAATATTTCACGCCGAGAGCTTCTTCCAATAAGCTTGCTCATAGGAACTTGGATCTTGTGCCCAGAGTTTAGAAAATTTGCTTCGTCTTCGCCCATAGGCGCTAATGTTAAAAATTTTTGAACTGTTCAAAATTGAACGAAAAATTGTTCATATCAAAAAGTATTTTTCGAATTGGACAATTCGTTCAAAAGTTATTAGTGGGCACGGACAAACTGACAGACCGATAGACATGACAGAGCGACAAACCGACAGACACACTTTTTCCCCACCTCAAAATCTTCTCTTTCAATTTTTTCATTTTTCAATCTTTATTTAATTACTTCACTTTTTTTTGACTTATCTTTATTTTTAACAATATTTTTACGATACATTAAGCCTTCTTTCATGCTTTATTTATTTATTTTTTAAAACTTTTACGGGAAAATAGGCTGAAAATGGAATGGGTTGGATTATTTTGTTTAAATAAAAATCTGAAGTGTGCACCACATGACTTCCCTGATCTTCCGGCAATGCTTTAAATAAAGGGAAACTCGCCAAATATGGCCAAACTGACATTGGAATAGGAAATTCTTTTGGGGCGCAAAATTTGACGATACATCTCTAAATTTAGCGGGATATCACAAAGTTGTTGCCAAATAGTCACCAGCTTAAATATAGAAATGAATTCAGTGACGTCTTAGAGAAAATATCTTGATAATGAAAACGGTATGGATTTGACACAAAATCGAGTGAAACAACCCCTTTGCAACATCCGATTACAACCAAAAAAGGGAAGTGCACAACTAGATCTTATACAGGTTCTACATACAAAATTTAAACACTAAAAAAATTTCAGTTCAACTTTTCACCAGAAAAATAACCTTTCTCCAAATGAAAAAAAAAGTGGTGAAAATTAGCTGCAACCAGCATTCGGTACTCAAGTTGAACCATTATAATGATTCCTAGTCTTACATTCATGGTGAAAACAGGTGTAACTGCACCAGTATAATTGTTTAATTTAGTACCAAATGTTGGTTACAGCTGAATTTCACCATTTTTTTTTTTTGGTAAAAAGCTGAATTAGAATTTTTTAGTGATCTGAAGTCGACTATGTATTTTTTTTTAATGTTTCAAATTACGATGCATACGCAGAAATTAGCTCGTATGTTTCGTTTTTTTATTTTTTTTTGTGAGAAAACTTTTTTGTTGCGTGTACTGTGGTGTTATCGATTATGTTTGTTAAATACGATAATTTCACCCGTTATGAATTAATGAATTTTGACAATCATAATTGTGTTCTTCCTAACGTAATTCGAGTTAAATGACTACGAATATTTCGAGCCGCATTTCATTTATATGATGTCCCCTGGCTAAAGTTTCCTGGGATGAAACAATCTTACGAGACAGCTATCTACATTACGTGAATGTTAACTTCAGCAGTTCCGTTTCCAACATGTGTGTCAAGCTTCTCTGCAAAAATTTAAAGTAGATTTTGTTCTTGGTGTGCACTCGCTTCCGCAGCAGAAAGAGCGTCACTGAGAAAATAAACAAAAACACCGCAGTCGTTTAATTAATGATACCGCAAGGACGGTCTTGCAGATTTCTTGGGTAGACAAAGGCTCTCACATAAAGTGTCGACTTGGCACACTCCGTGAAAATCACTTTTAACTACTCCGGAGAAACAGTCGGGTTTACCCTTCATTTACAACCGAGTGATTCACTCATCGAAAAATGCGGTTTGTTCACTTCTTTTGAATCTGTTGTTCATGACATTGAGCTGAATTTCCTAATTGAATTAACATATCTTTCACGACTCATTTATATTTTGAAAATGCTGGTCATTTTTGTTTTGATAAACCAATTGAATTCGTTCAAAATGAATTATTTTTTATTTATAACTAAGTGATTCACACAACGAAGATGCTATTTTTCCCTTTTTTAAGGTCTTGCCCACAAACTTTAGCTGCATTTTTTAACCTCTTCAGGCCCCAGAACTAAGCGCAAATAATTTTGACGCAATTTTTTTGGTTCTCTGATTTAAAAAATGATTACAAAACAAAATAACCGAAGAATTTTTTTTTTAATTAATAATTAGTTTAAGTAGTAATTAATGCCCAATTTCCATGTTTTCCATGTTTAAAACGAAGTAAACTATCTGTTGATTAATTTCAAAAAGAATTGGGTGCTTTATCTTTCAAATTGCACTAACAGTAGTTAATAAACATTATTTTAAAATGTACCCAATTGCGTGCATTTGGAATGAAGAGATTAATGGAACTAATATATTTTGCATAATTTTTTTATATGTACAAAATGTAAGAAGTTCCTATTTGATAGAATAGCTGATTGCGTTCAAAAATGAATTATCTTTCATTTATAACTAATTCACTGAAAAAAAAAGCGGTTTTTTCTTCACTCTTTTCAGCTTTAGATTAGAATTTGGAGCTGCATTTTGAATGAAATTCATATATTTAACTATTTTTTACTAGTTTACAATGTAAGTAACTCCTCTTCTGATAAAAATAAATGATAGGAAATTCTAAACATTTAAAGTTTTGATGTCTTTTAAAATGCTATTCTATACATTGTTTGGGCAAAAATATAATAAAACCAAAAAAAAAAAAAAATATTTAAAAGAAAGCGAAAAAAAAAAAAAAAAGAAAAGAAAAGCAGAAAAATGACAGTTGCTATTTTGAATAATTATAAGGCACAAAATTCAGTTGATGAACAACTTTTTAAGCATAAAAAACAACGTCTTCTTTTTCTTTTTTGCGGTTGTCATGTCATTCAGCTTATATTTTTTTAGTTGAAAAAGGGAACCGTTGTAACCCCTAAATGCGTGTCTGAAGCTTTTATTGCTATTGGTGCTTCTGTCGTTGGTTATAATTTTTTTTGCATTTAGCACAAAAGAAGTTTTTTTTCTTAGTCATTTATCTGATAGAGACGTTGCCATACATTATAAGTTTCATATGTCCACATCCTGGGAAAAAGTGTATCATACTTTGCTTCTTTACTTAAATGCAAAATCCAAGTTCAGTGCATTAATTACTGAATTGCTAGAAGACGGGGGAAAACAAGGAAAAGGAGACATAAATAATGATGACCCTAATTTTTTCTAAGAATCTGAAAGCAAGAAAACTGGCCTAATCTTAGAATAATCTGATCTTATAGGATTAAAAATAGTAATAAAAGCTAGCTCATTAAGAAAAATAGGAATTTATCAGATACGCCACCGTATTCCAGTCCCCACAATATAGTCCCGTAAAAATTTTTATGTCCAGAGATTTTCTCTTTAGAATTGGGATCTGTAGAGGTTCTAATACGAAACTGTCTTGGGTAGACATGTTGATTCCTGGGCGAAATAATTTTACAGGCCATCAAATATGGCGGCCATTTTGGTTCCTTTCCTCATTAGGCATTCAGCAACCAATCAACATATAAACTTAATATTGGTTTTAAACTTTGTTTTTTTGGATCCAAGAATTCAAATACCATATTATTTAAGTCATTAAAGCAATCTTACTACCTTTTTCAGTAGTTTGCTTGCAAATGTATCCGATAACTGTTGTTTAATATTCTGGTTGCAAAAATTGAAACTAGAATAAAAGAATTCTCAATAATACTAAGTTTCAGCTCGCGTTTATTAGAATTATACGTTCTTTTTATTGGTAGAATTGTATAATAAAAGCAAAATGTAAAATAAAGCAATAAAAAAAATATGCTATTTGATTTTGCATTCCTTGGGGGTACATTTGAAAAAACTAGTGCACTTTACAACAGCAGCTTTGTAAGCATATCTTTTGGAGACAGAAACCTAACATTTGCTCACACACAGGAGTTCTAGTGGCAGGAAATTCAAAATTTTTTAGGGTCTCAGCACCCCGATAATATTTTCCCAGTAAAATCATGCGGATCGTTTATTATTTGCTTATTTTCAAGAAGTTGAATATTCCGTCTTATGAGCTAAAAGGCTCTTAGGATATTCCTTTTAACTGAAAGTGATGTCGGTTAAAGTTCACTCGGTGGCATTGACTTCTTGTATTCATTAAATCGTAGATTATCAAATGTGTCACGTGTTGACTGAGCTTTCCAGACTCGCACTACGTATTTCTCCACTGTTTCATAATCACACTAATCCTCTGTATCTGCAAAATCTGACAAATATGAAATAGGATTTCATTTTATAGCTAAAATTTTTGTCCCAGTTTTGCTAATTTCGTCATTACCTTTAAGAGATGTGAGCTTTTGGCTAGCAATTGATTTAAATTTCTGATAAGAATGTTTGATGGAAATGAACCGTCTATTTTCTTCTATTCAGAAAACTATCCTGAACTCAGATATTCCTTGGCGCATCCATGTTGATGCAACTCTAATTAACTATACTACACGTCTGTATCATTCGAAAGCGCAATCACTCATTTTGCACCGTGTTAAATAGCCCAGTGTATGTGTGAAGCAATTCGTAAACTGCCCTCCTCTAACGTGTTATTAAGCTCTTTAATGTCCTGCCTTACTTCTACAAAGTGCATAATTGCAGGTTGCAATTCATTATTTACTGAAGGACTATAAAACTAAGTAAGATATAGCATGTTGCACATAATTTCGAACACAACATGAAGTTCCTGCTAAGAGCATACCGACATCGAACCGTGCAGAACATTGTTGACGACTTCTCCAAAATTTTTCACTTTCTTTGAGTTTATCATTAGAACTTTTGACATGAAATCAACAACAGGAACAGTTTTCCGTGTTGATATTTTACTGAATAGAAAATTTTTGGACGACAGGTATTTCTCAAGCTAACAACAGGGTCAGCTTGGTTTTTTCGCCCCGGGAAAAACCGGACGGACTAAATATCATTTTGTTCATTTTTTTCCTGTAAACTGGAAATTAAAAATTAAAAAAGCAGAATTTATCTAAAATAAATATGATGAGTATTCCCATTCAAGGAATAAATTCTATGCTATAATATCAGACATGAAATATTTTATGGAGGAAAAAAGGTAGAGTAATGATTAAAAAAAAAAAAAAACTATGAAATTAAAGAGTTCAGTTCCTCTAGAAGCTTTTTCAAGGAAACATGTTTATAAAACAAGTATACCAATATTAATTTATAATGATAATTTAAGTCAGAACAAATTATATGTTTTGTAATAGAGAAATATCAATTATAAAACATGTAATTTTCAGTAAATAAAAAAAAAAAGTTACATTTAAATGATATCTATGAATATATTACATAAAACCATTTAGTACCCATTTTACTATGAAGCAGGGTTCAGGTTTCAGTAGAAACCAATTTTAATAGTACAGGGGAAGAAACTGGAAAAAATCGGAATAAATGGAAGAAACTAGAAGAAGCAAACAACCAACGGAAAACAAAACAGTCATTAAAAGTTCAAATATATTGAATTAGCATAAATAAATTCTTAGAATAAATCCTCAAATGTAAAATAGGAGACTTTGTTAATATTAGAGATGTTATATTTGGGAAAAGAAACTACTTTTAATTGAAAATTGTTAAGTTTGACACGCTTATAACGATTTTAGAAAAGTGCATTGATTCAATTTTGTAGGGAAAATGTTTTTCCGTTTATGTGATTTCTGTAAGGAAAAATATCAAATATTTCTTATAAAAATACAATACTATAATATTAAACTACTATTACGATATTATAAGTACATTTCATTGTTAAAATATAAAACTATATATTCATTCTACCATTTGTATTCTAATGGTAGTTTTAAAATACTAATGTTCAAACATTTTTGATTAGGTTACTAACTTAAGCTATTATTAATCTAATGAAGTGCATGTAGCATAGTAAATATATTACAATTTTAGTTAATATGTTTATTCGATTACTTTTATAGTGTAATCTTTTAAGTGAGCCTGGAAATTACACCTGAAATTTCAAGTTTCACTACGTAGCAAGTAGATATTTGTATTAATTTTGTTCTGAACGTTTAATTTTTATGAAATATTATCCTACCAAAACTTTTGCAACGCTCTTCTATAGCATATTTACAGCATGTAGAAAACAGTATTTTTAAAATTAATATTACTTTAAGCACATCAATTTGTGAGAGAGAATTAAAGCCAGTTAGGTCGACTACCTCACCAGAACATCTATTTCTGCATCTCAGAAGTAGTTCCAGTTCCTCGAACATCTACTTCTTCAAGACCCTCGGCCTCGTAAGCTGAGATGAGCAAAGCAGCACTTAGCTCTCATGGGAGCGGCTGTTGCGCCAGAGTTGAGTTGAGAGAAAATTAACCCATATGCATCTGTATATTGTATAATATATTCAACGATATCCACATGTATATATTTTTTTCAATTAATAAAGGGAACTGGTATGAAGCTAATGTTCGAAATTAAAGGTCATAAGCTATAATTTTCAACCAAAAATTTCTGTTTGACAAATTATCTTCATTATTATTCGTTTTCTTGAAAATAAACAATTGATAAATGATCCGTATGATTTGCTCGGAAAATATTAACGGGGTGCTGAGACCATAATTTTTTTTTTTTTTTTTGAATTTCCTGCTATTGGAACTCCTGTGTGTGAGCAAATGTTAGGTTTCTGTTTCCAAAAGATGTGTTTACAAAGCTTCTGTTGTAAAGTGCACTATTTTTGTCAAATGTACCACCAAGGAATGCAAAATCAAATAGCATGTTTTTATTCATTCATTTCTTATTGCTTAATTTAATATTTTGCTATTATTATATAATTCTACCAATAAAAGGAACGTGTAATTCTAATAAACACTAGCTGAAACTTAGTATTATTGAGAGTTCTTTTATTCTAGTTTCAATTTTTGCAACCAGAATATTAAACAATTGTTATCGGATACATTTCTAAGCAAACTACTGAAAAAGGTAGTAAGATTGCTTTAATGACCTAAATAATACTTTATTTGAATTCTTAGACCCCAAAAATCAGAGTTTAAAACCAAAATTAGGTTTATATGTTGATTGGTTGCTGAAAGCATAATGAGGAAAGGATCCAAAATGGCCGCCATATTTGATAGCCTGTAAAATTATTTCGCCCAGGAATCAACATGTCTACCCAAGACAGTTTCGTATTAGAACCTCTACAGATCCCGATTCTAAAGAGAAAATCTCTGGACATAAAAATTTTTACGGAACTATATGGTGGGGCCAGGACTACCGTGCTAAACTCGCCAAGAGAGATAAATTTTTGTATTTTAATATATATCTATTTGTCGCCAACATAAGGTGTGTGACTGATATTCATATTGGCGGCAATTCGTAAGACCGACGCCAATGCATGTCCTTAAAGCGATAAGTACCTAAAAATATTCGATTTCTGAAAATGAGTGAAATTAACATTAGTAAAGACCTGGTTTTATTGCTGCAATGTGCAAAATTATTTCATTACGATTGATTCGACCTAAGTACGAACAATAAACCTCATTTGTAAAGAAGATATTATCTTGGAATTGAAACAATTCGAAAGAGATTGAAACTGCCTTTATCTTCAAACTAATGTTTGAAGTAAAGTCATGTGTAAATGATTTGTTAGATTTTAAAACGAGATAAATGAGCTCACGTGAAAACTATTTAATCGTTTCGAAAAATCAAATGTTTTTCATATTTTTCTACTAGAAAAAGGACCAAATAAAAATAATTTTGAGGATAAAATCAGAAAAACGACGTTGAAAGTGATGAAATAGCTATAAGAAATACAGACAGGCGTATCGGGGCTAAAAAAGGACTCTTTTTCAATGAAAAAGGGTTCGAACAAGGTTTTTTACACATATATTTTAATTACTTGTGCTGCTTCATTGCAGAATAAAGGTTAGTTTTTTTTTGTGGTTGAGGGGAGGGAGCTTTTTAAGAGTTCCAGTCTAGGTATTTTCCTTAAATTTGTGAACGGGAGCACTGCTTCAGAGATAGTAAATACATTCGAATGTTTTTGAATGAGGCTTTGAATTTCGTTTTTTATTCTTTTTTACAGACATAAACAGGACGTTTAATAGTCTGCCTTAAGACTATTGGCAATGAAAAAAAAAAAATACAACTACTACCTCCCTTTTTTCAAGAAATAAAATTAAAAAAAATTTTTTTCCGTGCTCAATATTTACGTTATCATAATGAGATATTACTCATATTGAATCAAAATTAAACTTTGTACAGCCGTCAATACTCTTATTTTCCCAGGGATTAAAATATATTTCATATAGAATAACTGACAATTTTGATAGCTTAACCAGTAGTTCTGTGAAACGATACATTGAATCGAAAAAGATTTTTGTTAAGAAAGATCAACTTGTTAATAAAAATGGCTCAACTCCCTATGTGCTTCTCGGTTACAAATAAAAACACGTTTTGCCATCAAATGGCAATCAGTTTTTAAAAGGTCATGAAAATACATAAATGAAAGGTCAGTCCAGGGACAAGCTTGGAAAAATGCTTGTGAATGCCTTTATGACTTTGCATCAAGTAATAAAAATGATTCAAAAATGATTTAATTTTATTCTACAAATGAAGTAAAATAAATAAATAAATTCATTTGTCAGCATTTTTTTTAAAGTTAAATAAAACAAACTTGTAGAAATAACATTTTTATTCTTAATTTACATTTAACTTTCTTTGCAATTAGGCCGTATATTATAAACAACGGGCTCAACCAGAAATTTCCCTTGAAGAAGATTGGATTTTATATCTTCATGGATTAGTATACTTGAATTAATATGGCTTCAAAGCAAGGGTTCTAAGGGAAAACCTCCAGTAGTTGCGTCCTTACATTACAACCATGGACAGACCTCACACGCCAATCTTCTTTACTTTGATGTTACAAAATTTTCTCATCCTAAGAGACACAAGGGATAAAGGTTTTTTTCCCCTTTTGTAGTTGCTGATTTAGTTTTCTACAAGCATCTTGGGGAAAAACTCAAAGCTGTTTTGATCTTTATCTCTTAGTGAGATGGAGAAAAAAGTTTTTACAGAGATTTTTGTTTTCTAAAATGCGCAAATAACTAAAAATAATACCAATAAAAATAAATACATAACTAAGAAAAATAATAATAATAGTAGCAATAATGATACTAAAAATCATGTAATTTTAAACCGAATGGTTGGGTGTCCGAGACCCGACCCACTGAAAACCCACCTTGTACAGTTAAGGATACGTGCATGTAAAATACGTGGATCCCGAAGTCCCGAAGCAGTTTTGAGTGTATAGGAGTGTAGAGAATTTCCCTTCCCTTCATTCTTAGGTCAAAAAAAGGAGAGTGGCGCATTTTTCGCCATCTGGTGCCATACGAATATATAATCTGTGAGTCAAGTCGTGCTTACATCCTTGTTGTGCTCATTAAAAAGGGGGAGGCGCTCCCTTATCTGCCTAATTACTGGTCTCTCTGTGAGGGGAACCTTAGCAACAACATAATCGTCAAACATAACTCGACACATGACATAGTCTGCCTGAATTGCATTCCTAAACATAATTCTTTTCAAAAGAACTCGTTCTTAATTTTTCTTTTCCAAAAAGCTTTCATGTAATTTACAAAATACACGAAATTATGCGAGTGTAATACTCAAAGAAGTATTTTACTCCCAACAATATTTTAAGAATTTATAACAATAATCCATATTTTAAGTAAATATAACAGTGGGGAAAAAAACCATATATATATAGGAGTTTAGAGCTCATATTTGTATTAATTCATGTGAATAATTTGAATAAATAAGAGACAACATCAACGAAGCAATAAACTGATGCTTATTAGCGTGTGTAGTGTGTGGTGCGGCGTGTGTAGCGTACGGTGCGGCGTGTGTAGTGTGTGGTGCGGCGTGTGTACGTTGCAGCGTCTGTAGTGTACGGTATAGCGTTTGTAGTGCACGGTATAAGCGTTTATAGTGTACGGTGCAACGGGTTTTAGTGTACGGTATAGCGTTTGTAGTGCACGGTACAGCGTTTGTAATGTACCGTATAGCGTTTGTAGTGTACGGTATAGCGTTTGTAGTATACGGTATAGCGTTTGTAGTGTACGGTATAGCGTGTGTAGTGTACGGGGGTATGGAGCAGCGTGTGTAGTGTATGGAGCAGCGTGTGTAGTGTACGGTGCAAATGGTATCAAAGTACCTGGCAAATACAGCGCCAAATACTGACAAAAATTACTGCTACTAACCACTTAATGCATTTGCCCGTAACTGCCACGGGCAAAGTTACCGGCAAATTTGCGCATGCCCGTGTCTAACACGGGCGATCTTGTTTCTCGCATTATTTTACTTCTAATGCCCGTGTGAGATTCGTTTGCACTTGGTTTGTATAATATTTTTTTATACAACTTTTACTCCCCCCGTTTTCTAGTCACCGCTACAACTGAAGTTGCCAAAAAATAGATATATATACTATACCTATATATTCATTTTCTGTCAAAAAAAAAAAAAAAAAACTCGTGCTTTAAGAGGTTAAAGACGATTAAACAGGAATGATCTTTGAAAACAATACAACCAGAGAGGAAATGATGTTGTTATGAAGAATTTAAAAACTATTTTGTGCGCATGATTCATTAGCCTATTTATACGGATAAAATGCAGAAAAATTTTAAAACCGCTAAACCTTTGGTTTTATTTTTATGCAATATTTTAGCATTTTATACCGGCCAGTTCGGAGTTATTCGAGTTACGGGAAATTTGTGAGCTATTTTTAGCCATAGAGAGAATTGTTTTCAAACTAAATTGAGGTAAAATGGCCACATAGTACCTAGAAAATGTTTTCTAGACATCTGGAAACAATTTAGTAAAAGCTACTTCAGGTGCTATGATCTAAACTGCAGATAAGAGAAATCAGAGTAATATTCTTTATTCTGTTTCCAAAGCAAACAAGGATAGCTAAGAGTTGCATTACATTAAATCATCTTGAAAGATTTCCAGATGGCGGATTGTTTGGAGCGTTCTTTTTGGATTTCATCAAGTTTCGAGGGAAAAATAGCAAAACTCTATTTAATACTGATATACTGCAACTCGTTAACAAAGTAAAAGTTTAGTTTTAACTAAAACTATGAAGCAGAATGATACAAAGTTTCAAGAATAAAATAGGAAACATGTATGTATTGTAAGAATCAGGAAGAATGGAAAACTAAAGAAATTCTATATTGAAAAAAATTTCAGAACTACTTGAATCACCAGGTATAAATTAGTTGACTTGCTTAATCATTTCCTTTTTCTCGTATGAGTAAAAGTAAGTATCAAATTAAAATGAATAGTTATTAAAATAAGTTATAATCCCTGCGAAATCACATCAAATGTAAAAATAAATAAAAAATCAAATTAGTAAAGCAAACTATCATTAATATGAGGAATGCTACAGCGCATGTTATTCTCGTGAAAAAAATGTGCGTCACACTAGTCAGATCTTAAACTTTTATAGGCATTGTATGATTGAAATATCAATGATCTCACACCATAACGTTATCTTCATTAACTTTTTTTTGAGTTTTTTTTATGTTAGTTTGCGAGTGGTTAAATATTTTAAATCCTACTATCGGAACCTTTCACAAATCTAGAAGTCTATTTGATTCAAATAGAAATATTTTCTCACACTACCCTCATCATGGTAGTCTTTCTTTCTGCGTTTATTCTTCTGGTACTTTTGTGAGTAGTTCAGCGTTTTTCAACGCTAAATATATAACTTCTTTATAATTCTAACGCTAAATATATTATTCTTTATAATTCCCAAGCTATGGGTCACACCCAAATGGGGTAACGAGGAACTTCTCATGGGCAGTCACATAACTTCTAATTTTAAAATAAAAAACTTATCCATGCTTACAAAATTACTCTTTCTCATACTAAATATCATTTTAAATTATTTTGTGCTAAACTTGAGGGCATGAATTACAAGGAATTGTTCAGTAACAATTTTCGACCTATCCGATCAGAGTACATGTGAAAGAATGAAATGTGCGAAACATATTCAAATAATATAGAGAAATACTAAATTGATACAAGTAAAATATTTAAGTGATGTACAGAATTTGAATAATTTAAATAATTCGCGGAAATACTCAGATGAAATGAGAGTGCCTCCTTTATTATATAGTGAAAACAAATTTCTGTTTATCTACTTCGATTATATCATGAGAGCAGTAACTCTTAAAGAGAAAACGTTCAATAAAGCGATACCTCCAAACGGGATCACCGCCAAAAACTAATCAGCACTATTTCCCGTCAAGCCATGAGTGTATCAAACGTAGTTCAATTCCAAGCATTATATTTCCAGTGAGAGTGGACACAATCTTTACAAAATCTTCCAAAAATACGCAGTTTCAGTGCTACTTCCACTGTAAATTCGTTCATTTTACAGAGTCTTTGGACATTGTAAAATAAACACATTTACAGTAGAAGGATTCAGAAAAAGCTTGGAACCTACCGCTTATGCGTCAAAATACTTGTGTGCAAGTGTGGGTGTTCGGGGATTACATATTTGTTAAAAATATTGTCACGACGTGAAAAAATTTTAGACAACTGATCTGTCTCTACATTCCAAACTTTTTATACTGCCAGGAGAAAAAGGGGACTTTTCTTCCTTCAATACTAGTACCCTACAGAGTTTTTACTGCAATTTGTCCTGTAGGTAAAATGCGTTTCTTTGAAAAGTAACCTTCATCACCAGTAAAAATATTCCTCAATTTTTGAACCGGTCTCTATTAGAACTGCATTGCATTATTGTAGCTAACTTGCATTTGCTGAAAATAGGTTTAACTATACCATGCGTACGTTTCAACACGAATGCAAAACACCCACCACCTTCTCTATAACGGGCTCCAGAGTGTTAAGAATGTTAGTACGGTCACTAGTGAAGCTGTTATTTGTAAATATAATTTTAACTCTTAAAGCATATGAGGGTGTCTTTTTTTTTTAAGGAACGGTAGTAATTTAAATAATTTTTCATGTAGGATATACAAAATTTATAATGTATTTTGAGTATGAGTATAAAATGCTTAAAAGGGACATTAAACTTTTTTTAAAAAGGAAAATATTAAGATTATTTAAAAATCTAGTTCAACAAATGTCTGTAGAACGAATGTTCAAAAATAGATATCTTCCTTGCTAGTTTCGTGAAGTTTGTATAATTTAAGTGATAAATTGAATTCAATTTAAATAATTCTTATTAAAAGAAGATTTTAGAAAACTTTTTAGTATTTTTTTTTTGTGTATGAATTTAAACAAAAAATCTATTCTTTAGCTTTGAACATTCACTTTCTCCTTCCTGCTTTTAAAATGTCTTATTCATCTGGGGCATTGCAGGGTATTTCACCTTGACCCTTGCCTTTCTATTGTAATATAAAATTTGTTTGTTGTAAAAGATTGTTTTCCACATTACAATTCCACATTTTGTTATAATATAAAAAAGATTGCTTTTAAAATTTGTGTTGATATGTACCAACAGCTATAGAATGTAACTTTACCAAATGCTCATATTTCATATCACAAATTATTTCATTATATCTTCCAAATGACGCTGAGTATATATTGATTAATTGCATACAATATTTTCAGATACTGCTATTAAAACATTCCGACTTTCTCATTTACTTTCCTAAAGTTTAACTTAAGAGACTAACTGCATTCTACTTATTCTATTGAATTCAATTAAATGAGTTTTCCTTCAGCTAATCTAATTACGTTATCGCAGCCAAAAATATTTATTTTGACCATACACATAAAAAAAATTAATAATATTTTTCTTACTTTATAGAAAAAATTGTGTCATAATTTTTTAAAAATACACAGCTATTCATACTTATGTAGCATTGATAATGAAAATAACCACTTGTCTTTTTTTAGCTCCGAACATATGCTAACTTTAAGGACATGTATCACATTTATAAAAACTTTCTCTATTCATATTTTGCACATATCAGGTATGATTCATGAGATAAATATCTCTTGATGCCAAATGACATTTTAAACATGTACTGTATACATACATATATATTTCACATGCACATAGGAAATAATTAAGAAACAAAAAGGAAAATGAATTTGAAGAATTGGCTTACCTCTTAGATGGAATTCCTGGTCAGAAAGTATTTTCTTTCCGAAATGTGTGAGAGTGTGTAAGTAGCTAGCATGTCGCTGTAGAGAGAAGGTATTCAAAGGAAGATGGGTAAAAGAGCAAAAAGGATACGTGTATATAAAGGCTGCTCTGTAGGAGGACATTTGCGCAGCTGCCAACCAAGCACTACTTCAAACATCGGTTTCAATGGAGACGGCATTGACGTTGTTGTTATGGAGGGGGTTGCAGTTGGGCTTCTTGAGCTGTTGGTGATAGTTGCCCAGCATTAGTTGGTGGTGGTTCTCGACGCTCAGCAGCATCCCTTCCTCCAGCTCCATGATGTCGGAGGCAGATTCGCTGGCCGAGTCTCGCTTCAGCTTGGCTCCCACAGTGCCGGGCAGGTACGGGCAACTGGTGACGTGGTTGAAGTTCTGAGACTGCATCTCCTCCTGGTCCGTCTCACGGTGGTAGAAGTAGTTGAAGTTGGAGACTATGACGGGCACTGGAAGGGCGATGGTGAGCACGCCGGCGATTGCGCACAACGAGCCCACCAGCTTTCCCCAGACACCCACAGGTCGCATGTCCCCGTATCCGACTGTGGTCATGGTGACCACTGCCCACCAGAAAGCGTCCGGTATGCTCTTAAAGAAAGATCTTTCAGAGTCTGCTTCAGCGTAGTAGACGGCGCTAGAGAAGAGTATCACGCCGATGAAGAGGAAGAAGATTAGTAATCCTAGCTCTCGCATGCTGGCTTTCAGAGTCCGACCCAAGATTTGCAGTCCTTTGGAGTGTCGGGACAGTTTGAAGATTCGGAAGACCCTCACTAACCGGATCACCCTGAGAATGGCGAGTGACATGGCCTGGTTGTTACCCCTCTCATTAATGGGTCGTTCCTGAGGCCTCTGGCCCGAGACCACCGTGGCCAGTGTTATGAAATAGGGTATGATGGCCATCAGGTCGATACTGTTCATGGCGTCCCGACAGAAGGACATTTTGGATGGGCAGGCGAGGAATCGGACAAGCAGCTCGAACGTGAACCAGATGATACAGCAGGTCTCGATGATGAAGAAAGGGTCCGTGGTTCTTGGAACCTCGTCCTCGATGACGCGCGTCATGTTGTTGGTGGTGTTGAAGAGGCGGTAGTGCTTGAACTCGGGCAACGTCTCCAAACAGAAGATAAAGATCGACAGCAGAATCACGACCACAGAGACGATGGCGATCACACGAGCCCCCTGCGAGCTCTCGGGGTACTCGAACAGCAGCCAGAGCTTGCGCTTCAGCTCGTGCTTGGGCAAGGGTCTCTCCTCCTCTTTGATGAACCCCTCGTCCTCGCGGAACTTGTTGAAGGCCATCTCCCCCAGTTCGTAGAACTTAATCTCCTCGGCGAAGACATCCAGTGGCACATTCACCGGCCTCCTCAACCGGCCTCCACTCTGGTAGTAGTAGAGGATGGCGTCGAAGCTGGGGCGGTTTCTATCGAAGAAGTACTCATTCCGCAGCGGGTCAAAGTAGCGGATCCGCCGGGCCGGATCCCCAAGCAAGGTGTCGGGGAACTGGTTCAGCGTCCGCAGCTGGGTCTCGAACCTCAGGCCACTGACGTTGATGACCACCCGCTCGCAGTAGTCGTGGTCGTGCGGGATGGGCTCGAAGTTGCAGAGGGGGGGCAGGGACAGCAGCTGCGCCCCGCCCCCGGCTCCGCCCCCCTCGGGTCCGCCGCTGGCATTGGCACCACCTTCCTCGCCGTGCAGCTTCGGCAGGGACCTGGAGGAGAGAACGACCAGAGAAGATGAGGACGCGGACAACACCTGCGGGTGCTTGACCTGGACGGACACCAGGTCGTCGCGACTCGACAGGGACCAGTCTTTGTCACCGCTGCTGGCCCGCCTGATGGCCGTCGGCGGGGGAGGGGCCAGGAGGCCTCCCCCCCGCCGGGGCCGAAGAACGGGGGTGACCCCCCACTTCTCGACGAGGTGGAGCTTCGAAATGATTGCAGATGGCTAGGTCTCTCAGCTGATCGGGAGATCAGACGGATAGACCAGACGATTCTTCGGTGGCGGGGGCCGACTACGAAGAAACATTAGGGCCGACCTGATTACGCTCTCGTAGTAGCCGCCATGACTGGACTAACAGTAATATCTGAATCTCGTTGATTCTAAAGGATAATAAACTATTTGGCGGATGATAACATAACGACACATATACTATATTCCATTTGAGTAACAACAATATTAATAAGAAACACTCATATCGGACGCACACATTCTATCAAAGAGCACGAGTGTGCGGGGATTGCTCCCCAATAAGGGTCCTGCCCCCCGAGTATCCCGATATCCGGGACGGGTAATTATTATCCTTCTGCCGTAGCAGAGGAATTTTCCATCGATTCCGGGAACGACGCATCCCGGTTTACACCCTCGCTATCCTAGCCTTGCACTGATGAGGATTTCGGCAGCGATTCTGCTCTTGCCCCCTTTTTTCCCCGACCGGGACAGGGTTGCCGACCATTCATTTGTGTCCTCGCCAAATCTAACGCCAATATTTCTGAACTCTTTATCGATGCAGGTTTATCGACATATTTTGAGAGACCTTGCTTTTGTCTTCGCGCTTTTAAGAGAGAAAAACGGATGAATGTGGCATCATTTATGTAACATTAAGTGTCGAAATGTATATACACAATTAATTTATACTGAGACACAATTATAACTTTTCTATGCATAGCAGTTTAGATTTGATTGCAAAATATATACATAGGAGTAAAAGTCCTTTAAAAAATTGACTCAAAATTCTGAATAGGTTTATTTATTTATTTTTAATTTAGCAAGTGATGGTCATCATTTAACTTCCAAGAACTAAAAAAACGAATGTAATCTTTTAACTAATTTCATTCAGTCGATTTCAGAAGGTATACCAAAAATTTTTCATAATTTCATGAGCATAATTTCAGACGGAACTAATTTGGAAATTTACTTAGGTGCCATACTTTAGAAAAACAATATTTGTTTGTGAAAAATTTTATAAATATATGTTTAATGAAAAAATAATATTTGTTATGGCAAATATAATAACAACAGAGTAAGAATAAGTATTGAGTAAGAGTAAGAATAAGTAACAGAATAAGAATTGCAATAAAAATTGTCACTTACTTTTTAACATAGTGTATAAATTAAATTTTCGTAATTATATAACTGAAAAGGTGCAATAAAATTATGTAACAGAGTAAGATAAGATAAAAACTAATGTGATTATAATTGATTTAGTAATTTTTGTTTAAAAATATTTAAAATTGTAAGCAATATCATTCAATTAAAAGCAGTTTTTGCATTTATTATACAAAGTAGTAAATTGTGGAATTAATATATATATATATATATATATATATATAATAAATTGGCTAAATGTTTTTGTGTTTTGGATATAATTGCTAGAGCACTTTTTAACTACTGAGAAAAGCCTAAATGTTTATCTAATGAGTACACATTTAGGCTTAGGGCTTTAGGCAATTTAGTGTGTGAAAAATACATAAAAGGCAAAATATTTAAATATATACAAAAAAACGTTATTTATATTTAGTGTAAATAAACTAATTGTTAACTACTTTAAAAACTTATTTTGTAATTTTTTAATTTTATGTTTAAAAAAACGTGACAAATTACGGAATTAAACGTCTATAATTTGAAGGGACAAAGAAGTTTTCTTCAGTAAACTTTTAAGGAATATGTGAGGACACAAATGTTACAATAAAAATTGGAAGAAAATGTGTTTTTGTACTTCATTCACAATATATATTGTAGATGTATTCAGTTATTATACAAGTTGCAGTAGATAATTATATCAAGTGTTAATTCAAGTCTCAGTACAAATAAAACTATTAAAGTACTACAGGTATAAAATTTATAATTGTTAGGAATTTAAGCGATATGCATGGGATCATTTTTAAATATTAATGTTCGGAATAAAACTAATTTAGGATAACTTAAAGAAAGTATTTATTGCTTTTAAAATAAAAATTGACATGCATTAATAAGGCTGAATATTGTCACATGTTACAGGATGTTCCATAAGGTTTTTGTCCGAATAATAGCGGTGAATGTAGATTTTTATCAAGACGAACACTATTTACTACGAAAACTAATGTCGCATTTAATTGGAGTGCGCTGGTTCTTCATTTGCCGTAGTGAGCAGTGCAGGGAGCTTTTACACGAAAAGCGACAAAGACAAAAAACATGTCTTTTCTCATTTGCGTGTGCGCAGATGTGAAAAAGACAAGTTTTTGGCCTTTGTCGACTTAGGGTGCTTTCACACCAAACACCACTCTCAGCGGTCACCACTTCAGCATGTACTTTGAATCTTCTAATGATGTCAGTAAATGGGTAAGTGCTACTTATAATTTTCTTCTTTTGATACCAAATTCTTTTAAAAAATAGTTTTAACACCCTGTATAAGTTTAACACTTTCAAGAGTTTTGATTACTTTATAGTAGACAACTACTGAAAATTCGTAGTTTACAGTTTTTACGGGGCTAGTACGTGAATTACATGGAAACGACGGGGAAAACGCAAGAGCGTAAAAATAGTACAGGGATCAATGCAGACCAGAAATAAAGATGCAAATCGAGGGCAAAACAAATATTTCAGATTGAAGATGTTCAATATTAAGACGAAGCAAAAATGGTCGATATTTTTAAACAAACGCTTTCAGTACCAGAAAAGCGGGTAAATAGAAACTTCGAAATTGAACTGTCAATTGTGAAGTCAGAGAAGTAATAGAATCATAAGTTGCTCAAACCCATTTGCTAAATCGTAAAAAGATTCAAAGTATACACAGATAATGACGGTACAGTATGGCATTGCACTATTCATTATAAATATTATAAAACATTTAAAAGTTTGGAAAAGCTATTAATGTAATGTTAAGAAAGTTAATGTTAAGAGTTTTTAATCGAGATTCAGGCCAAAAAAAATATATTTAAGAAAGTAGAAATTGTATATGTAACTGAAATAGGTAGTTAATAAAATAGTAATATTCTTTTCATTTTCCAAAATTAACTCATTGAATTGTAACGAATGGGAACTAATATTGCATTAAGAATTGGTATATTTTTCTTAAAACTTTATATTTGTAATCTGTTCAAAACTTCAAATAAATGTTAAACATACCTAAATACTATACAGTTTTGAAATTCAATACTTTCAAGGTAAATGTTAATTCAAAATGTAATAAACCAAAACCCAATGAGGTACAGCCGTGAAAAGATGTTTTTTTCCGTAGTGTTTAAAATGAAATGTAATTTCTATTGTTGTTATTACTGTTTTGCTTCTTAGATGATGCCACAAACTTAAAATGTTTAATATGACATTGAAAATAAGAAATAATAGTCTCCAAAAATATTTGCGAAAGATTCTTCAAAAACTTTCAAGATTCCTGTTTAAAGGCCTATATTTAATCTTCTGCACACATTTTGGTGAAGTATGTAATGATAATAAGCAGAGTTTCATAAAAATTAAAAAACGACTGTAGTGTCATCTAAAAACCGCAGTCAAGTAAAATTAGCAGTGCAGGAAATCATTAAAACTTACCTTCATGTCTTTGAGAAAAAAAATCAAATCAACACCATTAGTTCCACATTTTCAGAAATATTTTTGTGGTTAAAGGTTTTTAGACTTTTATATTTTAGGTAATACCTTCATTTTTTAAAGCATTTATATCATTTTAGTTTGTACGAGAAAATTTTATATTTAAAAAAAAATTAACATTTTGGATTAATTCACTGTTAAATTGTCATAAAAAATTTTTCAAGCATAATTACACAATTTATATTTTTACATATAAATAAACTAATTTACAGAACTAAAAAGTTTGTTTTAATATGTAACTTAATTTTATTAATATGTAATGTTTATAAACATTACATTTCAAATACTAATGTTGTCACATCCCCATATTCTCTTCCAGTTGTATTGTAACAATGCCTTCCAAAATACAAATGTTATGATTTCACCTCTAAGTTTTCCACACATTAACTTATATTAATATTTCTGTGTTAAATCTTTTCCTATAGGCTGTGCGCTCAACTCAATATTGCATGATATAAAGCTATTGGTCTTTATGAAGATTTATTAGAATTTGATTGATTAAAATTTATATTGAATAATTTTAATTATAACTAGAACATAAAAACGTTAACTTTGGAATTCATTGCACGTGTTTCTAGTATGCTTTATGTACATTTTGTACACAAGTGTAAGATAGCACTAATATTCAATCCTTACTATTATTTTAAACCTGCTTTAGTTTAAAGCGCAATTCATTAATAAGTTTCACAAGCTCTCTTTCCATAAGCAATAAGATAAAAAACTTCATTAATTATGGATAACAATTTTGAATTCGAAATCCATCAACGTTCTAAGCGTGTTTTCTAAAATTAGACCGCTTTAATGCAATTCATGAGAGGCGCTGAGAAAATAAAAGTTATGGGGTATTTCTGATTAGATAGTAAATAGTTTCTCCGATACAACTGGCAACCTAAGGTTTTGTTGAAAAATAGAAAATATTTTTCTTGTTAAACTACCTAAAGGATGAGTTTAAACTTTACCGTTTTAACCGGTTTACAAAGCCTATACGTAATTTTTTAAGCAATTATTTAGCCATCCCAATAGCATTTTTTAAGAAGATATATCAAGTGTTTTAATAGTTTCAATCAAGGGAATTTTTTAAAAGTTAAAACAGCTAAATCTCGATATAAAATCTTGAATGCTTAAAATTCAGGTAATTGGGTTGTTCTATGATAAGCATTAAAATAGTAGTTCATAATAGCATAAATATCACACTGCAATATGATTTCAATCATCAGCACTGTGTTTATTAATTTGATATGTTTTCATTTGAAATTCTGGCCATTGACCAAAAGCAGCGACAGCAAAAATCCCATCGCTTAGTTAGTATGCGTCTGCGCACTGGGCAACATAAGTTTAGTATTGCGTCTGCGCACTGTGCAGCATAATGTTAGTATTTCGTCTGCGCACTGTGCAGCATAATGTTAGTATTTCGTCTGCGCACTGGGCAGCATCAAGATAGTATTGTGTTTGTGCATTGTATACAGATGAAATATTGAAAGAAGTGTGCAATGCCCAGCTTAAAGACGCGATTTCTGTCGCAATTGGTCTCCGCCTAAAGCCAGTTTGACAATCATACAACAACATTGTATTATTAAAACCTGAAGTACTTCTAAGTAAATGTCCGTTTTAATTATCTTATAAAAGTTTAAAATAAAGGAACATTCACACTTAATTGTATAGGAGACATTCATTTTTATACAGAACAATTTAAACATTATTACATTAAATAAAAGATATAATTAATGTTTTGTACTAAATTTATTTAAGAACCATAATAAGATTTTATGATATAGCAATACACACACAAGACCACTTAATGTATGAATATATCATTGACACGATATGCTCAGTTTTCATAGTGCCGTTTAAAAATTGAAACAAATATTTCTTTACTTTATGAGTATTACGACAAAAATTTAAGAGCTACAGTGATTTAAAACAAGGTTTAGCGTAGAAGTCTCAATCTATGGTGATGAAAATACAAAGGATTAAACCATAAGTTTGAAAATAAAAATTTTCTTTTGTCTTTGTTCTCAGTTTTATTGCTGAATATTTTCCTAATTCTTGTTTGATCTGTTTCAACATAAGGTACAGCCGGTAAAGTTGACGCACCACTAGAAAACAAGATAAAAAAAGGGAAAACATTAATTTTCTGACAAACTTTTGGTGAATATTATAACCTGTATTCTTTCTGTAAGCATGTCCATCACTATTTTCTAGTTATGCTGCAATTTAAAACGAAAGCAGGCATAAAGCCAAAACAGCTTGTGCTTCTCTCCTTATAGGGCGGGTGAGATTGCGCACGTGGGTGGATTACGAAGATGGGGAATATCTTTCGATAATAAGTAGATTATAGTAATAATTACTGCTTGTAAATTTACTAGTTGAAAAAGCGTTTGCTTAAAAAGTATATTATAGTACTCGCATCACAATGAAAATCAAAGGAGCAGTAATGAAAATTCAAGCCCTTACATTTGGAAAACAAGCAATAAAAACAACATTGTATCATGCACTTTCAGAGAAAAAAATGAATTGCAGTAGACACTGCTGTTGTGGCTCTACAACTACCTGAAATCGCGGTGCCCTCACACCTCCCCTTCCCTGCAAAAATTCAAGTGTACCATCCCTCCGACCACGCAATCTCCACCAGGTTTTACCTTATTCGTTATATTTAGTCCTATGATTTAGTCAAACGTCAGTACTCATACAGTAACTAATTTGAAATTACCACCCGTAAGTAAATAATTAAGGGCAAGTCAATGTATGCAACATCAAAATGTAAGCCTTTTCTCGTAATGCATACTATTCCGAAGGGAGCTATCTGAAATGGAAATTTCATACACACGTTTCAAAGTTAAGTGAAAATACTTTTGATCATGGAAGAAAGTTATGTTCCAAAATTAATTTTTGCAGACTGGAGTTTTGTTTCATATTTTCAGTTACAAGCAATTAAGAGTTAATTTTTTAAATAGCATCTAAATAAGTGTGTTTAAATTTTATTGCAAAAACGACCCAAAATACTTTTTTTCTCAATATTCATTCCACAGATAATCATTTACACAACACGAATAAATTGGTATTGGTGAGAGTAAAAATTATAAAAAATAAGCATATCCTAATGAAAACTATAAAGATTTGCTTTAGTTAATACATATATATATATATGTATTGTATATATACATATATAAATATGTATCGCTGCTCCAGTTCAATACTGAGACATATTGTAAAAAAGTATTTCCGAATAAAGCCCATCTGTTTTACTTAAACCTTACTTAATTATAATTACATAGACATTTCCTGAATTACAGCTCGGAAAATACATGTTTAAATGTGTTTACCGCAAACTGCAGTTTTACATTTCTTTTTGTCTGAATTTATGTAATTCTGGGAGCGGGAGGGCTGCACGATTGCTGTACACACTTCCCAAACTTACGCCTGTGTTATTATCCAATTAACTCCAGTTATACTACTCAGTATATTTTACAGGGAAAAAAAAGAATCGACTCGACAGCCTATTATCTGCGAATAGTTTTAACAAAAATTATATTCAAGGGACTATGAGTGACGGCTTCACAAGGGTTTTAATGTCTTTGCATTATCACAGATTAAGGATTAATTAAAAGATTCCATGGGCTTCTGAAGTAAAATTTCTGACGGCTCCAACTAACGTAATTGCATTAAAATTCTTCTCTTACAAAAATACCTAGCAACTAAGGAGAAATTACCAAACTATATCAGAAATTGCGCTTCTATATAGAAAAAATATTATAAGAAATGTTTTGACTAATAATTTCATTAGAATGAATTGTGTTACTTTTTAATTATTGCCAAACAGATAAAAAATTGACTTTAGAAAAATATACAAGTAAAATAATTGCATTTTAGTAATAGACTTTTGTTGGAAAATTAAAATCATTTACGACCATTTTTCTTGAGCTTGAAATTCAAATTACTTTAAATTAAGAACTTCGCCTAGTTAACTCTGACAATGTGCCCCCCAATGTTACGTTTACATAATATTGTTTTTTCTTGTCTACGCGACATGTAATAACATTTATTATTTATTTATTCCCGGGAACAAAAAACCCTAGGATTACATTCAGCTTTTTAAACCCACTTTCACGCAAAAATAAAAAAAAAAAATGTAAAAGAAGGTTTAATGAATCGTGAAAATATCCTTAAAAAAATCAAGTTGAGTAATTAAATAAAAATCAAAAAATGAAAAAAGTGAAAGTAGGGTTTTGAGATGCGGAAAATGTGTGTCTGTCGCTCTGTCTCCCCTAGTAACTTTTGAGGGAATTGACTGATTCGAAAAATTTTTTTGTATTGAAAAGATATCGCAGAGGAATCTCGTTTCCGGATTTTGCTTTTTGATTTGAACAATTTTTTGTTCAATTTTGAACAGTTCAAAAAATCTTAACATTAGCACCTATGGTCAAAAATGAAGCAAATTATGTAAACTCTGGGGAATAAGACCCAAGTTTCTTTGAACAAGCTTATTGAAAAAAGCTCTCGACGGGAAATATTTTTCGATTTGAAATTTTTCTTCAATTTTGAACAGTACAAACAAATTATTCTTAGCGCTTCCGGAGAAATTTGAATCCTATATAAATCCTGATCCAACAGACGGATTTGCTTCAAATAAATTTTATCGGAAGGAGCATATGACGCAGAATATTTAGAGATACGGAAGTTCATCAAGAACTAAACGAGCCTATTTTCCCATGAAAAGTTTTGATCTAGATTTTTAAGGATGATTCTCAATGAATGTTAAAATGAATATGCATTAACCGTCGTAAAAAGGTATATGTGAAGCAATACAGAACTAATGCCAAACGAGAAAGAGACAGCTGGACTATAAATCTGATGTTGGTGTATACGGGTGGGAAAAATTTGCTCGAATTAGTTCTAGACGAAACTTCTTCTTACATTTTGAAACTCCCTACCATTTGGCACAGTCAGGTGTAAACACGTTTCTTATTTTATAAATCAATTTCGAATTGAAATACAAATAATTAATTGATTTTTACTTTTCGTTTTTAGGGATAATTCACGGGGTACATTTAGCAAGCCTACTTTTATTTGATTGATTTTGGCAATTCATTAAAAAAAAAAAATTCAAACATTTTACAGGAAAGTAGGCTAAAAATAGGAGTTCTGAAAGTAATATCCCCTTCAGGAGGGATAGTAATTAGTGTTGCAATTTATTATTTCTTGTTCATTCGAAGCCAGCGTAAAAGTAAATTTTCATATATATATAACTGATGTGTGTAAAACGAAACAATATAACTTTATTCTTCTGAATTAGTTTTGTTATTTGACTTTACATTTTTAAAAAAAACTTTATACACTCAAAAAATGATATTCACTAATTGCAACACAAGTTCTGATTAGAATTATTTATTTATTTATTTTTTGAACTTTAATGAGGAATGTACTCAAAGTGTTTCTATTTGCGGTATTGCCAGCATCACTTAAAAAAATATTTTAAAGTGATGCTGGTAATGCAACAGTTCTTTACGCAAAAATATATATTACCGTTTTGAATTAGCGTAAAGAAAAAATACTTTTCTTTATTACTAATGGGGGGGGGGGGGGTGATACGGCAATTTTTCTTTTATTTTTAGCACATAAATTCAGAACAAAACTAGCTATAATAGGTAAATAAATAAATGCTATCTCTTTAAGAAAAGTCTTTCGGCCTCAGTCTATCTAGAAAAATACTAATTTTATCAATACCCAAACCAGGGACCATGAATTTAATTCTTCTCAGTCGATGCAGTGAATATCGAAAAAAAACAAGACTCGCAGGTTTATGCTCTGTTTCTGCTACTAAAACTACAAACCAAGAAAATAATTTACCTATCTATATTTTTCAAAACCACTGCCTAATTTACAGCACACCTTCATACATACGCAAAATAAAAGGGTCGTTGTAGTGACCGGGGAGGGGGGGGGGGAGCTCTAAAAAGCATAAGCTGTATACCGTCCGTGCTAAGTGCAAATGTGGTATCTGTATCGGAGCTAAAAATGAGACATTAACTATTAAAGTTTTCCGGCTTAAAGTACTTAATTCAAGTACCACCCTTTCAAAAATTAAAAAAAAAAAAAAAGAAAAAGAAAAAATACTTCCCATTCATATACAATTACAGAACAGTAGCTGATCCTCCCATGGAACATCTGCGGGCTTCAAGTTGAACTATCAAACATGAGAATGATCACTCGATGTGAACAAACTAAGGTGTTGCCATTTCAAAGAATCGGAAATTTAAAATTGAGTTACGAAGGGAAATACTTTCTAAGAAAAAAAAAATGTTTAGAGTCCGTAAGTTACGATAATAAATACAACTATTACATTACTTTCTATGCTAATCATTAAGCAAATTTTTAAACATTTGCATTTTGCATGATGTCAGTATCGTATCATGTCGCAAAATTTAACCGTAACTGGTCCACTTTAAGTGAAATATATAGATTGTATTTCGGTAAAGTCAGTTACAAATGGCCACCTGGTGGCAATAACTTAATCTCGTCAAAAGTATAGGTACAACTTTTGTGCATAGCCGAGCAGTATATATAAGATATGTCGAGATTTACTTTTCAACAAAAGCTTTAAATGAAAAATAAAATGTGCATTACTTTCAAATTCAATATACATTAAAAAAAAAAAAAAAACAGATTACGAATTCCAGATCTTAATTTTAGAAAAATTCTTCCGACATAGATTTTGTAAATCTTAAAGATTTTTTCTCTTTTATTTTATAACGAGTGCATTTTAACGAATTTGAAGTAAAAAAGAATTTTAGCTACAAAAAATCTTTTAAGGTTTTCTTTCTTAATAATACAATATCAGCACTATGATGAAACATTTCATAATTTAATTATTTATTTTTAGATTTTCATTATTACAATCACTCATTTGCATGGGGTACTCGTATTACTTACATTTTTTATTCCAATACTTTAAGAATTGGTACGATTTTTTAAAAAAAATTTTTCATAGGATTTGTTAGCAAAAAAAGTATTACAGAAATGCGGGGGAAAATAATTAAATAAATACATAATTCAGGTTTGATTATTTCAGTATCAAAATGTTAATATTTTTTAAATGTATCCATACCTCAAAATATTTCTTAATTGAAAAATAACTTGGTGGATGTAAACATAAACACAGCTCAAGCAGATTTTTTTTGTTAGAGGTTGAACTAAATAAAACAACATAAAGAAAATATAGAATAAATCAAGTGAAAAGTATACATTTCAAAAAATATAGAATAAACAGTAACAAAAACACACAAATTATACCTATTTTTTTTAAAAAAAAAATTCTTATTTCCGGGAACAGATGGGACAATAATGCATAAACGTTTTTCCACTTCCAAAAATTGCACTTATAATTAAAAAAAAATTCTGTTCAATTTACCTTCGAGGGATTTTCGAATATGCATATTTTAATACTGATATACGATACTTAGAAAATTTAAACTTATGTGCACCTCAACTGGATGGTACCGGCTGAAAGTCATCACTGGTTGTCGTTGTCGACGCATCGCGCGAAGCGGGAAGAGAGGGTGCTCTTCTCCTGAGTTTAACGGGGCCCTTATTGGCTAGAGTCCGACTTCCGCCCCTTTGAAAGGTCTCTTAATTTTTTGAACCAGCTCCCAGATGAGAGACCGGCACCTCCGATTGGCACCCACAGAGGTATCGTTTCACTTGGAGGACAGTATAGCCACGACCTATTTAACGTGCACCAGCTCCCTTTAGCGTACACAGACACCACAGCAAACAGCCGCGAGAGGTTGTCACCCTCCAAAACACTGACCTCAGTCGATGTTGCTTCCCTTTCGCTGTTCTGCGGAAACCGAGCTTCTACCGACTGGTCCACTGCGGGACTACGTCACTGTTTATTTGACTTTACACAAGTAAAACCAAGATAAAAATAACAAAACCTAGTTTATCTAATTTTTTATAGTTAATTGTAGCGTTTTTGTAGCAAAGTATGCTGAAAATTTATTTTCAAGTGTATTATCACGCATGATTTCATGATTAATACCTTGTGCTTGCGGTTGTGCATAAGACCTAATAGCTTTCTTCTTTTATTTTCCAGATATGGGATTGCAAAAATTCCTTTTTTTTTTACTCAGTTTACTGGAATCACGGGTAATGTATCTGCTTTTGGATTTTTTAAACACGTAATATAGTTGTTTTGCTTACACACACACACACACACACACATATATATATATATGTGTGTGTGTGTGTATATAGTTTTCTGTTTTTCAGACGCACAAACAGACGCGTCAAAGTGGATAAAAGTTTTATGAATTATTATTGAAAGAATACTCATTGCGTAATTTAATTAGTTTCCTTACTCACATGAATATTATGAATAGGAAAATTTCTCCACATGAATAGTCATTTTTTCATAGCTCTACACCAACAAAAGAATTCCTTCAAGCCTCAAAACATGTGTCTATAATTTCAACTGAAATTTTATATTTTATTGTTTTTATGTGACATTTAAATTCAGGTCAAACTTATTTTCTAGTGTTGATTTTTTATCTACAGATAAGTAGCTTGAAAACACATATGATATATGACTGATTTGCTCCAAATATAAATTTCGTAAAAAACAATAATCAAGTGAAAATCTGCAATAGAAACTATAGATACATGTCTTGAAAGCTTCATGGAAACTTCTTATTTTGTTGGCGTACAAACTTTCGTAGAAAAAACTACCACGCTTGTTCAAAAATCTTTATGAACATGATATTTATGTTAATAAGGAAAATAAAGAAGTTAAATTAAGTCACATTTCAATACGATTTTTTTTAATAATAATTTTATATAATATCAGCTAAAAGCACCAATTTTACTTTTGTTCTATAATGAGTTTACAATAATATGCCACTTTTATTTCGAACAGTCTTGTTAATATATTACTTTTAAGTTAATCTGAATGCAAAGAAAGCAAAGTGAAGGTACGCTTGAAAAAAATACAAAATTTTTTTAAAGCGCCAATGTATTCATATCTTGCCAAATGTGGAACATCGGTCTCTCTCTCCCGAGAAGCTCCGTTGGTTGCGTGAAATCATCCCGGCTGCAGTGAGGCAGAATTTTCTCAGCTCTCGCTTTGATATCGTAGTACGTCGTTCTCTCTGCAAGTCATTTTGCGCAGCAAATGCGCTCAGAGGAAGAAAAGAAAACAGAAGAAAGGAATGGAGTTGGCATGCAAGCCTCACCCTTACTCCAAGAGTCGCGTTTATAGGGCTATCAAAAGTAAACAGGGCTAACTCGGTTCTGCCACTTCTCCGGAATCTTAACGAAGCCACTGCACTCGTGTTAGAGGCGAAAAGCGAGGCTTTCGCTGCGCCTCCGAAATAATTGGTTTTGGCGTTACCGAAATACGGTAGTAAAGAATAACTGCCATTGATAATCTTGACACAATTTGATTGGATAAAATATTGATGGAAAAAAAATATTGTAAACAAAAATAACGCAGAACTGAATCACATCCATTCAGACGTTCTTTAAAAATTAATGGATTTTGTCTTTCAGTTAATCTACGATACTGTCATAGATTAACTGAAAGTACTGTAGACGTTCTTAGTACTACCGAAGCTACTATAAGCCATCATTTGAATGAGCCATTTAACAGTTATTTCATAACAAGTTTGTCATAATTTCAAATGTACAACAGTTGAGAATAATTTAGTGAGTCAATGAAATAAACAAATGATTAATGAAATTTAATTGCTTTGCAAACAATATTTAACTTTGTGTGTCTTAGAAAATTAAGATTTTAGTAAAGCACGAAAATATGGATCTTTTGTGTGCGTGGGAAGCGTGTGTGTGTGTGGGGGGGGGGGGGGGGAATCAAATTAGTAGTGTATTAACTACCATTTATTTTTTAGTTCATGATTTATTAAAATATAATCCCGGTCAAAACTCATTATTATTATTTAGAAATTTTATTATAGCAGTTGATACACAGGTTTAAGAAGGAAACACTACGAGGCGGCTAACAGTTAGTAGCGGGTAATTTGGAGAAAGCCCATTTACATTGAAATCCTGCAATTCACATTCTTTTCAATGCATCATGGTAAATCAGCCCCCTTTTCATCTGCTGAGAAGCAGGGCGAAAATTGTGCCCGCAATGACCCTCCTTTCCCCTTTACCATGAAGAATGTTTTTGCTGGGGTTTTAAAGTACCTTGGTTTTTGACTGCATAACTAGTGCAAAATCAATGGAAAAAATACATCAAATTTCCCGTAAAGCAAGTACAGAACGATCAATCCATGGAAAACAATAAACATTCACGTCCAACATATAACAGCTACATCTCGTTAAAATAAATAAATAAATAAATAAATGAGGGGAAAAAAGGGAAGGAAAAAGATGAATTAAAAAAGAGAATTAATAAGAACTTTTGTAGTTTCTTAAATATAATATTTTTTAATTAAGGTAAAACCTGGTGAGATGGCGTGGTCGGAGAGATTGCGCGCGTGAGTTTTAAGTAACTAACTGAATACTTTAAGGAAGATTTTTTAATTTAAAGAACCTTTGGCAGAAACGCTATAATTTTTAAGGAAATCTTTTAAATGAGAAAAAATTACTTTTTTTTTTCCCAATTGATCGAAATTATAAGTGATATGTTTTTAAATAAACTATTAAATATTCTATTTCGTGATCAAAGCGATAAAAACCGTAGTATTTTGGGAAGAGTAGTTTAAAAATTGCTACCATTTTATCAAAAATATATAATGAAATTAACATAACAAGCATACATATGAAAATATACATTAATAGCCCTAATAATACAATGTTCGATTAATGTGTACACGAAAGTTCCATTTTTATTTACTTAATTATTCATTTATATTTTGGGTCATCCATTACAAATTTTGGCTGAAAATTAAATTCAAAACAAGTTTTTTAATCAGCAAAATCAGACCAAGTAGCAAATCGTTTCACAAAGAAAAATCACGAAACAGCCGAGTTACAAAAAAAAAAAAAAAGTAAATATATAAATAAATAAAGTGAAATTTCTTTTCCTTTGTCAATATATTTGGGAAAACGTTTTAAACTGAACTCAAGGGTGTAAAAGTTCAATGCTTCTCCCTATTACACTGCTTGACAATTGCTAAAGAACAGCTGCTTTATGCAAAGTAGCGTTCCCGACAGCCAAGCAATAACAGTAACATGAAGTTCAGAGGGCGTGGCACGGTAGAACCCAGTATCTGTTTAAAAGGCAGTGCACACAAGCTCTTCATTGATGCGAAAATTCATGTTGTTACTTTTTTGACCAAAAGAGCACCAAATGTTGTTGAAGTGATTTCTGTGAAATTCAATGTGGTGTTGCAATAATCAAGTGCAAAATATCTGCAAGACATCATTTGAGTGCTTACGATCGTGGACGAGCTGTTGGACGGCTGCAAGCAGGTCAAAGTGCCATCACTGTAGCCACAGCAATGAGAGTGTCAAAAAGTGTCATCTTGCGATTAAAAAAGGCTGCTGAGGATGGAAATGTTATGCGAAAGCATGCTGGTGATCATGGTAGAAATACCACACCTCAAGAGGATCTATTTGTATCCCTAGTGGCGAAAAGAAACAGAAATGCCACATGAAGCCAGATAGCTGCAAACCTTGCAGCGGCTACCGGTACACATATTTCTGCCAGAACCATCTCACGACGATTAAATGCAGTTGGTCTGTATGCACGAAAGCCTGTTCAATGCTTTAACCACGTCATCGTCGAGAAAGATTACGTTGGTGTAAGGAACATATTGGTTGGAGTCAGCAACAGTGGACCAGAGTGATGTTCTCCGACGAATCCCGTTTAACTGTGATGAGTAATTCTGGCCACTAGTTAGTGTGGAGAGAGAGGGGAACACGTTATGCACAACAGTATGTTCATTAACGTGATCGTTATGGTCCAAGTGTGCTAGTGTGGGCAGGCATCATGCACAATGGCAGAACACCGGTTGACATCTTTAAGCGAGGCAGCGTAACATCGCAGCGGTATTGCGCAGAAATTATTCTGGATTATGTTCGTCTTTTTAGGGGTGCGGTAGGTCCAGACTTTCTGTTTATGGACGACAACGCGAGACCACAGAGCAGTGCTGAAGTATCGAACACACTAGAGAGTGAAGATATTGTCCGTATGCAATGGCCTGCTAACTTCCCGGACCTAAATCCTATAGAGCATGCTTGGGATGCCCTTAGCAGGCGTGTTTCACAAAGAACACCCCCTCCCCGAAACGTGCAAGAACTGAAAACTACCTTGAGAGAAGAGTGGGAGAATATCCCCCAAGTACTCCTCGATAGTTTAATGGAAAGTATGCATAACAAATGCGAAATGGGTATTAATGTTGGAGGTAATCACACATCGTACTGAGGTACACTTATCGGTTCCATTTTGGCAAGAAGACCCATTTTTCGCGGCTGTTTAGAAAGCATCCAAGAGCCATTTTTTTGTTTTTAATTTTCTTATTTTTTGATGTGGCAATATCCGTACCAATTTGCACAGTAATAAGTGCATATTGTTTCTACTAAATATTTACTCAGTTTCATTTCTTCTATCAATATATATTATTAATTACTCCGAAAAATGCAACTGTTCCTTAGCAATTGTCAAGCAGTGTATATGAGAATTTCTCCACGTATAATTTAAGTATTTAGCGCTTTTGACTCTTTTACTTGCAAGTTGTGGGCGTTGAAATCTGAAAGGAACTACCGAACCACCGGTTAATGTAGAAGAACAGAAAAGAAAATCTTGATTACAGGTTTTTTTTCTCCCCAGATCAGAACCTCTTACTAAAAATAAAATATTTGATGCATGTATATCCACATTATTCGGTTTTTATGCGCTGTCCTACATTTGAGAAAGGAGATATTCAACCGGCAAGATTAAAATACGCGATAAAGCAATCTATTAATCTACAACTAGCTAAAAAGAATGTTAATACAGATACAAAAGTTTCAAATCCGAATTTCTGAGCTTCCAAAATTCGGACATTTTATTTTCCGGCCTTTTTTTTTTTTTTAATGTACTATGTAAGGAGAATGTAAATATTTTTTCGACGTTGGGTGTACAATCAGTCCTCGATATAAGGTTACCCTCGATGCTTCACAAAAATGAACTTATAAGCGGTGTGACCTTATATTCGATTTATACACATTTGATATTCAATGAGTCGGGACTTTAGAAAAATTTCCTTATATGCGGCGTGACCTTATATTGAGGCATGGCAGAATATTATTTTCCTACCCAACATATCTGCCACTTTCGCTTCGTTATGCGTTTATCCTAAGCTGCACACAGAGGTTTCCATTGATCTCTTCAACGTACCACTTTTTTTTTCTTTTACTTGTTCATATTAGACTGTCTCAGAAATTAAAGCAGCCATAAATACACTGACGGCTTAACTTTTCGACGGACAATTTATCAATGTATATATTACGGTGAATGTCCGAAATCGGAAAATGTGGACAATCACCGGTAAATGTCGACATTTACCATTTATCAGACTGGAAAATGTCGACATTCACCAATTTCGGACATTCGCCGTAACACATATACCATACACAAAACGTTGTGTAATAGTATAAGTATATTCAAATTTTGTTTTGCTTTGAAAATACTAGATATTTTTGAGAAAGGGGGGCCAACGCGTACCGTTATAAATGGATCAATAAAATTTCTTCAACAAAAGGCTGAGTAAGATATAGATTGTAATTATAACCTCTAAATTGTACACACTCTCAGAAATAGAGCTCTCACTTTTGACGATTCTTCAATCGTCAAGAAAGTTTCGTCATTTACAACGAATCTTTCTTCGCCCAGTCACGTGACTTAAAAATCTTACTGCGCATATTTTGGCAATTTAACGAAAGGTTTACTCGGAGCATATTGCACGAACCATTTCGTCAAATACGGCAAAAGTTTCGTAAGATTTGAGCATGCGTTTCTGAGAGTGGATTTATGTTCGTTATTGCATTATAACATAAAAACTAAACCAAAAATATAATGCTTCAATCATGTTTCGCTCAACTTAAAGATGAATTTCGAATTCATCCGCTTGTTGCAAAGAGACGAAGCACAGAATACACTTTCCGCTATACGTAATATTGATGGATAAATACAGAAAAAAATGGACTGTCAGGAGAACCAGATATATTTTCGGAACTAGTGGTGTAAGGTAAAGCCGGTAGAGTTGGCTCAAAATTGGAGAAAAAGCTTAACAAGATTAAAATTTTAATTTTTTGACTAGCTTTTGATAAATATTAAAGACTATATTTCTTCTGTATGCATTGCCATCACTATTTCACTGTTATGCTCCAATTTAAAACGACATCAGGAATAAAACTAAGACACTTTTTCACTTCTCTCCTTATAGGGCGGGTGAGATTGCGCACATAAGTGGTTTAAATACATATAAAATGGCTTACGATAATAATTAGATAATATTAATAATAACTGCAAGTAAATTGTCAAAATACCTGAAAAAGCATTTGCTTAAAAAATATCTCGCAGTACTCTCATCTTAATGAAAATCAGAGCAGTAATGAAAATTCAAGCCCTTGCATTTGGAAAACAAACAATGAAAATGATGTTGTGTCACACACTTTTAGAGTAAAAATTTATGAATTCAAGTAGACACTGACCTGTTGTGGCTTTACAACTACCTGAAATCGCGGTGCACTCGCACCTCCACTTCCCCAAAAAATTCAAGTGCGCAATCCCACTAGGTTTTACCTTGTGTAAAATTCTAAAATCCCCAAATAAGAATGGAAGCTAAGGGACTAAACAATTCAGCTCGTAATCAAAACAGCCCATCGGAAATTGTATTGTATTTGCATATTCTAAACTGAAATCACGTGAGAAAACCGCTGATGAAACAAACGACAGGATTTATATTTTTATTAAATCAACGAATTTCTTAATATTTGCTGGATTTTGGTTTGCATATATTTTTTTTTGGGGGGGGGGAGGGGGAGGGGAAGAGGTTCGTTTTAAGGTGTAATAATCAGAGACAAAAAAAAAAAAAAAAAAAAAAAAAGGAGAATAGAACGGACACGCACTCAACGAATTATACTAAACGGAGTTAGGAGTTGAAAGTTTTCTAGACGTTTGAATTATTGAATATTTATTCTACAATTTGTCAAAAACGAAAATTTCAAGCATTGCAATTAAGAAAGTAAGACCTACAAATTGATGCGAAACAAAACTCAGTACTATAATTTTTGAAATTTATAAACCTCATTAAAAAGTTGAGAATAAAAACTACAACTTTTACTTTAAGCGAATGGAGCGAAATGATGAAGGAGAGAGGAGAGAACACACCGCTGTACAGACAGGGAGAGAAAAAATTGTGGAGCAAAGAGAGTGCGAGTTAGTGGATGGGGACGGACATAGTTTTGGCAAGTGTACAATTTTAAGGGGAGTGGGTATCAGAACCGGGAGGGGATTTTCTGGCACTTGTCCTTACAGCTGCACTGCAGTGATGTCCGGGACCTTGCTGCATTGTAGTCTTATCCGTCTGTCCGTGTATGGTTCATTGTATTTATTTATTTATTTATTTTTACTATGGAGGGATTGTTTTTTGGACATGTGGGGATTTAAAAGCCTATAAATAATTCGATTACAGTTAGAAAGGGGAATTTTATATTTAAAAACTACTCGCAGCTAACTCCTCCGTTATGATGTCCGTGTAGCACCTTATTCTTATCTGCCAACGTGCGTTTTATCCTACTACACACATAATAAATTATTTTACTATTTAATTATATTTTTCTCACAAATAAAAAAAAACTGGTGTGAATCAAAATTACGAAAGGAATGTCTTGCATTTGTATTTAAAAGCAAATTCAAGTAAATTTTGGTAAATTCCTACTTTTTGTTTGTCACTATTGCTTGTTTTCCAAAAATCAGCAATTTACCCGAATGATATCAAAACATACATAATTACAAGAGTGACATCATGAGAAGAGGGCTTTATCGCTCGTTGTGTGTGTGTGTGTGTGGGGGAACACCCAGTTTGGGAACCACTATGTTAAAGATTATGAACACATAATTTGCTGCTGATCAAGAAATTGATTTCTCACAACACGCAGCTTAGGAAGAAAAAAAGAAGTAAGTTTGCATAAAATTTTTATGTAACATTTGTTCGATTTATAATAGTAATCAATCCTCCGCTAGCAGCATTTTCTTTTACACATTCGTGAAATACTGTAAAATAAGTTCTTTAAATAATTTTCAAAATCGAATGTCAAACTTGTTAAAGTACCAAAGAAAATTGAAAGTTAGAGCAATAAAATTTACATTAAACTGATTATTTGCTGAGCGGGGAAGTTCTTAGACGGTTTGAGAAACACTACTCTTAGTCGGAGAACACTCAAGTTGATTTTTTTTTCAGTGTTTACATCAAAAATAAAATCGTTTGCAGATAATTCCTTTGTGAGAGAATTAAAACGATTTGAAGTTACTGAAAAAATCCTTCAACTCAATGTTCTCGGTCTTCCGAGATGTGTATTTCAAAATATATTCCATATTTGCATGTCTTTTACAAACAAACGGCTAAAGATAATTTCAAAATTTGCCCGATATTTTGGGGCTAAATAACTTTGATGTTAACAGTATTTCAAATTGAAATGTTTAAATTTCTCTCAAAGGTGTTAATATTAAAAATATATATACAAAATTAAAAAGATATATATGTTTGGGCAAATTTCTAAAAGCACTTTCCTGTAATGTTTATTTGATTCAAACCCGTCTGTTAAATTAAAAATGTACGATTTGAACGAAAGAGTTGTTAAAAATAAACTAATTAATTAAAAAGCAAAATGAAACATGGGAATAGAGTTTCTTGGCAGAGATCTCTCGAACAAAAATGCTTTGCTTAAATCATATTCTTCCCTCAGCAGTTATAAGACGGAATCGATTCAAACGATGGAGAGACGGACAGATCGACAGGGATCACTCTCCCCCCTCTCACAACCCTGCTTCGAAGTTTCAACTTTTGATATATGCTGAAATGCACTGCATTAAATACATATTAAAAATTAAAACTTAAATGAAACACACACACATGTTCATTTACATGCAGGGTGGTTACAATTAAACTTCTCCTATTCAAGGCCCTAATAAAGCTAAAACCGTTCAACAGATTGACACCAAAATTGGTATGTGAACTAAACTCATGTTTGTGAAAATTGCAACACCATGAAGGACTTACGCGAGTGATCTGAAATTTTCAGGAAATGCAAAGTAGCGCCTGATATGCAAATGATTAGAATTTCAAATCCGTAGCGCATGCGTATGCTGAGCAGCGCCCTCTGAACGGCGGATGGATCCGAATAAATAGACGGCTGTAGCGAGGTGTGTATGGTTATCGGTGGTTATCTGCTGGCGGTAAACGTTAGCTCAATCTTTACTTATGCCTCTTCGACGAAAGAGAGCGAGACTTGAACAACTTACAGAGTTTGAACGGGGGAGAATCATCGGCCTTCGTGAAGCTGGATTGTCGTATCGTGCAGTAGCCGCTCGTGTGCAGCGTAACAGCAGCACAGTGATGCGTGTTTGGAAGCAGTGGACGGACGAGGGTCGGACAACTCGGAAATCCGGGAGTGGACCCCGAAATGTGACGTCAACTCGCGATGATAGACACCTGGTCCGCATGGCGCGGACGGACCGTACAGCTTCCTCTAGACAATTGGCAGCACAGTGGTCAATAGCTACAGGTGTTTCATTGTGTGCTTTATCAATTCGTAGACGTCTGCTGCAGCGTAGACTGCGCGCAAGGACTCCTTTATACAGGATCCCCCTCACGCTAAACCATCGCCGCCTGCGGCTACAATGGGCCAATTAGCATAGAGGCTGGCGTGATGATTGGAAGCATGTCGTGTTTTCTGACGAATCCCGCTTTAATTTGTGGTACTATGATGGCCGCATCCGTGTCCGGGGGGCAGGCCGGGGAACGCCACCTTCCGGAGTGCATTATCGAACGCCACAGTGGACGAAAACCCGGAGTTATGGTCTGGAGCGCCATAGCCTATCATGGGCGATCTCTATTGGTACGAATTGTGGGCAATCTGAACAGCAACCGGTACATCAGTGAAGTTCTACAGCCCCAAGGTGTTCCCTTCCTTCAAAGCTGGCCAGGCGCTGTATTTCAACCGGACAATGCTCGCCCTCATATTTCTAGGGCTGTTCAATCCTTCTTTGTAACGCAGCAGGTACAGCTTCTTCCTTGGCCTGCGTATTCCCCGGATATGTCGCCAATTGAACTTGTGTGGGATTTCGTTGGTCGGCGTCTCGCTCGTGATCCTCGTCCTGTTGCTTCTGTAGACGAACTTTGGGGACGCATACAAACAATATGGAATGCTCTTCCTCAGGCAGATATTCAAAATTTGTTTGACTCCATGCCACGTCGTGTAGCAGCACTTATTGCGGCGCATGGTGGATACACAAAATACTGATTCCGATCTCTTGTTATTGTTTGTTTGCTTTGAAAATTTAATCATTTATTTGTACCACTACCACTCAACTGTGTATTAAATTTCATTCAGTTATGACGATTCCTTCATGGTGTTGCAATTTTCACAAACAAGAGTTTAACAAGAGTTATTTTTACAAGAAGTGCGCTCAACGAGTCATGAAAAAACAAGAAGTTCCGTCTAGAACTATACAAGCCTACTTTCCCGTGTACACCAAATTCAAATTTATAATCTAGCTATCTCTTTCTCTCTCTCTTTCTCCTTTAGCTGTTGTTAATTTTCTCAAATATACCTTTTTCAACGGATAATACATATTCATTCACTCATTCATTCTTTCCTTTATACAGCCGTTCAGTTATTCATTCTTTCCTTCATTCAGCCGTTCATTTATTCATTCATTCGTTTACTCATTCATGTGTTTATTCATTCATTTACTCATTCATCTTTCTATCATTCATTCTTTTCCTCATTCATTTATTCATTGATTCATTCTTATACTCTTTCATTTATTCATTCATTCATTCTTTCACTCATTCAGAAATATCCTTAAAAATCCCGATAAAAAAATTTCATAGGAAAATAGGCTCGTTAGTTCTGGATGAACTTTCTACTTGTACATGTTCTACGTTATATGATCTGTCCGATAAAGTTTGTTCCAATCAAATCGGTTCGTTAGATCAGGATTTATATAGGATTGAAATTTCCCCGTAAGCGCTATGTTAATTTTTTGAACTGTTCAAAAATGAACAAAAATTGTTCAAATCAAAAATTAAAATATGAAAATGAGATTTCTTTGCCGAGATCTTTCGAATGCAAAACAATTTTTCGAATCGGACGATTCCTTCTAAAGTTATTGGGGGGGGGGGGGGGGGGACAGACCGACAGACACAAAATTTCCCCATCTCAAAACCATACTTTCATATTTTGTATTTTTCAATTTATTTAATTACTTCACTTTTTTTTTTTTACTTTTCTTTATTTTTAACGATATTTTTACGATACATTAAGCCTTCTTTCATACTTTATTATTTTTTTTTACTTTTACGGGAAAGTAGGCTAAAAAAGGAATAAACAAGTTCTAAAAACGGCCGCTAGGGGTACTGTTTAGCCTTATAACAGAGTTTTAACGTAGGAAATGAGCAATACGGCATAAAAATATTGATATGAATATTTATGAGAGGCGAAAAATTCATTTCATGGTAACCTGAACTTTATTTTTTGCCGCACAGATGAACTGTTACAGCTTTCTTTACTTTCATTTTAAATGGCAAGATGATAGATAAGGACGGTAAAGAGTACAGTAAATGTTGATATTATTATTTTTATTCCTTATTGGTCATTTCCTATTGGTCGGTTTTAGATGTATGATGCCCTGAATAAGAGAAGTTTAATTATAACCGCCCTGTATGCACATATATATATACATATGAGCTATTAAGACCTTTTCCAAGCTTTTATTTATTTCTCATCTTTTCAAAATTCTTTTTGGGGAACACTGGGGGAAAAAAATTAAAAATATTGAATCAATAATTGGTTGCAGATAAAAATCATTTTAGTTGAATCAATTTTAAAAACATTCGGCCAAAAGTTTAGCAGTTGAAAATAATATAAATATTAGAATTAAATCCTCATAAATTTTTACCATTAAAAATATTAGTAATAACTTTTATGTATTAGTAACTAAGCATAAATTAGTAGCTCAACAAATAAAATGAACAAATAAATAATAAATTAGGAAAACGATAAAAAATAAACAACTTCGGCCCATTACATAATAATCTTTACCACAACGATTTGAAGCTGGTTTCCGATTTTAAATTATTTTCTTAATAACTAGCGAGAATGGGGCTGGGGTTGTTATATTACATCAGAAACGCCGGGTTTTAAGCCATATTGCCAACCCTTCTATTATGGTAATAAATATCTGTGGCTTGGTTCTAAAAGGGCCATAGTCAAAATCGTCGTTTGTGAGCCAATGTCAAAATAGCCCTTTAGGACTGAATTCGAAAACACTACCAATGACATCGGCTGTTACTAAAGTTTAAGAAAAAATGGCTTGCTGATTGTTGGTTGACATAAGACCTTTTAGACTAAAAGAAGGGATCAAATATAATATTTTGGCTGTTAATAATTCACAACATTAAAAAATTGACACATGCCCTTTTAGAGCCAAGCCACAGTTATGCATGTAATGCTTTGCACGTTACAAATATGAAACGAAGAGCACTTATTAAAACTAAATGAAAAAGTCGAAATTAAAAGTTTTCGTTATTACCATTATTTACATTCATCGTAAATAATCAATCATTAGACACATTGAGAAAAATTTCACAACAAATTATCTGTACGTGTGAAACGACAAGAACAGCGTTTAAGATATTTAGTTTCTTTTACGTGATATTTTTCTGGTAGGTAAGAGTTTCCCACAAGAAATCTAGTATAAACTCAAGTAGAATCCGAACTCTACATAAAGCGCAGAAGAGAAATGCTGTAAATAAAAGACAATGAACACTTCTTAAGTTTCAAATTTCGAAACAACTTCGCAAGCCATTTAATCCTCTGAAGAAAGAGCCGCACTGTATATTTATTTTCTAAGTTTCACATACTACATCATTCTTAGTGCCAACACTAATTAACTGACAGCAGCCTGACAGTTTGGGAACTGTCCGATTCTGCTCTCCTCCGATCAAACTCTACTGCGATTTGCAAGAGATTCTTCACGGGGGGAAAGAAAGGAAAGATATGACAGATAAGAGCAAACGCACTTTCCATTTTAAAAAGGTCAAAACAAACTTCTATACAAACTTCTTGTGTTTTCAAGATGTACTCAGATTGTAGAGCTTGCCAAATCTCCTCGCACGCAAAGCTCATTTCACACATGATGTATCTCCTTTTTTTTCTTCGCGAGGTAAGTATGAGGAAGAATCCTCCATCCCACTCCTTCCATTTCCTGCCCAGGTAACAGGGCTGACACGTGATGACAAGCACGTGCCTTACGTTTAGATGAATACCACTTATAATATGTTATTACGTACGGTTAACCATTTCATTTTTTATTTTATAAATAGCCATTACTTTTATTCATACGAGGAACAGGAATCTCGTTTGCATTTTGCCATTCCGATTCATTTTGTGTTTTGGTTATAGCTTTTTCACTGAAACGTCTTTATTATTATTATTATTATTACATGTAAAATCAGGCACTTAGAAGCAAAGGGGTATAAGTGACCAAAATGAAAATTTTGAGATAGCTAGTGCAAATGACAAATTAAACACCCTTCTGTTTGGTGGGAAAGAGATTTTAGTAGTAGCTTTGACAGATACTGCAAAAAAGGGTGGTTTAAAAAACTTCCCAAATAAAAGCTACATTCCGTTTGGTGGCAAAGGGATGCAAGTGCACTTACATCCGTTTGCCTCTGAATGAAATTATTTGGTTTTTTTTCAGTTAGTTTAAATACACAATGCAGACGATCTATTAACAAAACTTAAATCAGAGAAGAAGAAAAAAAAAATAGGAAAGGAATTCCGAATTGTTGAATAATAATAATAAAAACAAGGGTTAAATCGTCTACAGATTTATATTTGTCATGTTTTTTATTTAGTGCAAAGGGGTGTAAGTTAACTAGTTGGAAGCAAAGGGGTGTAAGTGAAAATGAGCTATTTTTTAAAAAACTCCTACACCAAATCTAATCATCAGAAACACTTCAAACTTCATACTTAAACTAACACATACATGTAGGACTCGAAAATAAAAAAAAATATTTACACAAAGAACCTCTAGAATTTAGTACAGGAATTGAACTTTAAACGAGTTTTACTCAAAATGATACTTTAGTCACTTACATCCCTTTGCTTCTCACCGCCTCAAATGATTAGTGCGATAATTTACTTTTCTAATATTTTTTAAGACTAGGTTTATAAAATAAAAATCAGTAATTATGTTTTCAAAAGTATTTTTATTCAAAATAAACTCCTTTGACTTCAATAGATTTGTTACAGGGGTTTAACAACGATTCGAATGCCTGTTCTAGCTCACATTGTGGGACTGCATCCAAAGCTCGCGTCGAAACCGTTTGTACACAGTGGGCCAAAGTACTATGTTTAAGACTACAGCTGGAATTAAGCTTACAGGGGTGCTATCTGTGTTATCGAGCATTTGTGAAACTCCTTAACTATCAGCTGATCCACTGCTAAAACCTCAGTTCATTTCTTTACCATTTTTTTTTTTTTAAATTTGATGACATTGACACTATGCAAACAGCTTCGATGCGAGCTTTGGAGGCAGTCCCAAAATGTGAGCTGGAACAGGCCTTCAAACCTTTTTTAAACTGCTGTAACAAACGTATTAAAGCCGAAGGAGCTTATTTTGAATAGAAATACTTAAAAAGAGATTATTACTAGTTTTTATTTTATTTTATAAACCTAATCTAAAAAACTCTTTGACAACTGTATATAAAGGAAACCTAAGCAGTATATACAGGAAAACTCCTTTATAGCGGACACCAGCGTGAGAAAAATATTTGTCCGTAAGTGAGAGGTGTCCGAAAAAAAGAGGGGAATTTCAGGCTAAATGATTTGCTGCCAGGGAATTAAAAACCGCCCGCCTAAGAAGGAGTGTCCGTGTTTGAGAATTGTCCGTTAGCAGGAGTTTTGATAATAATAATAATGATAATAATAAATTAATTATTATTATTATTACAATAAATATGAATGACAGCAAGAATAAAAATAAGCGTCCTCAACTAAAAGACCCAGAGAAAAACATATATCCCTCCCCGCCGAAGACCAAAATTGCCTATTATCATTTAAGTTAATGTGTAAAAGTATGAACCCACAAACGAAATAAAACAGAGTGAAACTCCTACTAACGGACTCCACTCAAATGCGGATACTCCTTCTTAAGTGGGCATTATTGAGCCTGAAAAACCCCTCTTTACTCTCTATTGCGACAAATATTTTTGTCCAGCTGTTGTCCACTAGACAGCTTTACTGTAATCCCACAAACACTCCGCCCCCCACTCCCCTTAAAAATAAATATATATAAAAGACCTTTGCAAAGCTTTGCGCCAATGCTGCAATGAACAAATACAAGAAGATATATGGAAGTTAAAAGGAACTAAAAAATGGGAAGTAAAAAAACACAACCGATCATACTCCAATTCATCGGACGTTGTCTGATGGGTTTCATCGGTTGCCATTTTTAATTTACTTTTTTCAGTTTCTTTTAACAAATATTATGTATAACTACAGTAAAAACTCTTCCTAACGGACACCCCTCAAATGCGGACACTCCCTCGCAGGCAGTTTTTAGTTCACTAAAATCACTGAGCCTAAAAAAAATCTCTTTTTACCCCCTATTACGAACATGTATTGTTGTCCCACTGGTGTCCGCGATAGAGGAGTTTTACTGTATATATGATGAACAAATACAAGAAGATATATGGAAGTTAAAAGGAACTAAAAAATGGGAAGTAAAAAAACACAACCGATCATACTCCAATTCATCGGACGTTGTCTGATGGGTTTCATCGGTTGCCATTTTTAATTTACTTTTTTCAGTTTCTTTTAACAAATATTATGTATAACTACAGTAAAAACTCATTTATATATAAATGGTGTGTGTCAAATAGGAGAAGAGAACTAGAGAAAAAAATAATGGCAATAGATGCAATGGTTATTATAATAGATAATACGAAAATATTGTGAACTAGATTTAATATAGTAGTATTTCTGATTGCATGACAGTTTTTGGCAAACCTGTTCAATAAAACTGCAGAGTTTTTAATTATTAAATAGAAAACTTAAAGGAAATTCACCTAAAACAAGGAATCGTTTGCATTTGAAACAATCAGTTGCATTTAAATAAGAAAAATGTACTGACAGCCATTGGACGTAAATTATCTTTTACCTCTGTAAAGAAAACTTTTAAAGTTTTACACTTATGCATATTCCGAATGCTGCATTAAAGATATATTTTGAAAAATATTTCTAAAGCTACAGGTAATCTCAAATAGAAAATTGCGTCTTTTTAAAATTAAATAGTCAATGTATCAACATTTTTTAATACTTTAATAGACTTCCTTTGTGTGTTTGATTCTTTACGGTGGCTTTTTTAACGAATTACCAACCTGTGCCTTACACGACATGATGTCTGTTAAGTGACTTGCAATGACAACGAATAAAACTTGATCCAGTGAGTTTTTTTTTTTTAATGTCTTGAGTTTGATACCTTTTTTTTTTTAAAGAAAGTAAAAGCTTACATTATTATTATTATTTGTTACCGTGCCACATTTCTCTTGATGTTACACTATCTATTACACCTAAAATTTGATGTTACCAAAAATCATGACCTCAAAAAAAAAAAAAAAAACAAAAACGGTAAAGTTGGTAGCAGACTTATTACCATTGACAGCTACAAAATTGAAGATGAGAATTTCGCTGTTTAACAAGGATGGGTTAATGTGATCACTCTTCATTTTGAGCTTTACAAAATATCACACAAGTTAAAACGGGACGGTTGTTTAGTTTCCACTTAAAATTATGTTACTATACAGACTGAGCTATTTTAAATGTTCTTTTCGGAAGAACTTTACGTGCTGATATTCCATCATTTATGGGTATTTGTTTACCTTACATGCTTTAATTTTTTTATGTATATGAGATGACAAAGGTGACATATCTGGCCTATTTTACTAAATTTGCTATCGTTACAGAACTTATTTTAATTACTTTCGCTAGATGGCGGCACGATAGCTACATGAAATGTGTAATTCCACCTTCGAACTCGAGAATCGATTCGTTTTAAATGTCTTATAACATTTTGATGGTCAATTCTATTTTTTCCCCTAACACATGTGATTCGCTCACATATGTAAGCGAATCACATCTAAAGGCAATTAATTACGTTTCATTGCCGGAAAAACCGAACGTTTAGTTTCAAATAGAAACTATGAAAATGGAGAAGCTTTCCGTTTAATCCTTAGTTTTCAGGTTATCATTTCAATAATTTATTTTTAATATCAAAGCAATTAAGAACGAAATAAAAGAAAAACGTGAAAAAATATACACATGTTTTACAGTATAAATTTTCTTGCAGATTGTTCATCGATTAGCTGCTTAGTATAAGCACTGTTGTCAAGAAGTTCAACCACAGATTTATAATCACATTTTTGTACTTTTATTCCCCCCCCCCCCCGCCTCTCTTTTTTTTTCTTTTGTTGAAAGTACGTAAATGTTTGGTAACTTTTTTAAAAGTGAAATAACTAACAAGAAATATGCATGGTGTACAAAAAGGATTTTGACAAAATTATTATTTTAATTTTAGATTGTCTTTTTTTTTTCTGTATTCTATCAATTGTTCATGATACACCGATACTTTCCTGCTTCAATTATTAACCGATTTCCACAAAGGAGGAAGTTATACATTCATACCGTATTGTATGTATTTTTGTTTGTTTGTGTGTCCACCCATAACTTCTCACCGCATGAACCGATTTTGATGATTCTCTTTTTAATCGACTGAGGGTGGATTCGCATAGGTCTATCTTTGTTTGAACATTTTCAATAATTAGAACAGAAGTTATGAGGGGAAATATAGTAATTTGTTTGTTTTTTCATCCATAACTTTTGTTTAAATGAACAGGTTTTAATGATTATTTTAATCGATAGAGGGTCGTCTAACTTTTTTTCGCGCATCGCTTTGACTACAATTGTTCTTTCGAAAGAATGTTATGAATGAAAAATAAGTTTTTTTCTTTTGATTGGAAAGAATTGTTTTGATATATCTTTTTAAAATAAATTATTAGCTAATGAAAATAAAACTTATTGTTAAAAAGAGTTACCATTAAGCTGTAATATTACAAGAAATTATAATAAGAGTTTGAGGGAAGGCTTCTCTGAAACAAAAATTGTATTCATTCAGTCTGTTTTAAGACTAAAGTCTGAAGAAACAAAATAGAAAAAAATAGGAACCGACAAAAAAAAAAAATTGCTTTTAAACATAATTTTTGAAGTCGGTGCAAAAATATGATACATAAAAATTTTTGCAATCATGAATTTATTACAAATATAAATGGCCCAGAGTTTGCCACAGTTGTAATGTAAAGTAACACATGATGTAATGATAATTAGATTCATAATTTTTTTCCGGCTTCAAAAACTAAAAAGTCGTATCGATGTTGTTTAAGGAATGAATTTATTTTTCATATTTGAGCGCAATTTAAAATTGAAAGTCGTTTTCCTGTTTTTCCAATTTTTTTTTTATTTTCATTTTATTTTAATTTATTTGATTTATTCTAACAGGAAAGGTATTCTAAAAATAGTTTAAGGGTTTAGTGCAAGAGAAAATTTTCCCACCCTCATTAATAACGAAAGACATGCCCTAGACAATTAGAGCTGGCAATATTACAAATTATTCTCGTGTGATTATCGTTTTACTACGATTTCATACGCAAGTGAAGCGCTCAAAATATCAGATTGCTCGTAAAGAAATAAATTATCTCAAGTTTTGGTTAGAGAACATTTAGATTAATGTTTATCAATTCTTGCGAAACAAAATGAAGGTACTGTATGCAACAAAATATTACATAAAATATGCAACAAAGACAGTATATGCAGCAAATATTTATTTTTTCATTTTTTGGAACACGAAACTAAAAATTGACTCCCGGCATTTTATTTACGTAATAGGTTAATAAATTTCCATTTTAGTGCCGTTTAGTTCAATAAAATATTTAACAAAAATTTAAATCTTGTGAAAGCATTAATCGAGTTACGTTAAAAGTTGTTGAAACCGACAGCATAAGTCGACCTTGATCACTGTATGAAGAGATAGTGCAGTGATCAAAGGCAACAAATTTTACAGAGCTTTATTTTGCCTTTGCTCGTTGACCCCAAAGAAGCACCAAAACAAAGAAACGAGCAAAAGCATTACCACAGGTAATGCATAACACTTTAGAGCAGTAGTTACCAATCTTTTTTTCGCGTACCACCATTTTTCTTGCGAACTATTTTGTGTACCACTGTTATATAACTTTATTATATAAAATGAAGATCAATATATTATAGATAGATTTTTTACCAGCACGCGTACCACCTAGGGAGGCTTCGTGTACCACTAGTGGTACGCGTACCACAGTTTGGGAACGCTGCTTTAGAGAGTATTTCTGGTGAACTGAATCATTCTCATGCATCACATAAAACTAATTCTGTCAAAATATGTTTCATTACAATTAACTGTGCCGATTGCCAGTCAGATGTTCATTATTAAAAGAAAAGTTTTTAATTAACTTAGTTAATTTAATGTATTATCTAAGTTATTAGTTCGTTTCCCAAATGGCAATGAAAAAATACTACTTTTTAAGAATAACGGATTTTATCCGTGTTATCTATGATCAGTCAGGCAATATCCTTTTATATGAATACCAAATTATTATTTCCTTAAATTCGCAAAATCTTTGCAATATAAACAAAGGAAAACGTAAAGGTATTCATCACACAAGAACGTATAACTAGTTAGAAAAGTCAGCTCGTAGTGCCCATTTATAAATAGTTATATTACAACTACCAATATAATTTTTAACATTATACAAATAAGTATTTAAAATTACATTATGATTGGTAGAATTTGAAACTCTAAAAAGGCGTGAACGCTCGCTCTTAACAATTAAGAGTGCGATTGTATTTAGAGTAATTTCAATTCTTCCTGCTCCCCAAATTTGGGATATTACAGTTATATTCTCATTTTTCTATTTATTTCTGAATTATTGTCAGTTAATTATTACGGATTATGAAAAACTGTTTCTTTTACTTAAGAAATTTTGCTTCATTGGAATAAAAACGCCGTTTTTACCCACGACTTTCATATTCTAATCCCTGTCCTTTTTTTTTAATGACTACAAAATTCGCCTTCTCGCCATTTTTATAGAATTTGATGAATTGAAAGCAGAATTTCGCACTGATGTTTCATATTAGTTTAATAGCACTTTCCCAAAAAAAAAAAAAAAGATTCTAAGTACTAGCTTGCATTTTATGTATTTGCCCTAGCATTACATTTGGATCAGTTTCTTTTAATTTGTACGCTAGTTTTTTTTTTTATTCCATAGAGAGAAAAAAACTATAGCTCGCATAAATTTCGGAGTACTTTTTTACATTACATTATGTTTTGTTTACTGTATTTATTCTTTTTTTCTTAATTAAAAAAAAATCACACGAAAAGATCGCAAACAAACAGGAACAGAAGCTTAATCGCTTTACATAAAACAATCATCGAATTTCTTTTGCAGTAAGACAAGTGCACAAGTCCAATACTAAATAAAACTTATTTTGTTAATAGGGGTGCGCTCTAAAAAAAGGGGGGTCTTGGCACCCTGACTCCCCTAAAACTCGAATGGATTCGTCCTTTTCTGACATGAGCTCTCAAGTGTCAGAACATTGTGGTCGAATTATTTTTGGACAAACTTACAAACGTTTGCCGCTTTGTGCTTTTAAATTCTAATTTAAGGAAAAAATTCCGAATTGTGTTAAAAATTTATAAAATGAATTATAAATTAACACAAACTTCGATTGCTGTAGCGGATTTTGCCGTTCGTCGTCACAAGAACTTATAAGAAAGGATAAGTACGAAATTTGGGAAAAGAATGAGATAATATTATATATTTATTTGCAGCTCGTCAAAGTTCATGGACAACAAGGATAGCTGGAAGCGTTCCTTCTCCATATCATTTGAAAAAATGCCAATTATTTTCTGTTCACAATTCGAATGGTTTTGGAAACAGCCTCTTGGCAAGCCCGCAAGCGATAGTTACTGCTATCTGCAATATTCCAGAGCAATGCAGCTGTGAACTATTCTTTGTGGAAGAGCGTTCAAGTTTTCTTTCACGGAAAGTCTGAATAAATTAATAAAAAATATATGCATGTTTGCCAAACTTTCAAGAGGAAAGTTCAGAATAATGCAAGTTGATTGTTTGGAGAATTTTTCAAGAACATAGCATATTTCATAAAGAATTGATAGGCTTATATGAAGCAGCATTTAGGTCGTTTATTAGTTGTTAGGATAATAATTAATATATATGACATACCAAGAAATGCATTCAACAATGTTGAAACCTATGACCTTGTTGAATGATAAATTATAACCTTTTATTTTAAAATATTAACTGCTACGAGCACTATTTCCTAAACTATGGGTCACGACCTATTAGTGGGTCATGAGCGAATATTGAGTAGGCCCTCGCCACCATACACTGGAATTTTAAAAAATAGGAAGTCTGCGAATAAAAGTAACTAATTTTGAAGTTGATGCTAAAACTTATGAAGAGAAATAAGAAACAAATACATCCTTCCCATTGAAATAACTTTGTAAAAAAAAAAAAAGCTTGCAGGTGTAGGTATTTAAATAATAAAAAAATATTTAAGTTGTGTTTCTTATTTCAACAGTCTTTCAATCGTATTGGTCACACTAAAAAAAAATATTTCAATTATAACAAATAAGACAGCGTTAAGTAGTTCCACAACTCGCCACTAGGGAATCTGAGCATTACCAATATTTATGCCCTCTTTTATTTAAGACAGCTAAGTGGTGTGTCCCAAGATTGGAAAAAATTTTTTGATGGGTCGGAGCCCAGTATACTTTGGAAGCCACTGGCGTAGAGAATTAGACAATTCTTTTATAAGAAACATTATTCACACTATGCAAAGCGAAAGACAATTGCGAAAACAATATTCATTTTTTCGAATATCGAGGTTTTTGGAGATTAGTTTACGGAAAGGAATATCCAAATTAAGCTGAAATAAATTAACGATTCTTTATTTCTGTCACAAGTTGAAAAAAAATAAATAAATAAATCAGTCCTAGATTTCACTTATTACAATATTCATTTCATTCACCGATTCATACGGATCAGGAGTGATCTCTTTAGGAATGCATTTTTCTTGTACGCTTTATTTCTCTTATAACTTAATTTGAATCTATATATAAACAGGCAAAGAAAAAACAGTCCAGTACCATTTTTTCCTAGGTTTGCCAGCCGATTTTCTTACTTTTTTTTTATTTAGTAGCTATTTATAAGCTTTGGTGTTATCAATTACATTTTTTTGAAATAGTTAATTTCTCCGCTCCTACTTTTGACCTCGATTCGAAGCCCTTTTTTCTTTATTCCTCATACTAACATACTACTCTTTTATATGCGGTCTACTACATTACTCGACACATTTTTTTACTACAGTAGCCCCTCGCTATATCGCGCTTGTCGGGGGACAGCAAAAAAGCGCGATAGATCCGAATGCGCGATATAGCCGATGCCGTCAGAAATAACTCAAAAAGTACAAGCAAATTGAGAATATACGTAAAAAAACTAATTTAATCTTACATAATGACAACATTCTTAGTAAAAATAGCAAATAAAAATAAACTTACCAAATGCGATTTTTATGCACAATTCTTACAATATAAATTAAAAATGTATTTCTATTGCTTTGTGGTGAAAAAAGAGCCTTAAGTCATTTGCCGTTGTTTTCCGTTTAACACTTGTTTTCCACTCAATATTAACGATCGAAAATGGACTAACTGCATTGTAGTTACGTGGTCAGACTATTCGTTAGTAATTAGTGTAAGCTTTTTCCAAATGCAATACTTTTACTTTCGAGACCTCAAACTTAAAATTTTGGGAGACAAAGAAAAATCGCGATATATCCAAATGAGCGATATAACGAGGGGTTACTGTATTTATAATTCAAAGCAGAAGAAATGTCAAGAACAAAGTAAGAAAAAAATGTAATCAATTAAATGGATGTCAAAGCAAAATAATAGTACTATTAAGGAGTCAGTTAATCCATTTCCAAAAATACATATACTTAAGTCAGCCACATTGATTTTTCAGTAGTGTCAAACTAAATAAAATACAGTTTGAAGCTAATAATAAAAAATAAGATGATAAATGCGGTGACGCTTAATTTTGCTTCGAAACTTACTACACGATCGCTTACTACGTGATCTCCTCCCTATTTCAATGAAATAGAAGCAGAGCTGCCGCATGCGTAAATTCGAGGAAAGTCTTGGCTAAGAAAATCAGACAGTAGTTTACATACAAACAGGTTGTCAATTTATTTGAGTGCGTAAGTTCTCGTTTGCTCCTTTCCATTCTCTAGTACTAGTCTCTCGTACTAGCGGTAACTATCGCAAATATTTTTCCCCCTCCATTTTGAAAAAATTAGCGTGACATAACGAATAACTATGCAAACCGCTTTTCTGTCGGTTATTTTTGCATATTATACGAATTTTTTAAAGGTCATGTGGTTTTTTAACCCAATCGGCATAATGAAACAATACATGCATATAACATTAAAAAATAAATAACTCTTTCAAATCCCTTTTTAAATTCAGTTTCGATTTTAAAACATTATATACGTTCCCTTAAGCCCGGGAAACTAGCCCGGAACAGAATTACGTAGGGTGAGCAAATTTTATAAGAACGGGACAATGGTTAATCAGTAAATCCGTCACGTGACCGAGACCTCGAAAGATTATTTAAAGGCAGTTCGTAAGAATTTCTGAGGATTCATGACATGTCAATATTGTAGATAGACACATTGACAGTGATGTTTTGTGTTGTCTTCTTGCTTTGTTTGGAATGCGTATTTACCATGTGAAGCTTCAAATAAAAAAATGTTCATTGAATTCCGGCCGATATTGAATTACAGAAAGACATTCGATTAAATGAACGGCTGCTCGTAACTGTTATGTTACATACATTTCCCCTGTAAAAGTACGTGAAATGCTTATGTAATAAATAGAATCAAATGAAAGATTCACCTAGTGGACACATTCTATTTACGTTGCCACTGCTAAGTAGAAAAAAGAATATAATTACTACAAAGAAGAGACCTTATTAAAAGTTATGTTTTATAAAACGGTTCTTTTTTTAGGAATAAAAAGGAAAGGAAGCTTTAACCATGCAGAAGAATACATTTCAAGTAAAGTATTCGTTTCATCAGTTTTTAAACATAAAATTAAAAGAATTTATTAAATACAAAAGAGATAGCACAACATATAGCGTAAAAACTTCTTACTATAAATGTTGAAAGAAAAAAAATACCTACACTGTTAAAATTTTGCATTTAGTTTAGCCACCACTTTTGGTGTTACTGAACACGATTTTTGGCGTTCAGTTGGTGTAAAGTTAAAAATTATTCCTTTTTTGATTTTTTAAAAAACTTTATGTATTATTCCAAAATTATATAGACAGTATATAACGTTTCTAAGCACATGAAATTTCTTAACTCCATTACGTATTAGAATTTCATTGCGTTTGCTCACTTCTATGAAAGTAGAATAAATGAGCAATCGTAGTGAATGTTTGATGCGTAGATCAGCGGCTCCCAAACTTTTTTTCCTGCGTACCACTGAGAATATAATTTTATTATATAAAATAAAATACTAATAGATCATAGAAAAATACTAAGACGACTAGGTAATATAAATTACACCATTTTTTGATAGTTATTAATGTAGAGAAAAGGGTTCATTAAATTAAAGCTGTATATATAAAATATATTCTTAATTCGGACTTCCAAAACAGGAACTTAAATGATTCAGGCTTTAGCTGTCAACTGCTGTTTATGAATCCTACAATGAACAAACGTGCAGTTTTCTGTCAAAGATTTTATTTTGGCCCTCCGTGCGTGTTTCCCTGTCATTGCCCGAGCACCATCAGAACAGAAAGCAACGCAATGCTTCCAGTCTAGTCTATCTCTCCTTTTTTTTTTTTTTGCCTGCACGCGTACCACCTGGAGAGGCTTCACGTACCATTAGTGGTACGCGTACCACAGTTCGGGAACCACTGACGTAGATGAAATAACGAACATCATTTGCTAAAAAAAACATTCTGCTGTCTGTATTTTTGTAGACATACACTTAAAAAAATTGAAAACATCAAAAAGTGCATGATTTTCAACTTTAAACCAACTGAACGCAAAAAATTGTGTTCAGTAGCACCACAAATTTTTACAGTGCAGGAAGAAATTGTAAAAGTTGTTTTTGCTAGTGAAGTTTTTTAACTATGCATTTTTTACGATTTTAAAAGTTGCACTTTTAAGATTCAGAAAAAATCTAAAGTAATATTCATATCAAACTAAAATGAATAACATTCGATCAGTGCAAGAAGTGTTATTAAAAATAGAAAATATTTCCGTAATTTACAATATTCTTCCCTATGAAAGTCTCCTTTTATTCGCAATTCATACTTAAACCACAACAAATTCAGCTTTTTTTCAATCTTTAGAAAATAGTGTACCTATATAAAATTTTATCACCCAATGCATTCACGTTGTTTTTCATTTTTCTATTTTATAGGTATAGAAAACGTAACTCAATTTTAAAATAAGAAAACCCGCTTTGGTGTATAAATCGAATTTTCAAATATTATTCGCCAACTTGGAAATCTATCTGCAAGCAAACTCTGAAACCCACAATCCTGTTTAGAAAATTTTCACGAAAACTTTCTTTCTTAGAAGGACGATTGATACAAAGAAAAATCGGAATAAAGTAATACTGCTGTAATATTTTAAACACGAAATACAAGAGTATTACAGTCATAACTCGATATACAATACAGTAAGACTTTGATATACAATACAGTCTGAACTCGATATACAATACAGTCTGACCTCGATATACAATACAGTCTGACCTCGATATACAATACAGTCAGACCTCAATATACAACACAGTAAGACCTCGATATACAATACAGTCAGACCTCGATGTACAATACAGTAGGACCTCGTTATACAATACAGTCAGACCTCGATATAAGGTCACCCTGCATATAACGTCACTTTTCGGTCAAGCTCATTGAATATCAAATGTGCTTGAATCGGTTATAAGGTCAGTCTCTTATAAGGTCATTTTCGTGAAATTCTGAGAACTGACCTTATATCGAGGTCTGACTCTAATTCAAAATTATCTGAAAATAGGTCTAACACGTTCATACAATCTTTAACGTTTAATATGGAAAATATTTCCGAAAAGAATTAAGTTATAGATTTTGCGAGTTGTTAATTAAAAGAACTGAAAAACATAAGTAAAGCAATGACAATAAACGACCAGAGCTAAATACGTAAAAATGTATAAGAGAAGAATACTTCTTATTTTTTGAGGTGGAGAGGAATATACTGGTGGAAGTCAGTTTTTTTGGAAATGTAGTTAATTCAGTTTTTTTACAATTTGGGATGCCATCTACCTTTATTTACAGTAAACTAAAGAATACTTCAAAAATTTTATCAGCATTTACGCTATTAGTTCCTTCTTATTAACCCCTTCCCTCTCGCTCCCGTGAAAATGACGGGTTCAGGTTTCGCTTTCTATTTCTGGCTCCCGTGATATTGCCGGGCTGGAGTGTTTAGAACTTCAAAATAAAAGCAAATAAAAAATTAAAAATGAATATATATGCACATATTTTTATATAATTTTCAGGGATAAAAAAATAGGCACTTTTATGGCCGTTTTCTTGAAAATTACCCGACCGTTAAGGGGTTAAGCACAGTAACGTTAAAACCGCAATGCAAAATACCGTTTTTCTAAAAATAATATTTGTCTGATTTATACCATTATGTTTTTAACCACCTCATTTGTACTATTTTATTTTAAGCATTCTAAAAATGAAAACAAAACAACACATTTTGAAAACTTTAATGTATTTGAAGAAACGAAGCAGATGTGCTAGCTTAACTGTGTTTCTTTCAGCCTATTTTACCGTAAAAGTAATAAAAAAAAGAGAGGAAAAAGTATAAAAGAAAGCTTAATGTATCGTAAAAATATCGTTAGAAATAAGAATAAGCCAAAATGAAGTAATTAAATAAATATTGAATTAAAAATATGGATTTGAGATGGTAAAAATGTGGGTCTGCCAGTCTGCATGCCCCTCCCTCTAATAACCTAATAACTTTGAAAGGAATTCTCTGATTTGAATTTTTTTTTTTTTTTTTGCATTCGAAAGATCTCACCGAGGAAATCTCATTTCCATATTTTTGTTCAATTTTGAACCGTTCAAAAAATCTTTACATTAGCTCCTATAGGGAAAAATGCAAGAAATTATGCTAACTCTGGCCTTAAGATTGAAGTTTCTTTAAACAAACTTATTAGAAGTAGCTCTCAACGAGAAACCTTTTTTTGATTTGATATATTTTGGTTCAATTTTCAATAGTTTAAAAAAAATTAACATTCTCGACTACGAGGAAATTTTAATCCTACATAAATCCTGTTCTAAGAGACGGATTTGTTTTGAACAAACTTTGTGGAGAAGTTGTTATGACCTGTTTAGAACATGAAAAGATATGAAGTTCATCCAGAACTAAACGAGCCTATTTTCCCGAAACTTTTGATTTGGATTTTTAACGATATTTCTGAATAAATGGCTGAATGAATAAATGAGTCAGTGAATGAATGACTGAATAAGTGAATAAATATATATAAAACCGTAGAAAAAGGTACATTTTAAGTAATTAAGAACTAAAGCGAAATGAGAAAGAGAAAGCAAGATAGATATCTAAATTATCAATTTAATATTGATGTATGCGAGAAAGTAGGTTCATATTAATGTAGACGGAACTTTTTTTTTTTTTTAAATTTATTTAATAATTAATGAAATAAAAGTTTTAAATATTTGAACAGTACTAGGTACAATTATTAGCCATTATATATATTTTGATGTTCGTAACGTACTTCATAAAAATATGATGCGAATTCGTCATTTGTTTTTTTATGTATAAAGTGTACGGCCAATAATTTTAAATGGAATTGAGTTTCATATTTTTCGTTAAAAAAACAAATAAATTGATAAATTAGTTAAAATTTAAATTCAATGATTTAATTGTAGATTCAATTGCAATTCAGTGATTCTTATACGCTAGCATTTCGGACGCAAATTTCAGTTTTAACCAAAAACAAAAACCTCGCAGATGGATATACCTTTCGAGTTGCGCCGGGACGCAGCAACGTTTTCCGGTGAATTCCCAGCATGCATGTAGCCATTAAACCTTCCGTTCTTTGCAAGCTATTTGGGAGAGAGCTTCTAGGAGAATTCTTTACTCAATGCTTACGTACGTGTTTCAAAGAATGTGTTTCACAGTTCAAGAAACTTCTTCCATCTTGTAATATTGGCAAAGAATTTCTTCTTTTGGAATTAAGAAATTAACACTTACTGTCACTTATTATATTTACGATTTTGAATTATAAAACATGCAGCACGTTTGAGACAATGTTGGCTGTACTACTTGATAGAAAACAGGTGATGAAACTGACTTTATTCCACTGTATTCTTAGTTAGATTTTTTTTAATGCTACGTAATTTTAAGCCAATAATCCAAAAAATGTCCACAGATACATCAACAATAGAATTTTTTCAAAGGGTTATCCTCTACAATTTTGGACACTAATGTACGAGTATGTTTCTTTTTATTTCTTGCTTTTACAATCTGAGTAATTTACAATTACTACAAAATGATGATTTTAAATATCGCAAAATGGGTGAATACACAGTGAACGAGGTACTGCGAATACTCCGCCTACTGCAAAGCTGAATTTCCCCAAATGTACAGGCAGGCCCCACCTGATCCTCTGTGACTAACGTAAAGGGTTGAAGAAACGTGAAATGTGTTTTTGTGGTGGGGTGGGTGGGTGTGGGCAGGGGAGAAGAAAAAATTATGTGATTCAAACATTAGTTTTAAAAAAACCTTCCGCATTTCAAAATAAGAAATCTTTTTTATTTTGAATTTCGATCCTGCGGGATTGAGGTCCTTATCTACTAGTTCCGCAGATATTGGTGTAGGATCCCGCGGGATCGGGATTGCATTCCCTAGTTCTGCATGGAAATCAAGAGTCCTTATCTTACTAGTTCTCTCTAAAGTAACTGTTAAAACTACTGTTTAATATTTACTTTTAATATTGCTAACTTTATTTGGGGTTAGCAGGGTATATTTCTAAAACTACGTACTGTTTATATTTAACTGTTCAACTAAGACATTTCGCGAAGTATGATTCACATTTGACCAGTTTACTGTTAAGTAATTACAATTTAAACTGTAGATTAAACCTCCAACGTTTTTCTGAATTTTTCCATCGAAACATCGCCTTCAAAATGCTATACAAAAATATATTCAAAGGATTATTATTTTATTGATATTCAACGTTTGGCCTGGAGTGCTTTATGCAACGGAAAATAATACTATTTCAATGCTTACACAAGCGCTAAAAATTTTCTCATGCATTTTCAATTTATAATCTGACTTGATAACAAGCTTACCACGAGAAAGTTTATTGCACTCGATTTGTTACTTTTGATCAACTGAGAAAAAGAGTGAAACTTAAAGTTATAAATTAATGCCTTCATATACATGATGAACACTTAGCAGCATTACTTGCATCTGTAATTGACTTTCTTATCAGTTTTAAATGCATGCAAAATCTTTTAGTTTATTAATCGAGTGCTACCGGTGCTTATAATTATCTGAACGAAGAAGTAGAGTTATAATACGCTTTAATCTTTTCAAAGAAAATCAACTGTTAATTGTCTAAAACTTTCAGTATATTAATTAATTTATAATCGCATTTCATGCAAGTACATCAAAAACACTTTAACTTATCTATTATGAATAATCGTTATTTTGAACATAGGCATTCAAACAGAGGTTTAGAACGAAACATACACTTAATTCTTTATTTGCTTTTAAATCTGGTATATTTGTTTAAAATATCAGTTGTTAAACCTTTTATTTTCCTTTTAAATGCATTTATAAAGTTTGATTGATCAAATTGGATGCTATCGCGTTTTGTCAACACTTTGGGCAATTAAAAAAATATATCATGTGATTTTTTAACGCTATTAACTATGCTGGATTTATACAAACGTAATTTAACGATTTCAAGAACGAGAATTAAGCTTTTCCGTTCATTAGATGATGAAATTTATTAAACTTAACAGATTTAATATGTATCATATTTAAAAATACGCCGAAACCAAATATGCTTTGAAAATGCTTTGATTTATTAATTAGTGAATTTTGAATGAGTTGCGCGGAAAGGGACAGTATTGTAGTAAAGTTCTGCAACCAAGTAAAAGGTCGTTATCTTGTATGTATTATATGTATATTTATATAAACTCTGTATAATATATCTAAAACTGCACATAAAATACAGATAAAATCTTTTTTTATATAGAATGAGCGAAAAAATATGTAATAAACTCAATAATTCATGCATTTGTAAATAATTACTTAACAACGACTGTACAAATCAAACGTGGTGGGAAAAAAATTTTTACAAGAGAAACTTAGCATATATTAACTGATAAAAATTCTATGAGTAACAATCAAACTGTTTTTTTCCTCTCGGACGCATAAATCATTTGTCGCTCATATTTGAGACATAAAGTATTAAACCTTTGACGTGATCAAACGATAAAAGTAGTAGTTCTTATCAAGAAATGTTGATTTTCACATTAATACACAATGCCGAAACATTTTAATTTCAAATTTATCAGGTGTTTACAAATATATAGGATAAGTGATCCAAAAATGGTTTGCGTTAAAATATGAGGACGAGAAAAAAACAGCGTAAATAAAGAACAAGCTTGATTTGGACAATTCGTGCTTCATGTTTTCTCCTATTGACAAATATGATATAACTATAGAGTGTTCTAAACATATCTCGACAAGATTTTATTTCGTTTCCTCATTTTTGCTCAATCGTAAAAACAAATCTTGAGAGTGGGTCTATTAATAAACTAAAAATAAATAAATAAATAAATAATAATTCTTTCAAATGCATCCCGTATAATTGATTTTTAAGAATATGCTATTAACGTCCTCTCCTGCTCAGAAACATAGCTTAAATTCGCACATTCTCAAACAAAAAAAAAAAACCTCTGATTAAACGACCGCAGTCCGAAGAGCATGAAGTACCCATGAACACGATGAAATTGTACTACATCCCAGTGTCTAAGAATGCATTCGTATACATTTACATATTTGCTGTAAAAATGCTTCATTTTGTTAACGCATCGGAATCGTCAATTCTCAACGCGTTGAACGAAAAGGTCGGTATGATAGTAATGATTTTTTATTATATCAATGTTAAATACTGACATTGGAGTGTATACATGTACAGAAAAACCTGTACAGTTGACCACTTAGTTGAACCATTTATTGTTTCCATTTATTGCTTTACCATTTATTGTTTCCCCACATATTTAGACGTTTTGTAACATTTTAAATATTTGTTCCGTTTCTTTAATTGCAGAGTTCTTCAGTGATTTGGGCCTAAAACCAAATTTAATTTAAAGATTTATTTTTCAATCTTCAAAACTTTGTTAAGTTTACAAATTATTTACTACATACATTTAAATAAGCTATTCTTAGTCAAGCTAAGTGATAATATTAAAAAAATCCCGTTTAGTTTAAGTATATTGTTTGAATGCATTCAGAAGATAATGTAAGAGTGATAACTTATCTCAAAGAAAGAGGCAGGATTAATTTTTAAATTAGCTATTGTTATATTTTTAATTAAGGAGTCACACTTAAGCTTTGTTAGTTTTGTTAAGCAAACAAGAACCTCAAAGTACGTTGACTAATCCAAATATCCCTAAGTAGTATATAAACTCATCACATTCAGAAGAGAATTTAAGAGCGCCACCTTATTTCATGGGAATAACGAATTATCAGTTATTAATTTTTTAAATTAGACATTTTTACTACTGTAGTTAATGAGTCCCATTTTAGTTCTGTTAAGCAAGCAAGAGCCTCAAAGTTACGTTAACTTATCGAAATATCGCTGGGTATACAGTTTGAATGCACAAAGGGAACTTAAAAGTGCTTACATATTTCATGTAAATAAAAAAAAAAAAAACAATTTTCGAACTAGACATTGATATAACTTTATTTAATGCGTCCCATTTAAATTTTTTTAAGCAATAAAGACTCAAAGTTACGTTGACTAATCTAAATATTGTTAGATTTATAGTTTGAGCATATTCAGTAGTGAACTTAAGAGTGGTAACTTACTTCATGCGCATAACGAAAAAGCCATAATTAATTTTTAAATTAGGTATTGTTATAAGTTTAGTTAAAGAGTCCCATTTAAGTTCTGTTAAGCAAGCAAGAATCTCAAAGCTAAGTTAACTTATGGAAATATCGTATATAGTTTGAATGCATTCAGAAGAGCACGTGGAGTCCTAACTTATTTTATGTAAATAATTGAATACGTGCAGAAGAAAACTTAGTCCTAAGATATTTCTTATAAACAAAATAAGAAAAATCCTTTTAATTAATTTTTTTATAAGACGTTTAATTTTCAAAATTATTTATTATTGAAAATTTTGATTTTTCTTGCACTTATTGTAGATCATAGGATATATGATTATTTAGATGATAATTTTTTGACTCATGGCAGGTTGACCGTAGAAGAATAACTAAATTCGAACTTACTCCTTCATCTGCTGCAATTTCCGTGTTCGTCTGCATCCCTTGCGTGCAGGACACAGTTGGGAACGAGCGTCGGGAGGCAACGACTCTCACTTCGCAAACAAATGCGACAATGCATCCTCCAACAATCCATCTTCACACAGCTGGGAACTCAACGTGCTAGTCGGAAAAGCAGAAAACGCGGAAAGGAGGCGAAAAGATTTAAGTCCCGACTCGCTACAAAATAGTCATTTTTACCGAACATTTTGGCACTTCAGCTTAAGACACATTATGTCACAAAAGCTGCAATTAATCCTTCAAAAACAAGCAACCTTAAACGCCGGTGTCACTATTTTTAAAAGTTTGTGCACCTCTCAGTGAAGGAGCAAATTTCTCGCCCGTTTTTACAAGTCGTTCTGTTGTCATAGTTTCAAGCGGTGCGCGTCTGCTCCAGCACGCCTACGTAGCGCTACTGTGCCTCAGCGAAACCGGCTATCTGTTTGTTTTGCCGCTATATTTTTAGCTGGAGAGTTTTGGCATCGCTTCCAAAAATTTGGCCGAGAGGAACGCCATCTCGTTCGAAGAATCGAAATTAAATTAGCAGATAAAAATTTGGGGAAAAAAAAACCCCCATAAAAATAATATAATTATTCACTTATTAATAAAACAATTAAATATATATTCATCTTTTAAATGTATGAATTTGCCTTTTCCTTAAACTTAAATCATCGTAACTGTTCTTTCCTTCGTTTTCCAAATCGATTAGCTAATAAAATCGTTAATTTTATTTATACAATAAAGGAATGGAATGAAAACACTGTGGTCGCCAGCTAAGCCTGTAGACGAGCGAAAAAAAAAAATAAGAGAGAGCGAGAGAGAGAGAGAAAAGTACAGGCTTTGGTGCGCTCTCTAAATTTTTTTTCCACATGTCCGAAATGATAATATAAAAAAAGAATACTATACTTTAAAAAGTTGATTGTAAAACAAATAGATATTGGTAGAACATTTCTCCTCTTATTCGCGTGCTAATTAGCACTCTGTTGAAATTTGAGATAAAAATTTAAAGTTCTATTTTTTTCTTTTTTTTTTAAACTCATCATCTTCCTCCTTCTGCAAAACATCGTACGAGGTTCTAAAACAATCTTTTATGAACCTAATTATAAGGCATTTTTTTTCTTTAGCAGAAGTGGAAAAAAATCTAGAGTCGCCTGGGTTAATTTTTGGATAAAAACTTTCGCGGAAAATTCCTGAAAACAGTTTTTCATTAAGAAACCGTTTCCACAAAATAGAAGACAAAAAAAAAAAAAAAAAAAAAATCCAGAGATACTAAAAAGCATGTTCTTTGTAAAGTATTACTTAATTATGAGTTTTCTGTTTATTTATGTAGGAAAGAGATCCGGCTTGTTTACGTTTCGAGCAACAACATTCTTGATTATGATACTTTTTAAAAAAAAGTGCTCAGAGCTAAAATTTAAAAAGGTTTTCAGTTTTCTTCTTTTGAGGGAATAAAAAGTTTTACAAGAACTTTGTATTGCTTCAAAAAAAAAAAAGAAAAAAAAAAGGATAAATAAAAATAAATAAATAAATAAAATAAATAATTAAAAAGAAATAAATATAAATAAATTTAAATAAATAAAAATAAATAAATAATTAAAAATAAATTAATGAATTAATTAAATTAATTAATTATTCAAATAAATTAATTAAATAAATAAATAAAATAACTGAAATGAAAATATAAATAAATAAAAATTAATATAACTGAATAAATAAAAGTTTGAAATAAAACTAAGATAAGCAATGTTTTAACCACAATATTGAAATAAACATTGCAGGCACACGTTGCGGAATTACAAGGTATTCATTTTCCAATATAAATAGATATGAGCTTATAGATGCAACTTTCGAGAAAAGATTCTCCAACAAGCTGTCTGTTAAAATATCTGCATAATGTATGTATAATAAACAAAATATATTTAAAAAAAATTATCAGAAACAACAGTTTCAAGCATACTGTAAAGCAGCTTCATCGGTGAGAAAACACTCAAAACGAATCTGAAAAGAAAAAAAAAGCAGTGGATAATTCAACGGCGTAAAGAGAGGTTCTGCTGATGAAGGGTCGGAGGGGGGAGGATCAAAGCAGTTCTCACATGTAAAAACCAGTGGCGTTCTAGCATGGGTATCACCCGGAGCGGTAGTTTTTAGTCCTACCCCCCCCCCCCCCCCAGAAAAAAAGTGGAAAAAGACCTTGTGTTGTGTAAAACTGTTGTTTTGTAGTTTTTATTATTTTTAGTATTGAAAAAAAAAAAAAAGAACTTCAGTTCCTTTTTATTTATTTAGTGCAACTTTTAATAAACTTCATCTATTTTCAGTCATCTAACTTTAAAATAGACGTATTTTAGAATTATAGACTTATATTATAGACGTATAATTGAAGGCATTTTACAAAAGCTCTTTATCACATAGAGCTTTATAGGTGTCCCCCCTTACACCCCCAAAAGGGTGTCACCCGGGCGTAGAGTTAAGACAACTCTAGAGGCTGGCTGCGGTAGCTACTGTACATACTACGATATTTTAATAGGCTGTGCAGCCTAAACCAAGAGATTTGAGGGGTAATCCCCAACACCAGCCCTTGCTGTGATTGAATGTTTAATTATAGTTCTGCGACTTTGTTAGTGTTTCTGCAGCGATGCAAGTAGGAGTATTTGTATATAGTAAAACTGGTAAAAAGTCAAAATCAGAAAATTTTAGAAAAGTCCCTTTAAACCTATTGTTTCTCAAACCACATGACTCTTCTATTAATTGGCAGTCATAAAAATCCCTTTAATTCTTTTCATTTTAATGTACGTGAATCAAAGAAAAAAACAGTAAGCGTTGAAATCGCGCATTTTTTTTTCGTCGTATTAATTTGTGGTATTTGTTTTTCTAGTTTTGTGTTTTCGTGTGGTTAGGTTAATGAAGGAACCTTATAAGTATAGAAGATGAAGTATGCAAAAATTAAAAAACCCTTTTTGTGTTGTTTTACTCTTGAATCTTCTATCTTGGAATATATATTTGAAATATATTCTAAGTCTAAAAAGAAATCAAATTTCGCTATTTTATTTCGAATAAGTTGTCAAATAATTGGGTTTTGTTTACAAGCCAGGTTTTCTCTGGTTATAATTTTTGATGGATATGATATTTAGATCATTAGTTGTTATGTATTGTGATGAAAAAAAAAGAACCTCTTAAATCACCCATAATTTGGAAAAAAAAATCATGTTGTTTACAAATAGCAATTTAAAACGTCAATATAAAGTTAGGAAACCAAGTAAATAACTCTAACAACATAAAATACGGATTAACAGGAAGCAAAGTAGCAGAAAAGCTGTTTAAAGTAGTTCGTGCTATTTTTCGTGATTGCAGTGAATTCAGTTTTCTACAAAATATTAAGATGTATTTGTGAGCAGTGGTCACAGGGCATTCGTCAGCAAACTAGTTTTACAAATTTTGTTGAAGAAACTGTCTCTTCTGTTAAGTTTGTGCTTGATTAAATGAGGGTTGACTCTTGCCGTCCTAGGTTTCTTACAATTACAGCAAAATTCCGTTTTTGTCTCTTGAGATAAATTACAAGAGATACATGAATTGCAGTAATAACAGACTTTTACGTCCCGACGATATAATTGTTCTTTTATTTATCTATGTTATTACAAAATTTGACTGGTGGGTAAAAGAAAATATAAGATTGCTAAAAAAAATTAATTAAATAACATTAGTTATTCAAAGGTTGCATTTCTTTACAAGTTGCTTTTTTTCGGAATAAATTAAAAGAATTATTCCAATGACAAAAAATTTGTGTTGATTTTTTTAGTGGCATTAGTGTACAGGAAATCAAACAATGTAGTTAATAAGTTATTTCTTAGGTGGCAGTAAAGGTAGTAGGGGAAAGGAGGGTAAGAGTACGCAGTCGGTTAAGAGTACGCAGGGACTTTTTTCCCTGTTGGCAACACTACAAGCAGAAGCGAGTGTGATCAACTCAACACGTTTGTTTTCAGCTGGCTCAAGAGACCGCCATTGTTATTTTCATCCTTATTGTCGTTCATTTATCAGGTAAAATATGATTTCTGCATGTTGGCATGTAATTTTTCTATGAAGAAATATTAATTTCTTTATCAATAATTTATTGATATTTGCTTTTTAAGTAGATATCATTATGAGCTTTGTTCCCTTCCGAACAACGTGGGCATGTCAGAATTTTACTATTGTGAATGCTACAACCATCTATGGACGATTTTGAGGAGCAATACATTGGCGGGTAAGAGTACGCAGCTGAAAAATGGCTCGTACAAAATCCAGGAAACGTTATAACCTTGTACGAACTTTCAGGGATTTTTGAAAAAGCATATAGCGGTACAGCCAGGGCTCAACTCGCAGAAAAAGCTTTCTGTGTTACAGGTATAACCATACAACCCTGAGATTACAAGTGAAGGTTGCTATTCTCCTTCACTAGTAACTTTAGCACCTTCGGATAACGATTGTGCAGTTGCACCTGAAGATAATGAAGTCCCACCTTCCACTTCTCAGATACATGTCAGTATCCGGTCAATCGTGGCACTTCCTAGACATGAACAACGAGGAGCTAAAAGGAAAAGAACCTCTCAAAAATCTGAGATCATGACTTCGTCTCCGTTCAAAAATTTGTTAAAGGAAAAGGTAGAGAGAAAGAGAGAATTAGAAGAAGCAAAGGCTAATCGAGCTGCTATGAAAAGTTAAAGATGAGGCCAAAACTGAAGAAGGAAAAACCGTGAAAGCAAAGAAAAAACTTGTTCTGCATTGTATCGACAACCCAGTTCCCTCAACAAGCTCAGAAAACAATGAGGCGACAATATGCCCAGGCTGCGAACCATCAGATGATGAAGATTGGATCCAGTGTGGATTATGTAAGGAGTGGTGGCATGATGAATGTTCTAGTTACGAAGACACTGGAGCATTTGTATGTGACTACTACTAAATTTTCTGAAAGCGTACTCTTACCCCTCCTGGGTGCGTACTCTTATCCACCAGATCGGGTAAGAGTACGTATTTGCAATTTTTTCCGCTTGCTTTCTTTCATATATTTTTTTAAGATAAAACTTTCATTTTGTGTACCTAAGTTTCTAAGTTAATAAACTATGATTCAGTCAATTTTCAAGGTTTTCACTTTTCAATTCTCATTTTTATAACGAACAATCCACTAGGTGCGTACTCTTACCCTCCTTTCCCTTAACACTAAGGTAGTGTGAGAGGAATAGTAAATTTCAGAAACGGAAGTGGAATGTAAAATTAAATAAATAATACAACAAAATTTAAGTACTTTTTATGTTCCAGTAATATACAGTAACCCCTCGTTATATCGCTCATTCGGATATATCGCGCTTTTTCTATGTCTCCCAAAATTTTGTTTCAGCTCTCGAAAGTTAAAATATTGCACTTCTAAGTAAAACCCTTTTCCCCCATTAAACAAAGCCATCGAACAGGAATGCTCTTCTTTCTTCTGAATTTGCTGCAGTTAAAAGCTGCAACAATGCTCCTTCCACTCCACAAATTACATGCTTGCAGACTCAAACCAAATGACATTTTACTTGACATTTCTTTTTGTATTGATCCTAACGCCTATAGAACGAAAGAGACATGTCTACTGCCCAAGGATTTATTATATAAAGCTATTTTCATTAAGAAAGTTGTCCTTATGTAAGATTAAATTAAATTTTTTACGTTCACACTCAATTTATTAGTACTTTTTGAGTTATTTCTAATGGCATCAGTTATATCGCGCATTCGAATATATCGCGATTTTTTGCTGACAAGCGCGATATAACGATTGGCTACTGTATATTAAAATGGTACAGTATAAGATAATGTTTCCCACATCTGATGACCTACTACAACAGGCGCGTCAATTCGAAGTTTTCCTGATAGAATTGAAAGAGCGAAAGGTATGTTGATACATCTAATTTTATGAAAAAAAAAAAATACATACATATAACATTGAAAACTAAATAACTTTTTTAGACCCCTTTTTGAACTCTTTTTCAGTTTTGAAACATTGATATTTTTATACGTCCCCCAGCCCGGGAAACGAACGCGGGAAAGATTATGTAATGTGAACTAAAAATAGTTTTGCAGAAGAACAAATAGAAAAATCTGAGCATCTTCACGTGACATGTAGCTCGAGGCAGTATAAAAGGCTCTCGCAAGCTTTTCGCGCGGGGAATTCACTATGTAAATTTTGTATATAGAAGAGTGTTGATTCGCGATGTAAATATTCTTCTAAAAACGTTGATGTTGGTGTTCGTCTTTGTATTGTTTTGAATGTGTATTTCCTATGATGAGACTCAAATAAACCAATGATTAACTGGACACTGGTCACGACCAGGGACGGATTACCAAATAGGCAAAGTAGGCAACTGCTTAGGGGCCCCGAGGCTCTGAGGGGCCCCTAAGAAATTCTAAAGTTAGAATGAGAAAAAGTAAAAGAAAAAAATTCAGAAATATTTTTAAACCAAACAATTTTAGGCAGTCCAACCCTCGAAAGTAAAATCTCCAGAATCCTCCCCCCTCCCCCCTGTCTTGTTTCTTCCGTTTGTAACTGCGCAAAAACTTGTTTTCCCGAAGAAGGCGCTGAATTTGTTGTTTTACAACCTCAAGCGTTTAAATAAGCCCCCATGCAAAAGCAGGGTCAAGGGCTGCTATGGCCCTGATTGTGTTGGTGACACAAAAAAACACGTGGGCTCCTTTCCCAAGCTCTGGTATTCTCCCTTTGCTTTCTTAAAATGATGGATGGCTCCTTATGGTGACAGTCAATATAATAAGAGGGGTTATTAGCGGTGCCAACTGACCACACAGATGGTCATGCTGTTTAAATTAGAAGGCTCCGTATTCGCGTGTACACTACCTCTGCCTGTCCAGAGTCCAGATGTTCACTAGATCCCCAAGGTAGGATATTTTTCTTTATTAGGTTAGATAGGGTATATGCAGGGCCTTTCCTTGGCCCTGGGGTATACGTCTTTTATAAAGGAACTCTAGGGTATATGAATGAGCAGAGCCCAGATGAAAGACTAGAGTCCAAGATGAAAGACATTGCGTCTGCTTTCAATAAGAAATCTCCTTCAAGTGCGGAATTTATAACAGAATAACATTTTATATACAGAACTCATAAAAGGTACGCTCCTTTTGTTTCCCACTTTTAACTGTTACAGTAATGTTTAAATAAGTTAATTTTTAGAAATTAAATTGATCGTTTTTAATTATAATCATCAAGGGGAAATGCATATTTTCAATATATGAAGTCTAAAACAGTGATCAGTGACATATTTTAAGGATGGGGGTGGGGGGCAGATAGCACGTGCTTCTCCCAAAGGGAGGAAAGAAATTTAATTGTTCCATTAAGTACTTTCTAACAATTTTCTTGACATCAGAAGGGAGTTTTTAAAACTATTATGTAAAAAAAAAGCAAAACGAAATATATTTGAATAAAATTACTTTTGTCACACAATCAAGCTACAAGAAAACAATGACCTCTGGTTCAGCTTTCGGGTAAAATTTTCACGAAATAGTTCGTCAAGATTTGAACAAAGTTAAACAACTGAATCATGTCCCCTCAGACTCTCTGTAGGGTCGCCTTGGTCATATTGATTTGTTTCATAATTATTATACTTTTAATTGAGTTAAGCTTAAAATAGATGGCAACAGTGAGTTGTTTTAACTGAAAAAGAGCAACGAACGATTGTCCGAAATGCTTAATCGTACGAAACCATATAAAAGAAAATATTATGAATCTGCGTTAATAGCGTGTTGTGTATAATAAAATATTTACATTGGAGTCAAAGAAGTGTTTGTATTACCTTACCAGTACATAAACACTTTACTCTCCTTTCCTCGAGACTATAGATGACTAACTACATATACTACTAAGCCTTTTAGGACTGGAAAAATAATCTAAATCTGAAAGTTCATTTGCTAAAGTAGTTCTGGAATTATAATCCTAATGAAAATATTTCAAATTAAAACGGTCATTTTTAGGGCATTTAGTGAAATTATTTGTACGGTTTAATGTTTCATAAGCTAAAAACATTTTTTAATTAGCTACGTTTTCATTTAAATAAATTAGTAGCACATAATGTTTCTATATACTTGCGGATTATTCGGTTTTAAGGAACTCTAAAAAGCAAAAACACTCTTGTGACAACTTTATCATGAAGAATTTTATGAGGGAGAAGCACTTCTTACTCCACTGTGTTGTTTTAATTTTTTATTAGCTACAAATATAATTATAAAAAATTCAGTAAGTTAGCTATACTGACTATAAAAATGTTGTTATAGACATTATTCAATAATTCTGTAATATTTTTATAATAATATATCATTAAAATATTAATCAGTTGTTTTCATTATTCAACTTATAAAGCGAAGAAGCTAGTACACTATGAAATTTTCAGTCAAAAAATAAATAAATAAATAAATCTTCGTACAATTATTATTTAAATTTGAGATCTGAATTTGTTAAAGTTCTTATCTAAACATTTATGCTTAGTTAAAGAATCAACAGTAAAAAAGAATATTTTGAAATTATTTTAAAGTTAATTTGCTTTTCTGATGAATTAACCGCTCGAACATTATTACCAAGAAAATTAACTTTTTTTTTTGGTAACTTTATTTATATAGGGTGGGCAAAAGTAATGACCCGGTTTTGAAGGGTTATAAATAAAAAAACCTAATACAGTTTGAGACTTAAAACTTCGTTTATTTTGATCTGTATTTAATACCATTTTTTTACATTAAGTTTTTAATGCCACTTCAAGAGTATGGCGGCCATCAGCAGGAATGCACTGATGCAATCTATTTCTGAAGTTTTGAGAAACGTTTCTGCACATTTCAAGGGGTATGGAGAATAAATCCTCGATAATTCGGTCCTTCAGCTCTTCTAAAGTATGCAGGGGATGTTTTCAAACTTTCTCTTTCAAATAACCCCACAAAAAAAGCTTAGGGACCGTAACATTACGCGGGATATTGAAATGCGCACAAACAAGAAGTAATGACCTGGTTTTGGCGGGGTATAAAAAAGAAGCTAATGCAATTTGAAACTTAAAACTTTTTTTTTTTGCAAATTATCCCATTTTATATTACATTACGTTTTGAATACCACTTCAGCAAGAGGGCGGCCTTGAGTAGCAATACACTGATGCAGCCCATTTCTGAAGTTTCGGGAAACTTTTCACCACATTTTAAGAGGGGTATGGCGGATATTCCCTCGATAATTCGGTCCTTCAGCTCTTCTAAAGTATGGGGAACTTTCTCCATCAAATAACAATACAAAAAAAAAAAAAAAAGGACTAAGGGAGCGTAACATTACGCGGGATATGGAAATGCACACAAAAAATGTGCAGTCTATTCTCTCTACGTGGAGAAATAGACTGCATCAGTTTATTGCTGCTGATGGCCGCCATATTGCTGAAGTGGTATTCAAAACTTAATGTAAAATAATGGTATTAAATACAGATAAAAATAAAACAAGTTTTAAGTCTCGAACTGTATTAGTTTTTTTTTTTATATAACACTTCAAAACCGGGACATTACTTTTGCCCCACCCTGTACATAGTCGCATTAATGATTTTTTTTCTAAGGTTTTCCAGTTCTGTAGGAATTTTGATATTGAAAGGAAAGTACAATGTGTGATATTTTTTACTTTATTTTTATGTAACTTTGTTTTAATTTTTATATCTATTTATTTCAATATTTGAATGTTTCTTACTTAGCGTAAATTTCGTTACATTTCTTTATAAAAGAATGTTTGCATAAAAGTAAAGGGAAAAAAGGGGGGAGAGCTCTTCAAAATGCACTTTTTGTTACTACTATTGCCCAAATTGATTTCGCTGAATGATCGAAAATGGGTTAAGAGATGGGGGTTCGGGTTCAGGATTTCTCTCCCGGAAATTTCTCGAAATAAAGGTCATGAAAATATAATAGTTCTTCTTTTACAAAATTTCGAAGCATGGTTTTGGAAAGGGGCGGGGAGGGAAGCGCTTGTGATTGTGAAACATAAATCATGCCATGTTCAAACAATACACTAGTTTTTCTTTTACAAATTTTCAAAGCATCCTTTTGGGAAGAGACGGGGGGGGGGGGGGGGGGGTACTACTGCTCCCTGGATTTAAAAAAATATATTATTTTGCTCTGCATTTTTATGAGTAAAAACGTTTAAATTTTCAAAACTTTTTGTTTTCTTTTTTTGTTTTTCTTAATATCTTCGCAGTCCCAAATGCGTCTTCTAAGGCCTCAAAATACACCAGTTTGCATATAGTTTTCAAAATTTTCCCGGGGTAGAATCCCCCGGACCCCCTTCAAATGCCAGAATTTCGTATCTTATGTTAAGGGGACCTTCCACATGGCTCTATCCCCTAATGTTGAGCTAAAAGGCCCCTGCCGTGAGACTACTAACGAAAGTTTTGTGAATTCATTTGTCGCTCCCAAGTGAAAGAACCTCAAAAACATAAAATAGCCAAGCCTAATAGTTTATGAAATTTGAACAATAATTGGATGGATGGGGGGGGGGGGGGGAGGCCTAAGACACAAGAATCACAACAGCGTGAGCTCAACTGAACTCACCATCAACAACACAGATGGTGACTGCTGCACATTATTTGTTGCTATCAATTTACAGCATGTTTCTTGCTTTTTATTCACTGTAATTACCTTTTTAAGGACTTCGTAGTTTCCTGTTTTTAGTTATCTGTAATTTTACGTCAGACTCCGGATAAACGCTTTTCAGAAGATTCTTCTGTAGTTTCGGGCAAACATTTTTTAGAGTGAAAGATATTTTTAAACGGTTACATTTTGAAAATGTGTTAAACACTTTTGAGAAAAGTAAATGTTTAAATTGTTTCTCAAATTAGCTATAAATGCTTTTATGGCATTTTATTATTATGTTCATTTTTAGTGAAATGTTTCAAAATTTTAATTTAAATTAAATATTTTATCTGTGTTAATGATAGCGAGTTTCAATGAATTAAAATTATTTTAAATTACTATTTAAAAAGGGTTCCCAAGCAGATTAAGTATAACATCATTTGATGTAACATGTACTAAAACTTAAGTCAATGCGTATACTTTCATCTAATTTTTGCCTTGTCATTAAAAATAACATTGTACATGATTAGTTATTATAGTCATGAAATAATTACAGACCATATTTCAATTATCATAATTATTATAAAATCCAAATATGAGGGGGCCTTATCACTTCTAATGCCTATGGGCCCCTAAATCCTTAATCCGGCCCTGGTCACGACTGTTTCCCACGATGACTTCATAGACGGACATTCGCGTAAATGAAATGCTGTTGTAACTTGATGTTACATACATTCATTCATAAATATATTTCCTTTTAAAACCGGATTCTGCCCCCAAAGGGCCTCTTATATACAAGTTTAGCTAATTACACTTACTATTGAAATCATATCAAAGTGTTTACTATCTTATCTGAAATAAGTGATAAATACTTTTAAGTTTTCAAAATACCGCAATATTTGTAGGGAAAAAATGTAGAAAAAAATGATATAAATCCATCATGGGAAAATATGTTAATGTATTTTTCATGAAACAGAAAAATGACGATTTGCAAAGAAAGGTTACAGGCTTTCTTATATTAACTCGAATAATGCATGAACATATGTGAAGTCCTCAATCAAAATACTCTTTTTTTTCTGTAATATACTATTTCAAAATGTATCCATTTGACGCGTAAAAAGTAACCATTTAAATAAGACATGAAATCCAAAGCTTCACCCTGCAAAAAGTATCGAGGCAAACCCTTTTGTTGTATCAATGAAAAGTTGTTGATTTGTGTTTGAATCTGTATTGCAATATTACAAAAGAAAAGAAATGAATTAAATGTTTGAAGCAGCAAAAACATCAGTCATATAAATTAAAAAGCGTGTATTTATTTTCATTGTAATTTCATAGATGGCGGCACTAGCAAATCTTCCTAATTCAAAGTCTCATCGCTCTGAATTTTTCGATGTCAACACAGATATCAACATGTGAAATATCTTCAAAAATCTAAACAAACAAATAATAATATAATAGAAAAAAACAAATAAATAATTAAATGTGATAAATAATTTTAAACTATAGTTTAAACAATAAGTAATCTTAAGACGTGCTATGCATGCAGTACAGGTACATAATAATATTAAATCGCCAAAGATGTTTTAAGTTACATGGCTTTATTTAAATTCAAAACATCGTTGCATTATCCAAACAAAACTATTGTTGCCAAATGACAAATGATAATCCTGATAATTTCCGCAGAGCCAAAATTATTATTTTTCTTCCTAATTAACGTTATAATAAATTATAAAATGGATGGAATATTGCATTGTCATCGAAGATAAGCTTATGTGCAAAGTTTGAAGATAATTTATGCAGTAATAGGGGTAGAAAACCGCGTAACAAAGTTCCGTGACAAGTCGAGTTAAATAAAACCATGTAAACAAACGAAACATAATTGCATTGTCCAAACAAAACTATTGTTGCCAAACGACAAATGATAATGCTGATCATTTTCTCAGAGCCAAAATTATTAATTTTTTTTCCTAATTGACGTTATAATAAATTATAAAATGGATAGATTATTGTATTGTCATCGAAGATGAGCTTGTGTGCAAAATTTGCAGATAATTTATGCAGTAATAGTTGTCGAAAACCGCCTTACAAAATTCCGCCACAAGTCAAGTTAAATAAAACCATGTAAAAAAAATTGTACTAAATATTTTAAAGTAAAATGTCTTATTTTGTTGGAAAATAAGATGAAGGTAATATGTCACTAAAAATGAAGGACTAAATATTGACTTGGTTTCCATTTACAAGTTCCATAGCTCCTTACCTCCCAAAAATTTCCAAACCGCCTTTCCCACAAATTAAGTTAACCTTAAGTTTTATTATAAAATTTTTAGAGCGCTTCCAGCAAAATATGTATAAATTGCCATCTTGTGTTCTATTAATAATTCAGAAATAAATTCGCAGGGGAATAAATAACGACCAAATGACTATGAAATAAAAATATATTACATTTACGACAGCAATTGTAAGTACAAGCAATGATATTAGTTACATTTGGCCGAAAAAAAAAAAAGGATGACGGGCCGTGGTAGCCTAGTGGTTAGGATGTCGAGCTTCTGATCGGAGGATCTCGGCTTTGATACCCGAGCCGCTGAAGACCCACCATGTGCACTTGGGGATACGTGCATGTAAAATCCGTGGACCCTGAAGTCCCGAGGCAGTTTGGAGGGTAACGGAGGGTGGAGATTTTCCCTTCCCTTCACTCTTAGGTCAAAAAAGGAAAGTGGTGTATTTGTGGTGGCGCCATCTGGGGGCGTCCAAGTACATAATGAGCCAAGTCGTACTTCCACCGTTGTGGTGCTCATCTATAAACGGAAGGTGCTCCTTACTGCCTTAATTCCTAGTCGCTATGCGAAGGGGAGCTTGGATATCCAAGTTGCATGAGAAAAAACAACAACACGAAAAAAGTATGACAACTGCGAAATCCTCAGTGCCATTATTCTTCCCTTAAACAAACCAAACATTTTTCTTTAAATCTTAAATTCCCCACTCATTATAATTGATAGATTTTAAGATTAAAAAAAAAGTTTTTGCTTTAGCAAAAGAATAGTTTAATCAAAGTTGCGCACTCAGTGTTGGTGGATATATATCATGATAAATATCTTGACATATATCATATTTATAAGCTGATATATAGCATGATATATATATCCATCCACAAATTTATATTATTTACATTTAAACACTTTAAATTAATTAGAAATCTTAGAGGTGAATCAATGGGTTAATCTAAGTTAATGAAATAATGTGAAAACATATTTATGTAAGAGGAACCAAATTTATAATAATGAGCAGGATAATGATGAGAAGTGATATTGAGTCTCTGTTAGCGTAACTTTGACTCACTCACCAGACAAGTAACACACTAAGCTCATAGTACAAAATCATTTTCTCAATGTTAACTTTCTAATATGAAACATGACACCACTCAGCATCAATATAAACTTATAGTTATAAGTCTATAAATGTGGTATTACTTCAAGATACTTTTAGATTAGCTTAGTATACTCTTATACTTACCTGTTGATACACCTCTAAATTACTAAAATAATAAGAAAATATAACTATGTGAGAGGAAGCATTGGAACTAAATTTATAATAATGAGCAGGATAATGATGATAGTGATTCTCTGTTAAGGTAACTTTGACTAACTCATCAGACAAGTAACACACTAAGCTCATTGGGCAAAGTCATTTTCTCTGTGTTCATTTTCCAATATTATTCATAGCACCGCTCAACATCAGTAGAACCTTATTGTTATAACTCTATAAATGTGGTATTAATCCAAAGTACTTTTAGATCAACTTAGTATACTCTTAGATTTACCAATTAATTCACCTCTAAATTAATGGAATAATAAGAAAATATAGCTATGTAAAAGGAAGCATTGGAACTAAATTTATAATAATGAGCAGGATAATGATGAGACATGAGAGTGATTCTCTGTTGAGGTAACATTGACTAACTCACGAGACTAGTAACAAACTAAACTCAATGCATGTATCAGATATCGCATAATTGATATTTTCTGATTGCAATGAACAAATTCACATTGATTACGTTAGATGTAAATGTTAAATAAAATGTACCATAGACAACACATAAGGGTATTTATATATGAGCCTAATTTTTATTTTAAGTGAAGTAATTGTTATTAAAAATCTTGATACAGTAATATATTTTATAAATTCAAGCAAATTGTATTGACTAAGTGAGGTTTAATTATTAATTAATTCATTTAATAATGATTTGTTTTATATAATGACGGAAATGTTCAGAAACATAGTTTTTAAATAGTTTGAGTAAAAACATCTGTGATATATATTATTGATATATATATCATAAACATCCGATATTTTGCTATTTATACAAATATCATCATATTTTCCAACGCTGAATTGTTAATACAATACATTATGGATGCAGTTTTGTATAAAAAAAACAGGAAAAATAAGAAGTCGTCGCCATTAAAATTCAAAATATTCAGAAGCATTTTCAGTACCGAAGAAATAAAGGTAGTAGCACAGAAATGCTTACCGATTTGAGAGATAACCATACACAAACATAGGTACACACTCACACAAATTCTACATACTAAGTGCATAAAATTTTTCAAACAGCAATTAAAAATCGTTTTATATTTAAAGGGAAAAAAACGTCCTTTTTAGAGAAAGATAATTATTTCCACAGCGATATTTTAAATAATGTTGTACCTCAAAAAATGACGGAAAAGGCAAAGAAAAGTTTGGCGTTTCTAAAGCTATAACATGTCTTCAAAGTGAATATAAACTATGATCTTTTTCCCCCAAAAAGGTAAGATGTGAACCCGGACCTGAACTTCTTAAAGTTCTGAAGTTTGATTTATGTTTACTCTAACCGCTCTGCCTTAGAATATGGATAAATGCGGAGCAATAACTTTTTCGGATGTTTTTATTCGCTCGACTTTTCTCTATCTTTTGGAGAATGTTTCCGTTTTTCTTAGAATAAAATGACTTCAAAGAGATTCACTGTCGGCTTTATTTCAGCGTATAATGTATATTCTCAGATTTTATGCTCTTTTCTTCGCTATTATGTGTCTTCTGCGTTAGCAGTGTCCAGTGTAAGGTTGGCGAACCTTTTTTGATTAATATGCCAGTCAAATTACGACTCTTTATTTTCAAGTGTAGAGTGTGCCACTTGTTATAATTCTTTCCAAAAACTGCTATTTTGATTTCAAACTATCGAATTATATTTTGCAAGTATATTTGCTATTTTATTATTAACTTGCATGAAGTGTAAAACAGTGTCTAAAGCAGACATTTTGTATTGTAAGTGATAAAGTAAAATACAGATAACTAAATGCTTTTAACTTTTATAGAGTGAAAGCAAAACAATCCGAAATGTATTTCTAATTGCCTTGATATTTTTCATTTAAAAAATGGTGCCATTTTTTCGTCAGGTAAATTACGACTGCGCCACTTGCTATGTCTCTTTTCAAAAACTCCTAGTTTGATTTGAAACTATCGAATTGTATTTGGTTAGTATATTTGCTATTTAATTATTAACTTGCATGAAATGTAAATTGTCTAAACAGTATTTTTAAATTATATCAATTAACTATTAAGATAAGGTAAGTGTCTAAAGCAGACATTCTTTATTGTAATTGAGAAAGGAAAATAACGGTACTAATTCATTTTAGATGTTTAAAACTTTTATAGGGGGAAACCAAAACAATTCGAAATATATTTCTAATTGCCTTGATATTTTTGCTTTAAAAAATCGAGCCATTTCTTAGACGCTTCACTAATAATTATACTTTTTACAGGCGTGCCACTGAAATGCCTGTCGCGTGCTACCTGATGGCACGCGTGAGTACCACAGATTCGCTAGCTCTAGTCTAGATAGTGCTTCTGTTATTTCAAAAAAAAAAAAAAAAAAATCTGCATTCTCTTGTTTTGGTACAATGCTTTAATTTGGTGCTTTTAATTTCATATTTAGCAATTGAACCTCTAAAATAATATTAAGAGACATTTAATAATAAATTAGTAATAAAAATCTTGTTTTCATCAAAACAATATCTATCGGTATATAAAGCACATAATTTATTGAGCTGAAAAAAAAAAGCTTTTAATTTGAATGTAAATACATCAAAGTGTTATCTCTTACTGAATGTAAAATTACATGCTCAAGAAAAAATAAACTTTAAAAAAGTTTTGAAGTGACGGAAGTGCAAGAACGTGATCCTTCAACTTCAAAATCTAGCTAAAAGATTTCATAAAAGTTTAGCTAGATACTTCAAAATCTAGCTAAAATATTTCATAAAAGTTCATCTAGATACTTCAAAATCTAGCTAAAAGATGTCATACCAATTTAGCTAGATACTTCAAAATCTAGCTAAACAGACATGAAAGTGATCTTGAACTAATGCTCATGCGTCCTGCGCTCAAAAATCTATTTTAAAGGGAAATGAATGTGTTATCCTACTTATGCCATTTTTCAATAATTTCTTCAAACGACAATGACCCTGATGTCTTGATGTTAAAATTAGTCACACGATTTTACTTTCAGGCATAGTTTTATATAAATAACAGATCAAGTATATCAGTACGAGTGACCACAGCTGTACTTCTGGAATTTTCAAACTCTAGCTCAAAATTGAATGAAGGTACTCTAGCAAATGTAACGGAATATCATGTTCAACGAAGTAGAATGTAGACGACAATGCACGTTATCCACACTTAACTTCATGCTTTCCATAGAATTACCTTGTGCTTGATGTTACGCTTTCAAAACTAGCGTAATCATACACACACACCACACACATATATAAAAATTAATATAAATATATGCTAGCTGGGTGGAGTGTTAGTAAGGCGCAGGCCTGGTATGCCCAAGCTAGCAGGATCAAACCTGGCCGAAGTCGGTGGATTTTCAAGATGCAGAAAACCGACAGAGCCCATGTCGTATGATTATGCGGCATGTAAAGGATCACTTGAGTATTCGTTTGGCGTGGATACTCTCGGCTAAATAAAAACTCCTAGTGCAGTTTGCATCAATTAGAGCTCAGGTCTAATACCTAGGGGGAAACTGAACGGCAAAAATGCGTGGAGATTGTACCACACTCATGTGGTGCCGCTGAAAGAATTGGGACCAATCTCTGGGCAACGCACTACGTCTGCAATTGGAGGAGGGCAATTTAGCAGCCAAATAAGAAAATATATATATGTATCGTACAGTATTGCTTAATGCAAAATCTAAGTCAATAAACCAAAGATGGCGCCAAAAGAGATCGTTCTTTAGAAAAGGAAAAAAAAAAAAAAAATCACGAACGTTAGGAAGCGATAAATTATCGAATAGTGGAGCAAAAAGAAAAACTCCTGAAAGAGATTGTAAGCAAAGGAGGAAAACGGAAAACAATCGATACACATTTTCGTTATCGGATATTCATGTCAATCAAAAAAAAGCTGCGATATGAAAGAGCGAATTCTTGATTTATCCAATCAGTAAACTGCATCAATGAGAACGACTCGTGAATCGATTATTTTTGTTTTGATTTATAACCTGCAATAATTTAGATGTTTAGATCTTCGGATTTCTGTGTACGATACTAGAAAGAGGAGTTGAAATTATTGCTTTTATTGAAAAGTTGTCAGTTCTCAATTCTTTACGTAAGTCAGGAGTAATGATTTGCTTATTTGCAGCGTGGTGTGTAAAATAAAGATACTGCCGTAATAAAATTTGAAATCGGAAATAAAAAACAAATTTAGGGTAGTTTATGATGCAGAAATAGAGTTCATTTAGCTGAAAAATTCTCTAAAATGTCAGGAACAACTTTCGATATCTAAAATCACCGTATGACTGTTTCAATATGTGTTGAAGTATTCGCTTGAAATTGTGTCGTTTATCAATATTTGAAGTGCGTGTGTGTGTGTGTGTGTTTTTTTTTTTTTTTGAGGGGTGGGTGGAAATTTTTATAAATAGTAATGAGACAGTTGTTTAGTTTTAGAAAAATTCATCCTTATTGTGTGTTAATATTTATAGTTTTTGTTTGTGAGGACAAAATAAAACATACAGTTTTTTTTTGTGTGTGTGTCTATTTGTATAAATTCCCTTAATCATGTTGAAAAGTGCTTTTATATCGCTTAAATATCGCATTCTTTTCTTAATGAAAGTCATACAATTATTTTTATTGTGTTTCGATTTATGAACTAATATCTGGAACAATTTGATGAATAATTGTTCTACTTTATCTCTGCTGTTGTTACTTTACATCTATTTACGTAATTATCTAATTTTCAATTAATTCTTTAATATTATGGTGCGTGAATACCTTCGGGAGGGCTTTTTTCTTAATTGTTTGAAATTTGTTATTTAACTTATATTTTCTAATGAATTTGGGAAATACAGTTGAAAACACTGAATAATCCACGAACAAACATATATTTATTTATTTCTTCACATAAAGAAGAAGAAGAAAAAAATTTTTAAATAAAAATGTAACGTTAAAAAAAACAAGATATCTTGGTATTAAACGAATATATTGTAATTTTGTGAATTTTAATCTTATGAAATAACCTCCTCCAGGGATATTCCATCCTTATCATTAGAGTTAAACTACGTGCAGATCTCTGAAAGATAAACTGCAAACAAAATGAAAAATCTTCAAAATTCATCCCATTTTATAACTTGAACTAATTTAAAAATGTAAAACAATTATGTACTACAATGATGCGAGAGGTCTATCCCCTGGAGACGGTTATTTTTATCATAAAGTTTACAAAATTACAATATATTCATTAAATACCGAGACATTATTGTTTTGAGGAAGCATTTTATATTTTTAAAAAAATACTTTTTTTTATGCATTATTCAGTTTTTTAAGCCTATTTCATTATAGAGTATAAATTGAATAACACCTTAAGACACTTATAATTATTTATTGCCTGTAAATAAGCAGAGTCGGTATTTACGCTCTTATATTTTGATGAAATTTTTTTGCTGTTTTAAGGAAGAACAAAACTATTTTAGTTTCTATGTTTATTACAGTAACATTTCCATTTAAAATTTAGTTTTTTTTTTTTTTTTGAGGAGAGAGGGGGGATATTGGGATAGTTCTTTTGTGAAACAAGCATCCTTGTGAAGGCGACGGAGAGTTTCGTTCTGCAGTTGAACATATTTATAGAGTCTAGTTCTTAGTGAAGTGAATTGATAGGTTGTGTGAAGATGGTGCTTTGCCCACATTTGACAAGTTTTGTTAAAGTCATCATTACTGATCGATAAAGTCGCCAACTGTTACATAATGATAGAACTGTCGAAATGAATGATATCCAATTCTAAACCATCGAGAGAAAAAAGGAAAAGTAAAAATCACCAAACGCAGCAGTGGGCTAAACAGCCCTTCAAGCGAAGATTGATGTCGACCTACAAATAATTTATCCAAAATAAAGACTTTTTTTCGAATGAAATCGTCCGTGGCTCTTAGTGAATGGCACTGAGCTATGTATTGTAACTGGCCGGCTGTTGGAACCATTCATCGAAGTTAGCTCTAACCGAGAAACAGTTCGAGTAAAAAGAAACTTCTTTTTGAACAATATGTCTCAAAATTGTTATCTTCATTTGAGTTTGAATTCAAGAATAAAAGTTCTTTTCCCTGAATTAATACTATTGTTATGAAAGACAAAAAAACTCAGCAGACAAATTTTGCAACATCATATCTCAGATAGCAACCCTGAAGGCAATTAAAGGTACAACTAACATCCTCCGTTAAAATATGCAAAATGCCATATTTGAGAAATTATTTAATGTGGTGAGCGGTTCGAATAATATGATTTCGCCTTAATTTTTCTCAACAAAAAGGTAACTGAGGTAAAACTTAAAGTCAATTCTTCACTCAAGGGACAAAGTGCTCAGCTGAATATGAAACTCCTGAGCTAAGTGGGAAAATGTATTCACCCGCATACAGTAGTCTCTGATGTTAATTCTATAGCACATAGAAAGGGTATCCACATTTTCCGCGGTACAATATCTAATTCCTGCCGGCAGGGGGGCGTAGTGGTAAGGCACTGCCCTCGTACGCCCAAGTTAGCAGGATCAAACCTGGCCCAAGTCGGTGGATTATCAAGATGCAGAAAATTGTCTCTTCTTTCTTTCTAATGGGGCTACATATGGTCATCAACCTTCGCAGACCTAGTGCGTACCTCGGTAATCGGCATCGATTTTTTCAAGTAGCACCACTGTCGGTGGAAGCCATTGCTACTGAGAATTTGGACGCTCAGTTTCCCCTAGATGGCGGCACCCGAGTTCTCATTTGATGCGCACTAGGTATTTAATTTAGCCGAGAGTATCCAAGCCAAACGTATGCTCAAGGGATCTTTAACATGCCGCATAATCATGCAGCATGGGCGCAGAAGATTTTCTGCATCTTGAAAATCCACCGATTTGTACCAGGTTCGAACCTGCGATCTTGGGGGTACGAGAACTGCGCCTTACCACTACGCCACCCAGAAAATTGTTAGGGTGCCTTTTTTCACTAATAATGATAGATAGTACCAGGCGACTGTATGAAAAATTAGATTTCACAATTTTTCTAGAAATATATTTCTTGAATGAAACAGCATAAACTATAATTCCTTACATAATATTAATATAAACGATATAACAGTTTAAAGTTATTCATTAGACCCTAACAAATGTGATCTCCTTGTATAGCTTGATTCTAAATTCTTTCTATTTTATATGCAACATTCCAAGCTTCTTCTTCTGTAAAAATATTGAAATTTTGAACGTCTTGGAAAAATGAGAAGAACCTCATTTCCATAGTGACAGACAGACACAGACATTTTGGTGTGAACTTTTCTGGTGGTATACATTAAGTTGACCAATTTACTTTACCACACTGAATAACTGTCTTATATACATGTTTTCGAGTTCTGCTTGAGTAATAGCAATAAGTTTCAATAGTTGACTTCAAAAACATCCTGCCATTCACCTCCTATGCTCACAAGTACATTTATCGATCGGCATTATCTATATAAATAAATGGTCTAGAATCTTTACATTATTCTGTATGTGACAACTAAAAGCTTCGAGTTTCATAGAAGAATGTCAAGTTGTCAGCATATCTTGACATTCTTATCGTTTCCCCCGAATTCTTAAAGGCAGCTTAGTTCCTCTATGTAATAGTTGGTCCAAATACAGTGCCTATCAAAGGGATGGGATAAAGGGATAAAGAGTTCCTCTTAAATCTGCAGGAAAAAAAACCATATATTTAGCATGATGAGAAAAATAAGAAAAAATGCTGTTTATCTTGGAATTGGATAGTTCTGTCACAACGATTTTTATTTCATATTTGTATCCATAACAACGCTTCAATATATTATGAAATTTGTTAAACAAGCAAAATTCGGAATTATTTATTTTATTCTGTAATAATATTATTGTGGAGGTCTAATAATTATTTTTTTTTGTTCTCGTTGTGCCACGAATCCTTTCTTTTTTGGTGAAAAAAAAAGACAATAAATGCAGAACTTTAAAAATTTTTATCTACATTTTTTTCTTTCTAACAGCTCATACTTTTCTTTGTTTTAAGGGGAATTGCCTTTTTTTCTGTATTTTAAAAACTGTTTTGCTTGCAATTTTAAGTTGATTTGCATTTGTCTTTAAATTATTAAACATTTTTTTATTACTGTTATTCAGGTTTGGTATGGCAACATAATTCTACATTTTAATGGATAAAGGATAATTTCGCTGTAGCAATCTATTTTTACTTGACAATAAAATTCATGTCTTGCAGCGTTAAAACTTGGTTTTTCAAACCATTATTTCGAATTTAAGTCCTTTGTCTACAAACACATTAAAGTACATTTTATTTCGTTTTGACAAACTTGTAAAACAGAAAAAAAAATCACATCTAATGGATATTGTAAACCTTCACTAATGTCACAAGCAACACCAAGAGGAATGATTCTATTTTAACAAAGAAAATATTGAAAGAGGAATTTAGGAAAAAATTCAACTACAATTCTTTCTGGCATCATTTGCTTTCACAAAAGAAAATAGCATGGGCACTTTATTTAATTATTTCAGAATAAAGTGCTTCACTAATGTTTTGTGACTGTCGTAAGTGTTTTGATTTCATAATGCCAAAAGTATTCGAGTTATTCATTAACAGAAAAAATAACTCATATCCCAAAAAATAAATAAATATATAAAATAAAACTTTAAAAAGCGCTAACGCAAGGCACTTAGAATTAGCCAATTTCATGTTTAAAATATTAAAAGGAGTGTTATTTATTCAGTTGAAGTTTTTTTTATGTATTTATTTATTTTGGTGCGTAATTTACAGAAGTATATTTCGCGGAATGCAAAACTGTTGAAGACATTTTTACAATTTATTTTTCAAAACTTGTCGGAATATTTTTGGCATTAAATAGAAATACATTTATTTGATTTTCTAAACATAATTGAATTTCACATTTTTACTCGCTTTTTTAATGGATTTTCATGAATTATATACGCACTTTGTTTTAATGTCTTTTACAATACGTGAATTCCTGAGATGTTTAAATCAAAGACGGTCTTTAGCAAATTCACATTTAGTTAAACATTAAATTTATCAACACTTATTTTAAGGTTCCCAGCTTTTAAACATTGATATTGTAAATTTAAAAAAAATCGAAGTATATTCTAAGACCAGGTCAATGTACTGTTGGAAACTAAAGATAATCATCACTATGCTGCTACCCACACCAGAGTAGCATCGCATGTGTATCAATAGTTGATGCATCAAAACATGTGCATGACTGTTATTACCCATGTTTTTACATGAAAACATAAAATAAAAACGTAATATATTTTAAATACAGTTAATAAGGCTCTACATCAGAATCTATAAAACAAACTAACAAGTGTAATGTACAACTAAAAGGTTTTGGCGAAAACGAAACACCTATTTAAAAGCCTTCGTCTCTGTTATTCCTTCAGCGCTAAGCACTGCTAACTAGAAAGTTGAAATAGCTAAGAGCTAATCTGTTAGCCTTTTAGCAACCTAAGCTGATGAATAAAGAATTTACACTTGCGAAGAATACTCTTTCGAAGAATACTCTTTGCGAAGGCCAATCAATCCCCTTCGTCAGAACCGAGAGTAGGCCGTGATAACCGAGTGGTTAGGATGTCGGACATCTAACCGGAGGATTGGGTGTTCGATACCGAGCCCGCTGAAGACCCACCATGTACACTTGAGGATACGTGCAAAACGTGGGCCCTGAAGTCCCGAGGCAGTTCGGAGGGTACCGGAGGGTGGAGCATTTCCCTTTCCTTCAATTTTAGGTCGAAAAGGAAGGTGGCGTATTTGTGGTGGCGCCATCCGATGTCATCCAAATACATCCTGATCCAAGTCGTACTTCCATCATTGTAGAGCTCATCTATAAACAGAAGGCGCTCCTTGATTCCTGGTCGCTCTAAAGCGAAGGGGAGCTTGGATACCCAAGTGGCATTAGAAACAACAGTAGCGAGAATAGAAATGCTCTCATGCATTTCCACTCTCGGTACTGACGAAGGGAGCTGATTGCTTTTGAAACCGGTCTGTCATTTATAACCTTTTATTTGTGCCTTTTGACGAACAAATAGTTTTTGAAAAAATAAATTATTAAATCCTCCAATGTTAACCAGGTATTCATCTTTTCTCCGTAAGGTGACGAGATATCCCAGAACTACCCTACAAAGGTTAGTTTTTGTTTAAATAAAAGAATTAGAAATGCATGGCATGTCATGTCAACGGAAAAATGGAAGACTAATATTGTTTAAGATAGATTATTTTTTTAATTAAAAACTTAGAAATGCTCATCATACTTTCTTGAATTCTCGATTAAAACGAAATACTATCATTGTCTGAATCAGTCAACAGCAAAACTTTTTTGAAGTATTCTCCACATAACTTAATTTTTGCATGGACTAAATAGCGCTGTATAATTCAGAAGCATGTGTGCGTAATTCTTAACAAAAAAAAAGGCATACCCAAGATATGTTTTATTTTTTATTTATTTGTTTATTTCTTTATTTATTATAATCACCACAAACATTATAATCTACAACTTAAAATTTTCCTCCATAATTTTTACTGTGGAAAGATAAATTACATTCAGAGGAAAGATACATGAAAAAAAATCAAGTATATTTTCAAATTCCACCTCCCGGAATAATGCAGTTCCATTAAACGAGATTCGAAGAAAACTACCTACATTTACGCTTCTCTTTTTCGGTTTCACGAGAAACCGAAATCGAAAATGAATATTACATTTCGCACTCTTTCTCAGTAAAGGAACTAAGGCTCTTTTTCTATAGTTGTGCATGCTGAATCCAAATTATTTTAAAAATTGAAAAGCTGAATTAAACAGAAATTCCAAGAATTTTTCCTTTTTCTTTTGAAATAAATGTCGCGAATGTATCATTTTTAACACAAAAGATTCGAGAAATCATTTAGAGGCGAAGCTTGTAAAAAGAATTATTGGCATTTTTAAGAGGATTAAAGCTCAAAATTTATTCTGCAATTTTTTAGTTGTTAGATAAAAATTAATAATTGTTCAAGTTTTGTGTAACGACGAGATATAAATCAGTTTCGCGTATTTTAATAGTAATACCATTTCAAACAAGCAAGGAAAAAAAGTTATCTTTTTATCGCTCTTATTATTAATGTGTATACTTTTTGGAAAGTATACTCTTTGCATAAGGATATTTCCAAAACCTTGTAATTAAATTAAAAATACTACTTTTTTTAATAATAACTTCAGCCAAGAATAGAAAATACAAAAAAAAAAAAAAAAAAAAAGAAAGATAAGAATAATTAAGGCTGAAGCTTTAAAGAAAGCCTTAACTCGTCCAAAAGTATTTTTAAATCCGGGGCTGTTCACAAATGATGTCACGCTTTTTTCCCATATATTTGACCTCCTCTCCTCCTTTATCATAATATGTGACACTTCAGCTGACCCCCCTCCCTCCTTTGTCACATGTCACGCTATGTTGCATAATGCATGATGTCACACTTTGTCACAATTTCACGAACTCCCCTCCCCCCTCGAAGCGTGATATTATTTATGAATTATCCCTCCGTAGAAAAAGTCAAAAATAAATGAATCATTTATTTGGAAAAGGTAACAACTCTGAAGAACAAAAATTTTTTTAGGAGATAGAAAAAATGACTTATGAAAAGTTCGAAAACTTGACGGGTCTGATCTTTTATTATTTTATTTTAGTAGGTGATAGCAATGCAATATTGGTAACTTAAAACTATTTTTGATTAATTATGCCACAAAAATTAATAAATTAATAATGAGATTTATTTCTTTTTTAAAACGTAGATGTTATCTTTTCGAAATAAACAATTTAAATTCATTCAATAATTTTTTTTTTAAATATAAAAATTTAAAATGTATTGCTCTTCATAGTCCAATATTTCATTGTTTTTTTATTGAACAGTTTTACGACCACTTTTGAACAGCTTAAAGAAATTAGATTTTTATAGTTAAAATATTTTATAACTAAAACGACGGTTTGGGATTAGACATATTTTATCAGGAGAAACGTTTAGCGTAGAATATGAGCGTAAATGGTTTAGATATTTATTTTAAAACTTCAAATCTGATTTTTGAACAATTTTAAAGAATTTAACATTAGCCTGCATCGGGTTAACGGTATAAATAATGCTTTTATGCTAAATATTCACAAGTTTTATCAATCTATCTGTTTATATATATAAAGGGGAAACCAGGGATAGTGGTTAGAAGAAATTTTAACAATTTTTATAGAAGTAACCACTGTGAGTATTTCTGTGAAACATGCTTAAAAGTTTACTGTATTTATTGTAGATTGGTGCCATATTTTTTGAAAAAGCATTAGATAATGATAATTAAATTTAAGAACAATTATACGCAGTCATGTAGCTTGTAACAACTCGTCCCACGACGGGGCACGTTGTTAAACTCACTGGATTAAGTTGTTACACAAAATATTTAAATTAATATAAATAGGTCTAGCATCCTTGTGTACATATATAGCTGTTTTCGTTATTATTTTGCAAGCTTTTTATAAAAATTTAATCTGTAATTATTACATTTTAATGTATGCCTTGAAATTAAAATTTGCTTCAGCAAGCTGTCTGGCAGTAATGCTTACGTCAATGCAATTACTACAATGTTATTAAACAACTATTTTGAAAAGTTATGATGTCTAAAAAGTGTTAAAGTCTGCTTTTAAATTAAAAATTATGTCAAACTACGTCTTTCAAAAACAAGGCTTTCTAATAGTGACAAAACCTGTAGCTCAGATTCAGACACCACTCGAACCTATGCTATTCAACGTACATTGCGTAGGTTTGTTTACATTATCGCTGCTTCTCATTGGCTTGTTGCAACAGAAGTCGATGCCATATTCCTTGCTCTGTTGTATAGAAGTCGATATTTTATTGCAGTTTTTTTCAATTATGCCCCGGTTTTTAATTAATATTATTTAAGAATTTTAACCATCGACCATTTTCTCGCATATTTCAGTTGTTTTTTCGTGTGCGTAAATTTTTTCATGGAATGAAACGATATGGCTCACTGTCCCACAGAGTATAATAATAAAATGAAGCTGCGCTATTCACACGGGGTTGAGAAAACTGCTAAATAATAATTTAGGTCGAGGAAAACTTTATGAAACCGAACTAAGAACTTATAACTCACGTTTTTATTGACTCATTCACTTCGAACAATTTCCATAATGTGCAGAAAAATCAGCCCTTTCGATTGGTATATTATATTAATATGTGCAAGATTTTTAAATATATATATACATATGTTGGGGAATTTATGTGGGAGTTTTGGGTAAAATTGGAATAAAAAAAACTACCTGTCGGGCTTTTTTTCTAACGGGTCTATAAGCTTGCTCCGTGCTAATAGAGACAAACTGAAATTTTCAGCGAAATCTGATGGGTAGATTTCGAGATTAGCGGCAGCATACATACCAAAATCCTCTATAGATGTATATTATATGCGTGTGTGCACATAATATGTAAATATTTTCTTTGTTGTTTAGTGCAGGAAATAGAAAAACAGTTATGAGAAATAAAACAAAAATTCCCAGTAAACTAAATATGTTGAGTAAGTTTCCAATGTGAATTAATGTGAAATCTACATTTAAATACATTCTTAAGTTAAAAAAAGGAAAAGGCTAGATTTTTTTTTTTTTATTTTGAGACTAAAATAATTACTCTAATTCAAATCTTTTTATTTTGATGTTAACTTTTTAACATAATCATAATTTTCTGTACGCGTGTGAGACAAGAAATTTGCCTATTGTTTGTTAGTTACTTACAAACAAGAAATTCACTAAAGTAGATGAACTGATTTGAATCAGACCCTTTTTTCTCTCTCAACTAAGGAAAATGTTTTATAAAGAGTTAGTTTTCTTTAACATTATTTCAAATTAAAATCCCTATTTTCGTAAATAAAATAAGTGAGAAAAAAAGCACTTAACAGTTTTCAAACGGCTATAAAGTCACTAAAATCAATACCAGTTATTCCTTACTCCCAGACCTAATAGCTCGATATTTATTTTTTAACTTCCTCATTCAACGTCATTTGTGTTCAGGACCCAATTAAGGAGAGTAAATGTCCACATTCGACATCGTCTTTAGTACCAAACCAAGGTCAGGAAAAAGTTTAACGTCCTCCGCCGTCTGTTCCATTCCATTCCACCAAAAAGGGCGTGTTCCTACTGGCACAAACCCAATCTCGGAAATATTTCACTCCTTTTCCTGGAATCGGAAGAACTGAAAGAGATGGGGTCTTTATACTTAAGGAAACGAACGGTCATCTTCGATAATAACAAAGGAAATAATAGCTGGGTATCTGACCAACAATACCTTCTCTCAAGTATGAAAAATAATACCTTTTACCCTCTTTTCTACTTTTAGAGATCTTAGGGGAAAATCTGAAGGATTCTCGTGCGGTCTATCGCTTATGTTGCCATCTTCAAGACTACTGCCATTTTTTTCCGAGAAAAAACACTTTTCCCCGCTTTTCTGTCTATCATATATAATCTCCTCAGAACCGTTTGATGTTCTCAATTATTGTATTCCTAAAACCGAAATAAATACGAGGCCCCAAGTCACTTTAGGGATCATTCATAAATGATGTCACGCTTCGAGGGGGGGAGGGGGGGTTCGTGAAGTTGTGACAAAGTGTGACAAGGGGAGGGGAGGGGGTAAAAATAAGTGTGACATCATGCATTATGCAACATAGAGTGACGCGAGACAAAGGGGGGGGGTTTAGCTGAAGTGTGACATATTGTGACAAAGGGGGGGAGGGGGGTCAAATATATAGGAAAAAAGCGTGACGTCATTTATGAACAGCCCCTTAGTACTCTTTGGGAAGCTCTTTTGTTCATGTAATTGATAAGTTACAAAGACGGTAGTTTGTAGTACTTTTTACATACCTTTACACTCTTTTATGCAACGGTAGCTTTAATTTAGAATTCTAACTATTTCCACCTATTAAAGTTAAAAATTTCGATTTTGTACAGTTTAAGAAGCTATGTTTTACGCGAGCTCATTGCCTTCCATCTTCGAAATTGCATTTAAAAGCATTTTCTCATCGAAAATTTCAAATTTGCATATTTGACCAACTTAAACTAAGCAATATTATATGAAGAACATGTTTTAATTTTTTTTCTCCAGGTAGCACCTAATGATATATATATATATATATATATATATATATATATATAAATGCAGCGCACATAACAAGTTGCAGTTTATATTTAGTTGTTAAAATGCAATCATTTTTAATACACATTTTGTTTTAACAGCTGCGCCAACGTTTGAGGAATAACGGGTAGGCTAAAAAGTTTATGGATAAAATAACATCCCCCCCCTTTTTTTCTTTCTTTTTTCTTTTTTTTAAGGATGATAGATTAATAGGGGAGGATGGGACTTATAGCCATATGATTTTTTAAAGGATAGTTAATTTTTTTTCATCATGAAGTATAACTCCACATTATGCATTGATTCTTATTTTAATTAATTGACACGATGAGAAGAAATAGCTTCACATAATGCAAAATGTTGATCGGTTCCATCCAGGAAGTGAAAATATGGGACAACGTGTTTGAGAAAACAGATAAAATCGCTGAATCCTTAAGTGGAGCGATGATGAAGTTAACGTTTGGCTGGAGGGATTTTCTTCATTTTTAAATTTCATAAAAATCAAGTAATATGATTTGAAATAGCTAATGTGAAAACCTCGGTTAAATTTCTTTCAAAGAAGAAAACTGTTTTCAAATTACCGTCCTTGTTCACACCTTTATTAACTGAAACCGTAGTCAATACGTAGATAGCATTTTTCAATTATATATAAAAAAAAAATTCCAAACAATTAATCTACTTTTTAAAATATTATTTCTAAAAACATATTTAATGATAAGGATTTTGTAAAATAAAGTTTGTATTGCATAAAGTCCACAAAATATATGTATTAAAATAAAATGAATTTTTATAATTCGCTGATAAAACGGAATGAATAAAGATAAAATAGCATTTTTTCAATTTTACGTTAAGAGAAATGCTCTATTTGGCGACAAAAGTGCTCTTTATTTTGGCGAAAATACGCAATTTGAGCAGATAAATTCACAGGTAAGTCTCGTTCTAAAATTCGAAAACTACTTAAAATGAACATTGCGCGTGTTCCATTTGTTCTACGAACTGCAAACAAATCATCTTCTGCAGTTTTATACGGGTATTAATATGCTGAAAAAATCTTAAACGTGGGACGTTTCTTCGGTGAGATAATCCTAAAATTAACAGTTTTGCTTAAAAATAGAATAAAAAAAAGAACAATTTTGAATTTTAGGGAAAACACTTCGAGGTGCACGAGGACCTGACCCAAGGTACCTGTGACCAAAATTTTGTACTTCTGGACCCTTCCATCTCGTCCGGAGGAGACCAATATACACACACAAACTGATACACAAACTTTCGGTTTTATTTATATAGATTTATTGATGCTATTTTGCCTATTGTTAACAAAAAAAAAATCTTTTTTGTTTTCTCTGCCAGAGAATAATGCATTTCGAGATAGCCCGCGCAAAAACGGACAGGTCAGCTGATGGAAAATAGCTAATGATATAGTTAGTTATGTACAAAATGTACAAAACAGATGGCAGCACAGAATTAATTAAAACATTGATTAAGTAGCCGTTCTATATTTAGTAACTAAATAAAAATAAATATGTCGGCTGCCATGCTATTGATACTGATGATCTGTTTTTCCATGTAAAAATTTTCTTCCTATGTCAATTTTTATTTTATTCTATGAGAAAGAGCAAACTTATGAAATGAATAACAAACTAAATCAATTTTAGCATAGTAGTAGTATGTATATTTCTTTTGACTCCCAGTTTATTTTATGACGGTTTGCGTACATGTCATTGGTTACATTTCTACAAGTCGTTTTGTTTCACATGCAGTTTATCATTCTTGTAAGTTTCTCTCAAGAGGTTGCGATTTTATAATTCAGACCTAGAGCTACGCTAAGGCGAATAAACGTCCAAACAGTGAATCAAACATGGCTTAGAAACACTAGTTTAATTACTAATTTTAGGATTTATTTTCACTAAAAATAAGAGTAATATTTAAAGTACGTAAGGTAGAACCACCAGTAGTTAACACTGGATTAGTAGTTGACACTCATAAAGAAAAAAATCTTAAATATAAGCGAAAAAAAGGCACCAGATGATTAAAATTTGTGTGTCTGTAGTATAGCTCTGTTGTGGTGGCAATGTGAACTTTTGTACCGCCAATGTTTAGCGCCAATTCTGCTGCGATCGTCTGGTGACAACAGTGCACATTTTTCGAATGTTTATTGTAATTTCCAAGTTGAGTTTGCTAAGAACACGCTGAAAGGTAAGCATTGAAAATTTAAACATCAACTTAAAATTTTGATTGAGCAGGTATTTAGTATTTTGTTTTGGACATGAAGTGTATATAAAGTTATTTAAAATAATCTAAAATGCAAAAAAGTAGCTGTTTGGCCCTATGTCAATTACTGAAATTTTACATGCCATTAATATTGAGTAGTTGACATGGGGTGTCAACTATTGGAGTTACAATGTGTCAACTACTGAATGACTCCCTCTTTCAATTTTTAGATGCCTCCAACAAAGGGAAATTTTAGAAATTATACATAAGAGGCAATGAAAGCGGCTCTGGAAGATGTACGGTTACTTAAAACACCATGTGTAAACTACTAAAGAGTTTCAATAAATGAAGAGTAGAATGTCAACTACTGAAAATAAAAAGTGTCAACTACTGACCCATTGTCCTTCTAAAAAAAATCCTATTCATTTTATTAATGTAATTCTTGTAACAATATGATTGGGGAATAGTTTGTGCCAGCTATTACTAAGTATAAGTTTCCCCGACAGTGAATTCGGTCCAAGCAATATTAACAAACAGACAAAGGAATCCTTAAGGTGTCAACTACTGGTGGTTTTACCTTAATAGAAATTGTTTAATCATAGTTTATCTTTAACGGCAGTATCTTTTCATTTTCAATTTAAAATATTAATTAATTCGGATGAAAAACCCATATTTTTAATGACGTTTTTAAAAACAAACGTGCTAGTAAAAACATAGTTTGTATTATAAAAATGTACAAAAATTGGATACGTTAAATTTTTTAACTAACGAAAAACATAAGGGCTTTTCAGCAAGGAGGGAATTTGAATTAAAATCACGGTCTTTCCTTACTGAACTCATCAAGGAACTAACTTAATAAGGCCAGCAATAAATAAATAAATAAATACATAAATCAATAAATGTTTTGCATTTAAAGATGGATAGGAGCATCATTAGTCCATCACATGTTCAGATGCACAAAAAATTTCCGTTCATTCCAAAATGTCACTGAGCAAGAGTACTCATTAAGCTCTACTGTCTCGAAAAACTTAAAAACACAAAACAAGAATAGAATGTCAGGTAAAACACGTTCAGTTTTGGTTGGAAAAACTACCATTAATATCCCTTCAAAATTCAGTAAACTATGTAAGACATTGAACGAAACTTCATTGAAATGGAAATATTTTAATTTGTCAGATGAAGCATCGATTTTTATAAGCAATTATCAGAAGCTACGGGAAAAAAGTAGTACGTAAGATAATGAAAAAAAAAAGGAAACGATATGAAACACGCTTCGAAATAAGTTTTTAAAGCTTGGATCCCTTTAAGGTTACGCTCTCAGAAAAATTCGTCTTTATACACTACATTATTCCTCATTTTTCAACAAATAATTTCCGTACCCCTTGAGAACGAACTTTTTCCGTTTCTTCTCTGCGCGCATGCGTATTTAATAATCTCAGCTACACAATCAGAAGTCGACAAGGTAACGAGTTTAGCCTAACCAGTTTCATTCCGCCAAACATAAATGCAGGTATGGGTAAGTTCTTATTTCAGATTTTGATTTCAGTAATTTCTCGAAAATATGTGTCAACTCTTAAAGTTTTTAACAAATGATTGAGAGAAAAAATGTCTTAAGATATTCACATATTCACTTTGTGTTTATTTTCCAGATGAAACACGATTGTCATGGTTGTTTATTTTCTAAAAGATTAAATCGAAGTCGAATGTTTTACAATGCTATAAAAAGTTCGTTTTCTTAAGCTTTCAATAAGTAATATCTGGTCTCCCTGCAAATTTCTATAAGAACCCTACATCTTTTATGCAAAGTTCCCACGGTCCTTGAAAAACCTTGAAAATATTTGAATTTCCTTTAAACCACTCGGGGACCCCAAAAATCCATGAAAACGACCGTAGGGTACTTGAAAAGTCCTAGATTTTTAGGAAAGGTCAACCTCGTAAAAGTAAGTAAAAATTTCCGCGCAAAGATCGGCTAGCAAAATTCCAATCCCCCTTTAAAAAACAAAAGTGATTCTTGAACTCTTTTAGTGTGGTGATTCCTGACTTCCAAGTGCATTTCTTCAGAGCATAAAAGCTTGCTAAATTTTCGTAAAGTTCGGCAGGAGTCTGAGTTTAAACGGTTCTGCTAGTGTGACCGAACCGATGATTATGTTTTGAACTGGTTCCTATCATCAATACTTGTCTTTTCATTTACGGCCTAAAATGCCGGGAAAATGCGTGTTTAGCCCAGCGTGGGTTGAAAAAGATCGTTATACGGTTTGACTTGTTTCTGAATGACTGTTTAAGTTTACAAATCGTTTGTTTATTATTTGTTTATCGCAACAATCACGAGAAAGAAATTGAACCTGCAAGTTAAACTTTCATTTTTAAGTTCTGTAGCTTTTTTTCTTTTAAAACACCACATGTGCTAAACAATAAACATCAAAATAGGTCCCATGAACATTTTCATTTGGGTCCTTGAAAGTCCTTGAATTTTTTTGCCATAAATGAGTGAATATATCATCTATCAATCCTGACATTGTGATTCTCAATAATTAAACTATTGTCAAAATCACTAGCATAGAACGAAAATTTGACTTTTTTAGCCTCGCTATAATCAAAAATTTTTCAGAATTAAAATTTTGATTATAGCGAGTCTCACATCTTTTGGTGTAGGGGGGAGGTATAGGGATAGTGATAAAAAGAATGTTTGTTATTGTTAATCAAATGGCCCATCAAAATTATTTTGATTATAAAATATGGCTTATAAAATATGTGAGAACTCATAAACCAAAAGGCAACTAGACTGCGGCACCCTGCCCAGTTTATTTTCTTTGTCGTCTTGTCATAATTTTACTTTTTTCTCTTATTTTCTGGTGTCTTTGCAGAAATAAACCCTGAGAGAGGAACTTAGAACCCAAAGAACAAAAACAATGTGTTGGAAAAGATCTTAAAATTACGTAATAAGTTATTGTGCTTCGAAAATCCATTTCATCTATCAGTTTCTTTAAAATGTCAAATAAAATTTCTTAAATTTGTAAAATAAAACTTTGTTTATTCTTTAATTATTCTATGGTGGTTACTTTATTGCTATTCACTTTGTCCTGTTATTTTATTGCTATGCTATAAATATATACATATACATACATAATGTTTTAGTGGCGTCTAAGTAAAGCTGTCATTATTTATTTTTTTTTTTTCAATTTTATTATATGCTTATTACATAAAGATGGCTGATTTCTTCGTGTAGGATTTTTTAAAATACTATAGTAAATTGATTTGAATTAAATTTTTTTGGTGTTGCAAAGATTGATAATTGGCAAAACTTGAAAATTGACTTGGCGAAACATTCGTCTCTTAAAAATAGGATGCACCTAAAAGTTCAAAGTAATGTTTACTATATTAAGAGATATAAATAAGTTAAACCGATCACAAGACATAAATATGTGAATGACCTGACCATACTGAAAATTATGCAGATAAGTGCTTTTTTTTAAATAAAATTGTCTTACATGAAAAAGATTTTAAATAATTTAAAATTTAGTATTAAAATAGTAATATAGAAATAAATGGTACCTTATTGATTTTCAAAATTATGATTTTAATTGTTCTAATTTACTTTTCTAAATATGGTATCATGGTGACAAATTTTTATAAATCTATTTGATGAGGATTATTGTCAATCAATAACTTATATCTCTTTGCTCTCTGGGGGGAGGGGGGATGAGAGTGGGTATATTTCAAAAGTTGGACTGGTGGTTAATTGCAACAAATTATCAACTTTCACTTTTGCGTATTTTCGTAAAAGCTGTATTTTATAAAAACGAAGATATAGGTATTTCCAATTCCACACATGTTTGGCTTATAATACGCAAAGTTTTTCATAAAGTATTACCAAACTTAAAAAAAAGGACACCATATCGGTGAAGCATTATACTGAATTTTGAAATAAAACTGTTGAATATTTGATAAATTATGGACATTTAAAGGAATTAATTTTTTACTGCGCATGCACCAAAGATAGAAATTTTTAACTGTCATCATCTAAAATCCAAGCATATAGGGAACCCCCCCCCCCCCAAACAAATCAGTTGAATATCTTGAAAATTCAGAAACATATCGGCTATTTAGTGAGGTGTATTTCAACAGTATTCAGAGAAAAGCTGTTCCTTAAGGGATTGTTCACAAACCACTCTCGTATGCGTGAGCACTCATTCAGTGCATCTATGCTGTGATTTGTGATAATTGAGTATTAGAGAAGAATTCCTTACTATTCTTACCAAGAACACTGAACGATTGCAAGCACTTGCGACTGACAAACATACTGAATTACTTTTATGTTGTTTTTTGAGAAGCTTTCTTTAAAGGAGTTGATTGCCATGTTGCCCTGAAGCAGTTATAAATATAATTATGTATATTATAAATATAAGTCTTGAAAATTATTTGTATGAAAGTATGCAAAGCATGGGTCAGACGCAGGAACAGCACTATACTACATACATTAAGGTATTTAGTTGCATCAAAAATGACTAAAAGTGTTAATCTAGAGCATGTAAACCATCAACAAGGGGTAAAGCCATAATTAAGTGAAAAAAAACTATAAAAAAGTGCAAATATACGCATAGACAAAAATGAGAAATAACAAACAGTGTATAAATGAGCAGTTTGCTCTCCTCTTCAGTGGGCGGGGAGCAAAATACATACGTAAAAACCCAAAATGAGAGTAATACAGGTTTCGGAATGTGTCGCAGAGATATATTTTGCTCCTCACCCGCTGATGAGGAGAACAAACAGCTCATTTCTACATTGTTTGTTATTTCTTATTTTTGTCTATTTGTATATTTGCACTTTTTTATAGTTTTTTAGTTTTTTCACTTAATTATGGCTTTAGCCCTTGTTGATGGTTTACATGTCCTAGATTAACACTTTTAATCATTTTTATACAACTAAATATTTACATACATGCATACATACATATATATATATATACATATATATATATATATATGTTACTGCTTTACCCAAATCAATTCTTTTAAACTGAGTTTCATATTTATATATTTATTTAGTAAGATAATATCAAGATAAATCTTGCCAATTTACATCAAAACTACCAATTTTCCATCTATAAAGAACACATATGGTCTAACATCTTAGTTGGATCATTTCCAACCGATTAAAAAAAGAATCAGAAGATAAAGGTGAGCCCAATATATATATATATTATGTATCCAATTCATATTTTACTCTTGTTAAAAGTAAGAGTTATAAAGGGAAATAGGAAAGAAAAAAATATATAAAATAAAAGCGGAAAAAGTAACTTTGATTTTTCGTATTTAAGATAATGGATTACTGCATCTACACCTTAGAGTTAGAGAGAAGACAATAACTATCCCAAAGCAATAAAAATGAACTTATGAAATCTTTATTTTAAGCTTTAAACAATTAACCACCGTCGAAATCCAAGAAAAGTTACGTTTTAATGCCACAGCTATTAAACAGGAAAACCGTTTCCATCCTAAAACGAACGCTATTCTCTATAATCTTTCACTAACAACCGTGATGATCATCTCCGACAACGCCCCAAGTTCACCAGCAAGGTTAAGGAGGAGTTCAGCGCCCCCTTTCTTCACCGATCCCGCCCCACCGAAAAGGGCGCGCCCTCATTGGCAAGCGGCCAAGCCATCGCTGATAAACACCCCCCTCCCCTTTCCCATTTTTTTTTTCCACAATCAAACGAAGAGAAGGAGTTAACTGTGTCCTTAACCGGGACGAGCGGTCATCTTCGAATGGGACACAAGAAGCATAGGCCACACAGAAGGGCCCGGAGAAAACTCGAACGAAATTTTTATTTTGATCCCTCCTTTTGGAGCTTCGGGAGGAAATCTCAAAGATTCCCTTGTGGTCCGTCGTTATTTTGCCGGTTTTCGGAGGATGGAGAAAAACCTAGTTTTTCATCCGTGACGTTTAAAATTGAAGGAAAGTGAAATTGCTTTCTGTTGGTGCTGAAAGACAGAAGACGTCCTGTTTGAACTTCTATGGAATTGAAACTAATTTTTATTCAAAATAGTACCTTAATTAAGTTTGACATATTAAATGCTAAGCGAAGCACCCATTCATCATGGTGGATATAATCATAAATTTAAAAATAAATCATAAAAAAATATAAATGAAACCCCCCCCCCCCCACACACACACATTTGAAGGAAGAAACCCCGATAAATTTTAGAAAAGTACACACTTTTAAAACTTCAATAACTTGTGATTTTTTTAAAAGTTTAAAATACATTTTATACATATAGATAGTGGTCCAAAAATTGTATACACTAGTTGACAGTGAAGGTCTTTATTTTAAACATTTAAAATTCAATGTTTTGTAACAAGATTTTTAATTGATATGTTGACAAACCATTGAACTAAAATACCAAGCAAGATTCATAGCTGTGTGCCACTTTGTTCTCAGTAGGTTCACTGTCAATAAGTGTATACATTTTTTGGACCTCTCTGTATATATATAGAGAGGCCGTGGTAGCCTAGTGGTTAAGATGTCGGACTTCAACCGGAAGTTAGGATGTTCGATACCCGACCCGCTGACCCACCATGTACACTTGGGGATACGTGCATGTATCCCCAAACTTCGCGCCCCCACTACTTCGCGCCCGGAGGAGGTCACCCCTAAGGCCTTGTGCTAACAGTGAAGGAGATTGGAGGAGAAAAGTAAGTAGTGGAACATCAGCTCAGACGATGCGAAATTGCAGTAGATATTTAATTACCCGAGAATATCAAAGCCAAATGAATACTCAAGGGATCTTTAATCCCTTTCCTCCCGCTCCCGTAAAAATGACGGGCTGGAGGGATTAAAATTTCAAAATAAAAACGAATAAAAAATTAAAAATGAATACATATATTGTTCATACACATATTTTTATATAATTTTCAGGGATAAAAAAAGTAGGCACTTTTATGACCGTTTTCTTAAAAATTACCCGACCGTTAAGGGGTTAACATGCCGCATAAGCATGGGTGCTGACGATTTTCTGCATCATGAAAATCCACCGCCTTGGGCCACTTTTGAACTTACGATCTTGGGCGTACGAGTCCAGCGCCATACCACTACGCCACTCTGGAACGTAGCGAATGAACATCTTTATCTGCAGCCGTGAAGAAAATTTTCTTATTGGAGGAATGTTTTAAGTGATACGCACGAAGCAAATAAAGAACTTAGTGAATAAATCACAAAAACTAATATTTCATCAAAGTGGATAAACATCATCATTAATGATTTTTATTTTCTCACTAGCTCATAATCTCCTTACGTTTCACTATTTCTATATTTTCATTCTTCAATAAATCTTTGATGCCCCATGCCCCCATTTCGTTAAAGACTACATTTCTATGAATAGTACGAATTTAATCAATAAAAATAAATAATCTGGTACCATTCACGGAAGGAAGCAGTAGATTTAGTTACATGGTTTTAAGTTCATTCAAACTTGTATCCTTCGCAAGCATTTTACTTACTTTCGATGATATAAAATTTTAACGTGATTTTAGTTTTCCTGACGAAAGTTCTCAATTCATCTCGAGAGAATACAGTCACGGTAGCTCCCTGCCCAAAATAAATTAAATAAATACATCAGGAAGTTCTTTACGGATTTAAATAAACGACAACTGAAAAAGCTAAATCAATAAGATAAAGTTTATAAGGAACTGCGTGCGAAGAGAGATCTGAAGTAGATTACGTATGTTCTTTGCAAGAAAAAAAAATGTGGCGCGTTTCCAAAGGCAAAATCAAACCCTTGGAGCTGTGTTACAGATTAGGAAAAGAGCTTTTTTTTTTCTTTTGAGTTCATTTTGACTATTGATTATCGTTCGTAGATGGAAAATGTTCGTTAGAGATAGTAAAAGACGGGTTTCCCTTTGTTCTATCATTGATTTCTAACTATCATTTTCATTTAAAAACCAAATATAAATTGATTACTTCATTTTGATTACTCGAAACGCGTTCCAAATACAGTTAGAATTTAAACTTTTTTATTTAAAGAACGTTTACTTTGGAAATCAACATATATTCAATGTGGAAAATGCGTGTGTTAATATAAAGTGAAGAATATCAAATAGTTCTTTCAATTTCCGGTGCTCGTTTGAATGACTACTAGCTTTTTTCTTGTATAACAACTTTGAAAACTCATTGATTAAAACACGAGCTAAATAAAGAAAGTGAGATAGAAGACTGCGCATGTGTTTGTTTTAAATAAATCAGGTGTACGTCTATGTCATTCAACGGTTACTTTAATTGAAAATGTGTGTGTGTGGATCCTTCCCTTGACTTGTGCTCAAAGCATTTTAGTTTAATCATTTCAAAAATTAAGCTCTTTACAATTCCGTGAGGATATATTCTTCCGTGGTAAGCACAAATGTAATGTCTGCAAATGAATTTTAAACGACATATTGATGATTAAAGTTTTACACTCTCGTATGCTTAATTGAAATAGGATCAGCTGCGGTAACTGTAAATAGATTTTCAATTTTTCAAATTTAGACCCCTACTTCTCTAATGAATCCAGACATAGAATTGTGAGCACTGTAGTCAATACAATACTTTTTGTGAGCATATGTGTACAAAAGTTTTTATTTTATGTCTATATTTGTTAGTGAATGAACTCGTTTACATTTACTCCAAAGACTCTGGGGTAAATATAAATACGGATTTATTTTGTCGCGAAATCGATACAAATGATAATCAAGGCAAACCTTAGAAGCTTAAGAAGTTTTGGAGCAATGGTCCTCAATCTGTGGTCCACTGGCCGTAGATGTCCGCTGAGATCATTTGATTATAAATATCTTACAAAGAAATCAAGTAATGCGGTAAATGTATGTAAATTAGACACAAAGTATAATTTACATCAAAGTATACTATTTTATGCCTTCCCAAAAGATTGGCAAAATGAAGATCTTAAGTGTTTACTACACCAGAGTACAAACTGTATGGGATAATTATAAAGACCTACTAAACTGTTAACCATATGACTGATTATTCCGCTATTTTCCAAGTGCAACTTAAAAAAAAAAAAAAAGGAGCGAAAATTGCTCATACCGTGATCCCCACGCGGTAGCTTTTTAAGTGTATTTAAAATATTATCCCGCTGTTTCATCATTAAAACGTCAGTAATGCAATTTCTCATGTTGGATATTAATATAGGTTTCACTCTAGAGATGGCTTTAGTTCCATAAAGAAGACCAATTTTTAGCGAATCGAATTCGCTAAAAAAAGAGCAGTCAGAGGGTTAAAATAGTGGATGGCTTTTAGACTAAGAAATAACATTCTGAATATTTACGTACAAATATGTCTTAAAACCATATCCAACTTTTTTTTTTTCTGTCTGGCACGGAATGTCTTTACACAATACAGACTGTCGAGTATCCAGCCCTATGCAGTGGAACGGCATTCCGGATACTAAAAAAGCCCGATAGGCCAGAGCTGTATGAAAACTCGCTTCCTTACCCAACCACTAGCAGAAGGCAAAGTTTTTACACCAGAGCCCACTATTTATCTAAAGCCATGCAGAATGTGAACGCGGCCGCGATCCGGTGAATCATAGAAGCAGTTGTTGCTAACGTGTCGAGTTAAAAAAAAGGCTCTGTACCGTCAAGGCTGAACTTGATCGTTAACTGTTTAACTGTTATCTAACTGGATCAAGTTCAGCCTTGGTACCGTTAGTTATAAATGTTTATGTACTGCACTGCACGTTTCATGTATTTAGTGGTGGTAAAGTAAGTTAAAGAGTATAAATTGTTCATAATTTAATATTATTTCTATAGTGCTTAATTAAGTAAATGAAACAGAGAAATAAATGTGCGACAGATATCACAAAACCATTTGAAATTAACCTTTTGCATATTTCAATATGACTAGGAAAATATCTGATCTTTTCATAGCGTCTCAAAGATTTATCATCGAAAAAACGTTTTTGCCTTCAAAACAAAATTTAACGTTGTCCAAAAGGCACATAGTATCTGGAACCAATGCATATTTTTTTACACAAGCATTACGAGATAGTTTTAGAAAAAGTCAAAAGATAATATTAATGTTTTGCAAGAATTTGTGTATTTATTTTTTTTCAACTAAAGACGAAAAGGAAAAAAAATAGCTCCAGTTAAAGCAGTGGGTTGATAGCAAGGATGTCCTTCAGGGCGGAATTTGTAGTGTAACCGCTAAACCCTTTCTCAAGAAAAAAGGCGCTCTGCTGTATAAGCTTTTAATTTTGTAGTTTATAGTATGTACACAAGTGCAAAAAAAAATCTTTACAAATTCTATTTTATTTATTTGTACCTCTCAGTAAACTATATTCATCTTTGATGAATGTAGATATGATACTTTGAAATAGCATCAGTAAAATGGCATAGTTCAAGTACATATATTTTTCAGAAACTGTTTATTTAATTTTGGGTTTCACCCCCAACACCACCTCGAAATTTGTTACCGGGGAGGACCGCCCCCTCCGCCCCCCGTAGTCACGCCACTAGTCAAAGGTATAAACGAGAAATGACGCCTTGGTTTTGCCACAGAAATAACAGTATTTCACAATTAACCAAAAAATAAATAAATAATTCTTTAAATTACATTAGAAAACTATTATGTTATTGATGTAAAATTATCTTAACTATTCCGCTTCTACCGTAAAACATCGAAAGACGGTTACAGAGAAAATTAAATTAGATGCGTCTCACGTTATGCAGGTGAAAAACTGCGGTGCATTTAAACAAGGAATCAACATCCCAGACAAGAAAATCCTATTTCACGACTTGAAGATCGTCCAAAAATCTTCTCCCTCCCTTTTGTTTGTTTCAGCAAACCAACGTGAAGTCAATTCAAACATTTAGTTTGAGCAAGAGCTTTACAAAAGAGCTATTATGTTTGCGTGGAATGACGCTTTTAAATGAGTAGCTGTTTGGCGATGAAATAAATGGCAGAAATAAAGTGCGGAGTTTCTATGCGCTTACAGATTTGAATTAAGGAATTTTTTTTGTACAGGCAACAATAAAAACTATTTTCCTGATTTTGTGATATGATTAATTTGGAATCTTTGACGTTATTTTGAAATATTTGTAATGCGTAGCAATTTTTTGAAAATGTCTTTAGATAAATGTATAAGTTTTTAGAAGCATATTTCGTATGAAACTACTGTGTAGTTTATTTTTAAAATTATTTTACGTAGAGAGTATTTTGAAGTTATTTTTGAAACATTGAACACACAATAAGTTTCTTAAAATTATTTTTTAAACTTGAGCATTCCACTTTTGATTACGAAGATGTAGTGCTAATTAATCCTTCCTATATTTCGTAAGTTATTTACAAAAATTAACCGACTAAAAGTAATTAAATTAAACCGACATAAAGCAATTGCTTTAGAAATTAAATATACTACTTCTAAGTTTAATACAACTAGTTTGTTACATTTGTTTAACATATGGTGCATTTCTTCATAAATAAACACATTATTGATACAATATGTATATATACGTATATATATGCATAAATAAATAAATAAATGAATAAATAAATAAATATATATATATATATAAACTCATGTTTGTGAAAATTGCAACACCATGAAGGAATCGTCATAATTGAATGAAATTTAATACACAGTTGAGTGGTAGTGGTACAAATAAATGATTAAATTTTCAAAGCAAACAAACAATAACAAGAGATCGGAATCAATATTTTGTGCAGCCACCACGCGCCGCAATAAGTGCTGCTACAAGACGTGGAATGGAGTCAAACAAATTTTGAATGCCTGCCTGAGGAACAGCATTCCATATTGTTTGTATGCGTACCCAAAGTTCGTCTACAGAAGCAACAGGACGAGGATCACGAGCGAGACGCCGACCAACGAAATCCCACACATGTTCAATTGGTGACATATCCGGGGAATACGCAGGCCAAGAAAGAAGCTGTACCTGCTGCGTTGCAAAGAAGGATTGAACAATCCTAGCAATATGAGGGCGGGCATTGTCCTGTTGAAATACAGCGCCTGGCAAGCTTTGAAGGAAGGGAACAGCTTGGGGCTGTAGAACTTCACTGATGTACCGGTTGCTGTTCAGATTGCAGACAATTCGTACCAATTGAGATCGTCCATGATACGCTATGGCGCCCCAGACCATAACTCCGGGTGTTCGTCCCCTGTGGCGTTCGATAATGCACTCCGGAAGGTGGCGTTCACCGGCATAGCGTCTGACACGAATGCGTTCATCATGGTACCGCAAATTAAAGCGGGATTCGTCAGAAAACACGACATGCTGCCAATCAGCACGCCAGTCTCTATGCTGATTGGCCCATTGTAGCCGCAGGCGGCGATGGTTTAGCGTGAGGGGGATCCTGTATAAAGGAGTCCTTGCGCACAGTCCACGCTGCAGCAGACGTCTACGAATTGATGAAGCACACAATGAAACACCTGTAGCTATTGACCACTGGGCTGCTAATTGTCTAGAGGAAGCTGTACGGTCCGTCCGCGCCATGCGGACCAGGTGTCTATCATCGCGAGTTGACGTCACATTTCGGGGTCCACTCCAGGATTTCCGAGTTGTCCGACCCTCGTCCGTCCACTGCTTCCAAACACGCATCACTGTGCTGCTGTTACGCTGCACACGAGCGGCTACTGCACGATACGACAATCCAGCTTCACGAAGGCCGACGATTCTCCCCCGTTCAAACTCTGTAAATTGTTCAAATCTCGCTCTCTTTCGTCGAAGAGGCATAAGTAAAGATTGAGCTAACGTTTACCACTAGCAGATAACCAACGATAACCATACACGCCTCGCTACAGCCGTCTATTTATTCGGATCCATCCGCCGTTCAGAGGGCGCTGCTCAGCATACGCATGCGCTACGGATTTGAAATTCTAATCATTTGCATATCATGCGCTACTTGGCATTTCCTGAAAATTTCAGCTCACTCGCGTAAGTCCTGCATGGTGTTGCAATTTTCACAAACATGAGTTTATATATATATATATAATTTTTTATTCGCAAGAAATAAAATTCAGTAACCCTTAAGGATAACTAATTATTTCTATAACCATAGAAAAGCTTGTTTGCTTAAGCAGTAAGGGAAATTCTTTGTATGCTTAAACCTTGTTTATTGCCATAGAATTTAAAATCCACACTATATGTTCTAAACACAGTGGTATACTGGGCGAATTTAATTCGTTCTTATAAAACCACTGGTGGTATTTATTAATTTCAACAGCGTATTCCAACATCTTTCAAAAACATAACTAGAATTACGTTTTGAGAAAAAATACCCTTCTTTAAATAAAAATATCTATAAACTAGCCAGCCGGATCTAAAATTACAATTTTATTGCAATCTTCTAATTCTAAAAAAAAGTAACAATTAGACTCCTCCAAGGAAAAAGCGGCTACACATAACTGTGATATTTCTTTGAAAAAAAAAGAAAAAAAAAAAAAAGGGGGCGAATGCAACCAGATGCAATGCGATTTCTTTAGCAAAAACTATTTCTTCATTAGTTTTTTCTTCTCTTTTTAAAAAAATTATATATATAATTCTACTGTGTGGAGCATTTTAGGAGAAATAAATTTAGAAAAAATATCCTATTCACAATTAAGCAAATAAAAAACACATGCAATGAAAACCAAAATTAATAAATATAAAAAGTCATAATATAATGTTTAAAAAGTCATAAATATATTTTAAACATTCTCACTGATAAAGAAGGTTAGCACTGATTAAGAAGATAAATCGGCTAAAAAGGAACGTTTATATGCATTAAAGGAATGCGACACGAAGACATCACAATTTAGATACAGTATTTTTCTTGCAAAGGAATAAAACCCAAATGAAATGCAGAAAGAGAGCTAAAGAGCGAATTATTTGTCTGAACAATTTCCACGAGGGCGGAACAACGTGCTAAGTTGAAAGCAAAATATTATTTTATCTGATTTGTAGATCTTGCGGAAAACTTTTCTCCAACTTAGGTTCATTCTTTGACCGAGAGCATTAAATCATTAAAACAGTTGTAAGTTAAAGTACGAACAAAGAAGTTTTATGTTGATAGTGACTCTTTTAAATGAATGATTTTATTGTTTCAAACATGAATTTATCTTTCCGCATGAAATACAGTGTTAAGTGATTGGTAGAGATAATTTATGAGGAGATAGACTGAAGTATAAGGGTAATAAGATGAAGGGAAGAACTTGAGTACAAGGGCGCTTATATATAAAATATATAAGCGTGCCTCCCATGAAAAGTAGCCTGGGAAAAAATTCCCTATTTTTAGTTTTCACAGTATTGGATAAATTCACTTTCTGGAAAAAGATGTTCCGTTAAAATTAGGACAGGCGCTAAAGAGGAATTTTAAATGGATTTTCTTTGAAGAAGATACTACAACTATACTTTTTTGAGCTTTTACCTCATTTTAAATAGCTGGTTGTTTTTAATACAGGGTGTGAAAGAAATACTGCATTCAAAAAAGTTTTATATGCTATCGTTGTAGTGGGGCTGCGTATGATCACTAGCTTTTGTAGACCTAGTGCATTCCCCAGAAAACGACACCCATGCTTTCAAGTAGGACCACTATCGGCGGATACCTTACCATTTAAGAATTTTGATGATCGGTTTCCCTCTAGATGGCGGCACCTGAGCTCTAAATGATGCGAAACTGCGCTAGGAATTTAAGTTAGCTGAAAATTAGGCGCTGACGATTTTCTGCATCTTGAAAATCCTCCGACTTGAGCCAAGTTTGATCCTGTGAGCTTGTGCGTACGAGGCCAGTGCTTTACTACTACGCCATTCTGCCGGTGTTTTACATGTTAATAAAACATCAGCCCTATTATTGAAGGATAAAAATAAAGATATTTATGCTTTTCAATATTTGATTGAATGAGCATTGAATTTGGATTTTTATTACTAATGAAATATTACGGAGCACCAAACTTTGTTAGAGACATTAAACATTTAGCAGAGTGATACTTTGTTAACAGGAAAGCGTATGGACAGTTAAAATATTACTCCTTTTCTTTAAGTTGTAGTGTATCAAGAAAAGATTTTCTTTTTAACTAATATGTAATAGCTTATTAGTGAAATAGAAACGTTTAAGAGAAGATAACAATCAACTGCAAAACAAAGAAATAGACGAAAATATTTTAAATTTTTTATGAGACAAAAATCAAAGTTTAAAATGGTTCTAAACCAAACGAAAAGCAAGTAAATGAGCTACTCCATTTAACCAATCGAAAAAATATTTTGTATTGTTGGAAAAAAAATAATTAATGTATATTTAAAGCCATTAAGGAAGGACATTAATTAATTATTTGAAAATATAGATTTTTGTAACACGAGAAAAACTCATATTATTCAGAATACTAAAATTTCAAGAACTACTGTTTCTTGCGAAAAGAAAATATTTGTAGTAGATGAAATGTATTTGTTAAAGTAAATATCGTTTTTAGGTAGCACATGAGTAAATAACAATTTTGTATTCATAGGAACTAGATATAAAAGATATTATGTCGGTCTTTGAAAAAGATTAATTTTTGGTTACCATATTACACGAACTGGGTACAAATGACTGTAATAAGAAATGCTGAAAATAAACTAGATTAAAAGAAACTGGAATTCTAAAAGGAAAAAAATACATAACATAGTTCAAAGGAAATAATTAAATAAAATTAGTTTCACGGCAAAGAGGAAATTGCATTTTGATATCAGGTGGAACGCACATTAAATAAATGGGCATTTTTTGGAAAAAGTTTAGATAAAAGTAAAATAAAAAACAAATAAAAGACTTCTTTAGCATCTAATTTAAAAAAGTAATTTTTTGCTTCATGAAAGAGGGAGACATGCTCGGTTGCTGTGGACTTCTGAGGACAAAATTATCAGGAAAATATTCCATGGAGCCCGTTTAACCCTTTCTAAGGCGGTGCGAAGTATGCTTCCCAACAATTTCATCAAATTATAGATGTTTATAGTAAGCTATTTTACCTTTTCTGTTTGGCAGAATCTTGCCAAAGGCTCTGGGAAATATATTTACCACTGCATGCATCAATATTCAAATGTTATAACTATCCCCCCCCCCCCAGAGGGGAGTGGAAAAAATCATACTAATCTTATTTACTGTCCTATATGAATTTCTTTTTTGAAACAAAACAAAATATGAAAAATATTTTAACATACCGATATTACAAAAAAAAAAAAAAAAAATGGCCCTTTAAAAGGGTTAACACTAGATTTACAAGACTAGTAATTTTGACTGTTTCAAAGCTTCCATTTTGCATAATTTGTTACTAATTATGGTGCAACTTTCCATTGAATTGGCTTTTTCTAATACACTGTAAGTTGAACATGTTAATGTGACTGAAAGTTTCATTATAATTAGTAGCAATTTGGTGTAAACTGAACGGTGGTTAGAAACGGTCTTTTAAATCTAGTGTTAAGCACTGCAGGCATTCTTATGTTAGATTTGTCATTACCTGGATTTTTTTTGTTCCCACCCTCTAAAAATATTCTTAAAAATTAACGATTTCAAACTGAATGTTTGATTGGTTGCACAGAACCAAAGAAACGCAGCAAAATTCCATAGTTTAAGTATTTTTAGTCCATTATGAGATAGTTTTGAGATTCGAAAAGTTTATTCAACTTACGGAAGTATATTGTGTTGTTTACGATTGTAGAATAAGTTTGTTTAAAGTTGTTTGTTCTGTGGGATATCTTTTATACTGCTTTGTAAATAAAAACATTAACTCCTATATAAATCTCAGCCCTGAACTCACAGCCGTTAGTAACAAGATAACCTCAGAAAACCACTAGGTTTAAATAGTGCAGATAGAAGGACTATGCTTGGGAGATTAGAAATTAAATAAGAGAATTTTTCTCGAATAAATGAAAAAAAAACTAATAGCTTTCAGATGAAAAAAAATTGTGAATATTATCTTTGCTAATACTAAACATTCTAACAAAATTATCTAAACTAAGACAACGAAAATTGCATACAAGTGTTTCGGCGTTACATAAAAGTGATTTACTGATTGAAAACGGATGCAGCACATAGAGGTGAAATAAAATTCCACTCGTTTGCACTGAAAAAACAGTTTTGCCATGCTCTTAAGCAGGTGATGCAGTTGTCGAAGTATCCGAAAACAATGGTTGTTGCTGTTAGTACTAATTCCCGTGACATAGAAAAGCCTACTACTAAGTCCAGAAGATCAATAAGCTCAGGGTGACATGCAGCTTCATTTTAGAGCGAGGAACTACGAGGGCTGAAGACTGACGTGACCTCAAATTTTGTGGTCCCTTAATTTTGAACCAGATCCCAAATGAGAGACCGTCACCTGGGATCGGCACCTCCAGAGGTATCGTTTCACTTGGAGGACTTAGAAGCCCCGACCTATTTAACGTGCACCAGCTCCCTTTAGCGTACGTGGCCCACAGGAACCAGCCGCGAGAGGTTGGCACCCTCCCAAACACCGACCCAAGTCGATGTTGCTTCACTTTCGTTGTTCTGCGGGGACCGAGCTTCTATCGACTGATCCACTGCGGGACAAAAAACAATGGTAATAATACGAACTCAAAATTTGTCTAATATGGTTTAATGTTGTACGGTAGCAACTTAGGTTAGTGTATAAATTTACTTCATTATGGGAGTACATGCTATTTACAATATTATAAGTCCTTAATTATAACTTATTCACAGAAAATGCTTTAAACACACGTTCAGTTAATTTTTTTCTCTCTTCAAGAATGAACACATTAAACTACTTCGATTTGGGCATAACATTCGCGTGCAATTTATAGCATTTCTAGGCTTTAGAAATATAATTTAAGTATTTATGGACTAGAATAAGGTACCAATGCTGGGGTGTCACCAGAGGAAATTTGGGTCCGGTTTCGGACACCAAAATTTTTCAATTCACAAAACTACAATTAATCCAAATAAATGCGTCACAAAATTCCAATCAACCAAAAAGGACCCTTCACAAAATTCAAATCAATCTAAAAGGACCCTTCACTAAATTCCAGTCATCCAAAAAGGACCCTTCACTAAATTCCAGTCATCCAAAAAGGACCCTTCACAAAATTCAAATCAATCTAAAAGGACCCTTCGTAAAATTCAAATCAATCTAAAAGGACCCTTCACAAAATTCAAATCAATCTAAAAGGACCCTTCACAAAATTCCAATCACCAAATCATACTTTTTACACCATTACTTACAGAAGAGGCAAATATTAATGACATTTTTCATCACTGTATGATTAAATTTTTAATTTTCACAAAATTATTCGATTGTCACAAAAATCTTTTTAAAATTCCCAAAAAACGGATCTTGTTAAAAAAATGCTGGATCGACCTCTGCAATGAAGTTTAGAAAGAATGTTCACACAGTTAAATGGAGATTGCATTCATGGTTAAACCTTTTAGCAAAAAAAAAAAAAAAAGCATTAGCATACGGATTCAATAAAAGATTTTCTTTATAGTACGAGAGGAAGTTACTAAGTCTTGTTTGAGAATAATAGCAGCTTAGCTGTATAATATTCTTTAGGTCACTGAATTTGACTACACGTCCTATATATTCACTTTGGGATTTCTTGAAAATACAATGTTTTTACACATTCCATAAGATCTCTAGATGAAAAACCTATGTGCGAATGTATTATATAGAGAAACTCAATAGAAACAAAAACTGTATATTTATTTAATCGATATAAAGCTGAAAATCTAATTTGAAATGAAAACTTTAAACACGAGTTTTGCAGTTATAACAGACTCCTTACGTCATGCGGGTTTGAATACTGTTTGAAAAAAAAAAAAAATACTGCATTGCAGTTCGGCTACGAAAAACTAAGATTGGAATTTGTGTTACATAACTCAATTTCCAAGCACATAAGCAGTCGTTAAAAAACTCATTTATTATTTTTTTGTTGCAAATTAGTTCTTCTTCACCATGTTTTTTTTTTAAATCTGCATTTGATACAAAGTAATTATACACACTTTATTAAGACATATTATTTATTATTTGGACAAGACTGCCGTAAGAGCGTTTAAACCTTAATCCAGTCCAGTTAATGTTGCATCATGTTTTCTAAATTGAAAATCGGTGTCAGGTAGTGTTATTGCGAATCCAGCTCTTACTCGAAACATCTTTTAAGTATTCTGCCTAGAAAACACCTTCTCTCTCAGGAGGACAAGGACACGAAATGTAGTTGTCGATAAATTGTTTTAAAATGCGTTGCAGGAACATTAGCGCGTGACTGTCGTTTCTATTTTCTAATTTTTTTTTTCTTTTTGATTTTACGACTCTTTCTACGTTACACGAAAATGTCGTCACTCAGTACAATGCTTAAATGAGGAAATTACGACTGAATTTTAAGCACACGATCTTTCACATTTAACTAAAACGACATGGTTGGGTAAATATATTTTTTAAAGAGTTGAGCGAGGCTTTTTATATCCTGCGATACCTATGAGATGCTGTTTTATTTTACTTTACAACTACAGAAATATTTCGTGCTTTTTACTAGTTAAGAAGGAATAAGCGCAGATAATTTCATTGAGGAACTCAGCTCTGTCATTGAACTGCCCATGAAAAATAAATTTTTTGCTGGTACTGAATATAATTTTATGTTAAATTTCAAATGATTAAAAATATATAGCTATAATAATATAAAAAAATAATGTTGTAGACTAAAAATTACAGAGGATACACTTATTTTGGGGTTTCAATATGATCTTTTCCAATGCGAAAAAAATTGAGCAGCAGGACTTAACAGCTCGTAGCACAAAACATACGCCGGAACTTTTTGCACCCTAGCACACGTGTATGTAATATTTTCGTGCTGTAATAACATACTTTTTCATGTATTACTTCTTCAAAAAGGTATTTTACATTATTAGAGATGGTTTCATGTATCTTTATTTTTCCTTTCAGATACGGGGAAGAATCTTAGCGCTTCTTGCAAACTCGAACATTGATATGGACTTTTAAGTGAGAGTGTTTATACCTAGCGTTTCATGTCTTGTTAGACACTTAAGCTGCATACAGACTGAACTGTAAGTTTACGCATGCTGTTTTCGGCCCAAGATTGATTTCTGCACTTTTTTACTAACATTTTTATCAATGATGAGACAAGATTTTTTCAGGGGCGTGAAAATAAATAACTTCGCTAGCACTCATTGACCCTACATTATTAGAAAAAAAGGTTTGAAGAAAATTTTGTTTTGTAAAATAGAGAAAGACCTTAAGAAAACGTAATATTGCTGATTTTCAAAGCAAAAGAAAACCGTAAATTTAAAATTTCAAACCTTATTTTCTCAAATTCATTTACGAGCCACAATTATCAAACTCTTCAACTGTTTTTACTTTAAAAGTAGCATGGTATTAGTTCTTCTACCAAAAAAGGCTCTATGCTGCTAGTCTCCAGAGCCTTGCAATTTCTTTTGCCAAGTTGAATCAAATGCAATGTTGATTGCCGCAACATTGAAAATCATATTTATTGAGTAAAATGGTCGTTAATGTGCTACATTATTATTTAACTGTGTCCTGAAATTGTCTTGGTTTTTTTAAGTAGATTCCAAACCTGAACTCAAATCCTTCAGATTGTTATGTTTCACTATGTGAGTGATTTTTCACTTTTGTAATTGTATCGAACAAATATATGAATGCATCAGTTGCCGAATCTGTTGACTTCTCTTTTTAAAACTTTCTCATTTGAGCTTTAAAAGTATTCGTATTTTTCTAACAATGTTATAAGAAAATTTAACGCTAGTGCTCAATTATTTTCATTGACGACACTATCTTTTTCATTCCATTTCTGTACTTTTTGTTTTATATAGTTACTCGAATTGGCATATGCGGCATTCAAATAATACTTCTCTAATAATAATATATCGTCTTAGAAAAAAAAATAATGACATTTTTCCTTGACTATCACGAATATTTCTTAAAAGTAGAAGTAGAATAAATTAGTTTTTTCAGATATTGTGACTTATAATTAAAATTCAACAAATAGGCGGAGCGTCTGCATTTTAGGCATTCAATGAAACCCAGTCATCCGATAAAGCATCATGAGGTTCACACAAAATATTGTTAAGAAAGAAGTTAGTTAGCAAACTGTATATGTTGGTTCCCGTTTTCTTTCAAAGCTAACTTTGGCTATTTTTCAAAATACCAGATTTTGCAACGACATTTATCAGAAAGACTTAAAAAATATTTCTTCACTTTTTTTCAGAACAATATCCTAGCAAAAGAAAGGCTAAATCTGGGGCTTTTTTAGTTAACCCCTCCAAAAGGCATTGATTTGAAGCCGTATTGTCAATTTTAACATGTTAATAGTATATACATACCTGTTAAGAATTATCATTAACCCCTTTCATATTTATAAAACACATATTTGAAATTAAATAATATCTATTTTTTAAGTATTTAAAATACACAATCTATAAACTGCATTAGTTAACGATGATATTCCTTGAAATTGAAGCGATTCAAAATAAGTACTCAATAAAGGAATCATTCGAATAAATTGGCAAGCGTGTTACTCCACATATATTCGGGAAAAGCTAGGCAGACGAGTTGCTGACCGCTATCACCCCCACAAGCTCTCCAAAAACTGGAAAGAGCTCTTACGGAATAGTGTAACAGAATAAATACCCCAGCTCTACATTAATTCCATGCCTCAAAGATGTTCAAAACTGCTGGTCATCCAAAGTAGCTCTACCCCATACACTTAAAAGTTCTAGTTCAACCTGTCACCAAAAAAAAAAAAAAAAAAAGCAAAAAATGGTTAAATTCATCTGCAACCAACTTCTAGTACTCTTCTCCACCAGACCCCTACCTGTTAGCCAAGGCCTTAGGATTGCTTGCGCACTAGACGAGGAAGTGGGGTCCACTGATTTTATATGCACGTATCCCCAAATGCCGTCAATATGCCTAGCATAGATAGAATCCGAGAGCCGTATTTTTTTTTTACTTCAGGATATGATTTTCGTTGCAAGACACCTTAAACGGTACATTGGAAGCGTTTAAAAAATACTAGTAAGCCCGGCGGTCGTACGAAATAACTGCTGTTCTAGATATTATAAATATGCAATTCTCCTAGTAACCGGAAACGCACATCAAATCAAAGAGATATTTATTTGGTAGAACAGTAAAGTTTAATGAATAAATAATAATCATATAATAATTTCAGAAAAAATATTCTTACCGAAAAAAAAAACATCTAAGTTATAATAATCTGTAAAATCAAAATATTATTTACTATATAATCAAATTGTTTGTGAAAAACATTCAATTATATCCAACATAATCAACGGAAAAAGACTACATAATCAATGGAAAAAAGAGCGCTGCCACTTTAATATATATAAAAAGCGCAGACGATAAATAAATTAAACGAAAGAAAGAAGGATTAAATTAAATTCGCGTTTACATTCATTTTTAACGGTGATTGCAAATCTAGCGATGCCTCACTCAAAATGCTAGAGAACAATTGTGTAGATGGCAGCACGATGCAGTTTTCTCGGAGTAAGAAATTCGGAATATGCTATCGGCGACAAAAAGACACCTAAGCGGCTTATATATAAGATTACTTTGGCAACTGTAAACGGTTTCATGTGCTTTGCAAGTGTACAGCACATTTCGTACTATGTCTTTGTAATCGTTGTATCTTGTGACGTTACCACTGAGTTAATATTTTGAATTTTTTGTTGGTGTTGCATGATATCTTATAAATTGACAGTTTGTGAAGTCTTAAAATTTTATCGGTGAGGAAAAGTGTCACAGAAAAATTTGTGTGCAGTCATAAAGTGATGAGCAATATTATTTTTTTATGTGACTTTTTCAAGTTGCTGAAACATACTAGCTTTGCACTACAAAATAGTCAAATCTCTTGAAGCATTCAATATCCCCCGAATACTTTCCTCTTTGTATTTAGATGATAGTCTTGGGATGGTTTATCATTAAAACAATTTCACAGATAAAACGGTAGTTTACTTCTTATCACAAAAACAAGTAAGCATAAGAGTCACAAAAAGAACTCATAATATTATGGGGCCTTTGACTTGTATTTGACGTAATTCACACCATCACACAATACAAGCGGAATAAGAACTAACTCGTATTTAAATGAATCCTTGAAACCCAATTTGGCATCCAGTGAAAGGATGAATTCTATTTTTCTAGAGGGAATATCGTAAATATCAAAAACAAAGCAGTATCCGAATGCAACGTTTAATAAAAAAAATACGCTTTATAAAAAAATTCTGTTTTGGTGGGGTATTTATAACAAACAATTCTTTCAGGGCCAAAAAATGTTGCAAATTGTTTGTGAAAATGAAAATAAGTACTTTTTAAGGATGTAAAATATTTTTGTTAGTTTTTTACTGGGCGATGGCTGGGGTGCTTACTGAGGCTTGGCGAACACTTACGGCTATAGGGCAAGCAAGTTGAATATCACACTGGTCTAGTTTGTGGCCTGAATGAGTATGCAATATATTAGACAATGACAGAACGATTCTGAAATTTATTTGTATACATCAAGAATAAAATATAAATTTTACTGGTAGTAAGTAAAAAATTCCACGTAATTGGATAAAAGCTGACTAAGTTCATATTAAAAGTTCTCGGCTCATGATTATCCCGGATGTTTCCTTTTTGCAGGTCTAAAAAATTATTCAAAAACTCACAAACATAGTTTTTCTTTTAAAAAACATATTTTTTTTTCATTTACTCTCTAAAAAAGGTGTATCTCAAATATTTTTTTTTTGGCTATGAATACGTTTCTAAGCATAACCGTATATAAGTCTAGAAAATGATTCTTAAATAAAGGTGTAATATTTCAAGAAAAAAATGAGATGCGTCCTTGATTAGTAGATATTGCAGGAAATCAAATTATCTAGTTATTTAATTTATTACAAAGGGAGCGACAGAAACATCCAGAGTAAAAACCAAACGATTTCGGTTGCGCCATCTGTAAAGTAACGACAAACTAACTGCGTCATTAGCCATTTATTGTAAACAAGATGCCGAAGTCATTCCGTAAGTTAGTAATGCATCGTAAATCTGTTCTCGTGGTTGACGCAGTGTAGCAAGCAGGGAGCAGTAGCCGCTTTAAAACATTAACCTACGTTTACCACCACAACAGCAAGCAGTTCCATTCAGATCGCTTAGCGACCGAGCTCGTTGCGCTCGCTCACCATATCCTCTATAACAGTGGTCGGCAACCCGTCGATCGCGACAGCATTTTGGATTGTTTATAGTTAAAAAAAATAAATAAAATAACTTTTGAATTGGATGGCGAGTTTATTATTATTATTTCCTTCAGAAAATGTTTATTAGTTTGTCAGACCATTCACCGGACCTAAAAAAAACTTCCAATAATATGGAATGTCAATCGTCACTTTAACTATGCTCTTGGTGAGAGTTAATTCAAGAATGTAACTACATTTCACATGTGTGTTTTAGTTAAAAAGCAAAACTAAAACTAACCGTTCTTTTTATCAAATTCGAAAGAAATAATATATTTGTATTGTTTTGATACGAGTTAACGTTTTAGCAAACCGTTATTTTAGAAATTTTAAAGTAGGTGTTTTATAAGCACCAGAACTTGTTCTGACAAGAATTAGACCTACAATTGAAGACAGGCGCAATCGCAACATGATCTATTAATATTGTATAACCCCACACCCCCACCGGTCCCCCGATTCGATCTTGGTGCTCACCGAACTTGGAAAGTAGATCTTCAGTCAGTTTAGGTTGCCGACCGCTGCTCTATAATTCAATTGTAGTTGAGCAGACTATGGGACTTTTTGCTTGGTCTTTAATTTTTATGTCATTAAACAGCTTTAAATTTCTGCATAACATGAAATTTTTTCAAGTGTGTAACCCTTTAACATAAACGTCTTGCTCTCTATCTCTCTTTTTAATGCTAACGCTATAAGTATGTTGTAATTTGCGCATTAACTTCACTTCACGGAATTAAACATTAACGGAAGTAAATTTAATATTTAAACCGAACTTAGGATTACGTTTTGAGTGGGCGTAAGAGATCAGGAGACAACAGTTAATGTCCATCAGATAACAGACGAGTTCGGTTCCGGAAATAAACCAAGAAAAAATTCTGAAGAATGCTCAAATTTTGAGTTTACTATAACATTTACCAGCAGCCATTTCCTGAAAAGTGATGGTTTCAGACAATGTGACAATCAACAACTTATGGTAATCAACAGGCTGGAGCGAAAAATTGAATTTAGCCAAATCATTCCACCATAGCAACAAAAATGTGGCGAAACATTCTAAGAAGTATGCATTGAAATATTTTTGATTTACATTGTATCTATCTAACTCCTATCTATCTATCTTTTGAGTATATTGACCCGAGCAGTTCATCTGAACTACTCAACATTCGATCAAAATATCCCCTTTATAAATCATTCACCGACTATTTAATATGCCACTTTATTTCCCTAAAATTTGAAAAACTGTACTCAACAACTAAAAAGCGCACTAATATATTTTAAACTTAATTTGAGTCTTTTTATTTACACATTTCATTTCATTTTTACAAAAGTTGATCAAAACTTTGGGACCATTTATAAATGCTATCACGCTTTTTTTTCAATATGTTTGACCCATCTCCTCTCCTTCGTCACAAAATGTCACACGTCAACACACTCTCCTACCCCTCGTCACATGTCAAGCTAGATTAAATAACCATTTGTATTTGTTCAGAAACAAACACTAATTTATAGTTCACATTTGCAATTTTATTTTTGAGCTTTTCATAAAATTTGTGAGCTTAGCCATAACAATGATAATGTGTGTACTTAATTAGAATAAAATGTCTTTAAGACTTGCAACAAAAAAGATAATTAATAACGCAATAATAAGTAATAGTAAAACATATGAATTGTTCGAACTCTGTAAAAACGCCCAGCGATAGTCTATCTTACAAGTTTAAATACATAAGATTTCGTTTTATTTAAAATTTTTAACTAGAAGTTAGTTTAAACCTTAATTAGCATCAATGTTTTCGACTAAAAATGAAATCAATGAGAGTACAAAATACAGAATAAATAAATAAAAAATTAATGCATAAAAATAAATAATAAAAAATATTTAATCTGCTCATTTTAAATATTTTACTTTATCAAAAATTTGTGATGTCACACTACTTCCTGCCCTTCACTTGTCACAAACTGTTAAAATTCCTCGAACCCCCCCCCCCCCTCCCCAACACGAAGCATGACATTATTTGTGAATGAAAAAAAAAATTGTGAATAAAACCGAACTCCCAGTGTTCCAGATTCATACATTGATGGTGGAAAATATCGTTTTAAAGATAGTAAGCAAAGTGTCAAAGCAGACTGTATTGTAGAACACATTTCTGAGATCGAGAAAAACCGATTAAATTTATGACGACTATGCCATTCCAATGACTCGAGCTGCCAAAAGCAATGAACTTGCTTTTTATGATTTTTTTTTTGGAAACAAATGAGAGAAACTGTAGTGGTCACTATGATGCTATAAAGTAACAAACAAAGGGAAGAACTGCAGCAAACTGCAACTGTTGTTACACAAATCCTACAGTTAGTCTCTGCAATGAATGATCATATTCCTTTTATGGTAAAAAAAAGGAAAATATCCCGACACTTAATAAAATCATAAATATCAAAATTTACGATGCGTATCGATGCAGCTAGTGTCAGATAAAAATGAAAAGATTGAGACCATCATATTGCTCAATCTGCCGATGTGGGTGTAACATTTGTACATATATTACACTGCAATTAACCCTTTAACGCATTTGCCCGTGTCTGACACGGGCGAAAGTTACCGGCAAATTTGCACATGCCCGTGTCTCACGCGGGCGATCTTGTATCTCTCGTTATTTCATTTCCAATGCCCATCTGAGATCTGTTTGCACTTCGTTTGAAAATAATTTTTTTATAAACATTTTACCCCACTCCCCCTGTCTCTAGCCACCCCCTAAAACTGAAATTGACAAAACAATTTATACTATACCTATATATTAATTTTCTGTCAAAAAAAGAAAGCTCGACCTTTTTTTTACCATTTTTCCCGAAAAAAAAAAACAAACAAAAAAAAAAAAAAAACTCGTGCTTAAGGGGTTTAGGAATTTTAAACTTTAGCTTTAAGATTTTATATTTTCGAATGTAAGCAACCATCATGTAACTTAATACAAAGTATTAAGTTTCTAAAAAAAGGTTTTATGTCAAAAAATGATTAATTTCTGCATTTTGCGGGTGTGACATTAATGCCACACCCGCTGACACTGAAATTGCTAAAACTAATTTATACGATACCTATATGTTCATTTTCTGCCAAAAAAAAAAAGAAGACTCGACGTCTTTTTACCACTTTTTCCGAATAAAACTCGTGCTTAAGGGGTTCAGGAATTTTAAACTTTAGCTTTAAGATTTTATATTTTCGAATGTAAGCAACCATCATGTAACTTAATACAAAGTATCAAGTTTCTAAAAAAAGTTTTATGTTAAAAAAAAAGAATAATTTGTGCATTTTGCGGGTGTGACATTAATGCAACATGCACAAATTAGTATTTTTTGAATGAAACATTTGTCATAGAAATGTCATACTTTGTATTATGATACAAGACTAGTTCCATTCTAAAACATAAAAGTTCAAAGCCAAATATCGAAGTTGTTTATTGTAGTTGAAATATTAAGTACTTCACAACCGCAAAAATGGATTGAGCAGAGAAATGATTTTTTCGCGCTCATGTATAGTCCTCAATAAATAACACAAAACTGCACTTCTTTATTCTTGTGAAATACTTTGATGGAACATGCGCGATTGTAAAACCCTTATTGTCAGCAATTTCTCATTAGAGTTAATTATCATTCTTTGTTAAAACAACTGTAAGTCTGACATTTGATTGGTAACTAGTGCATGACAAATGCATGAAGATGCACCATTAAATCCGATTCGATTATCAATAGCAGCCAGATGAATAGAACTCTCAAGACCCACAGCAAAGTTTGCTTGTATCGATTTTTCGCTTACAGATATGTAGCGCAGACGATGTATTCACAAAAGGAACTGATTTCAGTGGTTGGAATGCTTTTGGAATATATGAATGCGAGTGGCTCTCGCAGGATGTGTGCTAATTGGGACGTGTAATGGTTGGAAATATTAGTTCCTTTAGAAAAGTTAGAAACATTTTCTGCATTCAGGAAAATGTTCATGTGAAATAAAAAATTCTTAAAATTAGAAAAAAATGTGTCTCTTTTTTACCATTAATAATTACAATAAAGCCTCTGCTTCATTGTTATTAATAATGGAAAAAGAAATATTGAAACTAATTTTAAAAAAATAATGAAAAGTGGCGATTTTTTATTTATTTAGTTTTTAAATAGCGATAAATCAGTTTATAGCGATTGTGGGCAGTGGTAGCCTAGTGCTGAGGTTAGCGGGCTTCTAACCGGAAGATTGGGGGTTCGATACCTGACCCGCTGAAGACCGTAAAATCCGTTAATCCTGAAGTCCCGAGGCAGTTCCGAGGGTACCCCGAAGGGTTCAGTTTCCCTTCCCTTCACTCTTACGTCGAAAAAGGAAGGTGCGTTTCTTGGTGGCGCCATCTCATGTCATTCAAATACATAAGGAGCCAAATCGTACTTCCACCGTTGTAGTGCTTATGTAGAAACGGAAGTCGCTCCTTACTGCTTTAATTCCCGGTCGCTATGCGAAGGGGAGCTTGAATACCAAAGTGGCATTAGAAACCAAGTGGCATAGGAAGTGCATTCAACAACAGTTTCAGTTAAAACGCTATAAAATCCGTATCAACTACTAAACATTTTCTTTCTAACCGGAAACATAATTGAAATAATTTATAAAGTCCACTTAAAATATTACAACATTTTCATTACATGAGCAGTTAATTAAAATGGGTTAATTCGCACATAAAATTAGTTTTACAAAAGTTCCACTAGTCTATTTTTTATCCAATAAGCATCGAATTTACATCTCTATAAGTAAATGTATTGCCACAATATTTTGAAGTATATTTGTTTTACAGTTTATTCATCTGAAAGGTTTCTTAATATAATTTTAACATATATTTTTTAAAGATATGACTTAAAGAGCTATATTTTTTATTACATAAACAACGGTAAAAGCCTTAAAACAAAAATTCTTTGTTCTTTTGAATATTTTAGAACATTTTGCACCCAGAAATATTATACATTTATTTTTATTTACAAATTTACATCTTGGAAATTTGTAATAAACATGTCTGTGACAAATGTGTCTTTAATATCATAGGAACTTCCGTTTCTATTTGTGTGCCGCTGACAAAATTCCTCCATAAAACATTAGAGAAATAAGTGTTGCCATTTTCAATTATTTATCAATGAGAAAAATTCAGCGACGGGAGAAATTCTTCTGTTTTCTCTAGTAAACAATATGCAGAAACAATGAACTTGTTCTACAAGGAACGAAAGCTAATTTGTTTTTTTGATGTATTGAAGAAGAACCCAAAAGGACTTGAAAACTGTCTGAAACATTTTTTCTCAATTATTCTTGTAAGAAATGAAAAACATTAGTTTTGTCTTCACCAATATATTTTCCAACAACGGATTTTAATGCATTTCTACAGAAGAAATTCGTAAAAGATTGGAAGACATAAAAAATTCAGCTTTTAAGGGGGGAAGAAAGTGTAGGATGGCGTATTAAGAGCAATTTTCATGAATTTTTTTAACATATAAAGAATAAATATATTTTATTGAGATTTTGAAGTTATTTTATATTGAAGAACATTTACCAAAATGTTTAAACTTTTTTTTTTTTTTGAAAAATTCCGGAGATATTGGCTGCTGCACATTGTAAGTCGAAACCCGGATCGGCAGTTTGCGTATAGCCTGGAGGTCACAATTTTTATCTGAACTCAATTTTTTAAAAAATTTACTTTTTTTATAAGTGTCTCTTCTAGTAGTTAAACTAAAATCATTACAAAAAATTGAAAATTTCTATTTTTTTTTAGAATGGGAAAGTTAAGTACGATTTTTCACTGTTTTTTCTTACAATAAAAAAAGTAAAAATAAAGATATATTTATGATTCTAGTTCAACTAGAGCGTATATATAAAGAAAATGTGAGCTAAATTTGATAAGGATTGATCAAAAACTGTGCGAGCTCGATTGTACGCAAATTCAAAAGAAAATTCTTATAGAAATTTCTATCTGAGGTTTGCTAACGTTCTCCTATCTCTCTAATACCCTTCAAGTCATTCATGAATGAGGGACTACCTGCTCCACCGCTTTGAAAGGGCATTTGGAAAAAGGTTTAAAGATGATAAACTGCAGATTGTTAAGGATTTAGAAGAGGTATTGAATTATTGATGTGATTTCGCTTTTCAACATGCATTCTTAGTTTTAAACGTTTCACTATGAATAAAATCAACTAGTACTATTGAAAAAAATAACACCATGTACTATTGCGAAAATATCTCTAAAGTATTCAGGCTCAGTAATAATGCATTTTTTTGAAAACTATCATTAAAAAAAGACACAGGAAATAACGATTCAATATGTTGAAATACAAACACTACACTCCTAAATCATATGAAATGTTCTAAACGAAAGTAAAATATTTCCCCCATAATATTACTCTAATAAAAAGAAAATTTGAAATAATAAATAAGAAATTGGGTTTAACATTCATGCCATTTTAATGCAGATAGTGTCATACTACAAAAGGAGTATTTGGTTATTAAACATTTAAGTCGTTTTTAGAATTAAAAATTTTTAGAAAAAAGATCTAACGGAGGTAACTTGTTACGCCTATTAATTTTAACCTTTTATTTTTTAATTAAATAAAGTACCTAAACTAAAGAAAGAATGAATTTGTAAAAGAAAACTCCATGTTTCAAAGTTTTAAGCAAACATTTTTGGGCAATGCAATAAAATGCTTTTCAACGGGTAATTTGAATATACTTCGATAGGATAAAGTCACTAGTTGTGGATCAACCTATGTTTGTTGGTTTATCGCGGAGATAGTAATTAACTTTATTTTACATGCACCTTAGCGATAAACTTGTAGTAATAACTAATATGTTAAAATAACTCTATATGTAGAGTTATTTTAAAGATTCTTTAGTTCAATTTAATGAGTTTTTTGATCCAAAAACAAAAATATGTATTTGATCCCCAATTAGTAAACCACTACTAGTTGTTTCAGTTTGAGTTCATAAAGATATCAAAAGCCTTCGGAAAAAGACAAAAGACTCCACTAACTAAGGAAAAATTACCATATATAAACATTAATAAAAGAATATTAACAATTGTGTTAACATAACCTCAAAAACATTTTTTTTATAACTACCGCATCTATAAAGCAGACTCATTTGTAAAAAATACACGCTTTTAAAATAAAAATCTTGCGAAATGTATTTTCATAAAAAAGAATTTAAAAGTGTTACATTTTTTAAGAATAAAGCCACAAAATATATACAAAACATACTAAAAAGTTAATCAGTTCGCTGGACTCTTGAATTGTTTTTTAATTGCCTTTTTGTTTTTGAATTTCATTCTGGGAATATAAAAACATCAAAAGGCCCGAAAAAAGATAAAAAGATCCAGTAACTAAGGAAAAATTACTATATATGGGTACTAATAAAAGAATATGTTAACTATTACGTTAACATATTCTCAGAAATACATTTTTAATAAGTATTGCAGCAATAAAGGAAACTCATTTTTAAATAGCAAGATATTTTAATAAAAATATTTCGAGATGAATTTCCATGAAAAGTATTTAAGAGCTTTCATTTATTACTTGCACAAAGGGTATCATTTGGAAGTGACAATTATTTAAAGTGGATCCCTAACCGCTAATTACGCTTTCACCGCAATGTACAATTTGAGGCAAAAGTGGTTCATAATCGCAAAATGTAGTATCATGACGACCTTAAATGTTAAAAATAGTCTTCAAAAGCTGTTTTTATATACGAATGAATTTATAACTGGTCCTTAACTGAATAAACTTGTGTGAAGGGAACTTTATTTCGTCATAATATTTGCGAGCATTTAAACCCATTTCTTCGGACATGATTTAGGCATCGCCTTTACTTATTTTATAATTTGAAAATTGAAGGCAAGATAATATATGACAGAAGAAAAAAAAATATTCTATTGTCTTTCATGGTTGTTTTTGACGATGCAGGTATTTCAAACATGTTTGCACTTATCGTTTACAACATATTTCAGTACATTTTATTTTGAAGACAAAATAATGCTTTTAGTTTTTAGGAAAAATCTATATATTTATATTACTTTGACAGTAAAAATGTAGTTTATGCGTTGATATAGTCGCTATTAGCTAAAGCAGATTTCAGAATTTTAGATTAGCTTTTTCTCGGGCTATGACAGACAGAGGAAAAAGGATAAGATACCAATGTAATAGCAGTAGACTCTTGTCACTACATTACTGTCTGTACTAGCGTCACACAAGTGTCATTTATAGAAAAGGGTCCCACTAGTGAGTTAAAAAGATCAACTTCATGACATTAACAGCAGCACATTACTCAAAGATAATGTCACATTCATTTTAACAATGATGTCGCATTATTGGTATTGAATACCGATTCCTTAATGACGTATTAGAATTTGTATTCCTTGACAATGTTGTTCAATTCGGCGATATTGTAGAGCAGTAACTTTTAGATACTATCAGAACTTGGAAGTTGCACAAAATGTCTAGTATGCTACATAAATTATTAATGTGGATTTATATATTTCCGAAATTTATGCTTGAGTCAAGCACTGTATAATGAGTGTCCTTGTCTTGAAAAGAGAATTGAAACCCCCCACCCCTCCCCCACATTTTTCTCTTCTTTTAGGACACACTCACAACGTCACAAATAATTTTAATATAGAAAACCATTAAACATTAAATAATATTGAAAAACTATTTAACATTAAAAAATGCAACTTTTCATTACATTTTTTGAGAGAAAAAACCAATTTTTAAATCTTAGTGTGTTTTTACTTTGAAACAATATAATATCATTTCTACAAGAGAATACTTCTTAGTTTTCAAAAATTTCTGCATTTGCCTATTTTGTAAAAAGCATAAACCGTATGTTATGTTTGAACTGTGTTCGAACATTACCTGTTTTGAGTCTAAAACCCAACAGAAAATCAGAAATTATAAATTTATATTCAATCGTCTCATGCCATTTAATTTTGTATAATTAATCAAAAACAACTAAAGATGTTTCCTTAGTTGCAAAAAACAGAATAATAATTAATAAGGCGGATTTATGTCCGTATTTTCTTTAAAAGAGAGAGCATAAGTTTTTCGGTAGTCTTTCTGATTTGGAGCAATTTCTCCATTAATAAGAAAATATATTCTTCGATAATTAAAATTTCGCCAGAACAATAATACCTACCCGTGGAATCATCAGTTTGCGTCATTGACTACGCACTTTGTTAATTAAAGATCCCCCCCTCCAAAAAAACAGATGGCGAATTGCTACATTAGCAATACAGCCGAAGCGCTTTTATAGATTGGTTTTCTTCTCTTAATCATTCCCTTTAAAAGAAATAAAAACAAAATTTACCACTAAGTATGATAATCAGAAAAATTAACTTTTCCTAGATGAACATCTTGAAATGAATAAAGAAATAAATAAAATAATAATAGAATTCTTGTTACAGTATCCAGTAACATGTAGATTTTTTTAATGTAGCTATAATGAAGTGCAATGCACGGGGGTGCTAGTGACAAGAGCATGCTTTTAAAGTGAAACACGGGCCATATTTGAATATATTTCGAATCGTGCCATATATTTCTTTCCAAATTACGCTGCATATCAGCACCTGTTACGGATGCCACTAACATCTCTTGGCAGAAACAGATGGGTGCTCCTCTTAATTTTTCACTTTGTTTCTTATCGTATTTATTCAGAGGAAGCAACATTTTAAAAATATCATGGAGTTAACTAAGTCACGCCATAATTAATTCGAAATAATGCATACATTTTACATCAAATATTCGCGTTTATAATTACAACAACGCAGTCGACAGGGTGGCGTAGTGGTAAGGCGCAAGCCTCGTACGCCGAAGTTCGCAGGTTCAAACCTGGCCTGAGTCGGTGGATTTTCAAGATGCTGAAAATCGTCTGCGCCCATGTCGTATGATTATGCGGCATGTAAAAGATCCCTTGAGTAGACATTTGGCTTGGATGCTCCTGGGCTAAATTAAATTCCTAGTGCAATTTCGCATCAACAGAGTCCGGATGCTCTGCCTTTCCGGTAGAGAAACCGGACGTCAAAATTATCATGCGGCGATGGTACCACACTCATTGTGGTTCCGCTGAAAGAGATGGTACCAATCTCTTGGGAATGCACTAGGTCTGCAATTGGTAGAAGCCAACAGCAGCCCATTAGAAATAAAAAAAAAAAAATATGACAACGCAAAATTCCTAATTAATGCGGAATTTATCTAGGAAAAGCTCGTTTTCCGCACTCCTTATTGTGTAACAATATACTTTCGGTTGTCCAATGCAAACAAACACCACGTATATAAAATTAGTTACTTCTATCTATAAATCAGAACTACTCCAAGCTAAGTCGTTATTTTATTTGAACGTTATAACATTTTGCACCTCTAGATGGAATAAAAAATACTTGGCACAAAATCCGATCACCTTCTGGAAGAAAATACTGCCAAGGGGTTATTTATTTTGGTTTATTATTTAGTACAATTTTAGCATTTTCAGCAATACGAAACCGAAGAAAACCTGTGATATTATAAAGTTTTGCTTCATTTTAAGGTATATAAAAAAAAAAGTAAAAAAATTAAGAAAAAACTGCGTAAGATGAATTTTTATCAAGCTGCAGGCTGCAGAACATGAGTTACTGCCGTCAGCTATTTTCTTGTCTGGAAACTGCTAATATGAAAATTAAAAGTTTCTTTTTACGACATTTATGAAGATTAAACTTTTCATATTATTTAATGGAGGATTAAGAAACAATGAGTGATAAATATTTTTTTATAGTAAAGTAAACAGTAATTTAATTAGCAGGGATTCATACCTGAAATTATTCACCGATTTTATCCGGTTTTTGATTTCAATGTTTCAAACATTAATCGTGCTTTTTTTTGATAAAAAATTCTAAAAAATCTTTTGTACCAACTAGAACTTTTCAAAATTCACATGCTCTATTGAAGAGTTGTATCCTATTTGCCAAACTTAAATATTATCACAATTATGTTTGTCTCCGTTGGCAGGTTGTTTTGATATTTTCATATCCGCAAGGTTTGAAAAAATACATTAAAGAGAAAAAGCATTAATGCTGGTTTGATTGGATTTTCAGTAATTAATAAAAGAGAGATAGAAAAAAAAAAGATGTTTCCTTTTTTCACAAAATAAATTATTACAATACAGTTAGCTTGCGATGAGGAAGACCTTATGAAAATGCAATTATATGAGAAGAAGAAACATATAAGAAAAACAAAAAATAATTTACACAATTTTCATATCTCGAGATAAAACAGAGAAAAAATGAAAGTTGACAAATCGCCTTCATTCACAATTTCATGCCGTCACCGAGGTGATGTTTAACGACGAAACTACGCCTACTCTATGAAGAGAACATCAAAAAATTACAATTTTGCTCGGCTGACTGGGTCTGGATGCCAGATGCAATTTGCTCCAACATTTCACTGCTCGCTTTTGCGCCTCACTGAGCTGCAAGCACACGACAGCTTATTTTTGCAGAATGATATTATTGGGCGAATGGGCATTTCGACAGATATATGTGTGCGGATGGAATGTTTCGGATGCATTTGGCTGCGGTAATTTGCGAAAATACCATTTTAAGAGGCGGGCATTTTCAGCACCCGCGGTGTACTGCTGGATTAGATACATTAAGGGATGTGACAGGGAGCCTCAATATGGCTATGCGAGAGCTAAATTTGCCTAAGGTAAGCTGTGTGTAAACAGAAGTGAATATATATATATATATATATACATAAAAATATATCATGAATGGCGAAAGGGTACACAGCAAAATGAAATATGTAAAGACTATTAGGGACCGTTCATAAATTATGTCACGCTTTTTTCCGATATATTTCCCCCTCCCCCCCTTTGTTACAAAATGTCACACGTCAACGGACCCCCTCCCCCCTTTGCCACATGTCCCGCTATGTCGTATAAGCCTGATGTCACACTTCTTGTTACCCCCTCCGCTTCCATTGTCACACTTTGTAATTTCATGAACAGCCCCCTCCCCCCTCGAAGCGTGACATCATTTATGAATGATCCCTTAACACCGAGGAAAAAAAAGAGACCAAACATAAAAAAAGAAAGAAAAAGATAGAAAGAAATGTAAGAACTATCTCCAGGGGTCAATTAAGCATCTTGAACAGGGTCGTGTTTCGTGAATTTTATAAATAATTTTTGTGAAAAATCAAGCCATTTTGTGGGAACTTAAAATTTAAACATGCAGTTAAAATTTTTATAAATCATTTTTTTGACGTTTTTTCAGTAAACATTTTCTGCAGTACGATTAGGTAGCTCGGACTTTTGTTAAGGGCCCATTTTGGTTGATTGGATTCTTGTTAAGGGTTCGTTTTGGTCAATTGGAATTTTGTAAAGGGTCCGAAAACGAACCTGAATTTACAAGTTCGGAGGTTAAAACCTGGTCCAAGTCGGTGGGTTTTCAAGATGCAGAAATTCGTCAGCACCCATGTTGTATGATTATGCGGCGTGTTAAAGATCTCTTGAGCATCTGTTTGACTTGGATACTCTCGGCTATGTTAAATTACTAGTGTAGTTTCGCATCACTAGAGCTCAGGTACCGCCATCTAGGGGAGAACTGAGTGTCAAAATTCTTAAATCTAGATGGCGTCCGCCAATAGTGGTGCCACATGAAAGAATGGTAGTTAGCTCCTGGGCATTGCATTAGGTCTGCAAATAGTACGGAACCAATCTGCAGCCCCATTCCAAACAAACAACAACCTTAAAAGCCATTTCGAGGAAAATGTTCCCTAACTGAATATAAATAATCACTCAAATTGTAGGTTGTTTATATATATTTTTATTGCAGTATTATATTTGCTTATTTGAAGTAGAAATTTGAATTTTAAAATTTGTTAATTCAGAGAGATGAAGAAATACTAAAGAGAGCTAGTATTCATTCAAACTCACATAAAAGTACATTACCATTTATTTTCATTCAAGTGCAGATTCTCAGCAGATTTTTCATATTAAGTCTAGAAAAATATAAAGGGCAGTTGTTTTTAAAAGTAGTAAAACTACTAAATACCAGAAGCAGAACTTAAAAGTAAAAAAGCATAATTTATTACCTTTAAGCTTCCTGCAGTAGCACAAATAACTGCAATTTTATAATTTTCCACTATGATTTAATGAAACTGTTAAAGTAGTTTTAGCAACCCAAGAGATTAAGTTAGTTATAAAAATTTCAACTGTTATAACCATTTTAAGAAAGTATTTTTTCTGCTCTTTTTGTTTTGTTTAATCACTGCATTAGCTTGGTCAAGTAAAATAAGTTAAGGACAGTATGCCCTTAAACCGCATTTAACATAGGAATTTAACATTATCATTTTTGATTTTTTTTTTTTTACTTTACGGCCTGCAATCTTATTCTAGAAGGTGTTATGACATCGACTTATAACTGACGTAATGCTATAACAAGGCACAAATGAAGGCGATCATACTTAGATTCATTTGCTTGTATGTGGAGTTGAATCTTATGTGGCTGCTCTTGTAAATATTTACTTTATATAACTAGTCCAAAAGCATGTCACATACCTGCATGCCACTTTGATTTATTTATTTATTCTTTTGGTGGTGAAATTAGCATGAGGACAATCAGCCTGACGGATAATGCTGTGGTAAATTTTCAGATTTAGATAGAACACGGCAAAAAAAAAAAAACTGTAATACTACTAGAAAATCTGTAGGAAACTGGGATTCCATATTGTTACCAGTTTAATCTTAAATAACGTTACTACTCTAAACTTAGCAAAAGATGTTAAGACTTCTTTAGGAAACATACTCAGAAGGTATTAGTAGCAGTGCAGTTGCTTTTCTTCGTATGTTTACTAGAAAACTGCCAGTAGTACTACAGTTTCATCCCTTGTTTTATCATTGTAAATGTTAAATATACATTTTCGAAAGCAAAATTTAAGGCAAGTTCAGGCTGTGTCTACGCCTCCGGAGTTCGGAGAGATTAGCTGCTCGAAGCTATGCTGCCGATTAAAGTTAAATAAAACCAGACACAAATAATATATATATTGTTGAGAGTTTTTAAACTGGTAGTCATAGATCTCAAATGTTTTCTTTTGCATTTGTTTACAAATTTTAAATGGTAGTTCCATATATCAAATGTATAACTTACCTAAATGTATTCAGCAAAATCATTCGAGTGAAACATAATTATAATATTAATGTTGAACGTTGAAGTCTCGAACACAGTCGTCGAAAGTTTGCGGACTCGAAACAACAAAAGACCGAACAAAGCGTTAGAGGCCGCTGTAAGCTTGCAGCAAATTTTGTTAGTATTTGCAGTAATTGCATTTGGTTGCAGGTGATTCTCTAGTAACTGATATGAGATCTTTAATGTTACTAAGAAATTTTCAGTAAATTCCAATCAATTTTTTTTACAGTCTAGTGTGTATGATAGATGATTTACCAGTAAGATCAGCGAGCATTGCATTCTTTCGTTGCTACAGTTAGAAATGAATTTATTAGTTATAACCTTGAGTGGAGAAAAAAAAGTAGCACCAGTACAAGAAACATCTTCAAAAAAGCAGTTCTTCCCAAGAGGGATCCTGAGTATTTTTCAAATATTCCTGAATGAATTCTTTTCAAAATGCACTATCGTCAAAAGCTTTAAGTTGATGCTTGTAGCGGCAGTTGAAAAATACCTATAGGGATTTTGCAAGATGGAAGGCGAATTTCAAAAATGCGACGAAATGCCTTAAGAAGACAATTCAGAACTGCGAATTTGCCGAATAGAACTGATTCATGATATGTGTACTAAAATCCATTAAAAGAGGATAATTTTTTAAGCAAACAGTTGCCAAAATTGTCTGTAGTAAAGTTCTAATGTAAATTTCGAAAATATTATACATTTATCTTTCTGAGCTATAGGTATACAGAAAGATTGAGAACATTCTTGCACGGAAAGGCTACATAAAGTTTGACCGTTGGACAAAAGGCCGCACGAAGATAAACTTACGGGGAATTCTTCTTTATTTATACTAATATTTTTAGGCATACTAAAATTACTGTAAATATTATTTCATATAGCATACAAATAGTAACATTGTTGAACTTATGTAGTAATAATGGCACTACTTCTATATTCCAATAATGAAATTACTTTTCGACGCTTGACTTATACTAATAATATAACTCACACCCAAAATGTTAATAATTGCACATTTTTATGCAATAAATATATTTGCGCAAATGGTACACAGTAGCTTAAAAGCCTTAAATCCAAATACTGCCTTAAAAAACTACAAACCTTATTTTTTTTTTATAGACTTTACAAAACGATGTTTATTGTTGTTTCCAAACGCAACAATTATAGTCCGACCACGAAGATTTGACACTTGGCGCTTCTGCGCATGGCAGAATAGGACGAATCCATTCGAGTGTTAGGGAAGTTTGTTCTGCAGGTGGGTTTATTTGTACGAGAATCCGAATGTTTGCTTCTCTGTTTGTTGAAAGCCACCATATCTATAAACTGGCGTATACCATCAGTTCGGGAGAAATAGAGTGTGCTAAACGAGCTAATACGGCACATTCTTCACACCAGCAGTTTCTCTCTTAAACATGAATGGATTCTTCTTGGTACTTTGTCAGGCAGAAGTTTTTTTGCCGGTAGAAGTATAACTTCAATTTTGGACGCATCGGTTAAGAAAAATAAATATGTTTTGTTCAGCAGTTTGTTAATGTTTTCTAAAAATAATTACATTTTAAGATACAAACTACAGCATAGAAATAATCCTATAGAAACACTATAAAAGCACAATGTATCTCGCTACAGTTCTTCACAAAAAAAGTAATTAAAATTATTACTATAAAGTATGTGTCGAGTTTATAGGAAGTCCAAAAGCTTATTTAGTATGCATCACAACAAAGCGCCATTATGAGCAAACTTTAAAATTGTTGACTCAAAATTTCCATTAGCTTTGAGAAATATTAATTCAAAATGGCGCAGAAGAATAACAACTCAGAACAGCCGGCTCCAATTGCCTTTCTAAACATATTACATTCACGCAAGATACAAAAGAACTCATCTACATTCTCTTTCATAAAACAGTAACCCTGTAGTGACTCTTTTGCCCACGAAAAATCAATTCTACATTATTATTCTGAATAAATTACCGTTTTTCGTTTTCATCACTGTTATTTTACAACATTCGCCACCTTCCACTTTCTACTTTTAGGTTTGCTTCTGTTTTATTTTAGAACGATCCTAAATAAATTATATATTCGTTTAAAAGATTCTAAAATTTTAGTATTGCTTCATCAGATTAGTGACTGGCATTTATCCAAGTTCGAATTTCTAAAGCTCGATTTTTCGTTCTCTTATTGAACATTCCGTTTTTAGACATTGAAAGGATAGCTCGGTGAATGAAAGAAATATAGTTTTTCTTATTAATATTTATTGCGGTTTTCATTGCTTTGAAATTCTATGGCGTACAAAAAAGCAAAGCATAAAGTAATACATATTTTATTCGATTTGCTAGCTTTTATCTATCTGTAAAATGGTCTAGATATACTGAAGAAATATTTTGGATGATTTTGAAGCCAATGAATGGAGTTTTCAGAATCCGTTTCATTAAAAAGGAATATTTTGATTTTCAAAAATAAATTCAGATTAAGTTTGGAATTCACAGTTATTAAAAAAAACTATTTGCGGCTATTTGATACCAAGATTATTATTTGGATAGAATTACTTATAATTATGACCAGTTCTATCCAAGATTTTTGTTAGGAGGGTAGTTTTTTTTTTTTTTTTTGATAGATTTTTTTCATAGAATGAGTTTTTTTACTATGCAGTTAAAAACAGAAATTTTGCTGAATAAAGACATTTGACTTACAGTTTTATTGTTTATGAGACATTGTCAGTTTATCATTACAAAAAATTAATATTTAGATTTAGAAAGAAACTAACTTGATTCAGTTTCTTTAACCCTAGATTTACCAGGTCGTGTTTTCAACCATTTCTAAATTTCCATTTCACACCAAGTTGCTACCAATCATAATAAAACTTTCAGTCACATTAATTTGTCCTACTTACTGTGTATTAAGAAAAGCCTATGCAATATAAAGTTGCACTATAATCAGTAGCAAATTATGCAAAATGGGAGCTTCGAAACAGTCAAAATGACTGCTCTGATAAATCTAGTGTTAAATAGGGTTGTTAACGTTCTAGTAGCACTTCATGGCTACTGGAGCGAATTTATGAATACAGTGAATAAAAGCTGTTTTGTCATATACGACACAGTTCCATATGAGACGCTGCATAATTTTATCAGCTATCCACTTATTGGAATTCGCCATTTATTTCTATTTATATACCCCCCCCCCCCAAAGGGTTGGAAACACCAGTTATACTAGTTGCTATTTATTTCCGAGCCTAACATTTCTTTTGTCTTTTAAAATGTATACGACATGTACTTATATAGTTTATGCTGTTGCCAATTCCTTTTTTCAATATACAGTCTAATTTTCCTCATAAATAAAGGCAAATTTTAGTAAGCAGGGAAAAACTCAATTAGGCCCAAACGATATTTATGTTTGCTTTGTGTTAAATTCTGCTGTCCTTAACCTATGCTGGTATAGCCAAATAAAATAGTAACTGAGCTCCCTATTTTTTTTGCAAACGTGAAACATAATTACATTTTCAAGAAGTTCAAAAATAAACACGTGTAAATAACAATTTTAAAAAAGTGTTAAAATTTTAATTTTGTGTGTAATTTTTAGTTCATCCACATTAGTAACAAGAAGTTACTGCTTCCTATAGAATTTCAAGAGCGATGAAATTAATTTTGGCCCAAATTTAACTGTTTAAGAAATGGGAGTCGTAATAAAAGGACAATGAGTTAACCCTTTAATGCCTACCGTCCCTTTTTAGGGACCGTCTGAATAACGTCTGAAGCACCCAAAATTAAACATTTCAACAAAATTTATTTTAATATATTCCTAACCTTAAAATTAACTGGTTGCGAATTACTTTAAAACAATTTTCTATTGAAATGTTTATTTTTGGCTGCTTCAGACTTACTTTTCAGACTGTCTCTAAAAAAAAAAACATCAGGCATTAATGGTTTAAATTAAATTCCGTCAAGACTAATTGTAGTGCAAGTAGTTGTAGTGGAACAATTGTTACAATCCCCACTGTAAACATTCTGCGTCTGGTTGCCACCATTCATGGTGTTACTGAACACGATTTTTGGTGTTGAGTTGGTGTAAAGTTGAAAATTATTCATTTTCGATGAACTATAATTTTTTTATGTGGTTGTCTAAAAAAACATAGACAGTAGGACGTTTCTTAGCACATGAAATTTGATAACTCTACGTATCGAAATTTCAATGCGATTGCTCATTCCTATGAAAATAGGATACATGAACAATCGTAATGCATTTTTTATGCGTGTATGAGATAAAGAACATCATTTGGTAAATAACAATCTGCTGTCCGTATTTTTTTAGACAAACACTTAAAAAAATTAACATTCATAAAAAAAAGAATAATTTTCACCTAATGAACACCAAATTTGGTGTTCAGTAACACCAAAAAATTTAAATTGCAAGAGAGATTGAAGATGTAGAAATGAAATTATCTGGTTACATGCAAAGTACACACACACACACAAAAGAAACCCTGAGTGACCTGACCAGCAGTGAGTCCGCAAAAAATATGTCGACTTTTGTGCCTTCATCAATTTTTCAATATAAGTACGACAAATTGAATCGGTGAGTGGAAAAGCAGTAGTAGTCCAAAAAATTCATTCTAAGATACTTTCAAAAACAACTTTGTTTTCAAAATGTTTTTGTTTATTATTATTGTTTATGCCTAGCTTTTATAACGTGAGAGTTCTTGACAATTGTATACTTCTTCATTACAACGTGTAGCCCTACGTTTTTAGTGCTACTTTTGACAGTTATCTGAAAATGACCGATTTTGGACTAGTACTGTTTTTCCACTAACCGATTCAATTGTATTCGCTTGTTTGGAAGTCACAAGGAACCCTTTCATCAGTGCAATATCATATTTTCAAACGGTTTTTCAAATTGATTAAATTGGAAGAAATAGTTTGATCTAAGAACTGAATTATTAAGAATAAAAATTATCATTAATTTTGATGTACACCATTACGACGCATTTATTCACATTAACTTTTTGTATGGAAATCTGTTTGTAGCCCTCCGTGAAGTTTCAAAAATATTCATTCCTTTTTTTCTCGATCAAAGAGTTGAAATCCATCCAGAGAAAAGTGCTCCATATTTCTCTTTTTTACGGCGTTCTGAATTTTGATGAAGGCGAGGGGTAAGGAAAATTTCCATAAAAAAGCAAGATTTTCCGGAAGAGTTCTTTCAAAACCAGCAAGATAAAAAAACGTTTGTCAGTTTTTTGTTGATTTCTGATATGTTTGTCAGATGCTTCTCTTGATATGAAACATGCTTGAAGACTCAAATCCAAAATTTAAAGCATTTTTGTTTTTATAAACAGGAAGTTGGATAAGAAAATTCACATAAACTTCTTTTGAAGTAAACACTAAATTATAGATGTGACGCATCATAACACGGCAGTTACGCTATTACATACTATTAGATTAACTATAAGTCGAAGTAATATTGCTTATTATTTAGGCCCAAATCATAACGTCAAGGGGCCTATGGTCATGACATACTTAGATACACCCTACCTAATGAAGTGTTACATTAATGATTAGAATTAAAATTCGAGCACTAAAATTTAACTTTTACAGTTTTCCACACATCAGTATGATTCTGTTTATGTTGTGGTTTTGAACCCTGAAATTTCGCTTATAACAGAAAAATTCCTGAAATCACTGCACTTCCTATTTATTGCACTTCTTAGAAAATAAAATGATTATTCAACGATGAAAATGAACATTCAACAAGCAAGGTTCTGCATTGCCATAAACATTATGTTTTTTAAAAGCTTAATGTTTATATTAATGTTTTTTTTTTTTTTAACTTTTCACTTGGTCTCTTGGACTTTTTTTTTTGCGATACGTTGTGAAGATACTTCTTTTTAACTAAATCAAAGTTAGTGCTTGTCTAGTTGGACTGTTTTTGGAAAGGTCCATGTTAATAAAAGGTAATGCGAGTTTCAAAGCTTTCCATGTTGTACATCACGTCGCTAAAAACAGATAATTAAAACTCTACTCACGCTCCATGTCAATATTTTGCAATTTCACTATTTGTAGCACATCGCAAATCAGCTTTCTTACAAGGGTAAAGATAATAAAAAGTGAAACAAAGTGAAAATCATGCGTAAATTGAATTTAATTTGTTTTTGTGTTTGTATAAATTAACAATACTGGCAATTCAAACAAAAACTGAAAAAAAAAAAAGTGTACGCATTAAATTCATTACAGAATGAGAAAATTTAATATAAGCTAATACCCATAATTGCAATTAGTTTGGCAAATAATCGCTCTTTTGGAGAGTTTAATATTTTAAAGCATTTAGTTTTTAATTATGTGTACGCTAGAAAAAAACTGATTCTTCAAAAAATTACATTTCTCTACTGCTTGACTTTTATTAATATTGTGTTTTTTTCCTCTTCATTTTGCCTTGTTACGAAAATCTTTCAAAAAATTGCTGGCTATAAACCGTGATTTTGTGAAGATAAATTATGTAACAAATACTAAATGGAAAAAAGGCATGATGTGCTGTGTCACTTCTTAATACCGCTTGACCGACGTTTTGAACTGGATTTTTCCATGCAGCAGAAAATGGGGGGGGGGGGGGGGGGTACATAAAAAATGTACATAGAGATATTAAAAACAGGGTTTAATTTGCATGAGAGCCTTCGGGATAAATACCTGCACTTGTTTTCAACTTTAAGGAAAGTTTTGCATATTTCATAGAACTAAACGATTTACGTCCGTTTAAATCAGTTCTGAAAATCATACAGCTTCTACGCTTTTTTTTTTATTAGGGCCTGATCAAAAGGTTTTAGCAACCTAACATTGAGACATTTTCCCAAATAAATATCACAGCACAACTTTTAAATTCGTCTGCATTTACAAATTCTGACAAAAAACTATTGCAAATTTTTAAAGTAACCATATAAAAACATTAATAATTATTTGAAACAAAATTAATTCATATCTTAGTTGTTCTATTTAGGTATGTTTTCTAAAACATGTCATAGTACAACCTTTATATTTTCTATTGCTTTTTATATTTAAAGCACGTAGAGTTGGCGCACAATTGAAAAACATGATAAAAAAGAATAAAAACGTTAATGTTTTGCCAAACTGTTGGTGAACATTATAGACTACATTCCTTTTGTATGCATGTCCATCACTATTTTCTAGTAATGCTGTATTTTAATACGACAGAAAGAATAAAACTGAGACACCTATTTTTTGCTTCTCTCCTTATAGAGCGGGTGAGATTGCGCATATGGGGGGTTTTACACGCGTTGGAAATGGCTTTCGATAATAAATAGGTTATATTAATAATAACTGCAAGTAAATTGTCAGAATAGCTTAAAGAGCCTTTGCTCTAAAAGTATCTTGCAGTACTCAGATCACAAGAAAATCAAAGGAATAGCTGAAAAAGCGTTTGCTTAAAAGTGTAATGTAGTACTCACAAGCCATGTAAATCAGGGGAACAATTATGAAAATTCAAGCCTTTACATTTGGAAAGCAAACAATAAAAACGTCGTTGTGCTATACATTTTCATTGAAGAAAATGAATTCAAGTAGAAATTGTATAGGAGTGTGAATAATACCTCTTCTAGAACACTTAACAATATTTATTAAGCACAAGCACATAACACATCACAACACAAATGACTGAACGGACACTCAAATATTCAAGCGGACGTCTTCCGCGTACGTCTGTCTACCTCTCGTCTCTCGTCCATTTTGAAGATGCATCGCGTCGTGACGTCAGCTGATTATGCGACTGTAGCATTATGGGATAGTTGCATTATGGGATAGTTAGACAGAATTATGGGATGTTGGGATCGTAGGATTCCCACAATTGTGCTGTTGTAGCTGTGCAACTACCTGAAATCACGGAGCACTCACCTCTGCCCTCCCCCCTTCAAAATTCAAGTACGCCATCTCTCCGACAACACAATCTTTCCAGGTGTTAGCTTACTGCCCAGTTAAGCTTACTTCAAATGCAGACACTTACAATCAAGAGTCGACTAGCAATTGCCAAAGTGTACCAAACATTCTCAAACAATCAACACCTAAATCTACAAAAACGATAAAACAGCACACTGATCAAAAGTAATGGGAGATAAATTGAAAGGAATTGAGGAAAGAATGATTAATGAGCTGAAAATATGCTCAAATCATTACTTTCTTGCTAAAAATATGTAAAAAGACAGTTAAAAACACGAAGACAGATTATTCCAAGACAAGATTCGGAACATTAAGAGAAGAGATCTTGTCGAAAATAATTACTACTCCTCAAGAAAAAGAGATTAAGCTCAAAGCTAAAGCGATAAAAGGCGATTCTGACTGCTGCTAATTGCAGATTGTGCTGCAAAGTAATCGATTTTTGTGCAAACAAAGCATTAATGTCGTTTGTGGTAATAAGTAAACATAGATTTGAATCGATTTTTCTAAACGTTAGCTTTTTGTTTGTTCACTGATGATGTAAGCTCTTATCTGTGGCTTCTTGTAATATAGTTTATTCTGTAAAACACAACGGGTACAGATAAAACGGTATCGTTTTTGTTTTGATTTTGAGCGGAGCAGGCTTTGTTGAGTTTTGTTTGCTATTACATTTTAGAGTTATTCTTGAATGGAACATTAAAACGCACATCGACGTATTCATTATTGCATTGCAGCTTTAACGCTTAAAATAGCTTTGTGTATGTATACGTGTGAAACGTTTTCCAATTAACAATAAACGACGAACTTTTCCAACTCTGACCTATATATGCGATCTATAGTTATTGTGCGTACTGATAGGACGGCTGTTACACGTGACTTAGTCGAAACACATTTTTCTTACTTGTGTTTTTTCATGCTATAAATATTCTATCATTTAAAATAAATGAACTTTGTGCACTAGTAAAACTGAAAAACAATTATTCGCGTTAACAAAGCACAAATTGCTTGTAATCCGTTTTTCAATGCAGTAGTGAAGCTTCTAGATGCAAAAAACATCTATTAAAACATGCATTATGCTATATAAGCCGTGTTTTTGTTGTTTTGTTTGCTTCATTTGGATGTTTTTTGCATCTAGAAGCTCCACTACTGCATTGAAAAACGGATTCCAAGCAATCCCGAAACATATGTCTGCATTTTAATGCTCATTTGTGCTTTCTTAACGTGAATAATTGCTTTTCAGTTATTATATCATTGTTTCAGAAGTTGACATTAATTATAACTAGCAATTACTTTAAAAATACAACATACATTATCTTACATATAAGCGGCTTAAGTGTCTGTTTGTCACCGATAGCTGATTTTTTGCTTGTGTAACTGTAATGCAGTTGCCATTGTTGTAACATACGTCAAATATACTAATAATCAAAACATTTCGCTAGCATGTTGAGTGAGGCATCACTAGATTTGCAATCTCCGTTAAAAATTAATGTAAACACGAATTTAATTTAATCTTTCTTTGTTTTATTTATCGTCTGAGTTTTATATATATATTAAAGTGGCAGCGCTATTTTTTCCCGTTTCTTTAAAACTATTGTTTTGACGATGATTATGTTGGATATAAAAAAAATATTTTTCACAAACAGTTTGATTATATAGTAAATAATATTTTTATCTTACACACCATTTATTATAACTTAGATGGTTTTTTTTCAGTAAGAATATTTTTTCCGTAATTATTATATGTTTATTATTTATTAATTAAACTTTCCTGTTCTACCTGATAAATATCTCTTTGATTTATATGTGCATTTCCGGTTACTGGGAGAATTGTATATTTATAATATCTAGAACAGCGGTCATTTCGTATGACCGCCGGGCTTACTAGTACGGATATATGTCCGACCGCGTTTCGTGGAGAAAATTTCAAGTGGTCAGTAATAGCGAAACCAAGTGAATCAGGATAGCAGGAAGAAAGGGGTATTTTTAGTTCTTTTGATGTGATAATATCTTTATAATATTAACGAATTAATTTTATCAATATAGTCTTTCGCAAAAGAACAAAATGACCAGAGCATACTAGAATAAACCGTTTTGAAATAATTGTGAGCATTTAGTTTATAAGGTGATGAAACTGATAAGGAAGAAAGTGGTTAGTGGATAGAACAGTATATATATGCGTGTAGTGCGGTATGTGTCTGATTTTGTAAAATTAAAATAATGATGCAGAATTTTTAGAAGAGAGCATACATTATTTATGACTACTGCATAATCCTTGATACTTATTTATACTTATTTCTTTCTCATTCGTTTTTGAGGTGAGGCTCAAATTTTAATCCAAATCTAGTATTGTTTAACTATACAATTAATATCTACTATTGCTTAAATATAAAGAATAAATTATCAAATGCATTAAATTAATTCTTAGTTGCTATGTTTGGAAACTTGAAATTGTGAATCAAGTGGAAACTAATAATTTATATCAAGGTAATAAAAGTTTCACACATGAAACCAAGAAAACATGCATTTAGTCTGTAATTAAGTAAATATTTTATAAATTTATGCTTGAACGGTGATTTTGAATAGCATGTTTGAAAATTTACAAAATATGAAATGTCAAATAATGCATATATCGCTATTTTTTTAAAACATGCAAAAGCATAATATATTATTTACAACTTTACGTATAAAAATTTATTGTATTTTTTCTTTATAGATGGCTTTTTTACCTAAAAATGCAATCTTTAAATTGTGAATAAATTCATCCTTATATGTCATATATAATTTCTAGGGTGGAGGAAAATCGCGTAGTTTAAGCAGGCGAGATATATATTCGAATAAAAAGTCATCATTAATAAATTAAAACTTAGCACGGAGATTACTTAATTTTTTATGTGTACATATTCCGTATTTTAGTTCAACCATACAATGTACTTAAAATCATGAATACATTACATCGGAATTTAAAATTTAAACTGAAAAAAGCACTGTAATTTATTATTAATAAAATTATTTTTTTCAGATAAGACACGTAGTTTTGCCATTGCATTAATCATCTGAAATTAAGGATCTTCGCATATTTATAAGGGTACAATGAAGACAACGTACATTTAGAGACTAAATCTGTGAAGTTTCTAATTGAACATTTCATTTAAAATTTACAATCGTATCAAAACGAAATAAAATGACTTTAAGGGAAAACGTAAGAAAAATAAATTATGATAAGGAGAATACTTATATATTTCTAGAAATTTAAGAGTGAAATGAAATTCCTTTCTTGTTAAGCGAACATGCATTAAATAATTTAAACGGCGGGCTAGAAATACGTAGTCTAATAAATAAAGAAAAAGTACCATCAATGAAATGCGATTTTTATTAAAATAAGGAAATTCAATTATTACTTTTTTTCTTAATGTCTTTCAGTTCTTTATAAATCGAATACGTAATATTCTTCGCCTTTTCATTGAATGATGAAATTGCTTTCCTTTATGCCATTTTTATGTTTAAGAATTATATGTTTTAGTAACTTGAGGGGTGATTCTATAACTAAAGAATCACGTGGGACAAAATATTGTAGACATCGAATTTTACTAACACATACGCTAAAAATTTTTTTTAAATATTTTATTTGCGTTTAGGATCATGCAAATATATATATCTTAAAATTATAACGTTAAGATTATAAATAACTATGAAATCCAGCATTTATCACTTCAAATACACTCATTTCTATAAATTAAGGATCAAGGTAAAAAAAGCTTAAGAAATATTATTTTTTTCCCCTGACAATTAAAATTAACGAAACGCCTTTTACGTTTGTCAGTCATCGTAAATGTTGATTAATTCAATAAACTAAACACTGTTTTTCTATATAATCATTTAGCGAATAGGGCTCTACAATTCGTATATTTACTTACATAGAAGAGCTCATTACTCAGCATAATTAAACTTCATAATGTTATCATTACCCAATCAGTGATTTTCCTTATTTTTTTTCTTGAAATGAAGTTTCAATGTAACCTATTTCTAGCGTGACAAACCAATATATCCACATGAATGAGTTGTAGAATCGCTAGAATCGAAGTTTACTCTCCAAGTTAACTGTTTACAAGTGTTCCTATAGCAACCAGACAGGCAACCTGTAGAACATATTTGGGTCTTGGCTCTGGTAAATATATCAATTTCTTTTTGCATGCATTGCAAAAAAACTTTATAGCAGTGTCTAGATGTTATAGCAATGGGCGTACAATATTAAACATTGTCATGTTTTTTCTTTTTCTTTTTTTGTGAATTGCCTTATTTATAAATCTACAAAATTTTGATTTCCATTAGAAAACAAAAGAAGATTTAATTATCATTCTATTACTCATGCAAAGTAAAAAAAAAAAAAAACATGAATGCTTCTTTTTGCCTCCATTGCAAACACGATAAAACAATAATTAGATGCCACAGCAGTGGTTGCATATCGGTGAGAACTATTGTGTTTGTTGTGTAGTATTTTCGCGTTCTTACTTGTTAAGTTCTAATCTGTCAGAATAAAGCTTTAATGGACAGTTTATTCTACTTAGCAGCATATTAAGTGATCGCCTACGTCGATGAAAATCTTGTACCTATTTAAGGATCAAATTGAAAGAATCATAAGAGGTTAGAGAACCAATAGATTTGTCTCATGCCCCTTTTGTCACAAAATGTCATGGTATTTTACATAAGCACATGTACTTGCAGTTAAGGAAAAAAAACACTACGTTCTAGGTTACGTTTCCTAGGTTACAGTTTTTTTTTTTGAGCTTTTAATGGTATTTGTGAGCATAACAATAAATATGAATATACGTACCCTTAATTGTTGTTATTTTGTCTTAAAAGTGAAAATGCTCTTGAAAATTTCCACATACATTTAAACTTTGGAACCTAAATCAGCATCAACGATTTTACAAAGTGAAATCAATCAGAATACAATTTATATATATATATATATGCGTGTGTGTGTGTGTGTAAATTATGTCACATTATTTAATCTTCTGATTTTAATTATTTCTATTTTAACCATAATGTATGGTGTCGAGCTTCTTGCTACCCCACCCTCCCCTTGTCACAACCTGTCTCTTCTCGAAGCCCAGCCACCCTCGAAGCGCTACATCATTTGTAAATGACCCCTAGTTACATAAAACCATTATTTAATAAAAGGTGTAATAGTGCTCGTAATTTACCCATACTACTTCAGCACTTTGTTGATATAGACGGGTTAGATATATCTTCGTGAAGAAAATTCCCCAGTTAATAATATATAGCTCAGTGTAGAATTGAAAATTTAACGTAGACGCATAAAACATGTGATGCATAAGCAAGAGATTGCTACTAAATACCTAGTAATAAAGGGAAAGATCACTTTATAGTTAACGGAATGGATATATTCTGGGAATTGATTCCAACTTGAGGACAAATTGAAGGGTAAAGTTTAAATTTCCACTCTAGGTATTCCATTTTTAAATTGAAAATGGCTAACTAGGGAAAAAATTAAATTATTAAAAATATTTTAAGATGTGTGAGTGCAGAACAAATGGGCATTCTTTCTTCAAATTGGGATGCAACGATAAATGAAAATTTTGGAGGACTAAAATTTTGCGTTAGGTATTGTTAGGTAAATTAAATTGTGAAAAGATATTACTGATGAAATTTGTCTTTGTTGGAACAGCTTAGAATGGCAATTAATGGCAGCGTAATATTCTATGCCAAAGTTCCGACGATGGTTAAGTATTCGACACCCTCGAAGTTTTTGACAGAACTCTACCTTATGTGAAAAAGACGCTGAATTATTTTCGAATAGATTTCAAAATATAAATGAGGTTTGTATTATTAAGTTTGATTAAAGAAGACCAAGACGCTGAATAAAGTCTGATTTTTAAAACCAGTTGACTCACCACTCACATGAATACTTAACTTTTTAGTTGGGACGATGAAGAGAAAAATATCGATACTATTCGTTTCAGATCACCTGAAGCCAGACTAATCTTTATGATCAACGGAACACGTTTACGTTGAGATTTTCCATACTACTATATACGAAACAGGAATAAAATGTGAATAATAAAACTTATATCCTAAAAACAGCTGAATGCCAAGAGAAGCAGACAAAAGTCAGAATATAACCATAATAATTGTATGCAGAGATCGTTCAATAAGATCATGCGATCAATTTCGACAATTTTGAACCCCCTCAATCCAGTGAAAAAATTAATATACATATTTCGTCAAAAAGTAAAAGTATTTGGCTTGTGTACATTCTGGATTTAATGTTGCGTTTCAATATCTTACGTTAGCACTTGTTTAAAAATGATGGCTTTTTTTTTTCAGTTCAAGAAATCAGTAACCGCTCAAGAAATGAAGTCATTTTGACATAATGCCATCCCACAACAAAGGTTGCGTTGCCGAATATGTTTTATAATTTATAGGGAATTTATTTTTTGACACACTTTTTTGACTGAATTAATTAAAAAAATTAAAGAAGGGGAAAAAAGAAGAAGGAAAAAGAAAAATAGCTCTGCTGGTATATTTAGAACAATGTTTATAAAATTTTAGTAAATTATCTAAAAACGAATAACAGGAAAAAAGACCAAACGATTCACTTAATGAAATTTTCCTTTTTCATTAGAATGCTAAAAACATTTCTAGTGTGTGGCACTACTTAATTCAATTAGTCAAGAAAGTAAGAAGAAAAAAAAGGTTCCGCCTCAAAAGATGTCATAGTTCATTAAATAGTTCCGTCAGTAAAAAGTTTTCATTTCGCATAAAACCTTTATACATTCTTCTGAAAAAGATCCCACAGGATCCTTCAGAACTGACACATTCATTGTATGGTGTCGTACCCTTGTACGAAGTAATGTGTAGTAAATTTATTGTGAAGTTAAAATTGCAATTATACAAATATTGGAGTAACCTTCCCCAAAGGTAATAAATTGTACATTGCCTATCAGACATTTAAGTGATTTCAGTAGCCAATGTTTCTAACCAGAAATTTTTCATCTGCAAAGAAGCATTAAACTAATTTCTGTATTGTCTGATGGAGCAACACTAATAAATTTATCAAACGATACAGTTCGACGAAGAAGTTAATATGCATAGATGTCCCCATGTAAATATTATATTATACTTTTCCTACGGAGGGAAAATAATTGAATAATTTATAAAATTAACCAAATTTAAACTACCTTTCCCTTATAAAAATAATATACTCTAAGTATTCCCAATTGAATATTCAAGGAATTCCTAATTAATTGTCCGTTTTATCAGTTTAATTCGTAATACAGCGATTGTAAACCAAAGACAATCTTTTTCGGAGCATTTTGTTTGATAGTGAAGAGAACTATTTGGTACACATTATTGCTAAGAAAATGTACTCAGCAATGCGTGAAACACGTAGGACACACTATCCCTAATAATATTCTCCATGTATTCAGAACTTATAAAACATTTATCCAAATAACATTCCGAACGAATTTGGACCGTGGGAAACATTATTCGTAAATAAATGTGCTCTATTCATAGTTGGGAAAATAGTTGTGGCACAGTATTCCTAAGAAAATCCTCCATGTATTCAGAACTTAGAAAACGTTTATCCTAATAACATTTTCAACGAATTAAGTGCTTGGGAAACGTTATTCGTAATTAAATGTAAGATATTGACAACTTGTAAATCGTTGTGGCACAGTATTCGTAAGAAAATTTACTACTGGTAACATTAAAAACACTATTCCTAACAATGTTTACCAGTTAGAATTTAGGACATGTTACTTCACATTATGTTGCATCAGCATTTAGATATTTGGTAGCATTATTCCAAATACTATTTACCACACGTTTTAATAATGTTGACCACACATTTGGAACTCCCGAAGCAGTATTACTAATATTGTCTACTATATATTTAGAACTTAAGGTATCCCGCAATGAATCAGTCGGTAATAGCTCGGTTCCAGTAGAACACCTAAAGTGAAGCAACATTGACTCAGGTCAGTGTTTGGAAGGGGGTCAACCTCTCATGGCTGGTTTCTTGGGACCGTGTACGCTAAAAGGAGCTGTTGCACGTTAAATCCGTCGGGGCTCCAATGTCCTCCAATTGAAACGATACCTCTGGGGGTTCCAAACCCAGGTGACGATCTCTCATCTGGGAGCTGGTTCAAAATTAAGAGACCACATAAATGAGGTTTAGCCAGTTTTCAGCCCTCTTGGTTCCTCGCTCAAGTGAAGCTGCATATCATCCTTAACCATGGATCAGTCGCAAAATTGTTTTCTACCTTCAGCGGCATGATCTTTTGGACCTGGTGTAGACTTTCCTACGCCAGGGGGATAAGAAACAACAACGTAACTTAAGATGAATTATTTCTAAGAAACTGCATTTTTGGGGACTTGTAAAACGTATCAGGACATAAATGCTTAATTTCGTACCTTTATCCGATAAACAACAACCGCAATCCTAATGTCAAGTCAAAAACAAATCCCTGAGTTCATCCCCCGGCAACTTAATTAGATAAGGTTTCTGTGCATTCAATTTCAGATAGGTGCTATTATCGATTTTATTTTGAAGCAGACGATCGGTAAAACGTATGTCTTTCAATTTTACTCAGATATTAATTACTTAAAAAAATAAAGTAGGAAAAGTAACTAAAAATAAATATATGATTGCAACACCAAGTACAGCGTAGACGCTGAAAAATCTGCTCGTAAGAAATAAATTACACTGCTTACAAAACAAAATGAGAACAGAGTGCGGTTTTTCCTCTTTTTCTCCTGAACATGCATATATTTTTCGTAGATTTCCTTGAAAAGGTTTCATCTTTCTGGTCGTAATGTAACTCCTTATTAACAGCACTAGAGTTTAGGAAAAGTAATGACGTTACATATTTAAAGTAAGTAAAAAATATCTCTACCATTAATGTCTCTCTCACATAATAATTAAAAAACTGTATCAAACCCCTACATAGGAGGTGAGATTGAAATAGGACAGTTGAAAATGTCTAACAATTAAATAATTAAAAAAATAACATTTTACATTCAGGACCTAACCAAAAAAGCAAAAATAAGCAATTAATTACTTCTTTGAATTTTTGAATTTAACCTCAAGTGAAACAAAAAACTTTTTAAAATGACACCCGTTAAGAAGTGAATCACCTGATAACTGGTATTCCAGTTTTAAAAAAATCAATTTCTGGTTTTTATCTTTATGCGAAACACGAAAGAAAAGAATTGGCTGAAAGATTTTACGCTGAACAGAAACGAAAAGAAGCTTTGAATGTCAAGTTTAACTTTATTTTCTGTTCTTTTTATAGAAATCAAACAGAAATATTTTTAGAAACAACATCGACGGAACACCATTCTTGTAATTTCCCCGCGGAGTACGAATAAAGTCAACTAACAATATCAATATATATATAGATATATATATCGTAGCATGTTCTTGGTATAGATGGATGTCATCCTCCCCTCCTTACGAAAAAAAAGGAAGAAAAGAAAGCTTTGTTGAGCAGTAAAAAATGGTTTTGTCGTCAATATTATTCTCAGTAGTGAAAAAAAAGAAATCTTGAGAAAATTTCATTTTAATTACTTGTCGCAACGTTCAGTAAACTATATTTATTTTCAGTCATGAAACATTGAAATAGCACCGGTAAAATTGTATAGTTCAATCATACATACTTTTCAAAACCCCCCGATTCCTTTTAAGTGTTCATCATCTCCCAACCCTCTAAAAAAGGTATCACCCTGGGCGGAAGGCCCTCTCCCAGCCGCAGTGACGCTACTGTATATATATATATGTATATAAAACTGTATATATATATACTGTATATATATACTGTATACACAATTTGCAACACCTATATATACAACAACTTGCTACACCTATATATATATATATATATATATATTATAGGTGTAGCAAGTTGTTAAGTATATGAAATTGTCAAAGTTAGTGCCAGGCGCAAATGCAGCGAACTTTAATATATTGAAATATAGATATAAATGAAAAGAAAATGAATTTTCCGGGACATGTAAACTAACATTAACGAAACGTATAAATTGCTAATACAAAAATTAAAAGTCAAAAAATAAGAAACAAAAACAAATAACTCTCCTCATCAGTGGGCGGGGAGCATAACGTTCCCCGCCCACTGATGAGGAGAGTTATTTGTTTTTGTTTCTTATTTTTTGACTTTTAATTTTTGTATTAGCAATTTATACGTTTCGTTAATGTTAGTTTACATGTCCCGGAACGTTCATTTTCTTTTCATTTATATCTATATTTCAATATATATATATATATATACAGTCAGATCTCGATATAAGGTCACCCCTTGTGACTTTATGAAATTGACCTTATAAGCGCAGTTACCTTATAACCGAATCATACACATTTAATATTCAATGAGTCGGGATATGGAAAAGTACCTTCTATGCGGGTGACCTTCTATCGAGGTATGACTGTGTATGTATATATATGTGTATGTGTGTACGTGGTGATTATATATATTGGCCATTATATTATTGATTACATGATATTGATATATTTAGTGATTAAGTACAAAACATTATGAAAATGACGTGTCTACTCCTTACGAATATGATACGCACAAAAATTATTTTAACTCTTCAAAAACATTACTTAGTGAACGAAAAAATAACTAAACAAAGTGACCATTTTTTGGAACTTATCCAAAACTTTTTAAATATTTAGATGCTTAAAGCGTTACTTTCATTTAAAGCTATATTCTCAGGTAATGAGACAGTTTGTTGTATGTTGTATAAACAATCACGAAATCGGTATTTTAGAGATTTAAAATTACTTCTTTTTTATTTATTATTAGTATTTCTTTCAAATGTCTCTATCTGTTGTTCAGGCATTCCTTAAAAAATATTCCAATCACAAGCAATCACTTCAAATATTTGGACTCATTTACGCAGCCTATTAAAGCTATAAATACAAAATGTTAAACTAAAATTCTTAAGCTTTAATTACAACCCATCTAATTTTGAGTCAGAGATCATTTTAGCATATGGCTCCTTAAATTATGCCATAAGTTAGTATCAAAATCCCTTTATCAACTACGATTATGTGAACTAAAATTAGCTTTTTTTCCTCCTAAGATACTATTTATGAATTAAATGCGTTATTGGATTAAAGAGTGTTAAACACTGTGTTTATGACCAAGGAAACTGCCTGTCGTGAAAATTAAACGCAGTATGCGCAGCTAATGTAATTGAATAATGTTACCTTCTTTCTGGAAAATAAATTTTCGTTCACTTGTGATTGCTTTTAATTACACATAACAAATTACATGACATTAAATTAAAATGCACTGTATTGTTATGTATGGTGAATACGATGAAAGTGTTCCATGAAAAGTTCTTCGAAAATGTGCGACTTTTTGCGGGTGAACACTAGTTAAATGTTTCATGGAAAAAGTTTTTTTTAAAGTTTTTAAGTTGTAAATACAGTAAAATCGTTCTATGAAAAATTCTATATTTCATTAAAGCTTAGTGAGTTTTTCTTGTAATTGTACAAAATTAGTCCATGACAAATTGAGTTGAAACTTGGGGCGTTTTTTAAGTTATTATAATGGTGAATAATATAAATTTATTCTATGAAAATTCCATTTATAACTTATTAATTTTCGACAGTTATTATAAGAAGTTGAAAATTATAAATTTAATCTTTTAAAAATGCTGTTGAAAGTTCATAAATTATACTCTTTATTGAAATAAAGGTTTAAATATCTGCTGTACTGTTATCTGTTTATATGGTGATTCGCTATATGTATGACAAACTTATTTATATCACTTTAAATTTTTAGTGAATCTGTAAATCAACTAGAGAAAAATACCTATTCGGCCGGATACTAAGATTCTACTATAGTTTAACAATGTGTCGATACTTAAACCTCTACTGCAAATTTAATTATTATGTGTACATGCACATAATCAATATATTTTGTTTGTAGTAATATGCATTACATTTAAAACTGCATTGGAATACAGAACAGCTTATTCTAGTGTATGCTAGTAATTGATGACAAGAATGTTTAGTTTATAAATTTTTTTGTGAGTCATCAGTGTGTGTGCCCCTGTATATTATTTTCAAGTCAGTTATAACCGGGGTTTTTTTTTTTTTTTTTGTGTGTTATTACAGAATTTTTGATTAGTTATTACAGGGAAAAAATAATGGGAAACTTTTCCCACAACTCCTTCTCCGATACATTTATTTATTTTGCATTTTAATTTTCTAGGGCATTTTACATTTTATTATTGCGCTTTACTATCAATGTAATAAATTGTTATGGCACCTCGAAATCAGCGCCTTCAGTATCACGATTATAGAATTTAAGACGTAAAATTTAAAATTTATAAAAACATTCGTTCTTATTCCATTATTCAAATTTAACTCGAAACATAACTCAAGAGGTCTTTTTGTGTGTGTGTGTGTGTGGGGGGGGGGGGGGGGGGTAGCCAGACCTTTGAATCCCTTTTGCGTTGAAAACGTAACACGTTTCTCTGAACAATCCTGACAGGTTTCCTGAACGCAATCCCTCTCTCCTCCGAAAAAACGAGAGAATAGTGTATAATCTACTGATATATATATATATTATATCTGTGTGTTTGCATTCTTTATGGTTCTATACCAAGAATATTAATTTTTAAAAAACGCTCATATTTTCCAATGTTTTTTCTTGAAGTTTTTGGTAAGAAAACAGAAATTTAAATTCATAATGCATGATAATAAGTAATTTTAAAAATTGCGGTAATCAATTTATATAATGTAAAATTTATTTACTGCACATCGTGTAGCTGCGGAACAAATATATAGTTCTTTAAAAACTTATTTTAGTATATTATCATGCGGATAAATCATAACTATTCATTAAGAAAAATACTTTTTTTCCCCCGTAGATAGGATAAATACCATTCATGTCTAGAGGAAGATATTTACAAATCATAGCACGTTTTTACTGAATATTTACCGGAAGAAACTGAACGCTCAAGACACCAAAGTAGTCTTAAGGTTTCTCTCGTATAAGGTTTCAACTAAAAAGAATGCACAAATGAAACGTATTGATCAGGAATTCCTGGACGTTTTCTTCGGGAATTCGAATTTAGGGAAAAATCGTAAATGTTATTATCGGGTAATGCTGTCATTATTATTCTTCTTCTTATTATTGTTATTATTATTACCATTATCAAAATTAATTTATTATGTTTGGTTATTAAGTTTACTACTAACTGGGAAATCCTAGTTGAAATAATTAACTTACGATAAACGAGAGAAAAAGATAAATATAGCTAGATTTTAAGTTTGATGTTAGAAGCAGTCTCGTCTAGTTGTAGACGCAATTTGTTGTTTCTGCACAAAATTTAGTTAAGTTTTTGAAGTTTCAAAACTAGTGTTTTCATTTAGCAATTATAATAAATGCTCTATAATGCAAATCTATACTCATGCTAATAACCCGGAATAAGATTGCTTTTTTTAACTGTTATTTGCACTTTTTATAATTTTTTTCTTTTTTTTTTTTACAGCAACCTGAACAGGCATGTCATTATTTTTGCATTCTGCGCCAAAAAGAGAGTTGAACGCTGAATACTAATGTTCCTGAATAGTTAAAATATTCCTTGACATGACAAATGAAGTCAAGTTGAATTACGTCATTGCATTAATCAGATCATTTCCATGACGTGTTAAGCTACGATTGGAGGTAGAACAACTGAGATACTGGAACTTAGAATAAATAAAGGTTATTCTCTGCTGAGCTGTTTGTTATAATAATCGATGTTTATGCACGGATAGCTTACGAAAGTTGGAGGTTTTAAGCAGTTAATTTGCTATACGAATTCCTTTCAGATTGTACATTTAGTTAATATTACATGTTATTTTCTTCTTTGTGTCTTTTTTACATACTGTTTATTTTTAGATACTTAAAGACTTTGCAGGAGGTACAAAAAATATATATGAAAGAATTTAAAGGTATTATTTTAATTAGCATTTAAAAGGATAGAACATCACATGCTTATAAACTGTGGTTATGGAAAACACATGCTTGATGGGACGATATTTTTCTCAAATCTGCCAGAAAAGTTCAAGCACTCATTAGTTTAATAAAAGTAGTTACATTATGATCAATCAAAGCTAAGAAAATGTCACTCAAAATTAAAAACTGTAAAGTTTGTTTCTAAGTAGTCCCCATTTTTTCTTTCTTTTTCGCACTCTTTGTCTGTAATTATTTTAAAACATGTGGGAAACCAAAACAATAATAATATTGTCTTTTCCATCACACAGAAACTGCATTATGCATAATAACTTTTAAAATATATAAAATAATTGGAGAGAGATTAACTTAGAAGTAAATTTGTAATCAAGCTACTTTTCAGTATTTTACATGTAAAATGAAAACCAAACACCTCAAGTGATCTCAAAGGAGAAAATAATAATACTGTAAGTCTAAGGTGGCAACGAAAAATTTGTCGTATCCATCGCACGCGACTGGTTTTACATGATTTATTATTGTAGCAAAGAAGTTTGAAATACGCCGGACGTATTTATTTCATTTACATGAATAGTGTGGGTTTGTCGAAAGAAATTACTTATACTACAACCGTCTAGTTTCCACGACGTTCTAATTTTCTTTTCAGGCTGCCAAAACAAATATATATTGTTTTTGAATAAGCAGAGTCACATAAATCAAATATCTTTCTGCAACAGCTTTTGCATGAGCTGCAAAAGAGAAATTAAGGGAAAATTTTAAAAACTAATTCATTTTGATCCCAAAAAAGTAAATAAAGAAATACAAATTTACTTCCTTTTTCTCTTGCAAGAAGAAAATTATTTATATCATTGCTTTTAAGCACGAGACATAAAAACATTTCAAATATCTCTGAAAAGGTTTTCCCATGCATATTAAATAACATTAAAAATTCTCTTTTTCATAAGAATTAAAAGTAACGCATCAAATGCAACCCATCTCCTAATAATGGCTTTTTGTTTCTCTTTCATTGAAATAGCTTTTCAATACAATCTCCTTTTTCGTGAAGAAAATTTACTTTTTAAAATATTGAAACGATAAACATATCAACGAGATTAAGTTCAATAATTTTCCCTCTTTGCGCCATCAATACTACCCACCCTCCCCTCCCTCAAGTTCAAGTACGGTATTCTTTTCTATCTATAAAATCAAAAACCTTCTTTTTTGCATTAAGGAAATAAGATTATGTCATGGGAATCTTTATAACTTTAAGCTTTGGGGAAATGTAAGAGAGTGTTTAAAAGCTCCATCTACTCTAACCTTAAAGTCAAGATTTGCATTACTTTGAGGTCCATAAATAGAATAGAGTTCTTGATGGGCTTCTGGAAGTCTTATCATAAAAAATATTTATTCTTCGAATAACTACTTTTCGATATACTGAAAAAGTTTTGAATGATTCGGCGGGAAAAAAATATTTTAATTCGAAGAATTTCTGAAATAATTTGCATTCTTTTCACAACATATTTAGTAATTTTGTTTCAGATATTGTTCTGGAATTTATTGCGTTCATTGCACTTTGCATGTTTTTTTTCTTTATTATCTGTTCAGAAAAGGGAAACGAAATGTCTTAATTCATGCTTAGTTTTGAAAGAAATTATTATACTACTAGGTGCGTCGCTCTGCGTTGCGCAGGTTACCTCGAGAACTGCAAAAAAGTTATGCCACGGGACACATGTTCAAATACAGTAGAACAAAATAACAGTTTCTAAATAACATCAACGGTCCAGTGTAAAAGTATCAATTAGGATAAGGACAACAGTCCCTTATTTTATTTTGTCATTATTACTATTATTATTTTTGAATGAAAGTAACTTTCGACATAACGTCAACAATTCCTCTAAGTACTTTTAAAAACCTGATAAATAAGCAACAGCGGCCAAAGCATTCTCTTTTCAATGATAACTGCAGTCTCGAAAAATCCCTATTAGGTTATGGGCACAACAGGGAACTGCATAACATGTATACGCAGCTACAATTTATTTTGAATAAGACAAAAGCAAAAATCATGTGGAGATTACTATCGAAACGTATAATATTATATAAATTGAATTTTTAAGAAGTTACGTTATCGTAAGAATAATTTTAAAAAGAATCTTCGTCAAATTTCACGGGTCTTAGAAAAACTGTGCCAACCTTCAATGCAACTACAGTAAAACCTGTAAAGTTGACCACCTTTGTAAGTTGACTACCTGTCTATATACTTTTGTCAGGAACGGACTTAGCCGTTCACCCTCTATAAGTTGACCATCCGTCTAAGTTGACCACTAAAGTGCTGCATCGAAAGTGGTCAACTTACACAGGTTTCACTGTATATGTACACTGTATAAGTTACAGCATTTTCTGCTTTTCCTGAAAATTGTGGTTAACGTCAATTTATGCTCATCGTTAGTAAATACAGATATCAATTGAAAACTCAACTAAAAATCTGAGCTGCGCGTTAGCCTATTGGGGGCCATGGCCCACTGTCCCCATCCCAGTTTTCGAGACCGAGGACCATGGGGTGAAGAAGCAAATGTTCCGGTCAAGTGGTTGACCTGCCGCAACATCTCCCAGTGTTCAGTTCCCAAGCATGCTCGGTCCTCATTTTATCGACTCCACTGAAGGGAGGAAATGCTGAATCGACCCTGCCTATACCGAGACTCGAGCCCCGAACCTGTGGCATGGTAGCACGGAAGGCTACCTCAGCCACTGGGAGTCAACATCAATTGAACTTCCGTTTATTATCTTTTCTGAGTTTTATTATTTTTTTTTAGTCTTCCTTCTGAACATTAAATACAATTTTGAATATCCTAACATTATTATAAAACGAAGTAATATTTTTTCAATAAACTCGGTTTCTTTAAAGGAACAGTGCTAAGAGATCCAAAAATATTCAAGTAAAGTTGTATAGACATTAAAACGGAAGTCATAGAGAACAGTTCCGTATTCGTGCGTCACATTAAATGCAACTTTGGTACGCAAGAATGTAAATATATTCAAAGTGATAAATGTTTCAATAAACTCGGCTTTTTTAAAGAAACAGAGTTAAGAGATCCGAAAATATTCAAAACTAAATTGTATAGACATTAAAACGAAAGTCATTGAGAACAGTTCCGTATTCGTACGTAAGTAGTTCTGCTAGTTTCGCTTGACTCGGATTGTATTAACAGCTTTACTTCCAATCATTAAGACCATTCCAGGGGATACACACGCTCTTCGCAGCTGATTAGATCGAAAATCAATAATATTCCTAAAACTGAACTCGGATGCTCTTGTTGCTTCTTTTTCTTACCTTTTCGACACTGGTATTGATCACGAGGTCTGAGTAAAGCGATACAAGAGAAAAATTTCTGTCTTTGCTCCCAAAATATGACATTCTCGAAAGCCTTGCCTTCAAACTGTAAAGATAAGTTAATTGTATCACGGAAATTTTGGAAGATTTTTGTTTCATTTGATTAGTCACGGGTACTGCTTATTCATTGATGATCCCGTTGTTTTTATGTGTTATTTATTGGATTCAAATAACTTAATTTTTAAGCGAAAAAGAATATTTGGCAAAAATTGTCAGGCTGAGAATCAGTTTTCGTTTGACAAAAACATTTATTAATGTACTAAATAATTTCTTAATATTTATTAATGTAATATAGGGAAAATCGTCCTGTTGAGAATCAGTTTTCGTTTGACAAATACATTTATTAATATACTTAAAAAATAGGTTTAAAATGCAGCTATAAATAAAGTTTTATAAACTAGACGATAAACAATTAACACTCCGTCGGGCGCGCTCCAAATCTTGCACCATCGGGCGCGCCGTATCTCACAGATACACTTTGTAAAAGCAATGCGTATATTTAATTATGCAAGTTTTTTTAAATGTATTCTTGTTTTTGGTACCAGGCTCCACCTCCCCAACACTTGGACCCTTATCTCCCCTTTATTTCAATACAAAATACAATGAAAATATTAAATTACAACGCAAATACTTGCAAGCAAAAAAAATGTAAAGTAATAAAATATATGCTTAAAATAGGTGTTTACATATAATTATAATAAGTTAAAATATTCTTAATTAAAATATTATTTATTCAAATAATTTTAGCAAATGAAAAAATTAATCCGACTCGGATACATTCGGTTCATCAATTGCACTTTTTTAAAAAAACATCACGGTATGTTCTAAGCAAAAACCTTCGCTGCATTTTAGGCACTTCTATTGCATTTAAATAGTCTTTTTGTTGAATGACATTCCATAACCAGAATGGCATTCTATGAAATCTCCTTCGTCCTTATCACTTTCATCGAAAATTTCTTCATCTGAATCTTAATCTTCATCAAAAAATAAAATTTTATGAACTGTTTCAAGATCTTTCTAATCATTTAAATCTAAAAAGCGTTTTTTATTCATTTTTAAAAGCAAAATAAACTTAAAAATTAATAAAATTAGTATAACAAACGGAAAACGTCATCGGTCGGTCTGTATCCCACAGATACAAACCGCAAATGAACCCCCAAAAGCGGGGGGGGGGGGGAATCCTCCGACACCTACTCCCACAACATTCCAGGAGACCTAGTGACTGGAAGGGCAGATATTGCTCTGGTCAAGGTCGTTGACATTCCTCCTTTGATTTAAAAGAAAGTAATTTCAAAGCTTTGTATCAGTGAAATACAGCGCGACCGACGGAGTGTTAAATAAAGTACATTTTAAATTCAACATTTCAAATACAAAGCGAAGAAAAAGTCAACAGCTGGCGGAAAATAGCAAACCTTTAATCGTTTGACAAAAATGATCATGTTGCACTACAAAATTTTTGATAAATCAGATAAAAATTGTGACCCCCAGGATGTACGCAAACTGCCGATCCTGGTGGCGACTTACAGTGTGCAACAGCTGATATCTCCAGAATGTTTCAAGAAAAATGTTCGAAAATTTCAGTAAATGTTCTTCAATATATCAATAAAATAACCTCAAAATCTCAATAAAATATATTTATTCTTTATATGATAAAAAAAATTCATGAAAATTGCTCTTAATACGCCGTCTTTACACCTATCTTCCTACTTAAGTATAGGAATCTGAGAATCTGAAAAACCTTTAAACGATAGAGGTTGGATGACCAGCAGGACCAATCGTTCGCTACTTGTCTAATTATTGTTCGCGACTTGTTTAATTATACCATGTTAAGGTGTGGCAATAATTATTGAAAATGAGTTCACACGCACGATATTCGTGACCTTTGGACACCAACAAGAAGAAAAGCAACCTAGCACGCACACAAATAACGGCGATCACCCTTCCGTATCCACAATCAGGCCGTATGAGATCATCAGGCCTTGTAGATATTATCTATTAGCACATATGAAAATTCAGAACTATGCCGACAATCATTAGCTATTAACGCAAGCGCCGTCATTTTGAATTTTACCCTCGGGAAAAAGAGGACGAATAGGAAAAAGAGGCTATAGAATATTTATTTCTCTTATGTACTACAAAAACAACATAATACGCGCACATGCCATTAAAAACAAATCATTCTCAAATCCAAGCATCGCAATTACCTCCTCTTGACTCCCTAAAATGTCGGGATTGTACTCATGCTGTACCCATCCCGCTAACTATTCTTGACTTTCAGCCACAGCCTTTTCCCCCGTTTAATGGTACTTAAAAGTAATATTGTCCCAAGTAGTCTTCTTCACTACTTGGATCCAAGGATGGACCTCGAAGCATGTCTTATCATGGACCCAAGTAGTCCCATTTGGGATTCAATGGTAGTTACTTACATGTATGAAAACTCTTTGAGAAATTTCTCATATTTATCTATGTACTTGCGTGTAAGGTGTCATGCGGCTTTTGGAGTGCTATTGCAAAAGGTTGATTCATGCCACTGGTTGAGCGAGATTAGTAATTGTTACATCCTTCAATTACATTCAGATAATACTTCGTTGTCCGATTGTAGAGTTCTCACCTCAGAATTATTAGAGAAATACATAAAATCATCGTAATAACGAATAATTTACTCATAATGGAAAGAAAATGACGACTGAAATCAGCTGGCATTACAATAGTCCTATTTTTAAATTCTTTACTGGACGAATTTGTTGTCGTAAAAGTACCCCAAAGTGATGATTTACGATTAAATTTATACTCCGATTCTATAACTATTCTTCAACTTCAATGCTCATTTTACCGGAAACATTTTGTCTACTTAGGCATTAAATTAATTGAGTCATCGAAACCAGCCATTTAATTTAAGACAGGTGTTAATTATTCAGTATTTATAACCAAACACGTATCTCGTTAACCGTGCTGAATTAAATTCATAAAGTGATGCTTTAAAATTTTACGAACTTTAAATATTCAATCACGTTTTAAAAACATCGCGCACCAGAATAGATTACACAAAATGTAATTGATACACAAATATGTAAACTTCATTTAATATTCTAACTAAAAGTCATTTCTCATTAAGTTATATTTAACTTCATTATTTTCTGGCGTCACTTTATAAATGCAGCAAAATATTTGTGAAATCAGTTAACTCAGGCATGATTCATTGCCACATAAGATCTATCTAATTTATTCACAATCATTGGAGCATGAAATGTTAGTGGAAAAATCATTAGTGTAGAAATTGTGGGAAACTCATTAATTTGTCTAGTAATTATCCTGTGCGGTTTCAACTTCAGGTGGAATCTTTAAATTTGTGACCATAATTTAAGTGAAAGATGCAACAGTAATGTCATCACGCGGTGTTTATATTTGAGTCATTCCGACTTTATTCGGGTTTTAGATTCATTAACGAGTACTTGTGACGCAATCGTGAGCGCTACTTAAATAGCAATCAGTAGGTTTCAGAATGATAATAAAACTGCCCCATTTCTTGTTTTAGTAGATTTGAGGTAATACTACGTGAAGCGTTTTCATGTGTATTGCGATGTAAATTATGTTTTATCTTGTTTCATAAAGATTATACTGATATCTGCTTATTTTATGACTGCATCGAAAGATATCATAGAAATTAACTTAAAATGCGTCAATGGTTGCACCGTGGCTCGAAGCACATTGTTTAATGCCTCTCACAAGAGCCTAGCATCGCTCTGATAAATATTATATTGAGAACTCGCGTACTGAAATTTGTTAGCGAATAAATTTATAACTTATAAAAGCACATAGAATGAAATCTTCCGCTTTTTTTTAAATTTTATGTAGTACAGTATATGTTTGCTGGGCCGTGGTAGCCTAGTGGTTAGCACGTCGGACTTCCACCTGGAAGGTCGCGCGTTCGATACCCACTGAAGACCACCATGTATACTTGGTGATATGTGCATGTAAAATCCGTAGACCCCACTACCTCTCCCCGTGCGTAAGCAATCCTAAGGCCTCGGCTAACAGGTAGGGGTCTGGTGGAGAAAAGTATATCTTTGCTGTTTCTCACGCCATTTGGGTATCCAAGCTACCCATTGCGGAGTGACTAGGAATTAAGGTAGTAAGGAGCGCCTTCCGTTTATAGGTGAGTACCACAACGGTAGAAGTACGACTTGGAACATTATGTATTTGGATGACACCAGATGGCGGCACCACAAATACACCGCCTTCCTTTTTTTGACCTAAGAATGAAAGGAGGGAAAATTATCCACCCTCCGGTACCTTCGGAAATGCCTCGGGACTTCAGGCTCTACGGATTTTACATGCACGCTTTCCCAAGTGTGCATGGTGGGGTGCAACGGGTCGGGTATCGAACACCCAATCTTCCCGTTGGAAATTCGGCATCCTAACCACTAGGCGACCACGGCCCCAAAGAGCATTTACTTTTTCAGACGCATTCTACCGTTTTCTTCAATTTTAATTCACTTATTCATTGAACGAAAACTAACATTTAAGTGTTTAAATAATAAATACAGAAAATCCCATTAAAACGAATGTGTGGGGGACATGTTTGGCACCCGCGTTATAACATAACCGCGATATAATGAAACTGAATACCACGGAACCACATTCACGAAATATACTCGCTCCTGTTGCACGACTTTTAACTTTATCAATTACTCTTAACTTTTCTTCTGCTGCATAATTTTTTCTTTTCTTGTTTTCTGCCATTTTATTTGCTGTAATTTCTGTGCAAGAAGCACACTTCTCAACTGAGCGGTTAGTCTGTCGAGCGATAGGTTTTTGAGATTAAATTGTTCTGCTCTTTGAGACTCCTAAGCTAAAGCCATATCAACCGCAACAAAAAGAATGGTGTTCTGAGAAAATGTGGGCTTAAAAATCTTGTTAAGTTATCAACATGAGATTATGAAGGGGGAGAGATTCTAAGAAAAAGTAGATTTGTGTGGAAGAGAAGGAACGCACTTTTCAGAGAAACAATGTTTTAAGAATTTATACACTCTCACAGACTGGAGAATATCTTTACTTTTCAAAATTTTCAAAGAATCTGGAATCCAAAGGGTGGTTTGTAATGATAAAGGGTGGGGTAAACGTCGGGAGACATGATAGTAACAGGGTTATACCCGATTCCGCGGTACACTGAGACGCGGTGTTACGGGTTTTTACTGCATTACAATGTATAATGTAAAACTGTTTAGAATAATGTTTTGGTTTTATTCAACCATAAAATGGTATTTATATAAAGGGGGGAAAAGGTAAAAGAAAATAAAAAAGAGGGAAAGAAGTTCAGAAAGGACAGTGTTTAAGAAAAGGGAACAATTTATGTCACTAAAAGGAAAATCATATGCAATTTTAAAGTCACCGAAATAATATAGATTAAAATGACTTAAGTTGAAAAAGATAAGTACCAATTAAGAGATATTTCTACAAAATATTTCACAAAATTTATTTTAATTGCGTTAACCTTATTTTAAATCAATTATAGGTAAAATGGCGCTCATTACCATTTATTCCTCTATTTACTTCAGGAAAAAAAGCTAACACAAATTAAAACTGATCATGAATCTAATTTCCTTTTATTAAGAACTGGAAACGGATGTTTTAACATTCTATGGAATTATCTAACTTTAAATTAATAATTGAAATATTTTATTCGAGTGAAATATATTGAGTAAGATTAAGTATTTTAAAAGTGCTGCATTAAAAATTAATGCAACATGAAGCATTTATTGAAAAGTATCACATGCATTAAAATCGTTTATCGTTAAATAATGAAATGAATTAACAAAGAAAAAATATTTTTTCAAGTCTAGCAAATTCTGTTCTCCCTGAATTAATTTAAGATTTTATAAGGATAAATATAAAAAGTAAGAGAAAAGAAAGAAAAAAGAATAAACGCGTCTTATCTCCATCATTAAATTTTCATACTAAGATTTTATTTTGAAAAATATATGCAATTAACAGATGTAAAAGAAAAGTATTCGTTATTAACTGAAAATGAATCTCTTAATTCTCATATATATATTATTTTATTTACTAAAAATATATGCAATTAACAGATGTGAAAGAAATGTATTCATTATTATTTGCAAATGAATCTTAATTTATTTTATTTTGCTTACTAAAAATATTTTTTAGCTGAAAATCTTTAAATACATTTGTAAAACAAAAGTTGGAATTTGTAATGCATGTAAAAACAGTATGTTATATTTATTTATTTATTTATTTTTGAGCAAACTAACCATTAAAAGAGGAATTGATTAAAGCATGCAGATACATCTCATTCACATACAAGAGCCAATATTTTGTTTTTATATTTCGCCCATTTGAAGTGATTTAATAATTATTTTCATGTTTTTTTTTTTTTTTTGGTTTGTTAAGTATTACTTCCAAAATTATAATAATAATAATAATAATAATAATAATAATAACAACCCTGAGTGAAAGAAAAAAGATCAATTCTATGAATTCTAGTTAGATTATCTCACTTTACTGGAAAAAAATTAAATGACTAAAAGGTTAAGACATTAATTTAAATCATTCGATATCCACTTTTCGAATGTCTAATACTATATTTTTTTTTATTTTATAAGAATGTGGGAAAAGTATATGAAGCTTATTTAACTCAAGTTCAAAAACATTCTCAGAGTAGTTTTAATATTTGCTTGAATATAGCTTGAGCAATACTCAAGAAAAACTTTGAGTAAAAAGATCAAAAATTATTATTCACAATTTGTTTAAAATTTCAGTTAAATATGAAGGAAGTAAAATACAAATCTTTGCTTTAAAATTATTTACAAAGCTTCAAAGCTTTTGAGAAACTATATATATAAAAGGTTCACTGGAAAAACGACCTAAGTCACATTCTACTTGATGAACTTTGCTTTATGTTTTATTAATTCATTTTATAACATAAATGTTAATTTTATTTATACTATAAATTAGATTATAAATTTGAATTTGGATGTTACTGCAAAGTAGGCTCGGTATAGTTAAAATTAACATTTATGTTATAAAATGAATGAAAAAAACATAAAGCAAAGTTCATCAAGTAGTATGTGACTTAGGTCGTTTTTCCAGTGAACGTTTCATATATATACATATATGACGATAACCTTCGTACAGAAAAAAAAAGAGATAATGCTGTTGTCGTTGTCAAAGCAATAAATTGCGAAATAATTTTACAATTTTTATAATGTTGATTTTATCGTGAATTAGAAAACCTGAAAAAGACGTTATTGGCAATTTTTAAGGCAATATTTAAAATAATTACCATTTCAGTATCCTTCAAAAAAAGATTTTTTAAACAGACGTATTGTTGCAATTTAACTATTTTATTGAAAAAATAAAGAGGGAAATGACTACGATTACAATTCATGTTCAAGTTTCACTGTCGGAATCTTTTTCATATAGTAAGATGTTTTCAAAATCATGATGCATTACTTAAGGACTTTAACTTTCATTCCATTTCAAGTACGACGTATTTATTAATCGAGACTTTATTTTTACGTAAGTTGTAATTCAAAACTGTCAGAATAATTGTTCTTTTCATTTTTATGTCAAGAAACGGTTCATGGCAAGACATTAATTAAAAATTTACTTGGATAAATAATGAAAGAAGTAGAAATGTCGAGCAAAGTCCCGTCAAAGGTTTCGTATTGTTGCAATCTTAAATGCTAAGATTTATTGCGTACATTGAACAAGTACCTCTGACGATTTCACAGATTAAGCTTCTTTATCTATAAATTTAATAATAAAATGATTTGAATAGTGAATTTTATTGTTTGATTTTTAGAAAAATAAATATACAAATACAGTGAGTAATCTAAAAAGTATTCTCTACATTTCCTTCTTGAAATATTACATTATCAAACGAGGTTAAACCAAATCATAAAGATTCATTTAATAGAAGCATTTGTGATACTTACATTAGTAGGAATGTAATAGTTACATTTTAAATACCCTATTTCAGAACATCAGGAAAATAGCTACTACAGTTTGTAAGGTATGTTAAGTATTCAACTCTTTGTAAAAGCTGAATGGCAACAGACATGAAAATTAAATAGAGTTAGAAACGACAGTACGTTCTTGCGAACAAAAAATTCGAGAAATAGATTCAATTCTGTTCAGAAGATCTGTCTCCTCCAGCGTATAATATATAAAATATGTATTCACTTACGAAAAAATAGAATGATTTTTTCTATGGATTGCATTCCAGATCAGAAATTAATAACTCGCATTTTCAAAGCGCCCTCACAGAAGCTCTTACTTTATTCATATGAAGATTTCGTAAAGAAATTCTTTCATGAATTCTGAATAACTTGTAAGGAACGTCAAGTTCTGAACTTGACAGTCGAGAAACGTTAACTTCGGTGCAATGGCACCGGAAATGGTATGGCAGATATAGAAGTTGCCATACCAATTAAAATATAAAGCAGACTTTTTTTTCTTTACAATACGTTTTTAAAAAACATGAGAGAAAAAAGTATAAGAAAAAAAAATCAAAGCTGCCGACAAAATTTTTCTGAAGGGATGGGGATCTTTTGAAACTAATTGAAACTCTTGGAGTGTATGGCTTCAATTTTCATATCAACTTCAAATTTTGAGACGAAAGGAATACGAAATTCTATGAAATCATTAACCGGAAATTGAAGTGCGATTTAGAGATATTCAGAAATTTATTTTGTGAAGTAGTGCGTTTATTTGCTCTGATTTTAAAAGTTCACGCGTCTTTTGCATTAGCTGGAAGATCTCTGCTTTCTACTTCTTGACGCTCCGACAACAATGTCAAAAAAGCGACTCGACTAACACAAACAGCAGTTTTAAATGAAAATTTCGATGGAGTTCCCAGATTGACATCAGTTTTTTAAGGAACTAGTTTGTTTCAAGAACTGCTCAACGGAAAAACAACTTTTGGAGAAAATTCAGAATAAAAATTTAAATTCTGTATAAGGTCTTATTGCTATTTTATGAGCAAAAGATTTTGCGTCGCAATCTTGCGCATTATAGTTAAACGCATTTTCTGTGAAAGTATCATATGCAAAAGGTCCCACGTTCCATTGAAAACACCAAAATATATTTCACTTCTTTAAGGGGGGGAAATACGTGTAATTTCAAAGCAAAATTCCAAGTTGTTTAAAAGTTATAAGCACTTGAGCGAACACCCCTTCTGGAGCAGTTGAGCAGGTACACCCTCATGAATGACCTGAAGGGTATTAGAGACGTTAGCAGATGTCCTTTTATTTTTTTAACAATTGAGACCTCGGATAGAAATTTCTATAAATATCAGTATCCATAAGTATAAAAAAAAAATGATTCATTACAGCTTTAAATGTACCTTCAATACCACACTTTATGAAAAAAGGGTATTCATTTTACTTCTTGACTCGAGAACAAATAGTATCGGTGTAGTGATGCCAAGTCAAAGGTGAAAGTACCAAATTAAGTCCTTATTTGCCTTTTAATTAATTTTATTTAACAATTAAACACAGAATAACAACTAAATTAAAAATTAGACTGAAAATATTATTTCGGGCATTTTTGAAGGAGCGTGTCTGGAAAAGGCTCCAACCTCGATGCATGGAATCCGAGTTTCAAGTGAATCTTCAATTTGATTGTCAGACCAAGGTTGACTGGTTGCATCAGACACGATTTATGGCATGACTCAAGTAAATCACGTGAACATATTCTCAACACACTTTTTTTTTCAAACGCGTTTTTCTCGAAACTACTTTTTTCGAATTTGCGTACATTCCAGCTCGCAGAGTTTTGGATCAATCCTTATCAAATTTAGCACACATTTTCTTTATATATACACGATTTAGTTGAACTATAATCATAAACATATCTTTATTTTATTTTTTTTTATTGTAAAAAAAGAACCAAAAAAAAAAGCGGTTAAAAATCGTACTTAATTTTCTCATTCTAAAAAAAAAAAAAAAAAATAGAAATTTTCAATTTCATGTGATGATTTTAGTTCAACTTGAAGAGACACTTATAAAAAAATTACATTAAAAAAATTGATTTCAGATAAAAATAGCGACCTCTAGGTACGCAAGTTGCCGACCCGGGTGGCCACTTTTACAGTGTGCAGTAGCCGATAACTCTGAGGGTTTTTCAAGAAAAATGTTTGAAAATTTCAGTAAATGTTTTTCAATATATCTATAAAATAACCTTAAAATCTCAATAAAATATATATAATCTTTATATGTTAAAAAAAATCATTAAAATTTCTCTTAATACGCCGTTTTACACGTATTTCCCCCCTTAATTCCTATAACTTCAGGTTGGTTGAACTCCACGAATCTGTTTTACCTTATCGTAGCTGCGAATGCCGATGTATTCCTAATTGCCATACTAAGTTCAAGCAAATCGCGAAACCTCTGTTTCTGTATAACATTACACCTAACAAATTACGACATTTTTATATTTTAGAGCATTCTTACGCTTAAATTATTGATTAATATATACTTTAAATTTACTTCCAATAGTCATATGATTGTCCAGGTTGTGACACATTTTTTAAAATTCATATTTTGATATTTCATATTTATCGTTCAAATTTTGTATTAATATTTCTTTTCAATTTTAGCAATGCATATTTTTTTTACAATCTGCCTTTAAAAATAATAATAACTATGGAATGGCAATGAATCCCATATGTAATGCCGTAAACTACCTGGCCTTCAACAGTATTTAGTTCACACCTACTACAAACTTTGATTTTTTATTTTTTTGAGATTAATGTATGCAGCTGACTTTTTTGACTTATGAACGTTTTGCTGGAATTACGTAAGCACAATACTTTAATGCAGTTGGTGATAAATCCTTCAATAGTCAACTTCGGAACTTCTGTTCTTAAAATTTGTTTATTTTGAGTAAATTCCTACGAAACGCAATTTTTCGTATTTTTTAAAGGTTGTTAATAAAAAGAGATGAGGTCATTTTGAACAATCGTAAAAGCCCATAAAAGGGAACTTAAAAAAATGTATTGCAAGATTAGTACAAAAATGTAATATAATAAACATATGAATTTAGGAAGATCACACTAAACCTTCCATATTATTAAAGCTTTTTTTAGTAATATGGCTAATATATAAGCTATTCCTTCTTTTACTGCAACAAAACGGCCCCCATTTTGTTGCAGTAAAAATTATTTATTTATCAAAACTACCGAACATTTCCTAAATTATTTAAAAAAGTAATTTTTTCAAATCAAAATTTTTGCATTAAAAGACACGTTTAATCTTTTCTTCCTTTTATGGAAACATATGACCTAAAAATAGTAGAATGCATATGGAAGAATTCATCTCATTGTTCATGAGCACTTTCTGTGTTGGCAAAGCGCCAAAAAATTTGGAATTGCATCGTAAATTTGGTGTCAATGTTTGGCGGCAATATGAAAAAATTGCCAAGAGCTTCTCATTGATATATAATAATACTATTATGTATCGATGCTATACAGAAATCCTTTAAAAACAAGAAGTTCCGTCTAGAACTATAAGAGCCTACTTTCCCGTATACACCGAATTCAAATTTATAATCTAGCTATATCTCTCTCTGTCTTTCTCGTTTAGCTTTAGTTCTTAATTGCTTCAAATATACCTTTTTCAACGGTTAATACATATTCTATTCAATCATTATTTATTAAGTCATTCATGTATTTATTCACTCATTGATTCATTCATTCTTTTGCTTATTCATTTAATCATTCATTAATTAAAAAATATTCTTGAAAATCCCGATCAAAAAATTTCATAGGAAAATAGTCTCGTTAGCTCTGGATTAACTTTCTATTTGTACATGTTCTACGTCATAAGAGCTTTCCGATAAAGTTTGTTCCAAGCAAATCGGTCCGTTAGAACAGGAATTATATAAGATTGAAATTTCTCCGTAGGCGGAAGGTAATTTTTTTTTTGAACTGTTCAAAAATGAGCAAAAATTGTTCAAATCATTATTTCACGCCAAGAACTTCTTCCAGTGAGCTTGTTCATGGGAACTTATATCTTGTACCCAGAGTTTACATCCTTTGATTCATTTTCACCCATAGGCGCTAATGTTAAAATTTTTTGAACTGTTCAAAATTGAACAAAAAATTATTCAAATAAAAAAGTAAAATATGGAAATGAGATGTCCTCGCCGAGATCTTTCGAATGCAAAAAGAATTTTTCCAATCGGACAATTCGTTCAAAAGTTATTAGGGGGGGGGGGGACAGACCGACAGACAGACAGACCGACCGACACACTTTTTCCCCTCATCTCAAAACCCTACTTTCAAATTTTTTATTTTTCAATCTTTATTTAATTACTTAACTTATTTTTGACTTTTCTTGATTTCTAACGATATTTTCACGATACATTAAGCCTTCTTTCATGCTTTATTATTATTTTTTTTTACTTTTACGGGAAAGTAGGCTAAAAAAGTTGCGACTCAAAATATTTTAACTACAAAATATATCTTATTTTAAACAAAGCAGAAGACAGAAGGCAGATTGAAAAGAAAAACGTAACCAACGTGTTGCCACTCAAGATGAAATGTAATTAACTGCAAAATTAATGTAAGCAAAACAGGCTCAAGGAAAACCTAAACAACGGGTTGTCAAATCTTAAGTATATCTAAATTAGGCCCGATTTTGGGGAAACAACTGTATAAATACCATCTTCTTCCTTGAAATTCAAAGCAATGCACCAAAATACACTTTGAAATGCATTTTGGAGTTTTTTTTTTGGAATATTAAAAATGTTTCAAGGGGGTACAATTTAAAAATGTAAATTTCTCAACAGACGCTTCACACTTTTTAAAAGTTATTTCTCTAATTAGGAAAATCTAATGCAAATTAACCAAAACAATATGCGGAGAATGAGAAGCATGCTTTTTTAAAAGTTTAATTATTTTCTTGTTTCACATTCTGACTTAATTAAACACGCGAGCTAATTTAATCCACAAAACAGTAACGCTAAAAAAAATCCCAAAACATAGTGACACTGCAAACTTTTTTTCTGAAGGAGTAAAAAAACTTAAAACAGCATTATTTGAATAGATATAATAAAAGAACAAGAATTATTACAAATTGCCGTTTCTGAAGACTGATATAAAAATGGATGTTTAGAATTGCACGATGTTAGAATGTTTGTTAAATTACGATATCAACGCTCATGTCAATTATTTTTTCGGATATGATAAAGAAATATAATTGTTAAAATAATAACGATAAAGAAAACTCGGTTCTGAGAAAGCGATGCATGTGCACTTTATTCACAAAATGAATTGCTATAACGATACTTTACAAATGTTGCCAATAATAATGCTTTATTTTTGATGGAGGGCATTAAAAATAGAAGTTTTAGCAGGGAGAGAAAAATTAGCTCTTTTAAAGAAACTGTTGATAGTATTTAAGTCCCATAAAAGCCAATAGCAACATACTTTAATTTAAAAAAAACATTGAACAGAATAAAAATTAAAAGCAGAAAGTTCAATTAATGTTGTTAAGTGAATTCGTTTGAAGTAATTGGTCTTCGAAGAGGGGTGGTAAAAAGTCTTCCATTTGATAAGAGTAATTAAAGAACGTTTGTTTTTAGAAGGAGAACTAGCTGATCCTACTTCTTTCTCCTATTACCAAAGAGAAACCATTAGTGGTATTTAGCACTTGTAAACGACGTAAAAACATTCGTTGTTTTATGACCTATCTGCAAGGAACCTCAAATAACTAAAAGGGAATGAAAGGATTGCTTAGCTCCCTAACAGGAATTCGAATTGATGACCTCTGTTGCCTAAAAGTAAGGAAATAATAGTGATTTTGGGGCAACATACACGATTATAGATTAGAGAGAAAGCGGCTGTCGGCTCTCTGATACTACGAATATGAATAATTAGTTATGATACAGGTGGTTGTAATAAGTTCTTTTTACCCATTATATAGAAACACTGGCAGAATGGGGCACTGCCAAAAGACTACCGTGGGCAACAAAGGTTATTTTAATTTGCTGAAGGTAAATAAATCTATATTAAATTTAAAAAAAACAACCGGATTGGATACAAGATAAGGCATTGCATTAAACAACAACAACAAAAAAAAAAAACAATATCAACAAACCAATATATTTTTTTTAACAACAAAGGGTTTAGTAAAAGAGAAGGCGAAGCTTTATTGGGTGTAGGAAAATTTTCCACACTTACATAGGACATTCTAAAGGCATTATTTTTTAACGCGCTCCATTTTATTCAATGAATAACAGCTATTGATTATAGTTAACAATAAAAATCGACAGTTAACCTGAAACTATCTTTGAGAGACCGAATTTGTTTTTTTATTTTTACGAATCATAGAAAAACAATAAAATCTAGTGATGTTTTACCACCACAGTAATAACTTGTTTTAGCTTCTTCACGTTATCGTCAATTATTCTCAGTTTTAGTAAAGGAATGGTAAAGTTTAGTTGTTTTTTAAGATGCCTCAATGCTGAATTAGAGCAGTGCTATGTTAATATTCGGATATTTGTTTAGTCGCTAATTATACAAACCTGAAATTTATAGACACTGCAATATACGGAGTAGAGTAAAAGTTTAATTTGAAATAATAATAATAATAGAACAATAATAAACTGGTATATCTAACTCACGTTCACTAGGTAAAAAAAACTTTGCAAGCATTGCAAGCAGAAATAGAGAACACGTACAAACCGAAAAATAATTCATTTCCCAAATAAATATCTATTCTCGGTTTCCATTCGCTACCGAATGTAGGTTATTATCAAGGGTGTCAACATTTCTAGAAAGTTGAAAATTAGTTTGTTTATCCTCTGCTTGAAACGCCTTTGGTGTCTCTCAGGAAAACAGTCACGATTCATAGGAGGATGTTCTATTTCATTTTCTCATTAGTATTCCAAATGAGACTAAATAGCTACAATCGGATCACCAATTTGGTCGAATCGTTGGAAACGATTAGGTTAACTGCTATGTAATCACTGTTCAAGAATTCCTCGAAAGGAGAGATTCATATTTCTCTTGTGGGTTTAAGGATTTTTAACCGGTATTTTTCAAAGTGGTACATTTTTATGGTGGACTTTCGACTATTTTTCT